>CM060922.1:97244834-98492334 GCA_030737875.1 Allium sativum
AAGGCACCGGAGAAGAAAGAGGATCAAAAGAAATCACAACAGCAACACAAGAAAGGTGGTAGGGATAACAATAACAAAGGAAAGAAAAGGTGCTTTAATTGTGGAACACCAGATCATCTGAGCAAGGACTGTAGGAAGAAGAAGAAGACTGGCTGTTTTAACTGTGGTGAGGCGGGACATCTGATTAAAGGCTGCCCGAGAAGACAAGGGCAGAGGGAAGGGTCTACTTCCGGAGGGCAGGTTCAGGCTCTCATGGCACCAGGGCAGGCAAGAGGGCAGGTTCATGCTCTCATGGCACCAGGACAGGAGAGAGGTAGAAACGTTGCCGTTGAAAGTTTGGTTTTTCTGTTTGATCATCATGTTCGTACTTTGTTTGATTCTGGCGCTTCACACTCTTTTATATCTGCTTCGTTTGATGAAACACTGCACCTAAATACTAGTATAGTTATGGATCCCATAGTAGTCTCAAATCATGTTGGTGGTTCGGCTCATCTTTCAATGATTTGTCAGTATTTGAGAGTGTCTATCTTGAGCGTTGGGTTTGAATGCAACGCCTTTGTTCTTGGCTTCATGGGCTATGGCTTGATTCTAGGCATGGATTGGCTAGCTTGATACGGTACCATCCTAGACTGTGAAAGAAGGATAGTTAGCTAGTTGACTCGTTGTGGAAATACCCTTGATATTTCTTGTGACCCTAGAGGTCCAGTAATGCTTAGCTACCTAGAATCCCTTGACGCATGCAACGATGATTTGGAATCTGTTCGTGTGGTCTGTGAATATAGTGGCGTCTTCGATGAAGTTCAGGGTTTACCCCCGAGGCACGAGATAGACTTTCGAATATACCTAGTAGATAATGCAAAGCCAGTTGCATTACCAGTGCGCCACATGGCCCCAAGAGAGAGAAGAGAACTCGGTAAGCAAGTGAAAGAGTTGCTTGAGAAGGGGTTCATAAGAAGAAGTATTTCGGAATGGGGTGCTCCAGTTGTTTTTGCTACAAAGGTTGATCGATCACTTAGATTGTGCGTGGACTATAGAGAGCTGAATAAGCTCACCAAGAAGAACAGACACCCACTGCCGAGGATAGACGATTTATTCGATTAATTGGTTGGTGCTTCGATTTTCTCGCAGCTGGATTTGGCTATAGGATTTCATCAGCTAAGGGTGGCTGAAGACAACATAGATAAGACTGCATTTAGAACTCCTGACGGTTTCTTCGAGTGGCTTGTCATGCCTTTTGGTTTGACGAATGCACCCGCATACTTCGTTGACTTAATGAGTAGGGTGTTTAGGGAGTTTCTAAACAAGTATGTGGTAGTCTTTGTGGACGATATCTTGATTTTCTCTAGAAGCGAGGAAAAGCATGCCCTACATCTTAGGGAAGTCTTAGAGACCCTATGAGCGCATCAACTCAAAGCTAAGTTCTCCAAATGCCATTTTTGGAGAAAAGAAGTGAGGTTCTTAGGACACGTGGTTTCTAAGGAAGGGATATCTGTGGATCCCGCAAAGGTGGTGGCAATCCAAAATTGGAAAATTCCTAAAAACGCAACAGAAGTAAAAAGCTTTTTAGGGCTGGCTGGTTATTATAGGAAGTTCATTAAGGACTTCGCGAAGATATCAGCCCCACTTACTCGATTGACGAAGAAGAACTTGACTTTTTCATGGGATGTTGACTGTGACGATGCTTTCCAGCGTTTGAAGAGGGCTTTGACGATAGCTCCAGTTTTAGTTTTGACAGATGGGAGTAAGCCATTCACAGTATATACCAATGCTTGCGGGACAGGGCTTTGCGCAGTTTTAATGCAAGAAGGAAGGGTGATATGCTATGGTGGAAGGCAGTTGAAAGTCCACGAGAAGAATTACCCTACCCACGACTTAGAGTTGGCTGCCATAGTTTTTGCGCTTAAGTCTTGGCGTCATTATTTGCTTGGCGAAGACTTTGAGTTGTATACCGACCATAAGTCGCTAAAGTACTTGTTCTCTCAGAAAGATATAAACTTGAGGCAACAGAGGTGGATGGAGTTTTTGGCCTCCTACGATTTTGAGATCGCATATACCCCTGGCAAGTGTAACGTTGTAGCCGACACCTTAAGTAGAAAGAAGTTGACTTTGAGTCCTTTGTTCGTAGAGCGGCAGAGTTTGGAGTATATATCTACCTTTAACTTCAAACCCTCTGTCGATTATGTACCCAGATTGTTGGCATCACTAGAGGTTCAACCTACACTTTTGGGTCGGGTTGGCGAGGCACAGCGAGATGACCCATAGTTGGTTGAGATAGTAGGCAAGCTTATAAGAGGAGAGTCTTCGAGTCATCTTAATAGATATGTTATAGATGAGAGAGGCTGGTTGCGTAGAGATGGGAGACTTTGCGTGCCACAAGACGAGAGCTTGAGGAAGACAATTCTTGAAGACTCACATCGCTCAAAGATGACCATACATCCCGGCGGTGACAAGATGTATAGGGATATGAAGCGTGTTTTCTTTTGGGCCAGAATGAAGAAGGACGTGGCTGAGTTCGTTTCTAGATTCTTAGTGTGCCAACAAGTCAAGGAGGAGCAAAAGAAGCCCGGTGGTTTGCTCCACCATTTAGAGATTCCGCTGTGGAAATGATAAAGTGTTTCCATGGATTTTGTAAACGGGTTGCCAAGATCAAGGAAAGGTAATACAGGGAAGACAGACTTACCAAAAGTGCCCATTTTATTCCCGTTAAAAGTAGAAGGACCACCGCATGGTTAGCAACTGTTTACCTTCGAGAGATAGTTCGTCTGCTAGGCATACCCTCTAGCATTGTGAGCGACAGAGATCCCATTTTCACCAGCGAGTTTTGGAAGAGCTTACAAGAGGCGGTTGGAACACAATTGTGCTTGAGTACCGCTTACCACCCTCAGACGGACGGCCAAACCGAGAGAGTAAATCAGATTCTAGAAGATCTTTTGAAGCTATGCATCTTGGACTTTGGAGGAACATGGGAAGAACATCTTCCATTAGTGGAGTTCGCCTATAATAACAGCTTTTAGGCTAGCATTGGCATGGCACCTTTTGAGGCTCTTTATGGACGACCATGTCGATCACCTACTTGTTGGTGGGAATCTACGGATAAGTTTTTGCTTGGACCCGACATGATTAGGAATACTTCAGAGAAGATAGACTTGATTCGATGGCGAATGAAGACGGCGTAGGACCGACAGAAGTCATATGCTGATAAGAGACAATCTTGAGTTCAATGTTGGGGACATGGTTTTTATTAAGGTGTCACCATTGAGAAATTTAGTCCATTTTGGATCAGTAGGGAAGTTGGCACCGAGGTTCGTAGGACCCTTTCCAATTACAAAGAAGATTGGGCAGATGGCGTATAGAGTAAAGTGGCCAGAGAAGCTCAGTGGTGTTCATGACGTGTTTCACGTTTCACATTTGCATAAGTGTTTACATGATATGGCGGAAGTGGTGGAGCCGAGCACGCTCAAAGAAGTGGAAGTAGAGCGAAATGCCACGGTTAGACGAGCTCCTACACACATTCTCGGATCGGAGGTCAAAAAGCTACGCAACAAAGAGGTCAAGTTGGTCAAAGTGCAATGGGAAGATGATCAAGGAGACGCGACTTGGGAAACGGAAAACAAGATGCGTTCGTTGTACCCTTTCCTTTTTGAAGGTATGTTTTTAACTTCTTTTTTTTCTACCGCTTTAAATGAAACTTATCCTATCATTTAGTATGTCTTTGCGATGATATCTTCGATCTTTAGTTAGGAAAAGCCCTATGGTTGCAAACATGTGTTTGAGACATGTTATGGCTGGTGGATGTAAATGGATGCAAGTGGTTGCTAGTGGTTGCTCGTGCATACATGTACACACACATTAGGCACTAGATCGGCTCAATCACTTTCATATTGCATATAAATGTGTGTGCATATTTAAATTAATGGATGTATAATGGTTATGTAATCATATGGATGATGCATTTAGATGAATGGTTGTGCACACATGTAGAAATAATATGTATCGTTAGGATTCTTTCGCATACATAATGGACGCATGACACGATCATGATTTGCATTAAGGAGGTCAACTGAATACGTAGACCGCCTGATTTTGCATTAGATAAGGAACATATACACACACTTTTGCATATGTTCATATGGCATTAGAAATCTTGTAAGGACAATGGATGCCTGTGTTTGATGGTTGAGTAGATGGATGATTGGATGTGAGGATATACATTCTCCTTAACTTGGAGATTTCGGGGGCGAAATCCTTTAAGGAAGGGAGAATGTAACACCCCATAATTTTAAATATTAAAAACAAATTTAAGAACACTTAATTTTTAAGAGAAGAATTAAGGGAAATGGGTTACGCCATTGCGTTCGTCTCAAAATTCTTCCTGGAATAGATTCTAAGTTTTCGTAAACCGGACTTCGTATGAGGAAGTTATGGCCCTCAAAAGTTTTAGAAATTTTATAACATAAAACAGCTCAAGTTTAAAAATTCGAAATTTGAATTCAAAACAGAGAAGCGGGCAGGGCGGGATTTTTTCCGCTCCAGGCCAGGTCGACCAGAGGGTCGACCTCCCCTATACTGGTCGACATGGGGATCGACCTACCCCCTCGGGCAGATCTAAAATGTGACGATTTCTGATTGTGGCTGAGTCACTAGGGCTTAGGTGGCAGGTTCTGGATGGTTCCAATTGGTATGAATGGTTCTGATTGCCCTTATCTTAATCTAACGACTTATATTAATCTAAAAATATATATAAGCATGCATAGACTCAAGCCCTAAACCTAAACTGAATTAATCTCATGGCCTCCATGCTGCTGATGGAATAGTTCTCCTTCTTTTTAAGGCTTAGGAATTGCAAGTCAGAATTCTTATACAAATGACGAACGAATTATTCTCTTTTCTAATCCATCTTTGTCAGTACAATTTCATTCACAAAATAATTAATAAATTAATTATGATGATTTATAATTGGGATTATGAGAACATGTCTGTTGAATCATATGACGTTACTTAACTTTGTTATCGTCTGTTTGTGAACATATGACAGTTTTATTAACTTATGTTGGTAGATCTATTTCATATGTCCAATCACATATATTTAATTTAATTCATTTTATGACATCAGTTTATATGCAAGTTTGGGATGTAAATCATATGCTGTTTGGATGTAAATCATATGCTAGATTTGATGTGAATCATATGCAAGTCTGTATGCGAATTATACACAAGTTTATATGTGAATCAAGTGTGTGTGTGTATATATATATATATATATATATATATATATATATATATATATATACTAGTTATGTGTAAAACATGTGGTATTGGTTTACATGTTTAGATTCATATGCAAGTTTGTAGGAATCTATATGCAAGTTTAGGTGAAATCTATATTCACATATGCAAGTTTAGGTGAAAACCATATTCACATATGCAAGTTTAGGTGAAAACCTTATTTATATATGCAAGTTCACAATTTCATGTTTAGATCTATATTTAGATCCATGGCAGTACATAATTTATACAAATTTGTGTTCTATATGTCCATTGCCTATGCAAGTTATTGGCTATGCAAACTTATGTTATAATTCTCATTTGCAAGTTAGATCCATTTTATGTGTTATGCAAGTTGTGATATTTCTTTTTTTTTTATGAGTTAGACTATTTGCGAGTCTAACGTATTTCCTATTAAACGTACGAACGACGTGGGGGACAAATGGGAAAATATTAAATATACATATTGTAAATTGGCATAAAATGGCTTTAAAGGCATACAATTAATTTGAGACATTAATTAGTATAATTTATATACCTGAAAACTATGGACATAATTTAGGTGACATTTATGGACATAGATTAATTTGGAAATTATTGACAATTTGCATAGGGATAATTAATTCATATTGGGGTGAAATAATTATGTGTAATAAACGCCTAAGACACGAGGTTAGACTCGTTTGTGGTGTAAGACTACCCGGACCAGCCCGGCAAATCCAGCAACCACAAACGATGGTCTAATGTGAGAGGTCGAAGGCATAAATTAAATGCGTAACAATTGTAAAGACACGAGGTTAGGCTCATTTGCGGTATAAGACTGCCCGGACCCGCCTGACAAAACCAGCAACCGCAAACGGTAGTCTAATGTGGGAGGTCTTTACAATGTTACGGTTATAATGAATTAAGTAATACTTAACCAAGATAAACATGTGGTGGGACATGGGGGTTAAGTGGGTGACATAGGTGACATGTGAAATACGATTAGAAACACTTAACCAAATTGAAACATGTAAGAAGACATGAATAAGAAGCGGTTAAGTGGGAAATCTTAGTAGGGACCAAGCATAGGTGGAAAGCTTGTGTCAAGTATGAGGGCTATTTTCAAATCCGTAACCCATTAAGTATCTTTGTGAGATCGAGTTAAATCGAGGACGGGACACGCTTTCTGGATTTGATTGTAAGAGGTCAAAACAGGTTAGCGGTGGCAACGCAAGTCCAACGGGGTCATGTGCGTGCGTGGGCCCGGGCTGGTAGGTAAGACGTTGTTGCATCGTGTAGATATAAGCCGTGCATCTTTAGTGGTATCGGGTTGCCACTTTGGGGAATGATACACCCCACTATGGGACCAGCACGAGTATCTACGAGTTAAGGAGCCGATTGCATGGGGGTAGTGGGTACAACTAGTGGAGATAGGGGCAGGCGGCACCTATGAAGACAGCTAGGGGTACACGAGACTACCATTATGATTATTATGTTTAGTAGGCGGGATCAACTTTTAAGTTGACTAGTAATGGTGCAGTATAGTAATTGTCCTATAGTGATTAGGAGCGCAATTAACGCCCGCATATTCCTCTGTTTGTTTTGTCTTGCCCACTTGTTTCATAGTCATTCCTTGTTTTACCAGTTTATGCCTTATCCTAATTACTTTAATAATTATATTGTTAAAGTTATTGGACTCGCCAGACTTTATGTCTGACCCCCCTTTGTTTTCGCCTCTTTTCTTCCTCCCCCCTCTAGGTTCTCAGGGTGGGACTAGTGCTAGTGGAGCTTGATTTGGATCGCTTCCTCTCTCTTTTGGAAGTGCTTGGATTGCTGAAAGTAAAGTTCAGCTCCTCTCTTTTATGGCTACTTATGTTGGGGTTATGCTTTTTACTTTATGTACTCAAAAACCAAAATGGATATTAAGTGTACTTGGTTTTACTGTTGGTTTATGATGTTGTTGTAATGAAACTATTTCTCCGCTGCAATAAAAGTAGTTTTAAAATTTTCAAGTACCAATATATGTATCTGTCTTGTTATATTCTGTTCTATACACTAATAATACTCCATGAAAGTTAATGCATTCCCTTTGAGAGTGACATTAATGGATGTAGGGTGTTACATTATGACTCAGAAAAATATGGGAAAATATGTAAAAATTCTTAAATTTGTTTTATGCCTTTTATAAAAATTTGGGTTAATTTGGATTAAGTTTGCTAATTGTATAATAAAACATGGTAAAGGGGATTAAGGATAAATTCAGGGTTTTAGGGTACGTTTGATCCTAAGTAATCCATATGCTTGATGTTCTTGATTGACTCTAATGTTAGAATGGTTGAAAACGTCGTCGTATGGCGAGAATGGACAAAACTGGCTTATTAGAAATGTGCCAGGATTCCGGATCGGATCGAGATAGGGGATCGGATTAGACATATCTGAACCGAACCGGATTAGTGGCAAGACTTGTTTATGGCAAAAAGGAAGGTCATTTGCATTGAATTGGAACCAGGATCGGACCGGATCTTGGCATGGGGATCGGGTTGGATCGAGTTAATTTCAATAGTTGGGCTTTGCTATGGGACGTGTGTAAAGGGGTTATCGATATCTATAGCTTTAGTTCACCACTGAGAGACGGATTAGCGGCTATGGATCAGCACAATGGGAACATTAAGACTCCCAAGGGCAAGTGATCGTAGCATGGCTATAAACCAGTGCACTGGAGTCGCATGACTCCATGGGGCAAAGTGGACATAGCAAATGATTAGTGGCTATAAATCAGTGCAATGGGGTTATTATGACCCCAAGGGCAAAGTGATCGTAGCAAAGGATTTGGTGATCAAAGTGGTGGATATCGTATACTTTACGCACTGAGTGAGAGATGTGAGGATGATTGCTATGTTTGATGTTTGCTATCACCATGTCATGCACACTCCTATTTTACACTTTATGTTAGTGTTACCTTAGAGTACTGCACTTCTTGTTGTGCTAACTCTTTGGTTGCAGGTCCAGGTTCAGGTATGATTGTTTATATCTGTTATTGTTTTGTTTTGCTGCTATCGCTCATACCAGACTTTTGTCTGACCCAGAGTTTTATGTCTCTTCTTATTACTCTGGGTGCTCCTAAACGAGCAGACTAGAGACAGGTTTGGTGGTATGCACGAGTAGCTGTCCGGAGAAGAGCAGGAGGCTCATACGTACTATTTACATATATTCTCCCTGTGTTGTTGTTGGTCACTAATTTAGGCATTTGTATGTACCTTTTCTATTTTTGCTTTAAAGACAGTATTTTGAAGTTGTAATAATGATGGTTTGGATCATAAGCTGTATTTTGGATTCCGCTGCTATGATGATTTAGTTTTCAGCTTATGCACTGTCTCGCCTGTTTTATGTCAAGTTATGTTGTTATTATATTTTATTCCATGCGCTCTGAGATATACTACAAGTTCTTTGGTGATTCATAGTTTTAAATCCTTTTCCTTTGACGACCGTCCCGTGTTGGTCGGGCATTGGCACAGCGCATTTCGAGGAAATGTCGGCTGGTTCGGGGCGGGCTGTCACACTTAGTAATTCCATTATGGATAGAATGAAAATTACCTTAAGAGGAATAAGTGTTGCTTGGGGGCTTGCCTAACATTTAGCTTTGCCTCCTTGTTTTGAAGTTTGGGGCATGAGGACAATATATGATCCGAAGCCTTGCAATGGTGACAAGTGCAGGGTTTAGGACACCTGTTAGCATAATGGTCCTTTGATACGCATCTAAAACATTCCCCTTGACCAAAGATTGAAGTTTCACGTTAAGTCTCTTCATTTTCTTTCTTATTAGGATGAGATTTGGATTTTTTGGCAAAATTCCTTTTCTTGTTGAAGTTCTTGTCAGAGTCCTCAGCATCACTCTCCTTATCAGCTTCCTCAAGACGAAGCGGGATATCCATGAGTTCATCGGAAGGCTCAGCTTGTTTGATAATGGAGTTTTGATGACATTAAACTTATTTCAATTATCATTATTAATTGGTTTTAAAATATATACTACATCTTTATCTAGAATATATATACATATATATGCAGGATTTGTACATAGGATTTAATACTAAAAACTGTACAGTTTTAAAGTTCCAAGGGATTCAAAGGGATTCAAGACTCATGAGTATCAAGACTTCAAGAGCTCAAGATTATCAAGTAAATAGATTCTAATTTATATGTAAAACTCGGGGTTAGCACATTCAAATTCTGATTTCAAATTGTGTTTTCAAAATTCCTTTTTAAATTCCTTTTCAAATTATTCTTAAATTTCTTTTCTAAATGATTTCAAATAATCATAAGTATTTTACAATTTCAAATATATATATATATAGTTTATAAACTTTTTAATAATATGTTTTTATATATATATATACATTTTTAAATCATATAACTTTATAAATATGTTTATATTATATATCACTATGTTTTTACATGTGTTTATACTTTAGAAACTTCATTCGAAACATTAGTTTCGATTCAAGAATTTTCAGAAAATATATATTGGTTTTAACACTTGAAATTTAATTTTGAAAACAAATATATATAGTATATGTTGACATAGGGGTAATGACATGTCGACATATAACTGTCATTTTTTTAATTTACAAAGGAAGTGTCTTTTCACTATTTGTAACGTTTCTGAAACGTTGCAACCATTGGGACACTATAAAAAGAGGCTGATTTCGAATTGTTTATCATTCCTTCTTCTCCTTCTTCACCACTTTTCTTACCACCATTAAAATTCTTGATTTCTACACTAATACTTTGCCGATTTCAACAAAATTTATGTCATTCTTCTTCTCTCTTCATTCTTTATCATCTACTCTTTGTTTGAAGTGTTAATTGAAGAGTTTTAGGGATATTGCAATTGTTTGGGAACTATTTGGGAAAGGGTGTGTTCCTTGTAGCCTTGAATTCAAGGAAAACGAGTGGTGCAAACCTTGTAGCCGTGAAATCAATGGTGGTGGAATCGGTGTTAACCTTGTAGCCGTGAAATCAAGGGTATTGTACTTGAATATTGATAACTTTAAAACTCAATGCAATCCCGCATTGCGTGGGAGAGTAATCCAAACTAGTATAAAATCGGTATGTTCTTTCCTTTTTTGTATTTTATATTTACTTATATATGCGACTGTGATAGTTTATGTGTTTGTGATCATTTCTTGTGTGATAATCATTGTGTGATTCATGTAGTTATTCTAGATTATTTAAATTTTCATAGTCTCTTTAAAACACTATTCACACCCCTTATAGTGTTAGTTTTTCCTTAAGATCTGCATCGTAAACAATTGATATCAGAGCATATGTTTTCAAAAAGTTCATAATCTGATTTTTGAAAATATTAAATGGAAACCAACACTGGTAATAATAGTTTTTTGTAGAGGGTCGGTCCACTTTTAGACCACTACTATTTAATAGCAGTAATTATACATATTGGGCACGTAGAATGAAAATATGTAACACCCCACCTCCTCCAGGGTGGCTCTTGCAAGCACTCTGACTTTGGAGGGGCGTTTGAATCAGGTAAACATGCATAATGATATATCAAGGCAGAACAAGAACATATGTATATATGTAAACAGAGTAAATAACATAGATAAAACAGCGGAAGATTTCAAACCATTTCAAAACAAGTCTAGTACAACATAATGTCAACTTTCCAAATAAACAAGTCTAGATAAAAACAACATTACTCAAAAACTGAAATACATAAGTACTATCCCCAAATAAGTGATAATCATAGCTAGCTTCATGTCGAAACCGTACATGAGCTGAAATCCCACAAGCAAGCAATCTGAAATCCAAGCTAAGCTCCAACGTTCCCACCCTGAGAACCTGGGGGGGGGGGGGAACGGAAGAAAAGAGGCGAAAGAAAACAGGTCAGTCAAAAAGACTGAGTAAGCCCTACTACAATCAATGTAAAATGATAAAGTTAACTGGCATGATGAAAGCTGAGATGAACTTATGGATAACTACATACTGGCATGATAATTAACTAACAAGGTAGATAAAGGTGTCATCGCATAATCAGGTTTAAGGTTTTTGCACCACAGGTGTACTAGCAAACTAACATGACTTGAATAAACAAGTATTGATCCCTTGGCCCAAGCTTTGCCCAATAACATGAAGTGACCCTAATACGCGGTCCAACCAAACGGTCTAGTCGATCGGCTCCCTATAAGCCTAACTCGTCACGTGTTGGTGTCAATGCGGCCCAAACATAATTGTAGTCAGACTGTGCAGGGTCTCCCGTCGGGTGTATCAAGCCCTAGGGCGGCAACCCCTGGACACCATAAACATAAGTGCACAGTCTCGATCTACTGGTACCCGTGCATGCTTTCCCCGGCTTCGGACTATGTGCACGATCATGGTCCGCCCGGAACTACACCGGCGTACCCTCTGCCGTCGCTTTTGGTCACTTACCTCCAGTCCAGTAATCGTGCCCCCTCCCTAGCCGAGACCCTAGGGCCTTAATGATACAAACTTGGGATTACTGCTGGAGTGGACCCCCATTGCTAGGATTTTTCTAGTGGGTTAAGTACGGTTTAACCCTCTTGCTAATAATGGATTAACTTGGTTAAGTGTAACGATGAGTTCACGACTTAACCCTGATTAATCTACCAAGCCCAAATTGGTTAAGTATTAAGTGGACCATGACTTAACCCTAATCACGAGGCATTAATTAATTTAATGCGCCTTAACCTCTCACATTAGACCTTGTTGTGGTTACTAGTTAAGCCGGGCGGGTCCGGGTAGCTTTACACCACAACTTGGTCTAACCTCGGGTTCAAGGTACAACATGGCCAACTTCTCACATTGGGTCCTATTGTTTGTAGTAACTAGTTAAGCCGGTCGGTTCCGGGTAGGTTTACACTACAAACTCAACCCAACCTCGAGTTGGTCACACTTATCTTTTCTAAGTGTCATGTCCATCATGTTTCCAAAACATGTTACAAGTTTTCAAGCATTTGGGTAGACCTAACTTAATAGGTAAATTCCCAAAGGGTAGACCTAACTTAATAGGTAAATTCCCAAGCTTATGTTTTTATGTCTTTTAAGTTTACCCAACCCCAAACGCAATCCCATCGCTTACATATCGCAATAGCGCATAAAGGATAGAAAGAGGGAACTTGGCATAATCATGACATAAAGGTGTTGAAGCCACAAGTTTAACATGGTGGCATATGAAATATACATATGTTCATATACTTGCATATTACATTTTTAGGCCTCAAAAGCATGCATAAAACCAAACTTAGCATATTGGTGATACATGGTGATAAATGACATGTAGAAATGGCCATGAGTTCGCATTTAGCCTCACATGCAAGTTATCATAAGAGATATGATAACTTACATGTTGCCAAAATGCAACCTTTAGCATAAAGCTTGAAGCTTTATGTCCATATACTCAAGATAAGCTTGCATAACATGATAACATGAACAAAATGATCACCCCAAACTTGCATAACATACATGGCAAACTTGCATATCATAACATAGCAAACTTGCATATCATAACATGGCAAACTTGCATACAAACTTGCATATCATAACATGATAAACTTGCATATCATAACATGACCAACTTGCATATAAACTTGCATATCATAACATGATAAACTTGCATAACATAACATGGCAAACTTGCATAACATCACTTGCATATCATATGACAAACTTGCATATCATACGTTTAACTTTAGAGTTTAAGTATAAAAGTAGAATAGGGCTTACTATGCTTGGGAAGTCACAAAAAATATGACAAAGCCCTTATGCAACCAATTAAACCCAAAATGATCAAAACCCTTGCTTTATGATGCAAATATAGAAACTTGACTTGAATGCAAGCTAATGATGCTCATACAAGCTTGAAAACACTTGTATGCATGGAAAATCTCATAGAAATTTATTTAGGAATTTTATGAAGAGAGTGGAGGCCATGAGAGGAATGATTTTGCCATAGTTTAGTTGTATGAATGAATAATGATGATTTAGGGTTAGGTTAGGGCCTTATTTATAGAGATTTAGACTAGTTCTAGCCTTAGGATTAAACCCTAGTTCCAATCTTAGCCCTTAAAACCGAATCTGGCCCCCAAACTCAACACAAACCCAAAATGGTGCACCAGGCAGAACTGCCCGGCTGGACCAAGTCGACAGGGCTGTCGACTTGGGTCCAACCAAGTCGACTCCCAAGTCGACAGGGCTGTCGACTTGGGTGCTCTGGCGGGAATTTTCCCGCCTGCCCCAATATGACCCAATTTCCCAAATTCAAACTTGAATTTGAAATCTGTTTTTACTTTGCAATTTTCTGAAAATTTCGTTGGGCCTTAATCGGGTCATACGGACTCCGATTTTCGAAAACTCGGACTCTATTTCGCGTATTTTTCCAAGACGAACGCAATGGCATAGCCCGTTTCCCTTGATTCAGATTTTAGAATTAAATTCTGCCTCGATTTATGTTATAACAGGTTATTGAAAATACGGGTTGTTACATTCTCCCCTCCTTAAAGGATTTCGTCCCCGAAATCTTCAAGTTAGGAAGAACGTATCCTACCATCCAACATCCATCTACTCAAAACATCATCCACGAGCAATCATTGTCCTTACAAGATTCTAGATGTTGTATGAACATATGCAAAGGTGTGTGTATATGTACTTATCTAATGCAAATATCATCAATGCAAATTATGTTAGTGAAATGAATCCATATGTATGCAATTCCTAACATAATGTATAACATCTATATGCGTGCACATAACATATATCCATATGCAACATCCATGTGATAACACAAAAATTTTCATCCATGAATAAGCATAAACACTCGTGCATATGCAATATGAGGAGTGTGTGAGCCGATCTAGTGCCTAACGTGTATAATGCATCCACGAGTAACCACTTGCAAACACTTGCAACCACTTGCAAACATCAAGCATAACATGTTTCAAACACATGTTTCATCCAAAGGGTTTCTACCTAAGGTTCTCATGACTAGATTAACACGATAAACTAGACAAACATGGATAGCAAAGAGAAAGATATGCTAATCAAAGAAAAGAGATTGAGAGTGTACCCTCAAAAAGGAATGGATAAAGCCCACGCATCTTCTCCTCGGTTTCCCAAGTTGCGTCTTCTTCGGCTTCACCCCATTGAACCTTCACCAACTTGACCTCTCGATTCCTTAGCTTCTTGGTCTCCGTCCCCAAGATACAAATCGGAGCTCTCCTCAAAGTAGCCTCTTTCTCCACTTCCACATCTTTCAGAACACTTGGCTCAAAAACCTCTGCTGATTCATGTAAACACTTCCGGAGATGCAAGACATGAAAAACATCGTGTACTCCGGCAAGCTTCTCGGGCAACTCCACTCTATAAGCCATCTGCCCGATCCTCTCTATAATAGGGAATGGTCCAACAAACCTCGGTGCTAACTTCCCAACGGCTCCAAATCGGACCACATTCTGCAAAGGAGAAACCTTCACGAAAACCATATCCCCAACATCAAACTCCAAATCAGTTCTTCGCTTATCAGCATAGGATTTCTGTCGGTCTTGGGCCGCTTTCATCCGTCTCCGAATCAACTCGACCTTCTCGGATGTATCTCTGACCATATCAGGCCCAAGTATAAGCTCATCTGTAGTCTCCCACCAACATGTAGGCGACTTGCACGGCCTCCCATATAAAGCTTCAAATGGTGCCATCCCTATGCTTGCCTGATAACTGTTATTATATGCAAACTCAGCAAGAGGAAGATGGTCTTCCCAAGTACCACCAAAATCCAGAATACAAAGCCTCAACAGGTCCTCGAGTACCCTATTCACCCTTTCGGTTTGACCGTCCGTCTGTGGGTGATAAGCCGTACTTAGATTCAACCATGTGCCCATAGCTTCTTGCAAGCTATTCCAGAATTGACTTGTAAAGATTGGGTCACGGTCACTGACTATACTAGAAGGGACTCCATGTAGTCTCACAATCTCACGAAGATATACAGACGCTAGCTAGGATGCGGTTCTCTTGCTCTTCACCGGAATGAAATGAGCACTCTTCGTAAGTCTATCCACGATAACCCAAATGCTCGTATTCCCTTTTCTTGACCTTGGTAGCCCATCGATAAAATCCATGGAAATACTCTCCCACTTCCAAAGTGGAACGTCTAGAGGATGCAATAGCCCACCGGGCTTCTTCGACTCGGCCTTAACTTGCTGGCAAATGATACATCTAGAGACAAACTCTGCCACATCCTTCTTCATCCCAGGCCAAAAGAAAATGCGCTTCATATCTTTATACATCTTATCTCCGCCTGGATGTATAGTCAACTTAGAGCGATGCGCTTCCTCAAGAACTTTTCTTACTAACTCTTCTACCATTGGAACACATAACCTTCCGTCTCTCCTCAGCCAACCCTTGTCATCAATAGAATATCGAGCGAGATGACTAGACGCCTCTCCTCGAATCAGCTTATCCATAATCTCAACTATCTGAGGGTCTTCTCTCTGCGAAGCCCCAACTTGATCAAGAAGGGTAGGTCTGAGTTCCAGAGATGCTAAAGAACCGGTCATCGACCCAATCGCCAAAGAGAAATCAAAGGTTGCCACATACTCTAAATTCTTCATCTCAACGAATAGAGGACTCAGAGTCAACCTTTTTCTACTCAATGCATCTGCTACCACATTCCATTTGCCAGGGGTATAAGCTATCTCAAAATCGTAGGATGCCAAGAATTCCATCCATCTTTGTTGCCTCAGATTCAAATCCTTCTGAGAAAAGAGATACTTCAATGACTTGTGATCGCTATAAAGCTCAAATCTTTCTCCCAGAAGATAATGGCGCCAAGCCTTGAGTGCATATACTATTGCTGCCAACTCTAAGTCATGAGTGGGATAATTCTTCTCATGTACTTTGAGTTGTCTACCTCCAAAGCATATCACTCTTCCTTCTTGCATCAAAACAGCTCCTAACCCCGTGCCATATGCATCGGTGTATACTGTAAATAACTAACCTCCATCGGGCAAAGCTAGAACAGGTGCTGATGTGAGAGCTCTCTTGAGCTTCTGAAAAGCAAGCTCGCATTCTATGCTCCAAGCAAAAACTAAATTCTTCTTCGTCAATTTAGTGAGAGGAGCGGAAATCTTCGCGAAGTCCTTGATGAACTTCCGGTAAAAGCCTGCAAGACCTAGAAAACTTCTCACCTCGGTTGCATTCCTTGGAGTCTTCCAATCCTGAACTGCAACTACCATAGCGGGATCTACCGCTAAGCCTTGCTTAGATACTATATGCCCAAGGAATCTAACTTCCCTTCTCCAAAAGTGACACTTGGAGAACTTGGCCTTTAACTGATGCGCTCTAAGCGTATCCATCACCTCCACGAGATGCCTTGCGTGCTCTTCCTCATCCTTAGAGAAGATCAGAATATCATCTATGAAGACCACGAAAAACTTGTTCAAGAACTCCCTGTACACCCTACTCATCAAGTCCACGAAATATGCGGGTGCATTAGTCAAGCCGAACGGCATGACAAGCCATTCGAAGAATCCATCTGGCGTTCTGAACGCAGTTTTGTCTATACTATCTTCAGCTACCCTGAGCTGATGGAATCCAGTAGCAAGATCAAGCTGAGAGAAAACAGAAGCACCGACAAGCTGGTCAAAGAGATCATCAATCCTCGGTAACGGGTGTCTGTTCTTCTTAGTCAGCTTATTCAACTCTCGATAGTCAACACAAAGTCGGAGAGAACCATCTACCTTGGTAGCAAATACCACAGGCGCTCCCCATTCAGATATACTTCGTCTAATGAAGTTCTTCTCAAGCAACTCCTTCACTTGCTTACTTAGCTCCCGCCTTTCACGCGGAGCCATGTGCCGAACGGGCAAAGAAACCGGCTTTGCATTATCCACCAGATAAATGCGGAAATCAATCTCTCGCTTAGGGGGCAACCCCCTAACTTCATCAAAAACATCCGGATACTCTCGAACCACTCTCACAGACTGAAGAGTTTCCATTGACGAGTCGAGTGATTCAAGATAGCACAACATGACGGGACCTCTCGGATCACAAGAAATCTCTAGGGTGTTTCTGAGGCGAGTCACGAGCCTCACAACCCTATGCTCACAATCAAGGATGGCTCCATATCTGGACAACCAATCCATGCCCAATATCAATCCGTATCCCCTAAAACCAAGAACATAAGCACTACACAAGAACTCTACACTCAGTATAGAGATCCTCAAATCCCCACATATCATAGACAGATGGGCGGAACCCCCAATAGGATTTGAAACACAAACGGGATCCTCCACCAAGCTAGTACTAAGGTGCAAACTATCAACAAGATCAGATGAGATAAAACTATGCGATGCACCAGAATCAAACAAGGTACGAACTGGAAAATCAGAAATATATACAAGGCTCTCAACGGAAATACTACCTTGATCGGGAACTGGAGCGGTATTGAGAGCATGAACTTGCCCTCCTGAAGGTCCAGCACGCTGAGTCTGACCCTGGCCTTGCCCTTGCTTCCTCGGGCAATCCTTACTGAAATGTCCAGTCTCACCGCAGAAAAAGCATTCACCATTCTTCCTTTTCCTCTTCTTACAATCCTTAATAAGATGCCCAACTGAACCGCAATAATGGCATTTCCCCTTGTTGTTCTTGCCCTTGTTGTTGTTCCCCTTATTGCCTTGACTCTTGTTCTTGTTCTTGTTCTGATTGCCTTGACTGCTCTGACCACTTAGATTATCTTGATTTCCTTTCCCCTGGGAATTAGTTTTCTTGGCTTGAGTATCATTTATCTTGATCTCTTTCTTGACATCTCCCTGAAGTAATGCCATATCAACCAAGCTCTTAAACGTGGCCCCATGGGGAATATGTGACATAGCCAATCCCTGCAACGGCTCATTCAATCCTCTAGCAAAACGAAGAGCCTACTTCTGAGGAGTATTAACCATATCCAAGCCAAAACGAGCTAATTGATTGAACTTGTTCACATATTCTTTGACAGACATATCTCCTTGTTTCAAAGTTATGAACCTCTCCATTTGCAGATTCTCCTCAGCAGAAGATAGGAACTTAAGCATGAACCTTGCCCAGAGATCGGCCCAAGTCTCAACAGGCCTAGTACCATTGGTGACTTCCCACCAATAAGCGGCTTCATCCTTCATAAGCCAAACCGCCCACAAGATCTTCCTCTGATCGTCTAACCCAAAGATAGCAAACAAATCCTCGGTCTCTTTCAACCAATTTCTGGCCTCTACAAAAGTCTCAGTGCTTTGAAAGTTCTTGCCACCCATTGCTTTGAAATCTTTGCAAGTCTTTGCGAAATCAGCTTGAGGATGCTGAGGGGGAGGAGGAAGAGGAACCTCAGCGACAGGAGGAGGAGGAACATCAGCGACAGGAGGAGGAGGAACATTAACTACTGGAGGAGGAGGAGGAGGAACATCTGCGGGGCCGGCTTCGGTCGCCCTAGCCTCCAAAAGTCTCCTGTACCAAACAGGTACGTGTACTCCCCCCGGAATAGCAAAGTTATCGGCCATACTGAAAACGAAGAAAAAGACAGATTCAGAATGGAGAAAAACGAAGGAATTTTTGCTAATGGCTTCTTGGGGAATAGCCTTTAAAATAAACTAGACTTTTCTTTGGAAAATACTTTATACTTGGTTTTGAAAATAGTTTTCCAAAAGTTTTAAAAACCTTTTTGTTCCTTCTCGTAAACCATATGCTCTGATACCAAATGTAACACCCCACGTCCGCCAGGGTGGCTCTTGCAAGCACTCTGACTTTGAAGGGGCGTTTGAATCAGGTAAACATGCATAATGATATATCAAGGCAGAACAAGAACATATGTATATATGTAAACCGAGTAAATAACATAGATAAAACAGCGGAAGATTTCAAACCATTTCAAAACAAGTCTAGTACAACATAATGTCAACTTTCCAAATACACAAGTCTAGATAAAAACAACATTACTCAAAAACTGAAATACATAAGTACTATCCCCAAATAAGTGATAACCATAGCTAGCTTCATGTCGAAACCGTACATGAGCTTAAATCCCACAAGCAAGCAATCCGAAATCCAAGCTAAGCTCCAACGTTCCCACCCTGAGAACCTGGGGGGGGGGAACGGAAGAAAAGAGGCGAAAGAAAACAGGTCAGTCAAAAAGACTGAGTAAGCCCTACTACAATCAATGTAAAATGATAAAGTTAACTGGCATGATGAAAGCTGAGATGAACTTATGGATAACTACATACTGGCATGATAATTAACTAACAAGGTAGATAAAGGTGTCATCGCATAATCAGGTTTAAGGTTTTTGCACCACAGGTGTACTAGCAAACTAACATGACTTGAATAAACAAGTATTGATCCCTTGGCCCAAGCTTTGGCCCAATAACATGAAGTGACCCTAATACGCGGTCCAACCAAACGGTCTAGTCGATCGGCTCCCTATAAACCTAACTCGTCACGTGTTGGTGTCAATGCGGCCCAAACATAATTGTAGTCAGACTGTGCAGGGTCTCCCGTCGGGTGTATCAAGCCCTAGGGCGGCAACCCCTGGACACCATAAATATAAGTGCACAGTCTCGATCTACTGGTACCCGTGCATGCTTTCCCCGGCTTCGGACTATGTGCACGACCATGGTCCGCCCGGAACTACACCGGCGTACCCTCTGCCGTCGCTTTTGGTCACTTACCTCCAGTCCAGTAATCGTGCCCCCTCCCTAGCCTAGACCCTAGGGCCTTAATGATACAAACTTGGGATTACTGCTGGAGTGGACCCCCATTGCTAGGATTTTTCTAGTGGGTTAAGTACGGTTTAACCCTCTTGCTAATCATGGATTAACTTGGTTAAGTGTAACGATGAGTTCACGACTTAACCCTGATTAATCTACCAAGCCCAAATTGGTTAAGTATTAAGTGGACCATGACTTAACCCTAATCACGAGGCATTAATTAATTTAATGCGCCTTAACCTCTCACATTAGACCTTGTTGTGGTTACTAGTTAAGCCGGGCGGGTCCGGGTAGCTTTAAACCACAACTTGGTCTAACCTCAGGTTCAAGGTACAACATGGCCAACTTCTCACATTGGGTCCTATTGTTTGTAGCAACTAGTTAAGCCGGTCGGTTCCGGGTAGGTTTACGCTACAAACTCAACCCAACCTCGAGTTGGTCACACTTATCTTTTCTAAGTGTCATGTCCATCATGTTTCCAAAACATGTTACAAGTTTTCAAGCATTTGGGTAGACCTAACTTAATAGGTAAATTCCCAAAGGGTAGACCTAACTTAATAGGTAAATTCCCAAGCTTATATTTTTATGTCTTTTAAGTTTACCCAACCCCAAACGCAATCCCATCGCTTACATATCGCAATAGCGCATAAAGGATAGAAAGAGGGAACTTGGCATAATCATGACATAAAGGTGTTGAAGCCACAAGTTTAACATGGTGGCATATGAAATGTACATATGTTCATATACTTGCATATTACATTTTTAGGCCTCAAAAGCATGCATAAAACCAAACTTAGCATATTGGTGATACATGGTGATAAATGACATGTAGAAATGGCCATGAGTTCGCATTTAGCCTCACATGCAAGTTATCATAAGAGATATGATAACTTACATGTTGCCAAAATGCAACCTTTAGCATAAAGCTTGAAGCTTTATGTCCATATACTCAAGATAAGCTTGCATAACATGATAACATGAACAAAATGATCACCCCAAACTTGCATAACATACATGGCAAACTTGCATATCATAACATAGCAAACTTGCATAACATAACATGGCAAACTTGCATATCATAACATGATAAACTTGCATATCATAACATGACCAACTTGCATATAAACTTGCATATCATAACATGATAAACTTGCATAACATAACATGGCAAACTTGCATAACATAACTTGCATATCATATGACAAACTTGCATATCATACATTTAACTTTAGAGTTTAAGTATGAAAGTAGAATAGGTCTTACTATGCTTAGGAAGTCACAAAAAATATGACAAAGCCCTTATGCAACCAATTAAACCCAAAATGCAAGCCAAAATGATCAAAACCCTTGCTTTATGATGCAAATATAGAAACTTGACTTAAATGCAAGCTAATGATGTTCATACAAGCGTGAAAACACTTGTATGCGTGGAAAATCTCATAGAAATTTATTTAGGAATTTTATGAAGAGAGTGGAGGCCATGAGAGGAATGATTTTGCCATAGTTTAGTTGTATGAATGAATAATGATGATTTAGGGTTAGGTTAGGGCCTTATTTATAGATATTAGGAATAGTTCTAGCCTTAGGATTAAACCCTAGTTCCAATCTCAGCCCTTAAAACTGAATCTGGCCCCCAAACTCAACACAAACCCAAAATGGTGCACCAGGCAGAACTGCCCGGCTGGACCAAGTCGACAGCCAAGTCGACAGGGCTGTCGACTTGGGTCCAACCAAGTCGACTCCCAAGTCGACAGGGCTGTCGACTTGGGTGCTCTGGCGGGAATTTTCCCGCCTGCCCCAATATGACCCAATTTCCCAAATTCAAACTTGAAATTGAAATCTGTTTTTACTTTGCAATTTTCTGAAAACTTCGTTGGGCCTTAATCGGGTCATACGGACTCCGATTTTCGAAAACTCGGACTCTATTTCGCGTATTTTTCCGAGACGAACGCAATGGCATAGCCCGTTTCCCTTGATTCAGATTTTAGAATTAAATTCTGCCTCGATTTATGTTATAACAGGTTATTGAAACTACGAGTTGTTACAAAATATATTTACAATCAGTAGGATTAGACACATGGAATAACACATGGACTGAGTATGTTGAACCCACTACCAACTTGCACAATGGACTAATGAACAAAAGGTTGCTGCACAAAGTAATTCTAAGGCCATAAATATATTATTTTGTTCATTAGATAGAAATGAATTTAATAGAATGTCAGTTTGTAAATCTGCTTATGAAATGTGGATAACATTACAAGTTACTCATGAAGGAACCAATAAAGTTAAACAAACAAAGATATCAATGCTTATTAATCAGTTTGAGTTATTTAAAATGAATGAGAATGAATCTATCTCTGATATGTATTGCAGATTTTAGGTGATCGTGCATTTATTGATAACATTGGGAAAAAGTTATTAAGAAGAAGACCAAGTCAGAAAAATATTTAGTTCATCGACTCCAGAATAGGATCAGAAAACATTGGTGATTGAAGAAGCCAACAGTGTTAGTGAAATGAAAATTGAGTAGTTAATTGGGAATTTGATGTCATTCGAAGTTCGATTACAGAAAAGAAAGGAAAATAAACCCATAGAAAAGAATTCTATAGCATTTAAAGCAACAACAAATGGCTTAGATTCAAGTAGTGAGGATTATGAAGAAAATGCTTTAATGACTAGGAATTATAGAAAAAATTTGAGATATAAAAGGAGAAATAACTTTCAGAGAGATAATCAAGGAAGTTTGAGAAGAAATGATGACAGATGTTATAACCGCAACAAACCGGGACATATAAAAAGAATGTGTCAATATCCAAATAAATCAAATCAACAAACAGATAATAGTAATTCAGCAACGAAAAAAAGAAGGCATATGCAGCAACTTTAGATGATTCAGATTCATCATCAAGTGACGAAGAGCCAGAAACAGGAAATTCAAGTTGTGTTTCACAGCGATTCAGAATTCATAAAATATCGAAGAAATGGATCTAAAAACCAAGTACACCGTAATTAATTTTTAATTTTTTGGTTGATCTGGATGAATGGATGTTTTGTTTGTTTGCCTTGTTTGGATTTAAAATCTAAAATTCTAAAATTCAAACTTGAAATTTGAATTTTGAAATTCATAAGTAATAATAATAACAAAAATATAATATAATATAATAATTAATATTTTAATGAGTGATAGGATTAATATTGTTTAATATAATAAAACAAAGTCAAATAGAAACATGTCTTTTCAAAATGCACCTATATGTCGATATACCATAATGACATATCGACATATGTGCTAGAAAACAAAATTCAATTTTTGAATTTCAAAAGTTTGAACTTTCAAACTTCCCTCCAACCTTTGACCAACTCCCATGGTCTGAAAACGTGTTATAAATTTCAGAAAAGTTGTGCCCATTCAGTCTTTATTTATTTATCTATTCAATTCTATTCTTTCTACCTCTCATTTAAAATTCAAACACTTTCTTCATATCTATACTCTTCAAAAAAACTCTTTGATGGCTTCCTCTAGCACACCAAAAACCATGAGATTGACCAAAACACTCAAAGGTCATCTCTACAATGATAAGGAAGTTGTTCAAGCCTATGTTGACTACATGGCAAATGGAAAAGTCAACGCGGGAGCTTTCGCTATCTTCGAAGATTTTCCCTCATATGATCTTCGTTCTCTCTTTCATCAAAATGAAGTTCTTAGCTTAGTTGACGCTCGGGATATCGACGAAGTATGTTAACTGAATCTCATCAAAATGTTTTATGCAAATTCGGGTCGTGGCTTTTACGAAGGAAATGAGAATCAATTATGGAGCAGTGTAAAAGGCACACAAATCGTTTTGGATTATGAAAATTTTAGCAATATTTTAAATTGTAAGTGTATGGGCTTAGATTATTCGGAATTTGATGTAACGGATTTGGAGACTTATCATCACCTTTTTTAAAGCAACCAAAACATGGATTTTAAAAATCGCTTTTTCCACCCAATGGCAAGAATCGTCAACCTCCTCCTCCAACATACCATTACTCCATGTCCCAGAAATTTCAACAATCCTACCCTTAAAGTCCAAAAAGTTTCTTTGCTATGTTTGTTGTTTATGACATCAATTGGGTCGATGTTATTTTAGAGGAATTTAAGCCCAAAGAAATGTCTACCAAAGAAAATACTCTTTATCATGGATTTTACCTTACCCGAATCTTTAAATATTTTGGAGTGGATCTCAAAGGAGAAGAATTTGTACCAAGAAGGGTCTTTAACTTGGGAAATATACATCTCATGCAAATTCCAATCACCTTTAAACCTTATGAAACATTCGAAGATAAACAAGCTCGAATGCAACAACAATAAGAGGGAAATCCAATGGAAATCGATGAAGAAGAATCATCTTTGGAAAGTGTTGAATGTCCAATAAATACTAGAGCCGTACCAAAGAAAAACTTGTCCAAAACCAAGTTAAGTTAGCCAAGAACAAAAAGAAGATCAAGAAGACTCTTACCCAAGTGTCTTCTAAAATGAACAAGTTCTTTGGTAAAGTATGAAGTAAACTTGGTTTATCATCTTCCTCCTTATCATCCGTTGAAGTCTAAGCTTATCTAGTTTATGTTATCTTTCGTATTTGCTTTCGAATCTCATATTTAGTATTTTAAATAATTTGAATGTATTTTTTTTTGGCAAAGCCGACGGGGTTGAGTGGTCCCCTACCACTTTATTGATATACCAAAAGACGAGTACAAAGTAAACAAAGGAAGAAACAAAAACAAAAGAAATACGGAGAGCTCTAGGCACACCAATGGCTACAAGAGGCTAAAAGATAAAATAAAGAATCAAAAAAATACAACAGTAGCTAGCCAAAAATTCCAGGGTCGTAAGTGAATTTTATGTATTTGAGGCCCTCCCGGATATCATGCCAAACAAGATGTTTCCATTGGTCATAGTTAATTCTACGAGAGGGATCAAAAACTCGCAGACATCTTTCTCTCCATACCCGGGTGACGATCTTCTTCAGCACAAATTTAAAAGCTCTGGCTTTATTACTCTTCCCAGTGGCTCTTTTCCTTATTTGTTCCCAGTCATGACAAGGTAAGAATGCCGCATTTGTACTACTGATTTGTTGCAGGGCTTCAGTCCACATGCATCCACTGATAATGCAAGTAAAAAAGAGGTGATGAAGGGTCTCGGTTCCATAGTCACACAACATGCAAGTTTGGTCAGTCACCATCCCATAAGCATTGATCTTGTCTTTAGTGTTTACAGCACCTTTAATGATCTTCCATATGCACAAATTTTCTTTAGTTGAGTTATCTCTACGCCACACTCTTACTCCACCTGCAAACATCATCACTCTTACTCCAAAGTCGATTCAAGGATCGGTACAAAAATTAACATAATGAAATGACGAAGTTCCATGCTCGAAGTTAGGAAGGATCTTGGGTTTAGTCTTGATCATACTTTTCCAAATCCAGTTATGCCATTGCACAGAAGAAACAGACCAGAAACTTTGGTCTTTTAAGACATAATTGTACGACCACGAGACCCATAAGCTGTTTTTCTTTTTTAGAATATCTTCAATATGTTTAACAATAGCAGCGCGGTTCCAAATGGAAGTGCTAATGATACCCAGACCCCCGTAGCGTATTGGTTTTAAGTAGAAATGAATGATATTTAATTCTGTCAAAACAATCTTTAATTTACTGTAAAAACACATTAGAATTAAATAAATTAAAATAATATAATAAGAATTAACTAAAAATTGAAAATACAAAAAAAAACCTAGGGATGTCGACATGTGCAAAATGACATGTCGACATATAACTGCTAGAAGACATGTGCAAATTGACATGTCGACATATAACTGCTAGAAATTCAAATTTGTTCATTTGAAAATTTAATAACCAACTAGGGTCTATTTATTTTAAATGAATTCCAGACCTTATAAATACCTCTTTATTTCAGAGAAACTTATTATAAACATTCTCCTTCTTCTCTAATCATTAATATCAAATTATAGCTAATCCTATTCATAATTTGAGTGAAAATCTTGAAGAAACACTCAATTCTTTCTATAATATCCTATCTATAATACTTCTTAATCAACACCATCTTGAATTGAGTTAAATAAAGATGGTAGAACATCAAGAGAAGCACTTTTAAGCCATTTGTTGGCTAATATCTTCTCTTTTCAGAGATGAAGACAACAACCTCGTTAAAACACTACCAAGGAAGATGAGGATTGGAAAGTCATCAAGAAGGATCCAATCTTTAGAGGAGGCGGATGAGTGGAAGTTCCAAGAGACGTTTGAATTTGATTTGAATTGGTTGGTATGATTTGATTTGTTTGGTTTGTTTGATTTGAATTTGGTTTGTTTGAAACTATTGCTTGATTTGGTTTGTTTGAAACTATTGCTTGATTTGATTTAGTTTGAAAACTTGTATATGATTGAGATACTTGTAAATATTGAAAAAAGTATATGTAAATACTTTATTGATTTGCTTGGATATACCCTTGTTTTCTTTAATTGTGTCATAGAGTTAGGGGGAGTTAATTAGATTAAGTCATCGACTTAAGTATAATATAGTTTAGTATAGTACAGGCGACTATTAGTGTAATAGGGTTTAGTCACTTTTTTAATGACAAAGGGGGAGAAATTATAAAATAGGGATTAATTTGGCTTAGTTTAAGGAGAAGTAAGTAGAATTTGTATAGGATTCATGGTGAAAGGGGGTGCATTCGAAGAATCAAATCAACATGTATGAATATTTTATAAATCACGATTGTCATCATCAAAAAGGGGGAGATTGTTGGAGAATGGATTTTTGATGACAACAACCTTATTTCAATTATCATTATTAATTGATTATAAAATACATACTAACATCTTTATCAAGAATACACACACAAACACACACACACACACACACACACACACACACACATATATATATATATATATGCAGGATTTGTATATAGGATTTAATACTGAAGATTGTATAGTTTTAGAGTACCAAGAGAATCAAAATTCAAAGAGATTCAAGACTCATGAGTATCAAGATATGAAGATTTCAAGAGCTCAAGATTATCAACTAAATAGAGTCTAGTTTATACGAAAAACTCGAGTTAGCACTTTCAAATTCCGATTTCAAATTCTTTTATCAAAATTCCTTTTTAAATTCCTTTTCAATTTATTCTTAAATTACTTTTATAAATTATTTCAAATTATCATAAGTATTTTACTTAATGATTTCAAATATATATAGTTTATAGAGTTTTTAATAATATTTATATATACAGTTTTAAATCGTATAACTTTATACATATGTTTATATTATATATCACTATGTTTTTACATGTTTTTATACTTTAGAAACTTCATATGAAACATTAATTTTGATTCAAGAATTTCCAGAAAATATATATTGGTTTTAACACTTGAAATTTAATTTTAAAAATAAATATATAGGGCATGTGTCGACATAAGGGCAATGACATGTCGACATATAACTGTCATTTTTTTATTTTCAAAAGAATTGTCTTTTCACTATTTGTAACGTTTCTGAAACGTTGCAACCATTCGGACATTATAGAAAGAAGCTAACTTTGAATTTTCCATCATTCCTTCTTCTCCTTCTCCACCCCTTTATTTACCACCATTAAAATTCTTAAAATTCTTGTTTTCTACACTCATACTCTGCCAATTTCAACAAAATTTATTTCATTCTTCTTTTCTCTTCATTCTCTATCATCTACTCTCTATCTAAATTGCTAATTGAAGAGTTCTAGGGCTGTAGTAATTGTTTGAGAATTGTTTGGGGAAGGGTGTGTTCCTTGTAGCCCTGAAATCAAGGAAAGGGAGTGGTGTTAACCTTGTAGCCGTGAAATCAAGGGTGGTGGAACCGGTGTTAACCTTATTGTCGTGAAATCAAGGGTGTTGTACTTGGATATTGATAATAATAAAACTTTGCACAATCCAGCGTTGTGTGGGATTGGACGTAGGAGTAATCCGAACCAGTATAAAATCCGGTGTGTTCTTTCCTTTTCTGCATTTTATATTTACTTATATCTTTGACCATGACTGTTTCCATGTTTGTGATCATTTCTTATGTGATAATCATTGTGTGATTCATATAGTTATTCTAGATTGTTTAAATTTTCCATAATCTCTTTAAAACACTATTTACCCCTCCCTCTAGTGTTAGTTTTTCCTTAAAATTTTCATTCCGCGTCCTTAACAGAGCTAACTTTAGATGTAAGGGCTTCTTGAGATCTTTATTGAGACCATACACAAATCATTGATTCTTCTTGTTTGTGGTAGTAACATATTCAAGGCCATACTTAGAGAGAGCTGAAAGATGCGGCGTACTCTACCATAGAAGATTTATCATGAACAAGGGCTACAAAGCGTTTGGCTAATGCTACTCTCTCACCCTTGGGCACAAACTTTGATTCAAACCTTTCTCGAAATTACTTCCAAGTTAGATTTGCTTCTTGAATTTTAGAAGTCCTAAGCTCAAACCAATCAAGCGCTCGATCTTGGAGCATACTAGAAGCCACCTGGACTTCTCACCATGTTTAGAAAAATTGCTACATAAACTAGCAATCCTAGATTTGGGATGTGTAGGCTCGGGAGGGGTTCCTATCGCCTGGGTGTTCGTCACCAAATCAAGCAGTTGCTGAGCTTTCATAAACACTCCACCTATAAGAGGGGTATAGATTAACCGGCGTCCATGTAGGCACCTCTGTACATTTTCCTGCCTTTAGAAAGAAAGAAAACGTTGAAAGAAAGAAAACGTTATTCTCAAAAGTATTCAAATAAATTCAATTCAACAAACAAGGAATAACAACTCAAGATAGGATAGAATGGCACTCTATACTCAATCTAATCCTATAGCATGAATCCTAAGAAGAACTTCAATAACCCTTGTCACAATATTATATGTTGTTCCGAACTTGGCTCTAATACCAAGCTATGACGTCGTACCTCTGTACTCGCGTTAGACAAGAACATTACAAAGCAATGTTGTCAAGTAACCCGAAGAATAAAGCTAATGAGGAGCGACTATCTGTATAATAGTTTTGAACGAATGTTAAAGATGCCAGATAATATGGTCTTACTTTCCGACACATCTAATTCAAGTTCAAACCAAATACATAGTGGTTATATATAATTCGAAATCAATATAAAATAACATAACAATATAATCAGAGTCGGAGACAAATATTCACACCAGGAACGCGGAAATTTATATTAATATACACATAAGAATGTACAGAAAGATAGTGGTCATACATGATCCGGTATTCTACAAAAAAAGGTACTAAGGCTACACAAATAATATGTATAGAAAGGAGACTTTGTCTCAAATGCATATAACCAAAAACTACAATGCTAATGTAGAAAGTCAAAAGTCAATAGATGGTCCTCGCTAGATGTCACGTGAAAGTACCTACAACACCTCGTTCTGACCTAAGTATTATTTACAAGAGAATCAACAATAAACAATAAACAATAAACGGATCAGTCTTGCTATACTTATCACAATAAACTGAGTTAGAATAAGAGATGTAAAAAGGTAATAACATACATGTAATAACAATAATGTTCATGTATCAATGCAAAGTCCCAAAATATGTCCAAACAATATCTCAATAAAATCTCGAAGCCACAAAGAATATCTCATTCTAAATTATATAACTACTCACAAGAAATGATATCACTTATAAAAACACCCATACGATCCTAGACCAAAATGGTCTGAGGACCAATACGATCTTAGATCAAAACGGTACAAAGAGCAATACGGTCCACTGATCAAAACGGTACGAAGACCAATACGTTCCAATGACGAATGCGGTCAGAAGACAATCAAATGCGCAAATCCACAAAACGATCACAATTGATCTAAAGTAGCCAAAATACTCCAAGCTAGTAAGTATAAGAGTTAAGTTACATGTCCCATAAGCACTCACTCTACTCGAATATTTACGAATAAGTTGTATATTCCACTAGTAACAAAAGATGATCATTGCCATAATTTTCAATCGAAAGAGTTCAAGAATTAACCGTTGAAGCTAGCATAAGCATTTCATACCACTCGTTTTACTATGGCGTTTAATTGGATTTCTCATACAAGTGAGGATTTTTTATAATATACGTACTAGTAGATTGAAAAGCAATTTATAAAATAATTTTGTATGGTGAACGTAGCGTTAGAAACCATTTCAGTAAAAGATTTGGTATCTACAAATAATATAAAGCCCTTTATAGTTTAAAGTGGAAAATCACATAAAATATAGATTGTAGTAACAATCGATCCCAAAATTCACATTTTATTAACATAAATTATATATAATAAATATCAATCACAAACTTGTTCACTACAAATTAATCAAAAGTCCGTATAATCGAGCTGTTGAAATTTACGAATTAGAGCAACTGAGAAAACATAGAAAAAAAGAAAACTAGCCGAAACTCAACCGGGAAGAAGCCTGGAATAACCTAAACTGTTGACCGTGGATTGCATCGCTCAATAGTAGAAAACATGATCACTCCACTGAGTACAGAGGTTAGTTGACTGAACTGGGGAAAAACGAAAAAATTCGGGTATAGGTTTCAGTTGAATGAAATCAATATTCAGTCAGCTAAACTAATATTCGGTCGATTGACCTGTACATTGAATTACTCCCGAGAGCAATCTTCAGGTTCAGTCGACAGACTTATGTAGTCAATCAATTGAACTAGTTTGAAAATGTAGTTTTCAGCCTTTTGAAGGAAAAGTCGTTATTCGATGATTCCGATCAAGTATACATGAATGGTGGAGGCTAAGAACGTTATAAAAGTTACAATGAAGCTCCCAAGGCTCGCCGAAACAACTCAAAAATTCACAACTCAAATCTACAAAAAGATCTACAATAGAATTCATTGAAATGAAGTCAAAACTCATAAACTGGAGAGTTCACACACAAAAACCAAATCACCGACACAACGTATAAGAACCAAGGGCACATATGCCAAGCCTATAAGCTTGATTACATAGACGTGAGTTTGCAAGAACTAATCTTTGAACACAACAAGAAAGAAGAGGCTTTAAAAGCAAGCATGATCACTTCCTCTTCCAGTATAAAACACTAATCTTCAATATACACACAAATACACAAATTTCGTAATAATCAGGTTTAGGAAAATCTCAGAAATTGAAGAGGGAACAACTTGGAAAAGATGGAGATAAACGTACCCAGCTTCTCTTCGAAGTCGCAAAGCTAATCACTCAAATTCCTTATGATTGGAGCTTAGGAATATCAATTTCTCTTTCCCATCCCCATTTCTATTTTTTTCTTAAGTGTTTGGATGAATAAGGAGAAAAGGGAGGCTAGGGGGTTATAAGGACCAAAGGGTCTAATGGGTTACATCACAAACCAAGCCTACCCGGAGTCTCAAATTTCACTAACTCCAAACATATCAATGTTTACAGTCTTAAAAATTGTAAATGACATTTTAAACTCAATGGAATTGGTCCCGAGTCGTGATTAGACCATATGCTAAAAGTGATATTTCAGACTTATATTCAATTAAAGATGTTATATTTAAATAACATATTTAAAAATATTATCGTGAAATATGCGGGTTGTTGCATACTCTCTTCCTTAAAGAAATTATGTCCCCATATTTATTTAGGGAATAACCCAAAAAGTAACAAACAACCTTAACAAAAACCTATATAAAAATAGGCTAAATCAGAAAATTCTCCTTTGTTTTCATATTTGATATATCGTTCTTATACTAATAACTAGTTTTTATGATATAAATGAATGGGACATGCCCGATTCAAAAACTCATATAGGACATATGTGCAACTCGGTAATTCCATCATGGATAGAATGAAAATTACCTTAACCTGAAGAAGTATTACTAGGGGATTGCTCAACATTTAGCTTTCCCTTTTTGTTTTGAAGTTTGAGGGCATGAAGACATTATATGACCATAGCCTTGCAATAGTGACAACTACGGGGTTTATGACACATGTTAGCGTAGTGGTCCTTTGATCCGCATCTGATACATTCCTTTTGGCCAAAGTTTGAAGTTTCAGCTTCGGAAGCCTCTTGCTTTCCTTTCTTATTAAGATGAGATTTGGACTTGTCAACGGAATTCCTTTTCTTGTTGTAGCTCTTTTTCAGAGTCCTCAACATCAACATCACTCTCCTTATCAGCTTCCTTAAGACGAAGCTCGATATCTGCAAGTACATCGAAAGGCTCAGCTAACTTAATAAGTAAGGCCTCTTGAGATCTTTATTGATCCCATACGCAAATCTTTGATTCTTCTTCTTTACAGGATTAATATATTCAAGTCTATACTTAAAGAGAGAGAGGGTTGAAAGATGCGGCGTACTCTGACATAGAAGATTTACCATGAACAACGTCTACAAAGCATCGCGTAAGGCTACTCTCTTGACTTCGGGCACAAACTTTGCATCAAACCTTTCTCGAAATTGCTTCCAAGTTAGGTCCGCTTCTTGAAATTCAGAAGTCACGACTCATACCAATCAAGCGCTCGATCTTAAAGCATACTAGGAGCCACCTGGACTTGACATAAGTCCACAAGATTCATGCGAGTAAAGATGCAGTCGCATGATTTAATCCAAGCTTGGGGGTCAATAACGCCTTCGAAACCCTAGAAGGACTTTCCACCAAGTTTAGTAAAATCGCTACACAAACTAGCAAACCAAGTTTAGTCACCAAATCAAGAAGTTGTTGAGCTATCATAAACACTCCACCTGTAGGAGGGATACTAGATCGACTGACGTCTGTGCAGGTATGTCTAGACATTTCCCTTCCTTTCTAAAGAAAGAAAATATTATTCTTGAAAGTATTCAAATAAATTCGATTTAACAAACAAGGAATCACAACTCAAGATCGAATAGAATGACACTCAAGACTTAATCTAAATCCTATAGCAAGAATCCTAAGAAGAATTTAGGATAATGACCCCTGTCATAATATTTTATATTATTTTGAACTTGGATCTGATACCAAGCTGTGACTCCCCACCTTTATACTCGCGCTAGCCAAGGATATTACAAAGTAATGTTGTCAATTAACCCAAAGAATAAGGATGACTAGGAGCGACCACTTGTATCATAGCTTTAAACGAGTGTTAAATATGCCAGATATTGTGGTCTTCTTTTTCAAATTCGACACATCGAATTCAAGTTCAAACCAACTACACAGTGGTTATATATAAATATGAAAGCACCTACAACACTTCAGTCTAACTCGGGTATTATTTATAAGAAAATAAATAATAAATGGATCAGTTTAGCTGTACTTATCACAATAAACTGAGATAGAATAAAAGATACAAACAGATAATGACATATATGTAATAATACCAATGTTCACGTATCGATGTGAAGCCCCAAAATATGTTCACATAATATCTCAAAGAAATCTCAAAGCCATAAATGAATATCACATTCTAAATTATATATATGCTCATAAGAAATTATTTCACTTATCAAAACAACCCATACGGTCCTAGACCAAAACGGTCTCGGACCAATAAGATCCTAAGTCAAAATGGTCTGAAGATCAGTATGGTCCAATGACCAAAATGGTCAGAAGAACAATACGATCCAATGACCAAAACGGTCTGAAGACCATCAAATGTGCAAATCCACAAAAAGGTCAGTTTTGATCCAAAGTAATGTAAATTACTCTGAGCCAATAAGTATAAGAGTTAAGCTACATGTCCCATAACACTCGCTTTACTCGAATATTTACGAATAAGTTGTATATTCCACTAGAAACACATGATGATCATTGCCATAGTTTTCAATCGAACGAGTTAAAAAATTAACCATTGAAGCAAACATACGTGTTTCATACTACTCGTTTTACTAGGGCATTTAATTGGATTTCTCATATGAGTGAGAAAAATGTATATAATAAATATACTAGTAGATTGGGAGATAATTTATAAAACAACTTTGAATGATGAAAGTTGCATTAGAAACCATTTTGGTAAAAAAATTGGTATCTACTAATAATATAACACCCTTTATAGTTTGAAGTGGAAAATCTCATAAAACATCGATCGTAATAACAATCAACTCCAAAATTCACGTTTTAATAACGTAAATTAAATCTCATAAATATCTATCACAAATTCGTTCACCGCGAATAAATCAAAAGTCTATATAATCGAGCTGCTGAAACTCATGAATTTGAGAAACCGAGAAATAAAGAAAAAGAGCAAAAGAGCCAAAACTCAGCCAAAAAGAATCCTGAAATAACCCACACTGTTAGTCGTGGTATCCACTGGTCAACAACAGAAAACAAGTTCAGTCGACTGAATACAAAGGTCGGTCAACTGAACTGGGCAAAATTAAAAATTTCTTTGCATGTACATGATTCAGTTGACTGAAATCAGTTCAATCAACTAAAATCAGTATTCAATCGACTGAATACTGATTTCAGTCGACTGACCTATACACAGAATTATTCCCGAGAGCAATCATCAGGTTCGGTCGACTGATCCTACTTGAAAATGCAGTTTTCAGCCATTTGAAGGAAAAGTCGCTATCCGACGATTCTAGTCGAGCACGCATTAATGATGGAGGCTTAGAACATTATCAAAGTGACAATGAAGCTTCTAAGGCTCGTTGAAATAGCTCAAGAATTCAGAACTCAAATCTACATAAAGATTTACACTAGAATTCATCGAAATGAAGTCAAAACTCATAAACTAGAAAGTTCACACACAAAAACCAAATCATCAAATGCATGCACAACATATAAGTGCCAAGGGTACACATGCTAAGCCTATAAGCTTGTTTACATAGATATGAGTTCGAAAGAACTCACCTTTGAACAAAACAAGCAAGGAGAGGCTCTAAAACCAAGCAAGACCACTTCCTCTTCCAATATAACACACTAACCTTCAATCTACACACAAATACACAATTTTTCCAAGACTTAGGTTTAGTAAAATCTCAGAAATCGAATAGGGAACAAGTTGGAAAAGAAGGAGATGAACTTACCCAAGCTTCTCCTTGAATTTGCAAAACTAATCACTCAAATTCCCTAAGACTGAAGTTTAGAAATATTTTCCCTTCCCCATTTCTGTTTTTGCTTAAGTGTTTGGATGAATGAGGAGAAAAGGAAGGTTAGGGGTTATAAGGGAAAAAGGGGTTCATGGGTTATGTTCACAAACCCAAACCTACCTAGACTCCCAGATTTCACTAACTCTAAATGTATCGACATTTACAATTTTAAATATCATAAGTGGAATTTTAAGCTCAATGGAAGCGGTCCCGTGTCGTGATTCGACCATATGCAAAAAGTGATATTTCGGACCTATACATAATTAACGATTTTTTATTTAAATTAAATATTTATATACATTATCGTGAAATATGCGAGTTGATACGCTAACAATACGAAAACCAAAAGAGTAGTTTGTGTAAGCTTGACCTCCAGTTCCGTCTCTTGATTCCAACAAATGCAACCTAACAATGTAAGCACCACTTTGAAGTAGTAAATATACAAATATAAAACGAGACCAATATATCTAGAACATATTCATCTTTAAAATGCATTTCAAAGAGCATGTGCATGCATGTGTTGGTCCTGAAAACCCACTACCGATGACTACAATTGAAAGAGAGGAAGAAGATTTTCCATCAAGTAGTGGAATAAGGGCATAAAAACATAAAAGAAATAGAAGTTAAAACTCTCTACCTAACCAGATCGAAGTAAAGAAATGGCTATAACAAATAAAAATAGAGGAACATAACACATTATTATAATATTAATATGTCGACGTACTTCAGAGCTTTTGTGAGGGTGAACCATCTAGACTACATCTTAAACTAGTAATATAACAACATTAAAATGAAATGATATAAATTTCAAACAAAAACAAAGGAACCATCAAATTTTTTATGTTAAACTAAATATGTTTTGACCCTCAAGAGTTTCGATTATACCAGTCATTAACAATTTTATATACTATCGAAAATGAGATCCATTTTTTGGTCAAGCACAATCTACTGGATTAATAAACGGGAGGATTGCAAAAATTAAGATGTATTTCGGATAATAATAAACTGTTCCAAACAACATAGTGTCCAATAGAATAGCGAGGAATTCTCTAATATCAAGGTTCAAATATTGTTACCACTATGAATATACAGTTCCATATTTTTAAGTCAAGATGAAGCAATATTTAAGACGTTTATGTATGTACAATAGAAAGAGAGATTATGAATTTTTCTCTAGTTGTTTTATTTTGTTTTGAATTATGACTATTTTCTATTTATTATGTAAGCAATAACGGTTATTCCTCAATATTCTTCAAAACTTTGTTATTTCTCTTACTCAGAAAAAGTACATACATACGTAACGCAGAAAAATTTCTAAGTGCAAGATTCTTAAGTCATCTTGTTACGACTTAAATTTTTAGCTAATTAACTTTGAACATTTAAAAATATTTTAAATATCAAATTGGAAATATAAATGGATTTTTACATGAAATTTATCAATTTAATAAGCGGAATACAATTTAATTTTGAATATATCGAATTATAGAAATACGTAAACGAGAAATAATCGAATTCTAAGTTAAAAATGATTCGGAAACGATCCTAACAATTAATATAAATTCTATTTATATATACGATAATATTAAATTATTATCTGCGGATTTGATTGTTTTGAAATTGACTTATATTTTATCGATTTAACTTAACACTTAAAAATGCAAGCTTTTCACCTATATTCCTATTTTATTTATGGTTTCGATAGACATTATTATTATAATATCACTGGATTTTGATATAAAAGGTGATTTGGTTGCCGTAATAAAATACACGTGCCATGTTTATGTGTGGTCGTGTCTTACGAGAGTTATCATTCTTTCAAAGGATTTTCTAAAAGGTAGGCGAGTTATTTGTGTTTTGAGTTTTATCACTGAAAATATTCCAGACTGGTCCAGGTGATTTTTCATTCCTCAAAAGGTGCTCGGGTCAGACTGAGTATGTTTTCCAAGTGGTATTAGGTTTTGCTTGGAGCTTCAGGAGAGGAGCCGGAGTCGAGACGTATTCTCGTATTTTCTGGTATTAATTTATTTTTGTTGTGTGTATTGTATTTATCAGCATTATATAGGCTGATCTAGTTTTGTACTCTGATATTGTAATAATATATATACAATTTTCTGTTTGTGTAAAGGGTATTGAGATATTATATTTTATTCGTTCCGCTATGAGATTGTATACTACCCTGATTCTGAAGTGTTGGTTTTTTTTCCTTTTATTCTAACATTTCTTTCTTTCTGCAAAAAAGTGAAGCATCATTTTCACGAAGTGGTAGGGATTAGAACCCTATATTTTTTTCTCCATCGCCTCAATTTTCCCTAATTCCTTCATTCCCCTCATCTTCGATCTCCCATCATGTAACTTGTTCTAGCTTTTCTTGTAGCTGCGAGGCTCGTAAATCTCTTCCTTTAACAACTTAACCCTCATGTTTCCTACCTTTTAGATCTGGTTTTGTCATCTCCCCTTCTGTCCATTTTCCTTTTCGTTTCGCATCTATATGCAGCGGCTTATCCCTTTGTTGCCTGTTAAAGCAAGGCTATTAATCTGACGCGACTTCCTATGAAGCTCGAGATTTTTTATTGGGAGACAGGCTTGTGGTTTCGATCTTGTTCTTGTGGTGGGTTGAACGTTGTGCATTCTGGTGAGATTTTTCTTTTTTGCTGTTTTAGGGCCTTTGTAATGTTGTAGTGAGTTTTTGGAGTGACATTCTCTTTTCCAAGCTCTGATGATTTCTCTGCCTGACTCTACATACCCTTTTCCTTTATCTACCATTCTTTAGGGTGGTTATGTGGTGCAAACTAGCATGGAGAACACTGTGCTTCTAGGCTATTCCAGGGCTTGTATGTGTCACTGTTTTCTTGGTAGTCACTTAAGTTTAGTTGTTTAATTTTAGTTCTAGAAGTTAGGTTTGTAGCTACAGCCTTGTGCTGGATATTTATGTGAACTCTTGGAGTCTATCTTGCTGTGTAGTCTGAGTGTTGTTTGTGGCTTCTACTGGAGGCAAGGAGGTAATCTGTAGCCTACCTAGCAACATTACTGATCTTCGTGTTAGCTTGATATTTATTCAATGTGTCTGCATTTGCACTAGTGTAGGAAATGTTTCTGCCTGCGGCAGTATTGTGATTATAACTCTAGTCAACTATTTGGTGTGACTGCCTCGGTAGCTCTTGTTGTAATTTTCTTTATAGTTTCTAACTTTGTTCTAGATTTAGGAATGAATGTAGCAAATTGGAAATATGCCATTCTCCTGTATTATTTTGTACTCATTATTTCTTGTAAAGAGAAGAGTGTTACAGATCAATTTAAAACTAGTTGGCCTTGCTAAAAAACAATTCTTTCTTCTTCTCATCCTCTAACTACTTTCCCCTAACTATCCGCTTTTCCTGTGCCATTGAGTTTGACATGAGTGGCTAAACATCAACTTAAACGGTACAGAAAAGTTGGGTCGTTACAGTTGGTATCAAAGCAGAAGGTTAAGTAATAAACTTGGATGTATGGCGTAACTCAACAGAGATAGGATTGGTAATGCCTTAGATTAAGTTTGAGTCTATATATATGAGAGAGCGTACTTATTAGTAATATAAAAATTGTTTTATATTGTGTTGATTGATTTGTTGAGTGGTATATAAATTCTAAATCAGTGCGTTTAGCTGATATGGTCGATAGGGATTTTTAAATGCTTGAACAAGGCAAATTGACATAATATTGTTTTTAAGTGGGTAAATGAAATAATTTTACCCAGATTTATATTTTTGATATACAGGAATAGTTTTCTAAAATTATTATGTGACTGGTTGTTATTATTATAAGTAAATGAGATTATAACATTAGGCTGGTTATATATATAACCAAATAGAATTTATATAAGAATGGAATATACAATTATGATAAATTAAAACTGGATTCAAACCAGGATTGAGAATTTAAATCCCTGATATTCAGAAAATATTTTATGAACTATTATAAAGTAATATAGCGTTAATTTAAAGGAAATTATGAATAAGAATTGTTTTAAATGGGTTTTGGAAGTGAAAAAGTATTGAACTCATTTCAGTCGTTTGAAAATAGTTCTGATAATGACTACAGCATTATCAATATTCATTTTCGAGTTTCTAAGTGATGGATTGCTGCCAAAGTAAATTTAATAATGGAAATTGGTTTAATAAAATAAGTTATTTTAAAAAATTAAAATGTTTCGAATTTGCAAATGGTAATAAATATATACATATATTTATATTATTTAAAAAAGAATTTGAAATAAAAACTGGGAATTTGAATTTTGGAATTTAAATTTAACATGTGCAAGTTAAATAGATTGAAATGGTAAAAGTGAATCAAATTAATTTAAATTTAGCTAAAGTTAAATTAAATAAAATTGGTTCGGATTAAATGTTCTAAAATTTGGATTAAATATTCGACGATTTTGGACAGTCGAAAACTTCAAGTTAGATTTGGAAACATAGCTTAATTTATATAAAAAAAATAAGAGAATGAAGTTGAAATTTATTAAGTAAAAGAAGTTGAATGTATTACTTGCAATTTAATTAAAAATGAGCTCGCCACATCGTGGTAGTTCGTAATTTTATGTTTTGAACTTCAATTGAGTGTGTAGGACTCAATATAAGTGAATTACTTGAAACAAGAATCTTTCGGATCTATTGGGTTATAGTTTTCTAATGGAAGATAAAAATCAGGAATTCATATTAAAGTTTTTGAGTTATGTCAAAATCAAATTTCCAGAAAAATCGCAGTACGGTAGCTTATAAACTATAATGTTTTATTAAATAAAATAGAAGGAAATTAACGTGCGTAGCTTATAAATTGAAAAAGTAAAATGGTATATACATCGATTGAAATGAATAATTGAATGATGGAATCCTGGGGTTGCTTATACATGCGCACGTAAAACATGGAAATTATGTTATTGTTTAAATTAAAGGAATGGATGATTATTTAAGCTTTATATATTGAGTCTCACTTGTTTAAATTGAGTGAGTAAGTACATGTACATGGAGCTGTGTGGCTCAATTTTGCTTACTTAGATTGCGTAAATATTAAATGGATCAATAATGGTTATATAAGGTACACCTAAAGAAAAATACTAAATAGGATATAGGAATTGCTATATATTGTTTTTTCTGACCGTGTGGGTCGATGTATTTATATTTATCTCTTTTTATGTTGTAAAAGTCTCTCTGTATGGGTGAGACTCTACCAAAAAAAATCGAAAATTTAGGAAGTTAGATTTTTTTTTTCAATTATTTTGATTTTTTTTTGTAAGCTAAGGAATGGTTTTCAAATTGGGTACAAATAAAGAGGATATGAATTAGAAACGAGAAATTAGTTATTTGCATGAAACTAAAGGTTTATATGGAATTAAAGCTATAAAAATGTGAAGTGTCGGGTTTCACCTATGTAGATTTTTGAAAAGTTAATAAGTCTGAAGAATTTTTTCTACCTTAGTAATTTTGCGGACGAAATTCTTTTAAGGGGAAGGAATGTAACGACAACTTTGAACGTTTAAATTTTGCTTTATATATCGAATTGGAAATATAAATGGATTTTTACATAAAGTCTATTGATTTAATAAGCGGAATACAATTCAATTTCTAATATATTAAATTATCGTAATATGAAAAATGAAAAATAATTGAATTCTAATTTAAAAATGAATCGAAAATAATTCTATCAATTAATATAAATCCTATTTGAATATATACGATAATAATAAATTATTATCAGTGAATTTGACAGTATTGAATTTGACTTATATTTATCAGTTTAATTTAACACTTAAGAATAACCAGTTTTCTAACAACCTCAAATTTCAACGAAACCAATTTTATTAAATCCCTAATGGTTAATTATGGTCATATTTCCAGTTTTGAGTCAACTAGAGTTATTATGTGATCTTTCTTGATATAAATGCGTATCGATTTCGTTTTGAAATTAAAATTGGAGTTTTCAAGAAAGTCACAAAATTCGAAGAAACCAGTTTCATCGGATTTGGAATATTAAGTTACTGTAGGATTTCAAATTTCGTTTCAATCGAACGATGTATGTGGTTGTGCAAGCTTAAAACGTTGAGCTCAAATATAATGGAATAAAATAATACTTAACCCTCGCCCATAAAAAATCGAATACTCCTTAACCCCCTCCACTCTTTTCTTCTTCTGGTCAATGGGAAATTCTAGCTGCTACTTATATAATCTTAAAAAAATTAGATAAAATAAAAAACATAATGAAATCAAACGGTTCTTGATTCATTAGAATCCTATGAGTGAGAGCTTCAATTTGATGGACATTAGAGTGCATGCAATCGAGTTTGTTGGGTTTCGGAATATCCATAGTGTGAGTTGGTTTCGGTTTTCGGACCGATTGATGTTGTTCTTGGCGATTTCGAGCTTGGTTTTGAGTTCATGGAATTTAGTAGCACTTCGTGTGTCAGGGGATTTGGTGCAATTTTTTCGCACCTGATACCGTAGCGTGTTGAGGTCGCATTCGGGAAGAAGGGGCCGAGCTTGGCAAGGTGGAGACGAGGAGGAAGTGGTTGGGATGAGGAGTTCAATGGTATTGTTGGTTTGGCTAACGGTGGAGTAAGGGAGAGAGAGAGGAAGAGAGAGGTGATCGAGTTTGGGGTCGACCACTATAAGCGGGCTCGTATTTAAAAAAGGAAGAAGTTAGTGGGAAGGTGATTTAGGTTAATATAATTAGTTATTAAAATTTTATTGACATTTAATTATATATAAAGTTATACAAACTTATAATCATGATAACCCTTTCATACGTTACTAGATTCGAGCGAAACAAGATCCATTTGAATCGTCTGGACAAAATATTCGCATACGAGCTGGATTAGAATGATTCGGAGTCAAGTGAATTTTTATGTAATTTTGAATGCTAGTTTCAAATTATATAAATCGACCTGAAATCATCGATCGGGAACGAAATGTGAGCTAACTCTCATGCTTTCTAAAATTGTTAGTGTAAATTGGGTGTTTGGATGCTTAGGATCCTTATTATTTGTTTGATGATTGACGATATTTATTTTTTCATCATCTTAAATGTATTACATTAAAATTTCTATTTCATATGCATTTATTAAATGATATTATGAGCAGTGATGCAGGGAAACAGGTTAGAGGGATCCAACTGGATTCCTCAAATATTTTGTTTGTTATTTATTTCCATATTATCTATATATGAACTATTTAACCCAAGTAACATTAAAATCTGTTTAGTTGTTGATTTGTCTTCAGGCGAATTGATGAAGTTGAAGTTATTAATTTGATTATTATAACTGAAGAAGGTTTTCAATTTATAATATAAAATAAAGTTTAATAAATAAATCAATATTTATGATATGTTTTTATAAAAGTAATTACATATATCTTATATAGCAAATTCTTATGTTTTTAATACATTTTATAAGAAAGTAAGTCAGAAATTAACCAAAGGGTTAATAGATTGGGATAATTGTTTTTCAAGAAAACAATTAAGAGGATTATATTAAATTAATTAAGTCATTTATTAATTTAAGTGGAAAGATTAGTGGACATCAGTTAACCGAGGTTTCAAGTTGACTAGGTTTGCTGTTTTAATTGGAATTGGTTATAAAAGAATTTGTTTTTAATCAATTTAATAGAAATAGTTTAAACAGTTAGTTGTTTAAACTTAATAAGGTTTCCTAAAAGTTAATTAGTCTTTTAATTAACCGTATTTAAAGGTAATTATCGATTTGTTTTATTTAATAAAGTTAATTCTTATTGAATAACCTTCATAGGAAGTTAATTATTCTATTTTTAGTTAAGAGCGAAGTAAACTACTTTTATTTTAGTTAAGATTAAAGTTAATTATTAATAATAGTAATTAAAGTGATTACTTTTTAACTGGAATTCATTTTAGAAAGTAATCGAGTTGTAATAAGGTTCTAGTTGAAGTTTTCAAAGGTTTCATCAAAGGATTTAGAAATAAAATCCAAGTTTTATAACAAAGTTTATAAAAGGGATTTAAGGCTAATATGATAGCTTAAATAGACCTTTACTTAATAATTGGGTTAAGTAAAGTAATGTTAACCAGAAAGTGGTTTTCAAAAATGAAGTTTATTAAAGAGGTTTTAAAGCAAGTGGGTTCGTGTTTTGTAAAAGTATATGTTAGACCAAAAAATGGCACTAACACCCAAATGCAGTGTGAAGTCCTCACAATCACAAATCATAGATCACATAATACAAAAAAAAACAGTAAATAACAGGGGACATACGAGGTTTTTATAGTGGCTCGGCTCAAACCAAGCCTACGTCCACTTCATAGTTTCTTAAATCCTAAGAAATTACAAGAACAATTCTGTCTTACAATATGTAAGACCCGTTTATACATAACATCCTTGTGTTGTAATGAAGAAAGGAGAAGAGATAATTAAGACATGAAATCCTCGTGTTAATTTCATGTGAGAAAGGCACAATGTCCTTGTGCCATTTTTAATGGAGGTCCAGAGTCTCTAGCCAAAAGTCCTAAGTGAAAGCCCCTTCAAAATGCCATGCTGTTAGACCCAAAAGTGGTTCTAACACCCAAATTGATTAGAAACAAGATGAAATGAAACAAAAATAAAAATGAACACGCAGAATTTATAGTGGTTCGGCGAAGAAATGCCTACGTCCACTTATCTTTCACTATATTCAATAATTCAGTTGCAAATACAATGTAAGATTCACTCACAACTCACTTTTGTTCACTCAATTGACTAAAACAGGAAATGAAAGATGATTTGGATTCTCCGGGAGTAATGGAGTTCGGATGATGGAAGTAATTGAATTCTCAAAATGCTGAAAAAAGATCCTTCTCTTTGTCTCCAGACGGGGTATTTATAGGTGTGAATTTGCTTGAGACTTGATCCGGGTCGGGCCACGTGTCATTCATCGCACTCTCTTCGGGTTCGGATGAACTATCACGTTGACAACGCATCAAAAGGAAGGACGTTAGGGGTAGGAACTGGTCATAGCCGGTCCGGATACCCAGGCGCTTTTGCAGGAGAATAACATGAATCATGGGTGCGGGTCGGAGACGTGCAGATAAGGGGTTCGGATCGGGATACCCGATCCGAACCGGGTTGGCTTGGGTGCGACTCTCCTTCTCTAACCTGTTCCGCTCCGTTCCATTGTTGTGGCAAACAAGTAGCTTTCCGATCCATTCGAGATTCAGTTGCCTTCCGATCCGATTAGATATGCCTTACCAATCTACACGGTAAGAGATCACCGATCCGAACAGAGGACTCTATCCGATCCGAACCAATATGTTGCTCTGACCCGACCCGAACAACTGCAGCCATCAATCTGATTTGTAGTGTTTTTCTCCAATCCGAACCGAAGTCTTCTAATTAAAAATTCCCTTCAATGTTTGGTTTCTTGGCTTTGTGTTGCCTAGTTCACAAAGTAGGCTAACATTTTGCCCCCTCAAAGGATGCTTCTGTTGCACGAAGCGTGCTTTGATGTCGTTTGAATGCTAGTCCTTGAATCAGAACAGTCAGGAGGAATGCACAGATTTCTATTCGGTTCGGATGCTAGAAGAATGCACAGATTTCAATCCGGTTCGGTGGCGCGACTCGGTTCGGTGTCCGACTCGAGCACATTTTCTTCCCGTTCCGCTTTGCACTGGGTTGATGGACCAGAAGATGTGGGCTAGCTTGGACTCGATCCGAACAGAGTAAAACACGGGGAGAGTAAGACACGGGGAATACGAAGAGCCATCTCACGCCTTATATAAACTCGACCACCCATACTCTTCTTCCTTCTTTACTCCTACAATTCTGGTTCTCCTATTTTTACACCGAAGCCCCCCCATTTCCTAAAAATCTAAAAACTCCAAACTCCTTGTTTCAATCTTCGAATAACATATCTAGGTATTCTAAATCTTCAATTGTTTATGTGATAACTGATTCCAACTAGAATTTGCGGTTAATTCGAACGATTGGAGTGTGGCATTTGTTGAACTCCGACGCCTAGATCTCCTCCACCGTTCATCATCGTCGTTGATGGTGTCTTCGCCGTCTCAAGGTAGCAACGGGGGTCGTTGGGATCCAGCGTTAAACGTTCAAGCACATACACATAAACACTTAACCTCGTTTGGGTCTGGTGACATTTGAAGACGAGAAAGGGGATAATAGGAACTGGGTTCGGTTCGGGGAAGGAAGTGCTGGAGCAGCGGAGGAGAGGGCAAGTTCATATGTTAGGATCGGGTCGGAATGAAACGCGATGTGGAGAAAGTCATGCTTGTCCGACCAGGTCGGGTCGGGGTAAGAGATAGAGAGATGAAAAGAACGTATGGATCCTTTCGTTTGCAGAGCCGCTCCGAATGCTTATTCCGATCCGGTTTTAAACTGTCAAATACGAACGTTTTCTCCGAACCAAACCATATGCAGACCCGATCCGATCCCAGCTTTATGCACGTCCGATCCGAACCGAACCATAAGCACACCCTACCCGAACTGAATGATATGCATATTCCAACTTAAAGCACTAGACTTTATCCAACCAGGGTTAATCAATGCTTGACATAATCTTCAATTCAATGAACAGTTAGGGTAGTGCCTTGCGGACATAAACGAGCATTAAGAACAACTCTGACAATCATTCTTTCTTCAAAGCTTCGTCTTACATTGTTGTACTTTTATTTCGCATTTCCCGCATTTGCTGCACACATTTTAGCTCACACACATACACAGGGGGGGCACGGGATAATTTACTCTAATCCGTGCTATTGCTTCTTCAATAGTTCCATGACAATGAGGCCCAGACGCTCTTCCCGTCTAGCTGAGAGGAAAGAAGTCCCGGAAACTTATAACAAAATCACTCTTGAGGATATATCTTCTTCGTCTGATCCAGAATGGGACAGCGAGGGTCCGGATTACGGGGTTGGACATCGGGAAAGCGACGAGGTGTCTTCAGAGAATGAAGTTTCTCTGGGTTTTGAGGAGGAAGGAGGGATTGGTGACAATCGAGCACCCGATGAATTTGAATCAGCCATCATATTGGGATCACCCTCGGACTCCGTTGAATCAACAATTGACAACGATCGACTTGTTCGAATTTGTCTAAAATATGGAATAATGAAAAGGGACACCCTAGTGCCCTCACGCTCTGACCGTCCCCACAACCCTCCAGAAGGATATATGACGGTCACTCGATTGATGTGCATGGTCGGCGCCATTCCTCCATTCTCTCCTTTCATCGTTGATTTCTTAAGACAAATGCAGATTGCCCCCATGCAGTTGCATCCCAATTCATATGCCTATTTGCACACCTTGTACATAGCATATCGTAAAATTCTAGGCATAGAGCTCACATTCGATGACGTTCATTTCTTTTATAATTTCAAGCATCGGACTCGAGAGACTCCATCCTTCTGCTACTTTGAATCAGTCCCAAAGAGGAAGATAATCTCTGCACCATTTAGCAGTAAAGCTGGGGACTCCAGACTAGAATGGTTCTACATAAAGCAACAGTCCGGATGCGCCAGGAGATGGATAAAATCAAGTAAAGCGTTGATTTTCGGAACCCGGACTCTGTACACTTGCATCATCACCCTGACTTGTTTTCCTTTTTGTTTGCAGTCGACAATCCCAAGCAGATATCAGATCAGGTGTTCTTTGATCGGATGCACCGACTTCTTAATGGCGATCAAAAATTCCTGACTATCGACGAGGTCCTTAAAGATGAATACCTTCATTTTCACGGGCTGCTATCCGTTTCCCGTAGCATCGGTCATGGGACGGTCCCTTATGCATACATTCCTCCAGTGGAGACAGTTCCAGAGATAGGAGAAGGCTCGGAAATTCCTACAGCTCCTCTTCAAACTTCACCTTCTCCCTCTTCCACACAAGATGATGAACTGGCTAATCTGGCCGAAAAACATCGTGAAGGGTATATTGCCCCCGAGGAAACTACTTCTCTAGACAAGTCAAAATCTTCCCAAGACTCGCCACTTCACGCTTCCGAAGGGGATGTTCCTAGCACTGATGAGCACATATTTCAGGGTTTGGGGGATCTCCCCTTACCTGAGACTATATATACTTCAGAGGATTTCAGGAAGGATCCTTTAGTCTTCACTTCCTCTGAAGAAACTACTCCCACTAAGGCCAAAGAGCCTGCCCGCACTAGTCTAGCTTCAGACTCGGGTTGGTTGGGGGGACACACACCACTTAGGATACACTTTACACTACTGCATCAGCATTCATTGCACTTCTTTCTCCATGAATTCATTACTTCTAAACTTCGTTTATTTTATCGTGCAGGTACAATGTCTCGATCCTATTACGACATAAGAAAACTTCGCCGTAGCATGTCCAATCCTCCTCAGGATGTCGAGTATGATCGCCGGGATGATCGTGGTAGGGAGGAGAGAAGACCTTATGATCCTTATCGCTCTCGACCCTCACGTTCCCGCTCACCAGTCCGATCGGAACAAGAGAAATATAAAAACTATCAAAGCCGTAGGGAGGAGGACAGACCACAATCCAAAGACTCCTCCTCTTCCTATGAGAAATGCAGTAGAGAGAAAAGTCCTCCAAAGGAAACCGGGTCCCGAAGTAAACAAAAAGTCCCTGCTACTAAACGACCTAGGACAGACAAGGAGGCTACTGAATCCTCTTCAGGAAGGGACACCGAATCAACAGCCCTCGCTCCTCCCCCACCAGATGCGGGAACCGCAATAAGGCGGGCATATTTGAAAGAGCAATTTCCCGAACACTACTTCGAAACTCTGACTTTTTTACCTGCCCTTGAACCTATTTCGTCTAATTGGGCAGAAGAGGCCAAAGCAAAGATTGATGCGGTGCAAAAACAATATACCGAAATGTTCAAATATTCGCGCAATCTTTCTAGAATCATCCGCACTCTAATCACAAATACTGATTCAATGCAAAAGACCGCGGAGGATGATGCTAAGGCCTTAAAAGCTTTAGGAAAAGATTTGGAAGACACTCAAGCTCAGCTAGCGGTCGCTCAAAAGGACGCTTCTAATTTCAAACAACAATTCGAGGATATGCAAAAGCGCTATCACGATTTGCTTGAATCTCATACTCAGGAGCGTTCCGAATTAAAAAAGCAAGCCGACGAGGCCAAGTCAGAGGCTGCTAAGACACGCATTGCTTATGCTGAGCTTGAGAGGAAAAACGCCGAGTTAGCAAAGAGGAGTGCTGAATTGGAAAAGAAGAACGCTGACTTGGCTTCAAAATTGTTGGAGGCAGAGAACAGGGCTACTCTGGCCGAGGGCAATGTGGAATGTGCTATTAAATCCGCGGAGGAAGCCCGCAGGAAACTATCAGAGGCGGAGGCTGATATTCAGGGCTTCGGCGAGCTAATGATTGAATTCTTCGCACACATCATTCGTCGTCGAAACATTTCTTGGATCGAGGACTATCCATCCACTCTAGTTCAAGTATGGAATCAAATTGTTGAGTGGGAAAAAGAAGAACTTAAGGTCGATTCCCTTGATGAAGATAAACTGATGGAGAAATACTTGAGAGATGATGAACCGGAGCGTCTAGCTGAAGGGCGCCGCCTCATCGCTGAGGCTATGGAAGAAGAGAGACGGAAGTCTAAACAAAAAACCATTCCCGAAGCTGGCTCCTCTTCTTCTGCTCCTGCAACTCCCGAAGTAGAAGGGTATGATCCCGAAAACCCAGGAATTCCCCGGACAACTTTGCTATCTCCCATTCCTGAAATAACTCCAGAGGTAGTAGTCACCCCCGCTGAAAAGTCTTCGGAAGGTATCCCTATCTTTTCTCCTCAATTTGCCAAGGCTACTACTACCTTTGGCTACGTGATTGAACGTTCGATGAGAAACCCTTTGCTTTCGCCTGAGTTGATAACCGATGTTTCTCATTCTGTAGGTGTTGAATCATCCGCAAAGACAGATGTAGCTCAAGGAGCTGTCGCTGGGACGAAGCCCGCTGATAGGGTCAAAGAAGGGGAAGACAAGGCTACTTCCATAGACTTGGGGGAAGGAAGTGAGCCAACTAAGGTCACCACTCCCCATGATGAAGAAATGATTGCAGCTTTAAAAGACGACGGAGGAGACGAGGGGCATGATGAGGAACCGGAGGTTGCAATAACTGGGGAGTCGAAAAGCGCCGATGACGTTACCTTGGCTGCTATGAAGGCTGATCAAGACAAGCGCTTGCAATTAAAGGACGAAGAACTAGACCCTGAGGTCCTCAAGCCCCTCGCAGTTGTGGATGCAGGTTCAAGGTTAATTGTTAAGCTCTCAACTAGATCTATTACCGAAGAACTTGCTAAAAAACCTTCTCTTGATTCCAGTGCCCCGCCCTCCGGGAAGAAGTCTGCTGGCTCCAGTACCACATCTTCAGGGAAAAAGAAATCAAAACGAATCTTGACTGAAGCCGAGAAGGAAGAAAAGGATGCAGAGAAAGCTGCCAAAAAATCTAAGGCCCATTCCAAGCCCAAATAGTGGGTTCCCCTGTATCTTTTTAGCATCTTTGTGAACCAATAAGTGCTGCTACAAAAGCAGCTTCCGCACTTTCTTTTTTAGCTATTTCCCTGTACAAATTCATTCATTTGTAAATAAAAATAATTCACTTTTTGCAATGTTTATTTGTTAGTAGTTCTGCACTTATGTAAAAATGCATGTCTGAAGTTATGAAACGAAGTTGTGGAGGGGGGAAATATGTGTATGCATATGTGTCCCCAGTCAATTTCCACAAGTTATTCAATACTTAACCAAGCAATCTGATGGCTCCCAAATTTCTGACGGGATAGCCCCTCCTTTTATGCATATGTCGTCAATGCCTGTCGTTTTTTCTGGCACTTCTTTTATACTCTCTCTCTTTCTCTTGAGAGTTAGAGTTCGAGCTTAGTCATCTATTCATTCCCCGGTCTCTCAACGGGGAAAGATTTCTTTCTCGGCGCTCAGTCGGAGACGCCTTTATACTCTCTTTCTCTCTGGAAAGTTAGAGTTAGGAGTAGAATTTCTTTTTCAGCGCTCAGTCGGAGACGCTTTTATACTCTCTCTCTTTCTCTGGAGAGTTAGAGTTAAGAATAGAATTTCTTTTTCAGCGCTCAGTCTGAGACGCTTTTATACTCTCTCTCTTTCTCTGGAGAGTTAGAGTTAAGAATAGAATTTCTTTTTCAGTGCTCAGTCTGAGACGCTTTTATACTCTCTCTCTTTCTCTGGAGAGTTAGAGTTAAGAATGTCGTTTTCTCATTCTTTTACGTCTTATTGCACAAATAATCATTGTGCTTCTTTTTATGTCCAAACTGTTTTCAACCTTTTTTAGGCTCTGAGTTATCCTGTATTTTAAAATTACAACAGAATAACTGATGAATATAAACGCATAAAAGTAAATAACACACAACATTTTTATAGTGGTTCAGCTAAGTCGTAGCCTACATCCACTTTATAGCCCTTTATTTATATCGTCAGATTTTCCCAAGGCAAGTCGTGCCTAGTTACAGAGTTCACAGGAAAAATAACAAAAAGTACAGCATTTCTAATCCAAATATCGCATTAAGTGTTGGGCATTCCATGCTCGAGGGACTTCTTCGCCATCTACGGTCGTTAACTTGAAGGTTCCTTTTTCAAGTTTCCGTTGAATGACAAAGGGTCCTTCCCATTTTGGGCCGAGGTGAGGAAGGGATGGAAAAACTCTCTTTAGCACCAAATCTCCTGGTTCAAAAGTTCTGAGGCGAACTTTTTTGTCATAATAGCGTGCCATCTGACGCCGATGTCTTGCTGCACGCAAGTCTGCTTCGTCCCTTTTCTCTTCGACTTCATCAAGGGACTCAAGTAAGAGTGCCCGATTCGTCATCGGGTCATAATATGTCACCCTATGGGAAGGAACTTCCAGTTCAACTGGAATTACTGCTTCTGAGCCAAAGGAGAGAGAGAAAGGGGTATGACCGGTGGCTGTCTTGAATGTTGTTCGATATGCCCACAAAGCTAGGGGCAATTCGTCAACCCATCTTGCCATTGCACGTTCCAACCGTTTCTTGAGGATGGATTTTATAACTTTGTTTATTGCCTCTACTTGTCCATTCGATTTCGGATAGGCAACTGCAGTATATCGCTTGTCTATCTTATACTTCTGACAGAAATTTCTGAATTCAGTACTATCAAACTGGGTTCCGTTGTCAGTTATGATCGTCCTTGGAATCCCGAATCGGCATATAATATTTCTGACCACAAAACTTATCACCTTTCTTGTTGTGATCTTGGTCAAGGGCTCAGCTTCCACCCATTTCGTAAAATAGTCCACAACCACTATTGCATACTTAGCTCCTCCTTTAGCAATCGGTAAAACTCCAATGATATCAATTCCCCATGTGGCAAATGGCCAAGGACTCACCATCGATTTAAGCTGGGTTGACGGTGCCCTGGGGATTTTGGCGAATCTCTGGCACTTATCGCAGCGTCGTGAATAATCAGCTGCATCTCTGTTGATCGTAGGCCAGAAGTATCCGTACCGCAATATTTTCTTTGCTAAAGTTTGACCTCCTGTATGATCTCCACACTCACCTTCGTGTACTTCTCTTAGTACACGCTTGATGTCGTCGTGTGCGATACATCGTAACAGGGGCATAGAAAATCCTTGTCTATAGAGAATATCGTCTTGTATAACATATCTGGTAGCTTTGCGAACTACAGCTCTTTTCTCACTCTTCTTCGATGGGAGTGTCCCATTCTTAAGAAAATTCTTAATTGGAGTCATCCATGACTCCTTCTCTGATTCCGCTTCAAAAGCGAATTCAATTTCCATTGACTCAAAGCTTGGCGACTCCAACGTTTCAATTGGAATTACCTCAGTCTCTTCTGGATTGTCGGAACTAGCCAGTTTTGCCAGTCTATCCGCTTTCTGGTTTTCAACTCTGGGAATATGTGTTATGTTGTACCGCTCTAAGCTATTCAATAGCTCTTTCACTTTCTTGAGGTAGGCGATAAGCCGAGGTCCTCGAGCCGCAAATTCCTCTCGCACTTGGCAAACAACAATTTTAGAGTCACAGAATACATCTAACATTTTTACTCCAAGATCTTTAGCAAGTTTCAGCCCGGCAATCAGGGCTTCATATTCAGAATCATTGTTAGTTGCCGAAAATTCTAATCGCAGGGCGTAATATAACGACCGCCCCTCGGGAGTAACTAAGACAATTCCAGCTCCGGACCTTCGGTCATTCTTAGCTCCATCTGTATATAATTTCCACGGATTCATCTCTATCTCATCCTCGGATTTAACCACTCGGTCATTGATTATTTCTTCCTTTGGAATGGTGAACTCCGCAATAAAGTCTGCTAGGGCTTGCCCCCTGATCGACTTTCGAGGTTGAAAATTCAAATCAAACTGACTTAGTTCTATGTTCCATTTGATCAACCTCCCCGATGCTTCGGGTCTCTGCAACACCTGCCTTAAGGGCTGGTCGGTGTATATGGTTATTGAATGGGCTTGGAAATAATGACGAAGTTTTCGGGACGCGATCAGGAGGCTGTAAGCGAGCTTCTCAATTTTTGGGTAGTTGCGCTCTGCCGCTGCTAATTTCTTACTCACATAGTACACCGGCCTTTGTACTTTGTCTTCTTCTCGAACCAGGGCTGTGCTGACAGCGTGAGCCGAGACTGCCAAATAAACAAATAATTCTTCGTGATCTACGGGCTTTGATAAAATTGGCGGTTTCTCTAGCAGCTCTAACAGATTTTGAAAGGCCTCAACACAATCGGGAGTCCATTGGAAGTTCTTCTTTCCCCTTTTTATCAAATCAAAAAACGGAACACATTTATCGGTGGCTTTGGAGATGAATCTACTCAGCGTCGCTACCTTCCCTGCCAGACTTTGGACGTCTTTAATTCTCCTCGGTTCTTCGATGTTTCTAATCGCTGCTATCTGGCTAGGGTTGATTTCAATTCCTCGGGAACTCACAATGAAGCCAAGGAACTTTCCCGACGCCACTCCAAATGAACATTTTAAAGGATTCAATTTCATACTGTACTTTCGCAAGATACTACACATTTCCGCTAAGTCTTGCGTATGGCTGGAAGACTGCTTTGATTTAACAAGCATATCATCCACATAAACTTCCATAGTTTTTCCTATTTGATCATAAAACATTCTATTTACCAAGCGCTGATAAGTAGCTCCAGCGTTTTTTAACCCGAATGGCATTACAACATAGCAATATAGCCCCAAATTCGTAATGAAACTCGTATGTTCTTGGTCTGGTACGTGCATAGGAATTTGGTTGTATCCAGAATATGCGTCCATGAAAGAAAGAAGTTCATGACCTGCTGTCGAGTCTACAAGCTGGTCAATCCTGGGATGTGGGAAACTATCTTTCGGGCAAGCTTTATTTAAATCTGAAAAGTCAATGCAAGTCCGCCACTTTCCGTTTGGCTTCTTTACTAAGACGGGATTCGATATCCAGTCGGGATAAGTCGAATCTCGAATAAATCCATTCTGCTTCAACTTCTCTACTTCCTCTTTGAGAGCAGCCGACCTCTCTGGGCCCAGCATGCGTCTCTTCTGCTTCACAGGCGGATGCTTCGGATTTACATTCAATTTGTGACTAATAATGGATGGTGATATCCCACACATGTCAGCATGGGTCCAGGCGAACACGTCTAAGTTTGCCTTCAAGAAGTCCGTTAGTTCTTCAGCACGACATGGATCCAATTGAGAACCAATCTTCAAAACTTTCGTCGGATCAGCTTTATCAATGGGAATTTCCACTGTCGCTTCATTAGGAGTTGCATTCCTAGCCTCTGGTTCCTCGTCTTTTCTGGGATCTAGATCTTCAGGCGTTCCTTTGGGCAACTCCTTCGAGGTCAATCTCTCTAATTGCTATGCCAAGTCCCCCTTTGAGGGAGACGAGGCATCCTTACTCTCAACGCTATGTCCTTTCATCAACATCTTTAACTCGGCCACATAACAAGCCCGTCCAGAAACCTGATCCCCTCTCATTACTCCAGTTCCGGCTTCGGTTGGGAACTTAAGTAACAAGCACCAAGGGGCGATACAAACTCTAAATTCAGCGAGGGCAGGTCTCCCTAAAAAAGCGTTATATGGCGAATCTACGTCCAAGACAACGAACTGAAGCATTCGCACTCTTCTACGTTCTCCTTGCCCCAGGGTCACGGGCAACTCTATGTATCCCATGGGAGCTGTCGCCGCTCCGTTGAAGCCTCTAATCCATCCTTCACAAGATTTCAGATCTTCAGGCTCAAACTTCATCTGATCAAATGACTTCTTGAACAAAATATTAACGGAACTTCCGCTGTCTACTAATACCTTATGGACCATGGCCGGCCCAATGGTGGTAGTAATAACCAACGGATCATTGGTGGGTGATTGTATCCCAGTGTTGTCTCGGCTGCGAAATACCACGTCGTCGAACATGGTTTTCTATTGTTTTATAGGGGTGACATCTTCCAAATCATCACCTTCATTTACGTCTAGATGCTTGGCGGCATTCACATATTGATCCATTGATCTGAAACTTCGGATTGCCAGGTGAGGTCCGCCTACTATGGAATTGATAACAATTCCTTTACCTTTCTGCTGCGATGTAGGTTTGGGAGCAGGTAGAATCTGTTTTGGAGCCTGCTCACTTTGCCCCCTGTCTCTCGGGGCAACCTTGTACTCATCCAACTTCCCTTCACGCAACAATTTCTCAATCACATCCCTCAAATGTCGACATTCATTAGTTGAATGCCCGTGTGTTCCGTGGAACAAACAAAACTTCCCTGTCGCCATTTCTTTCTCGGTCGAATCACGAGGTGGCGGTCTCTTGTACTGTAACACATTGTACGTATCCAGATAAATATTTTCCAGGGTGTCGTTCAATGGCATATAATTCTCGTAGTTCTGGAATCGAGGTCTTTTGTTAGGGTCGCTTCCCCTATTTCTGTTTCTTCTGTTACCGTTTGGATTACGGTTATTGTTGTTGTTTCCCCCACTTCCAGTATTGCTGTTTCCACCCTTGCTTCCTACATTTACTTCAACCTTGCCAGAATTCTCCCCCGACTGCTTCACGGCGATATTACTCTGCACATTCTCCTTTGAAGCCGTTTCAGACTTTCTCTTTCGGTTTGCCCTGGCCTCCTCTCGCCGTAAATAAATATCGGCTTTTTCGTAGAATATCTCCCTTGTGGGGGGTGTCTTCCCAGAAAGGTAGTCTCCAAACTCAGATTCAGGATCAACTCCTTCCTTCAATGCCATGAGAATAGTGGGCTCATGCGGGTCACTGACCTCAGTTACAGCTTGGTTAAAACGATCAAGATATGCTCTTAGAGATTCTCCTGGTGCCTGTTTGATTCTCGATAATTCAATAACACTCTTGGACTTTCGGGCATGTAGTCGGAACTGGTCCATGAAACGCTCGCTTAGTTCTTTGTAATTAGAAATCGAACGAGGAGGAAGTCGGGTAAACCAGAACAATGCCACATCTTCTAGGTAGATTGGGAATGCTTTGCACTTTACTTCATCGGGGGCAGCAGCGGCATTCATGAGCCACGAATACCGCATCAAATGCTGTCCCGGATCAGTCCTTCCGTTATACTTGTCCATCTGTGGCAAGTTAAAGCGTCGGGGAAACTGGAAGTCGAGGATATCGTCGGTGAACGGAGTATGGCTTCGCTCAATGCCATAGTCTTCATTTGTATAGTTCCGGCTCTCGGACATAATTCGGCGAACCATTGCCTGTACATCAGCGCTAGTTAGGGGCTGCTCAGTTTCCCTGGCCCTAGTATCCGAGTTCCTTCTGGGCTCTTGCTCAGGAGATGCCCTTCTTCTTCGAGCTGCCTCTGCTCAATTCCGTTCCCTGCGTTCCCGGTCGATCTCGGGAAGAGGGGACTGGAGTCTTTGCCCCCGAGTGGGGTCATCGTTTCCTAATGCTCGTGTGATATCCTCGCGAGATCCCAAAGATCCAAATGTCAGCTGCTCCACATTCTGAGGTCGTTCGAGTGGCCTCCGTTCACGGGGCCTCTCTTCCTCGGAGGATGAAGATTGATCTACTGGTGTGTGACGAACCGGTGATGGAGTTCTCTGTCGACGGAGTTCACTGATCTCCCGACTCATGAGCCTCATATTTTCCTGCATCATGAGATTAGTTCGCTCGTGAACTTTCATGGCCTCCCTCGTGCTCTCAAGCATATCAAGCAAGCGCGAGAAATCTCCTTGGGTGATGGGCGCAGATGGATTGACCTGATCACCAACCCTGGTAGCTGGAATTGGAGCATTCGTAGGGACTCGGGTAGAGGTTCCAGCCTCACCAAGCATCGGGTCGGATCCGAGGTAGGAAGTCGGATCGGATCGGAGCTGGGGTGCCTGGTCGGATCGGAGCGCAGCGGGAAGTTCGGGTCGGTTCAGATTGGGGGAATGCACTACTTCAGAGTCTCCTACCCGGATCGGATCGGAGCTCTCCCCCTGCTGGCGGCTCGGATTTCCTACATTGATTCTTCCTGCTGCTGAACTCTGCCCCCGAGACCTTGTTACAACAGCATTTTGCTGATCTTCGCCAGCTCCATTTCCTTGAAAAGACTGAACTTCCTTTCCTTTTCCTTTGGCCATGAGTTTTTGACAATCACTTCAACGAATGTAAAAAAGCGGAGAAACTTAAGGATTCACTTCTTTGAACTCAACGGTCCAAAAAGTAGAAAGAGATCCCGGAAAATAAAGAATTTATATAAGGATTCTCAGTGAAAGCACCAAAATGTTAGACCCAAAAGTGGTTCTAACACCCAAATTGATTAGAAACAAGATGAAATGAAACAAAAATAAAAATGAACACGCAGAATTTATAGTGGTTCGGCGAAGAAATGCCTACGTCCACTTATCTTTCACTATATTCAATAATTCAGTTGCAAATACAATGTAAGATTCACTCACAACTCACTTTTGTTCACTCAATTGACTAAAACAGGAAATGAAAGATGATTTGGATTCTCCGGGAGTAATGGAGTTCGGATGATGGAAGTAATTGAATTCTCAAAATGCTGAAAAAAGATCCTTCTCTTTGTCTCCAGACGGGGTATTTATAGGTGTGAATTTGCTTGAGACTTGATCCGGGTCGGGCCACGTGTCATTCATCGCACTCTCTTCGGGTTCGGATGAACTATCACGTTGACAACGCATCAAAAGGAAGGACGTTAGGGGTAGGAACTGGTCATAGCCGGTCCGGATACCCAGGCGCTTTTGCAGGAGAATAACATGAATCATGGGTGCGGGTCGGAGACGTGCAGATAAGGGGTTCGGATCGGGATACCCGATCCGAACCGGGTTGGCTTGGGTGCGACTCTCCTTCTCTAACCTGTTCTGCTCCGTTCCATTGTTGTGGCAAACAAGTAGCTTTCCGATCCATTCGAGATTCAGTTGCCTTCCGATCCGATTAGATATGCCTTACCAATCTACACAGTAAGAGATCACCGATCCGAACAGAGGACTCTATCCGATCCGAACCAATATGTTGCTCTGACCCGACCCGAACAACTGCAGCCATCAATCTGATTTGTAGTGTTTTTCTCCAATCCGAACCGAAGTCTTCTAATTAAAAATTCCCTTCAATGTTTGGTTTCTTGGCTTTGTGTTGCCTAGTTCACAAAGTAGGCTAACACATGCGATGGTGTATTTATAGTTGTATGGAGGCTTCAATTGGTTCCGGGTCGGATGCCACGTGGTGGGCATCCCTCAAATCTCGAAATAAGGTGGACACCAAGGAGAAATCCTCTCCAAGTCGTGTCATACTAAGTGTAACTCGATCCGAGTTGATAGGAGTCAAAATAGCCAAGAGAATAGGTCAAATTCCATGCGTAGAAAATGTTCCAGGCGGGTCGGATCTTGCTCAACCCGAGCCAAAGCAAGCTAATGTTCCAATTGCCAAACTATTACACAGCACGGGGTCGGACCGGGTCCAATCCCCTCCATCTGACCCGACCCGGAGATACTTCTAATTGCCAGAGTTCCAGTTGCCAATTTGCTTCATCATAGGACATCGGATCAGGTTCCGGCTAACCCAATCCGCTCTATTTGAAACGATTCGTAGCTTGCCAAACCATCCTAGAGTCCAAATCCAAGTGTGCCTGGAAACCACTTCAGGCGGATCAGGTCCTTCCATCTCGACATGATCCCATAATATCCCAGTTGTCGAACTGTGCCGGTGTAATGCAGGGTCTGGTCGGGTCCATCTTCTTTGACCCAAACCCTTAGATCTGATCCGGTATGATCATGCCAATTCAACAATCTGTCGATGCCAAGTCCAAGCTTCCTGAAGTCCGACCCAAATGGGGCGAAAGGCTAATTGCCTTGATTCGTTTCAATCCAAAGTCCTAGATCCAACCAAAAGCTTTTTCTCTTGAAAATGCAATGTTTTCTAACCTTTTGTCACTTCATTCAAGTGATTGTTGATCGATACAAGATCATACTCAAGTTCTGAATAACTTTTTATGCTAGAATCCGAGTTGAGACGGTCCGACCAAAAGACATGTCAACAATTTTCCCCTCATAACATATCTTGCTGAATGAAGGAAGATGTGTTCTGGATAATGCAAGAAATCCATAATCCACAGAAGTCCAGAATGCCACGATCGTGTCGGATCGTGATAAGGCCAAAAAACCGATGATCTCTCGAGATCATATTAAGGCCAAAAAATCGACGGTCTCTCAAGATCGTATTTAGGCCAGAAAACCGACGATCTCTCGGAATCGTATTTAGGCCAGAAAACTGACAATCTCTTGGGATCGTATTAAGGCCAGAAAACCGACGATCTCTCTAGATCGTACTAAGTCCAGAAAGAAATCCAAGAATACCAAGGCCACACCAGGCCTGCCAACTACGAGTATAACCCATACCAGCAAAGAAAAAGAAGCAAAATGGCATGCCAAATCCTGACAGTGCTGCTTAACCTTTCCAAGTATAAACAATGCTTAGGCATCTAGTTGAGAAAAAAACATAATCAAGAGACGTTCAAATCATCTTGCCAAGTCTTGGCGAGGGACCTAACCTTCCAGGCATAATCCGTACCAGACAGTCTAAACTGAGCATAATGCATACTCAAGTTTTATTGAGTTCCTTTGCCAGATCCTGACAAGACGACTTAACGTTCCTCAATATGATCCATACCAAGAAATCAAACCAATTACAATCCATATCCATATCGAGATAGAGTTATACTTGCCACAGCCTGACAAGATAGTTCGTCCCTAGGCAAAATCCACACCTAGGGTTCCGAGATAAGTACAAGCTATACTTTAGTTGAGGTTGAGAATCTTTCCAAATCCTGACAAGATGCTTAGGTTTGCCAAACATAATCCATGCTGAGTTTCGACGTTCAGGTTGAAGTTTCCCCCGGGTCGCAGGTCGAATGGCTCGACCCGACCCGGTCCTCGTGTTCCTATCTGAGGCATTTCATGTTGAAGGTGAGCATATCCTGGTGCTCGAGTGTCCATCCGAACCGGAGCTGATGTGGGTCGCGCTCAACCCGAGCCTAGATTTCCAGTATTGCCAATGTTTTCATCCAAAACATTTTGGGTTGTACGCTGTTCATTTTCAAAAGGGAGGTGAATTCCCCTTGTTCCATCCAGTGTCGTGCTTAGGATCTGGTCCGACCCGACCCGGTGAGCGCTGCCTTCTCGAACTAAATCCAGTGTTGTGTTTATATGTTTAGCGTTGTTTCCAGTGAGTTGATTGTTGCTTGGCCTTCCGTCCATCCAAGCAAAGAATTCTTTCATCATCTCCTGTTGTTTCCGAAGGAGATCATCTTGCCTTGCCATCTCAGTTCTCAATTCAGCGATAACTCCATCCATTTCGTCTCTAGTCAAGTATGCTGATGGATCTCCTTGAGAGGAAGACTCCTGGCTTGCTCGTTCAATATGCCTTCAGTGCCAACATCCTCAGCACGAGAGAAGGTTCTATCTTTCTTCCTTTTGACCATTGATCTGATAGCTAAGCAATTCACTTCCTTGCAAGCTAGAAGAAGAAGTAGTAGCGTGTGCCCCACTCCTGGCGCACCAAAATGTTAGACCAAAAATGTCACTAACACCCAAATGCAGCGCAGAGTTCTCACAATCACAGATCACAAAATGCAGAAATCTGTAAATAATAGGAGATACACGACATTTTTATAGTGGTTCGGCTCAAACCAAGTCTACGTCCACTTTATAGTTTCTTAAATCCTGAGAAATTACAAGTACGATTTCGTCTTACAATCCGTAAGATTCCTTTATACACAACATCCTTGTGTTATAATGAAGAAAGGAGAAGAGATTAAGACATGAAACCCTCGTGTTAATTTCATATGAGTGAGGCACAATGTCCTTGTGTCGTTTTTAATAGAGATCCAGAGTCTCCAGCGAAAAGTCCCAGCTAAAAGTCCCTTCAAAATGATATGCAATGATGTATTTATAGCCGTATGGAGGCTTCAATTGGTTTTGGGTCGAATGCCACGTGGTGGGCATCCCTTAAGTCTCGAAATGAGGTGGAAAACAAGGAGAAATCCTCTCCAGGTCGTGCCATTCCAAGTGTAACTCGATCCAAGTTCATAGGAGTCAAAATAGCCCAGAGAATAGGTCAAATTCCATGTGTAGAAAATGTTCAAGGCGGGTCGGGTCTTGCTCAATCCGAACCAAAGCAAGCCAATGTTCCAATTGCCAAACTATTACACAAAACAGGGTCAGATCCAATCCCCTCTATCCGACCCGACCTGACTCGACCCGGAGATACTTCTAATTACCAGAGTTCCAGTTGCCAAGTTGCTTTATCATAGACGATCGGATCGGGTTCCGGCTTACCCGATCCGCTCCATTCGAATCGATTTGATCTATAGCTTGCCAAACCATCCTAGAGTCCAAACCCAAGTGTGCCTGGAAACCACTTCATGCGGGTCGGGTCTTTCCATCTCGACCTGATCCCATAATATCCCAGTTGTCGAACTGTTCCGATGTAAAGCAGGGTCGGGTTGGGTCCATCTTCTTCGACCTGAACCCTTAAATCCGACTTGGTAGAGTCATGCCAATTCAACAATTTGCCAATGCCAAGTCCAAGATTCTCTAGGTCCGACCTGAATGAGGTGTGAGGCATATTTGCCTTGATTTGTTCCAATCCAAAGACCTAGATCTGACCCGAAACTTTTATTCTTGAAAATACAAAGTTTTCCATCCTTTTGTCACTTCATCCAAGTGATTGCTGATCGATGCAAGATCAAACTCAAGTCCTGAGTTACTTTTCATTCTAGAATCCGAGTGGAGACGTTCTTGCCAAAATACATGTCAACAATATTCTTAATAAACGAATTAGTAAAGATAATTTTAATTTAAAGATATCTTTTTTTTTCAAATGCAGGAACGGTTTATAAAACCATGTTTTGAATGAAATATTACATGATATTTTGTGTGATATTATAATCATCTTTGAAGTTACAAATTTTTATTTATCTTAGTATAAAAACGTTGCTGAGTCAAGGTCTGAGAGGTAAATAAAATACCACAACTTGAACGACTTCGTCATTATATCCAAGGGATGATTCTAGTTTGAAATGGTAATGATGTAGGAAATAATTTATTATTTCCATAAGAAATACTGAAACTTTATTTGCAAGGTTATCGAAATTTTAAATAGAACTCTTGGGTTTTATAGCAGACAATATATCACTTGACATTGTTTGGCTGAGGTACGAAGGGTGACTATACTTATACCATTGGTTAAACATATAGCCCTTTTTCTAAGTAATGAAAATAGAATGGTTTAGGGAATAATTATTACAAGAAATAAGTATATAGCTATGGTTTTCAAGAAAGTGTAAATAAGGGGTTATAAATTGTTTAAAATGGAAGTGGATCTGGAAATTGGATTATAATTTCCATAAGTGAATTAATTAACTTTAATATGTAAAGTTTTGAAGATGAATAAAACCATTTAGGTTTATAATATAAAAAATGTGTCGAATGACATCATTTTGGCCCATATAAGATTTGGTGATTAGATTCATACCATTTGTGTAAGTATATATAGCAATATTTTGAAGTAAAGGAAATAAAGAGGTGTTTTGGTGAATAAGCTTATTCTAAAGATAAAAGTGATGGTTATCGTTTTGAAAATAACGAAAATAGAAGAGATTTTGAGATAGTATATTAAATTGATTTTAAATCGATGAAATGATTTTCGATGAATGATTTTAAATAGTTGATGTAATTGACTGTACTGTTTTGAGTTGATAGTTAAAGAACCAACTACTATCAAATTCTCTTTTTGACTATTAACGTGTTAGTTTGAGGAGACCAGGATGGGAACTGGACCCAAGACCACTTCGAACTGACTTTGCGTTCGAAAATTAATTTGCAGGGATGCTTATGAGATGATTTAAAGGCATAGACCTTTAGAGCGAAATGGGTGCTCGCTGATGTCTCTAGTTAACTACCGGGATTAAACTTGTAGCAGTAGTCCCTACGTTCTGGGTTCTACATGATGCAAGGAATTCTGTTACTAATCTTAAGGTTTATCCCAACAGGATGTAGTAAAAGAGTACCTTCGGTTTGTCCTGTTCCTGGACAACTTGTGTAGACGAATGTCTAACAGTGTATTTCCTAGAATTACGCACATTGGTTTTTATAAATATATCGATATGGTGGTGGAGAAGGCAACTTCTTTTAGCTTAACACCTAGAGTATATTTGTGCATGTCAATTAGTGGCTTGGCAGATCTGACAATATGACACTTTAAAGTTGAATGTGATATTTCCAAAAAGGTAATTGTGACCTCAAGTGTAATGACCCGACTTTTACGTACCATTAAAGCCGACATTTAACCACACATTTCCAACTCAAAAGGGCATGGGAAAGCGGGTGGTTAAAAGGTAGAAGTTGGAGGGTGAGAAAAAGGAAGAAGAAAATGTTAGAATAGAAGAAGAAGAAGAAAATTAACACTACATAATCAAAGTAGAATAAAACCTAATAGCGGAATGATTAAAATAAAATATCACAATACTCTTTACACAAAGAGAAAATTGTGTGTATATATATATGTTCACAATATCATAGTACACAACTAGATCAGATTATAAAATCTGAACAATACAACACTTAAGCGGAAATAAATTAATACAAAAAATTACGGGAATACGTCTCGACTCCAGCTCCTCTTCTGAAGATCCAAGTAAAACCTAACCTAAAGAAAGAAATACTAGTTTTGACTCAAGCATGTTTTGAGGAAAGAAAAATTACCGGATCAGTCTAGATTACTTTCAATGATAAAACTCACCATAGAAAACTTGCTTAACTTTTAAAGATTTTTTGAAAGAATGGAACTCCTGTAAGATACGTCCACCCATAAAGACAGCACGTGTTTTTACCTGACGATAACCAAATCATTTTTATATTATAAAATTCAATGATATTATAATATTGTCTATCAAATCACAAATAAAATAAGAATATAGATGAAAAGCTTGCGTCTTACTTTTTGACATAGTTGGTTTACAACTAAAAACATACGGCTCGCATTTGAGTTTGGATTTCCAACATGACTATGTATGGAACCACCTTCCGATCAGTGTTTTCTAGAGATAAAACACCAAGGTTCAACATGAACATCTTGCAACCCAGCCACACAGAACCGGCCACTCATTCAACTTGAGTGTACCGAATATATCATCACCATGGTTGGGTTCAACAAGAACATCCTGCAACCCGGTCACTCATTCAACTTAAGTGTACCGATTATATCATCACCACGGTTGGGTTCAACAAGAACATTTTGCAACCCGGTCACTCATTAACTTGAGTGTACCGAATAAATCATCACCGCACTGGGGTCAACAACCGTATAATTCTGAAGCATAAAAAAATAAGGACAACAGATTTCTCTAGATCAGGTGATGATATACCCTAATGGGTATGTCCCACATAGCCATGCTTCCTGCCCGATTTTAGTCATTTCCTAGTTGATGAGGCTTAAGGTAACAATTATCTTTCCAGAAACATCACATTCCTTTGAATGTCACATTGCCAGATCCATCGAATCACTAATTGATTGCGCAAATATAATTTGGTATTAAGATAAAAGAAGTTACCTTCTTTGCCACCATACTCAGTATACTTGTAAAAATCAACGTACATGGTCGTAGGAAGTACTCTGTTTAACGTTCGTCCAACGAGTTCATTCCGGGACTGAATGAAATTGAAGATACCTCGGAACAAAGTGTTTACTACTACAAGTTTAATCCTGGTAGTTAACCAGACAAATCAGTGACCATCCCTCTCTCTCTCTCTCTGAAGAACCATGTCTTTAAATTATCCTCATGCACATAAGCATCCCTATAAGTTATTTTTCGAATGCAAAGTTAGTTCGAAGTGGTTTTGGGTCCAGTTCCCGTCCCAGTCTCCTCGAACTAACACATCAAAAGTCAAAAGTAATATTTTAATAGTCAGGTTTATATCACATTAAAACACTTAGTTAAGTACATCATTGGCTTAGTTCCTTTTAATTAAGACCATTCTTTAAGCCATTTTATCAATTCTTAAAAAACAATTTTATATTCTTATCTCAATTGAATAAATATATTTGCAAATCTCTTTTCTTTTCATTACTTTTAAAACAATATCCCTTGTCTCTTCAGAATAACCATATTCACAAAAAATCTTCTTATTTTCCTTTACTTAAAAAATATCACTATCATTTCACAAAACCCATTTTTACTTCCTTTACTTCGAATATATCGCTATATATACACAAACCCTCTTTTTATTTCCTTTACTTAGAAAATATCACTATATATACACAAAACCTCTTGTTACATTTCCTCGAAAACCATAGTCATTTGCTTATTTATTCAAATAAATATATTTCCAAAAAGCATACTATTTTCATTATCTAGAAAACAATGCTATATACTTATCCAAATGGTATAAGTATAGTCACACTTTATATCTGGGCCAAATAAAGTCAAGTAATGCATTGTTTAATATAAAACCCAATAGTTTTATTGAAATTTCTCTAACTTTGTAATTAAAGTTGCAATATTCTTCTTATGGAATTAATAATTTATTTTCAACATATTTACCATTACAAATTAGTACCAATCCTCATATTATCATGAAGTCGTTCAAGTTGGGGTATTTTAGTTACCTCTAAGACCTTGACTCGGCAACGTTCTTAACTTAAGACATATAAAAGTTTGTAATCTTAAAACCGGTATTATTTATAATATCATACTAATCTCAATTACTGTTCCATTAAAAATATGGCTTTATATAAACCATTCTTGCATTTGAAAATCGCCTTTCAATTTCCAACCGTCTTTACTTAATTTGCTTATTAAGTAAGTAAACATTTATTAAAAACACAACCCATGGTCTTAAAGTTCATGAACCTGGATTTATTACAAAAATCTTTTTTTTATTCAAATCTTTTACACAAATCTATTTAAGCATTTTCTTTGCATTCTTCTTTTAATTTCAGTCTTTCTATTTGAATCACTAAAAAAAAGAACACTTAGCTTAAAACATTGTTAACATCGTTCGTTTACAACTTGGATTCATTACAAAAACCATTTACTATAATTATTTACACCAATCCAATAAACACCTTCCCTTTACCTTTTTGACATTTCCTTTAAAAACTCAAATCATTTTTACTTAATTCAACTATTAAGTAGACACTAATTTTAATCATTGCATTAGCTTTAAATTTATTTTATAAACCTTGTTTGTGACACTTGGTTTTAATTCTAAAATCCCCCTTTTGAACCTATTAACTGGCCTTTTGTCCTGTTCCTAAAAGCATATCAGGACCACTAGACTTGGCCAGTCGAGTGGCGCCTAAGCCCGAAGTGTCGCAGAACACTAAGGATTCAGGCCTGGATGGAGTTGCACGAGCATACGCCTTACAACACCTCAAAACTTAGTTTTCATATCCCCCACCTCGCCTCCCAATTTCTGCATCGCATCCCTTCACATTGCATCACTTCGCATTACTCGGCACCATATTTCTGCATCCCCCAAGAAGTATAAAATTGCATGCCATATATCGCATCCCATAGGTACAATATATTGTATCCCTCAGGATGCGAAATATCGCATCCCACAAGATGTGGTATAATCACATCGCTTAGGATACGGTGTAATCGCATCACTTAGGATGTGATATAATCGCATCCCTCGGTACGCGATATATCGCATCCCTAAGGATGCGAAAGATTGCATCCCTTTGATGCGACGCAACCGAATCTCCACCTCCTGAAGACAGTAAACCAAATCCCTCTGGGATAAGAATTTTCGCATCCCTCATGAGGGATGCGAAATTTTACCAAAGCATGAGGGGGATGCAATTTTCTAGGCTTTTCTCTTCTGGGATGCAATTTTCTGCTGTGTGGTCCCAAAATATCACCAACTCCCACCTAACCCACTACCTATAAGTACCCCCTTGCTTATTCTTTTTAAGGGTTGGATTTTTGTTGATTTGATAGCTCTACAAGCTCCAAGAACTCCATTATTGGTAGCATAGCTCTTAAGGAAGAAGAAGACTACATGATTTTTTTCCTAAGACTTGGCATATAAAAATATATCTCTCAAATACTTAGAAAAAATTGTAAACAAGTGTCAGGATGATGTTCAATTCTTGTAACTCTCATTTGTGAATAAAGATCGGCAAAAACCTTCAAAGTGGACGTAGGTTCCTCACGTACCAAACCACTATAAATCTCCATGTTATTTTCTATTTTCCACACTTTAATTTTTCATACGTGAAATGTTAATTCTCGAGTTCAGAGAATCTTAGGGTGTGACGACCATTTTTTCCATCGACACTTTGTTGCTTTCATTGAGAGCTTAAACTCACTTCTTTCCATACGTTTCTATCTCGACTTCAATGCGTTATTGATATTTCTTCTCAACTACGGCTCAAGTCCGCTTACAATGGTTAAATGAGCAAAGAATCTGATTGTCGGACCCTCCGCAATGGCCAACACTGCTGCTTCTTAACAACCCAATCTATGGGAAACTCGACTGATATAGGAATCGTCCCTGCTACTGACCCCGATGCTCCAGTAACTCAAGCGCAGCTTTACGCGCTTAATAAAATATTGGAGGATAGAACTCGAGAGATCAACGACATGTTGAAGACAAACATTGAGCTAATGTATCGACTTCAGGAAAGTCAAACTCTCGTTGACTCTAGCTTAATTAGAACAACGCTCAGCCGCAGCTTTATGCCTCGAATAGTTCTTCTTCCGATACTCGAGGCCGGAGCCAAAGGAGGAGGATGACGGTTAATGCCAATGCCCTCGCCAAGACTAATGTCAATGTCAACGGAAACGGCAATGGAACTACCGTTACTTTCAATAAGAGAACGTGTCAAGGCAACAGTTCTCGGTTGGTTATTAATGATGAACCAGGTCCTAGTAACCGACCCCCTCCTCGATAGAACCTAATTATCGTCACTTTGAACTTGGTGCCTACACTTCCAGTACCCCGATAGACCTAAGTTCCTCTTAATCAAAATTAATCAGCTCAGCCTCATCAACCATATCAGAATCAGACGAACAATGGGGATGACAGGATGAGGATGATCCCGATGTTCATCCCCGAAGACGTCCAGGGCTCAGGACCCTTAAGGTAAACCACGACCACTGGATTTCAATGGAGGTTGAACTCGCATATCTCCCTGACATGATCCGAGCTATCATGAGAGATACGCGGGGAAACGTCAGTGACATATGGGAATCCAACATGAGACGCAACCCCTTCACAAGGGTCGTGGACAATGTCGGGTGGCCCCTACGCTTTAACGTGCCACATCTAGCACCTTACTAGGGAAAAAACAACCCCTGTGGTTTCTTAAACAACTACGAGTGGCAGGACTCCAATCGGGCCATTGATGATGTCAAATGCAAATGCTTCCCGGCTTTCTTGGAAGATACAGCTCTGCTCTGGTTTACTTGACTCCCGCCTCGCTCCATAGCTACCTTCGACCAACTAGCTTCTGAAATGGTCAAATAGTTCAGGATGCACCTCCCCCAGCCGAAGGATACTATCATTCTCTCCAACCTCTACCAGGGCCGGAAAGAAACCCTCAAAAGCTACCATAAGCGTTTTAACACCACCTTCGCTGAGGTTGACGTCCCGGAGCCTCACAAAGTTTTTCTCCCGCTTGCCAGGGGAATCCTTCCTAGCTCCGAGTTTGGAGCGTGGATCGATAGAAAGAAGATGAAGACGTTGGAAGCTTTCTACGAGAAGGTCGACCAGTTTCTATGTCAAGAGGAAGTACGGCGCAACAGGCTTCTCAAGGTAGCCACCCCAATAACCCACACTCAGGCACTGTCGTAGGTAGTGTCAAAGGAAAACTGATCAGAGAATCTTTCGACAAGGGTAAAGGGGTGGTCTCGTTCATGCCTAAACCAAACAATAATAACCAAACTCCTGGAGACCCCAAGAAGCACAACCGCTATCCCACTTATAGGAACTACACTCTGCTCAACCCAGAGTTGGAGACAATATATCTAGAAACTTGTAACACTCACGAGGGAATCTACTGACCATGAGAAGAACAATGGCAAGTATTGCAGGCTCCATGATATGTTTGGACACAATACCAACGACTATCGTCACCTCAAGCATGCAATTGAAAAGCTCATCCACGAGAAACATTTAGAATAGTACGTTTAGGAACATGCTCCTTCTGAAGCAGCCACGGGCCCTTTAACGCCTGCTCTCCCTCATGTTAGTGCGATCCCAGGGCCGTCCAATCAAAGACCACATGGAATCGTGATCAATACTATTTGCGGTGGGACATACTCCACACATGATAACTTTTAGAAGATAGAGGATTACGCCAACTCTATTAAGAATGCTAGCTACAAAGCTTGCTCCTCCTTAGACGATTTTGTCCCTACCAAGCACTACAAGACAATGCAGGACAATATCGCTTTCCGTGAGAGATAGTCTATGGGATTTGAGATCCCAACCATAGACCCTCTTGTTATCTCTACATAGATAGTCCCCGCCACGATCCACGACTTCAATATTTATTCCAACCATACCGTGGGCATGGTCGAAATGCTAGTCTGAATCCTTACCTACATAGTGATCATCGTCATATCTCCCTACAATGTCTTCTTTGGGTGTCCATTCCTTTCAGAGTTCCGAATCTGCATGTCACCATGGTCCCTTCTATTGAAATTTTCGACAGAGAATGGGATCGGTACAGTCAAGGGCAACAAAGCAACTACGAGAGCCTGTTATCTCACCGAGTGGAAGGATACCGTTAACAGGGGGAAAGGCAAGATAGTGCCTCCACCCTCCTACGCCAAGACTTCCAACGCATAACAATCATAGGTGTCTATGTCCTGGGTGAGACGGAAATGTCGTTATTTTCGACAATCTCGATCCAACGGAAGACGAAGAGCCCGATTTCGAAAGGGCTGTCATCGTAGTTACAACAGTGGATATTTCAATCAACCCCGATGAAGCGACAAGGGTCTTGAAGATTGGATCATAACTCCACCCCTCAATAAAGGAAGAGCTTGTGGACTTCTTAAGGGCCAACCTTGAAGTATTTGCTTGGACCTACTCAGAAATGTGTGGCATCGACCCATGAATCACCTGCCACATGCTCAGTATTGACCGAAAGCATCTTTTAGTTAAACAGAAGTGTCGAATCTTGGGAATTGAAAGATCAACTGCACTAAAAGAGAAGGTGGATAGGCTACTCGACAACGGCTTTATCCGCAATGCCCTCTACCCAGAATAGGTCTCCAACTCAGTCTTGGTCAAGAAAGCAAATGGAAAGTGGAGAACGTGTGTCAACTACTCAAACCTGAACAAAGCACGCCCAAAGGACAACTTCTAACTTCCAAAGATAGATCGGCTTGTTGATACAACAACCGGGTACCAGATTCTCTCCTTTATGTATGCGTACTCAGGCTACAATTAGATTCCCACGTACCTTCTAGACCAGGAGCACACTTCATTCATAACCGACCTCGGGTTCTACTATTATGACATCACGCCTTTTGGTCTCAAGAATGTTGCAGCCACCTATCAGCGATTGGTTAACCGCATGTTCAAAGACCAGATCGGGAGATCATGGAGGTTTACATGGACAATGTGCTCGTGAAAAAGAGGGTATCGAACGATCATGTCAAATACCTCGCCGAAATGTTCGGTATCCACCGTATATACGACTTGAAACTCAATCCCTTGAAATGCTCTTTTAGCATTGTGTTGGGAAAATTTCTGGGTTTCATTGTCAATTCATTGGGCATCAAATTCAATCCAGAAAAGATCCAGGCAATCCGGGATATCCAAGCCCCTCAGAACATCAAGGATGTTAAAAGCTTAATAGGAAAAGTGACCGACCTAAGTAGATTTATCTCTAAAGCTACTGACAAATGCATTCCCTTTTTCGACTTGCTCAGAAAAGGGAAGAGCGACTTCACCTGGACACCAAAGTGCATTGTCGCATTCCAGGACCTCTTGAATCACTTTGAGCGATCACCTGTCTTGTCAAAACCCATGGGCCATGAAGACTTATATCTCTATTTATTCTAACTCGCAGCTCACCTATCTTGATTGCTCGACTCATAATTGCAATCGAACTCAACATCAAGGCTTTCCAGATTTATTCTGACTCGTAGCTCATCGTAAGCCAGGTGTCGGGTGAATATCAAGCATAGGGGGACGGCTCGCTCTCTACCTTGCTCGGGACCATGAACTTCTCACCAAGTACGACCACTAGATCGTCATGCACATGCCTCGAGAACAAAATGAGAAAGCTGACTCATTAGCCAAGCTGGTAAACTCTGGGGATGCGTAGCTTTTGGGACTCATCCCAATCAAAGTGATCGATTCTTCGAGTATCGATCAGATGCAAACTAATTTGATAGCAACAATGGAGATCGAGCTCGAGCCCGAGTCTTGGATGACACCAATTAATAGCTACCTACAACACGGAATCCTCCCTGAGTGCTACAAGGAAAGATGAGCACTCATCCGCAAATCATCTCGCTACATCATTCAAGATGGAGTGCTCGACTAAAGAGGATTATTTGTAACACTACTTTGGTGTATAGATCACAACAATGTCGATCGTGTATTACTAGATGTGCATGAAGGTGAGTGGGCGACCACATTGGGGGGCAAACTTCCGCAAGGAAGATTCACATATATGGTTATTTATGGCTCACACACGACAAGATGCCGTGGACTATCCTCACAAGTGTGGCAAATGACAAAAGTTTTCCAAGATTCCAAGAGCCCCGTCTACCGAGATAACACAAATGGTCAGTCCTTGGCAATTCACCATGTAGGGAATAGATATCATCGGAACTCTTCCAATGGCCAAAGACGGTGCACGCTATGCTATTGTTGCAGTTGATTACTTCACCAAATGGGCAGAAGACAAGCTCCTTACTACTATTACCACCAAGATAGTGATCAACTTTGTCGTCTGCAACATCATCACTCGATATGGGGTCCCCCAAGCTATCGTTTCTGACAACGGGACCCAATTCGAGAGCGATACGTTCAAAACCTTCTGCCGATGACACAACATTGAAAAGAAATTCTCGAAGTGTCTCATCCTTAAGCCAATGGGCAAGTCGAGGTTGTCAACAAAGTGATCAAATCCATCATCGAAAAGCGTTAGGAAAAGGTCGGAGGCTTATAGGTAGATGAGCTTTTTAACGACCCTAAATTTATTAAGAAATATTTAATGGAAATTAAATATTTAAAACAATTTATTTTGAGAATTAACGACTTACAATTTATTTAAAATGAAGTTTGAACGTATAAGTTTACATTAATTATAAAACGAACTTGTAACATTCCGGTAGTTCGAAAAAGTTAGTTTTGAATTTCAAATTAATATACAAAATTCAATCTAAGTAGGATTTTTGTAAAACAAGAAACATTAGAACTTATTGAATTATATTTTATAATGGAAGTGAAAATTTGAGATTTCATGTTATAAATTGTATGTTATGTCCAAATCAAAATTTCAAAAAGTAGCAATGAAATTGTTTATAAATTATAACGATTTATTAAATAAAATAAAAGAATTTGTTATAAAATCGATAATCGATCTGACTTGAATTTTGAAAACATCGAATTATAAACCCTCGGATGTTTGTTCTGGAGCTCTATGATATTTTATTTGGATATGAACGATAATATTTATTATTTATTGGAACTGTTTTGGAGTTTATTTATGTTTTATTGGTTTATTTAAGCCTTAAAAATAGTAATTTTTCAAACAACCTCCGTTTTCGACGAAACCAATTTTATTGAATCCAGAATATTAAATTATTGCAATTTATGGCGAAATAAAACGCCTAACTGAACTATCAGAAAACGATCGTTTTATAACGATTTTGAACCGATCGATGTGAGAACTCTCACTCAACAGAATTTTTCAAGTTATTATACTCTTGTTTGATTATATATAGATTGCTTGTGATTGCAATGTTGTTTTGTGGTTGATGGATGATGTTTACAGTTTGACTGTTATTATTATTAAACAATGAATATAAGCGTTGCCAACGGAAATGCTTATATTATAATGATTGATTGATGAATGGTAGTTGATATGGATGTCAATGATTTGTGAAATCCATATAATTTAATTATATGGTAATTGGTTGGATCTCATTCCAGTTTGGAATTTAATGTGAATATTTTATTAATAAAATATTAAGTGAAAATGAAAATTTATAATTTAAATTCAAATTAATTTTGGAAAGATTGTTTAAGTGGTTACGGATAAATCTCGAAAAAGAAAGAATTTAATTTGAATTAATTTTCAATTTATAAAGGTCCGTTTTCAGATTAATTTTGAAATGAGTAGTAATTTCAAAATGTGAATTCGAGTTAAGTATATAAACGACGTTTTTAACTCGAATAGATATTTCCACTAATCTTGTTTATTTTTATAATGGATGTCAAAGAAAATTAGATTTCAAAATATTATATTTTGAAAAATATTATTATTTTAACATTATAATAATATTGAATATTCAATTTTGAGTTATTAATTGAATTGGAGGATGAATTGTTTTTAAATGAAATTGACCAAGTTTATTAAACATAATAAATTGGTTTGAATAGGACGAGTGGCGTAACGACCGTTCACGAATTCGACCATTAACTTCGAATTAACATATCAGGAGATCCGACCGTCGAATTTTTGAAAACTAAAAATGTTTGATTAAGAATGAAAAGAGATTTCCAATGATATGTGATGTTTTAAAATCTAACGGTTTGATTTTTAGGAAAATTCAAATCAAATTTGAATAAAAACAACGTTAGTACTGTAAATGACCTTAAATTGATTTTTAAAGAGCTGAGATATTTTTAAATTATTAAAAATAGGGAAAAAAATTGGTAAATCATAATAAATGATTTAAAAGGTATATGGACTGAATATATTCACTTTTGAATAGTATAAAGCTATTTTGTGAAACTTAGCAATTTTGACAAAGGTGATTGAAACTGTTTGAAGTTTAATACTTAACGAAGTTAATTCTTCCAACGTATGAATATTGGATTTGAATGGAAATAATCTCCGGATATTTCAGTATTGTATTCCATAATTGTAAAGATATTGTTTTGAGAAGTTTGAAAGACAGAGATATTGTTATAACCAATACGGCATCTGTTTGTTTCACAATTTGATATTAAATATAAGTCGATACGATTTCTATTCAAAACCTTATATTTGATATCAAATCGGATTTTGGGTTTGTCGTGAATGGTGTCTTCAGGAACTCTGTTCTTAAACCCAATTGAAAACGAAGTTTATGGAGTAAATCTTTTAATTAAGATTTAATGCAGTCTTACAAACTGAAGTTTTCCAATTAATAAATTTAATTGGAATTTAATGGAAATTTGATTTAGTGATAATCGAGATGAACTTCTGTGGAGGAAGACCTTTACTATTTAAGGAATTTAAAACAGCTTTGCTATTATTTTGCTTATAGTATTAGTCTGATATGGAAATTTATATTGATTATGAACAAATATGATTTCTGTTAAGATTCCATTTTTAATGGAAGTTTGATTTTGGGTTTAACGTGAACGATGTTTTAAATAACATTTGTTCTTTAACCCATTTAAAAGAAAGATGATTTCTCAAATTTGAGTAGTAATAAATCTCTTAACAAAGATTAAATTGAATAAAATGGAGGTTAAAACTATGTGAGAGTTTTATAGTTCTTTCAGTAAAGATTTAGAATGAATAAAGATAATTAAACTTACCGAAACACGAGGGGTGTTAGACATGGAGTACCACCAGTTTTTCTCTATGAGATGAATAGGATAGGAATGAGATAAAAATACTAGAGATTACTTTTTTATAAAGCTCGATAATCCCAATAAGGCTTATAAACCTTTGAGTTAAGTTTTGTGAGAAGATATTTTATAATCTTTTGTAATGATTTCCAAGGAAAGATTTAAAAAAGAAGTTTATATGTTGTATATCTTTGATAAGATTTATGGGAGTAATTCCCAATGTAAGGAAGATTTGAATAAAAGAATATTTTCGATTGGAATGAGGAGTATGATATGTTTATATATCACTTGATTTTAATGATATGATAGTTATTTGGAAAGATAGGGTTTCAACCCATTCTGAATAACTAATACGAAGATTGTCAAAGATATTGAAGACCATGGTTGAAGACTGGAGATATTCACGTCGTTTGGATTATTGTTGATGCCTTGGGTAGCTCCCGTTATAAGGTTGAAGTGGTGGTCGTCCAGACGTATTTGGAGATCGACCGGATATGCAAGGGCCTCTCTCCCTTAGGGGACGAGGAATAAGGTGCCTTCGGTTTCGTTCAGACACAGAACGAACTTATAAATGGATGGTATGTCTGACATTGTATTTCATAACATAACCGATTAGTTGTTATTAATGATATACCGTTGGTGGCGAAGAATTTATTCTCTTAGCTTAACACCCTTCTTTGAGGCGTATGAACTCAAAGGTTATATTATTAATAGAAACTGATCATAGGTGTGAACTGACAATGTGGCATGCTAAGATGCTGACTGAGCAAAGATTTTTTTGAAAAGCAGAGCTTTGTGGATGATGATCAAAGCATGGCTGATATAGCGTAGCTTTTTGTCGAGACGTGAATTCGACAAGCTTCACAGCCTATGAATGGCCTAAAACAGGATGAAAGATAGCAGAGTAAGGGAATACGTTTCCTTATAGATGAAAGTGATGCTATGGTATGAAGCCTAAAATTTTTACTTATGTGGATGTCGGGATTGAGGCACCTCGAAAGATGGTCAATCAACGACTTGTTTGACGGTCAAATATGACTGGGGAGCGTTATGTTCAGGTAATTGCCTAACTCACCAGGTATTGGTGGGCCGACTCTGCCGATCTAGGTGCATATGCGTGTGAATCATGGACGTCTTGCTAGAGATACTCTGAATTGGTTGAAGAAGATCCTTTGCCTTGGCCATCGATGGAAAACAAACTTCCAATACGAACCTTGCGCTTTCAGTTGCAAATCTATATGGCGACATAATAGGATGGGGTATTATGCCGTAAGATTGATACATTTATTTTCGAAATTGTTTTCAACACTTAGACACAAATAATAATATCAAACGATTCAGATTTTCTCGTATCAAGAATGTTTGGCTATTATAGGGAAAAACTCTATACTCCGGCTTGCGCTTGCCTTGTGTGATGGGACCTGAGTCTTATAATAGCTTCATTTTTCAAAAAGAATTGTGATTGGTTTATGATTCGTATTCATGTGGAGAAAACCCATTCCGTTTTATATGGCGTGGTCTCATGATTTACTCAATTTTAAAATAAAGTGTAATAGTTGTTTTGGTTCTCATACCAGTCCCATGACTGACTCAGAGTTTATTGTTTCCCACCTAACCTCCAGGTAGGGCTGCACACAACCCATATCCAACCCGACCCAACCCACCAATCCGACCCAACCCACGTAAACCCGACACAACCCAAAGTAGTTCGGATTGGATATGGGTTTCAATTTTTAACCCATACTATATATGGGTCGGGTTTAATTTTTCAATCAACCCAACCCTATATTAACCCAACCCAACCTCACTTTGAAAAAATAAAAAACCTTTCACACTTCTGCTTTGATATCTACACCGAATTAATGAAAAAAATTTCATTCCAGGCAGCCGCTTTTCCATCTAGCTTGGCCTTGGTCTTTATACATTATTAACTTGCTTATATTTAGTTGGATATGCATAGCATATTTAGTTATATTGTGTGCTGAGTCTCTTGCGTGGTGTACTAGTGTGAGAAATTGGTTGGTTTTTCCATGAGGCATGTTTTGCATGTCTTAAAACATAAATTATTAAGTCAAAATTTTTGTTATGGATTAATCATGCATACAACCCAACCCAACCCTATTTAACCCGACCCAACCCATACTTCAACCCAACCCAACCCAACCCTATATGAGGTTGGGTGCGGGTTCAATTTTCATCAACCCAAACCAATACGGGTCGGATGAAGTATTTGGCTTGACCCGACCCAACCCAAACTTTGTGCAGCCCTACCTCCAGGTTCCCATATTTTCCACCCGGGAAGCTAGTAGTTTTGGTTTTGCAGACATTTTTAAAAATGGGATCCTGAATTTTGGCTGGAGCTAGACTCTGGATTATTTTGAGTCTTCCGCTGTAAAATATTTATATTTTCGTTATATTGTAATTTACTATCCTCTGATATATTTTTCCCACTGTGTATCGATTATCTGTACTTTGATATATTTTTCTACTCTGATGTAAAATTGTTGTAATAACAATGAAATTTTCTTTTGTGTTTTGTTCTGATGTGTTGTATCCCATAATGGTTCGAGGATTTCTGACTTTTGGATTGGACCTGTGTGGTTTATGGTCGATTCGAAGGGCAGGTATTTTCGGGTCATTACAAGTGGTATCAGAGCTTTGGTTTACAAAGATTTGGGGATACGACACATTATAACAAGATGAAAGAATTAATCAGAGATAGGATTAGTAACATCTTATTGGAATAACTCATTAGAGATTGGATCAGTAGTATCCTAGAATGAGTGACTCATTAGAGATAGGGTTAGTAGTACACTAGAATAAGTTTGAAGAGTATTACGTATAAAAGAAAATGAATTGATGTATATATGTAATGAAATTAGTTTTGAAAGATTATACCTTGTAATAAGAATTTAAGTATTTTATTTGATGTTGAGTTTGGACTATCGAGTACAAGAATATTTTTAATATATGCCTTGCAAACGTATATCTGAAGTCTCAAATATACCGAATAGATATAAAATTACACTCTAGTCGCTCGAGGATGGTTCTGGAGATAGTTCGAACATCATCAATGTTTATTTTTGAGTTTCGAAAGTGAAATTTCTATATATTTCCAATTGACTGGTATAAGAACCAAGAACTTAGTTAGAGTTTAATGTTTGAGATTTGACTTTGAAAATATATTTTGAATATAAAAAAGTTATATGTTTTAACAACATATAATTTGGAAATTTAATTAACCAATTGATTGTTGGTTGTGATTTATGATATTCAGTTTAACTGATAAAAATTTAGGATGATAAAACCAATATGAGAATGAAGTTAAATTGAACCTAGTCAAATTTAATGTTAAACTAAATTGAAAATTAGTTGGGATTGGATATGTATATGTTGAACAGGTTATCGATTGGAAACAAAAAAAAAGATATAAAACTGAGTGCCTAACAAAAAGGTTCATATTTACTGTATTGATTGGGTTAATTACTTGCTTTTGAATGTAATGAAAACCTCATACGGGTGTTAGGATGATATTTAATTGACACATCTCCCAATTGTTTGATTTGTGATTAAAAAAACCATATAGGTATTGGGATGATAATTAATTGATACATCTCCCAACTGTTTGATTTGTGGTAAACCCCACATGGGTATTGGGATGATATTTAATTGACACATCTCCCAATTACTTGATTTGTAGAAAACCCCACACGGGAATTGGGTATGCTAAATTTATGAGCCGTTTGGCTTTTCGATTTTCTTTTTGTTTGATGAGGGCCCAGTAAGGAAGTTGTAGTTGTGCCGATTGACCCGTACAAAGAAGGTTATGGCGAATTTTTCGAAAATTTAAGGCAGTCAAAATTCAAGAAATTGGGAAGTTTTTGGAAGCTAAAAAGTTAAAGAACTTTAGTTAAAACGAAGGCTGAGTTGGTCACGTAAACGACCTTCAGTTCCGTCTTCGATTACGGGGACGAAATCCTTTTAAGTGAGGGAGAATATGATGACCCTATATTTATTAAAAAAACATTTAATTGAAATTAAATATTTAAAACAGTTTATTTTGAGAATTAACGACTTTGAACTTATTTAAAACGAAGTTTGAACGCATAAGTTTATATTAATTATAAAACAAACTTGTAACACCACGGTAGTTCAAAAATTTTAGTTTTGAATTTCAAATGAATACACAAAATTTCACCTTTAAGTTGGCTTTTTGTAAAATTAGAAATGTTGGACTTATTTAATTACATCATTCTAGTGAAAGTGACAAATTGAGATTTCACGTTATAAATTGCAAGTTATGTCTAAATCAAAATTTCAAAAGTCGTTGTGAAATCGTTTATAAATTATAACAATTTATAAAATAAAATAAAATAAAATAAAAGGGTTTGTTATAAAATCGATTATCGATTTGACTTGAATTTTGAAAACATCGAAGTATAAATCCAGTATGTTTGTTTTGAAACTATATGATATTTTAATTGGATATCTACGATAACATTAATTATTAATTAATTATTGGAACTATTTTTGAATTTAATTATATTTTATTATTTTTATTTAAGCCTTAAAATATCCAATTTTCAAATGACCTCCATTTTCGATGAAACCAATTTTATTGAATCCGAATTATTAAATTATTGCTAGATTTCAAATTTCACGCCAATTGGAGATAGTATGCGACCTTGTGGGATTTAAATGTGAACCAATCAATAATTTGACTTTAAAAATACGTTGTGTGAGCAAACAGACTCAGAATTCGATGAAACAAGTTTCATTGGGTCCGTAATGTCGAACCATATCTGTATTTCCATTTTCATCAAAATAGGATATCGTATGTGATCATACAAAATTTTAAACCATAAGTAGAAGCAGCGATTGAATAAAATAAAATGTAGTAATCAAATAAAAAATTATATTCCTACCCTATACAACATCTTTTCCACTTCAAAACACTTATCTCCATTTCTCCCATAGTCAAAACTCACGCCGCCACTTCCATTTCTTTTTACAACAAAATCATGAGTTTTAAATTCTAAAAAAAATGTTAGAAATCACAATGCATATATGGTTGAGATCATATGTTGTTTTTCTTCGATTTGGCATCACTTTTATGATGTGCGATGCTAGTATGGGGGGTTCGAAAAAAAGCAGCATGCATTTGGTTTTTAGGGTTCGACAATTCTTGAAAATGGAGCAATGATTCGAAGCTTGGGTTTTATATTTAAGTTTAGCTTGGAATTTGGCATGCTTGGTGATAATTTTGGGGAGATCGATGGAATTTGGTTCGATGATGCACTGTGCAACGCGGTGAGGAGTGGTGGACGCGTTTTAATTGCAGTACGCGAGATGGAGTTTGATGGTAGGAGGAGGAAGGGGATTGGATGAGGAGAATAATGGAAATTTTGTGTGATTTTTAAAGAAGTATGAAGGGAGATGTGGAGGAGGATTTGTGCGGCCATGGCACTATAAATGGGTTCGAATACATGAGGGGAGAAGATGAGGGAGAGATTAATGTGGTTAATCACATAATTAAGGTAATGAAATAATGGGTTAGTTATTTAAGTTGTTTAAATTGTATTCAATATTGAAAAATATATAACTTCTTCATACTTTATCAGAATTCAGCAAAACAGGATTCGTTGGAACCGTATGGACGCATGCTCAACATTGAAACTTGTTTGGAGTGATTTGGAGCTCATTGCAACTTATGGCGAAATAAAACGCCTGATTGAACTATTGAAAAATGATCGTTTTATAATGATTTCGAACCGAACAAAGTGAGAACTCTCACTCAAACGAATTTTTATAAGTTATTATAATCTTTTTCATTATATATATATTGATTCCCCGTAATTGCAATGTTGTTTTCTGGTTGATTGTAACAACCTGGATTTCGACGAACCGAATTTTTTTCAAAAACCCAATCCATCGAAACCCGAGTTGGTTTGCTATGGTATCCTGCAGAAAAGACAGAGACATAAAACATGTCAGAGTTCGGAAAATATCTCGCAGCGGAACGAATAAATATAATGTAGTTGAAACATAGCTTTACCTTAATAATAATACTGCTAAACCAGTATCCAAAGCTATACAGTCTCTGTCATGAACCTAACCTGCGAATGTTATGAGGAGGGGGTCAGAACATAAGTTCTGTGTGAATGAATTTAAACTACACTTCTTGGATAATCCTACATATACCGTTCAATTATATTTTCTTATTTATTAGGTTATTTGTGCTATTAGCACTAAAGGCTTACACACACGTCGCACCCATCTACTCTCTAGTAGATTAACCTAATATAGTGTATATGTAGCTACCCCCTATTAAGGTATATTCTACTCGCATGGTCTCCACCGTATGTACGCAGTCCCTTATCCAATGTCGTATGTATATCAATGCTACGTTTGCATAAAACTATCATCACTGTGTTACGTAAGCGTTTGGACTGCCATTCTAGATCTTACTAGATTTTATCATCGAATAATGCCCTCTAGTCTATGGTACACCACCCAGAGCGACATGAGTGTACCTAGACTTTTCCCACGTACGTATCGTCAATCGTACTCAATGTCTATTTGCACATGTTCTCTATATGTGCGCCTGAGTCCCGTGGCAGGGCTAATCAAGAAACACGGAACTCGGTCGGGAGCTTTCAGATATCTGCCGATGCAGATGCTAAGGTCTACTTTTATAGTGGCTATGGTCCCACTAGACCCCTCCCTCAACTAATGAAAGGCACCCAAGAATATCAAGAATGAGAACTGTAACCCCGCCCCCCTATGCCCTTCAATCCTATTGGCCAACCTCACCCATAACTAGATAGCAAAGTATATGGTCTTTTGGAGTTCTCCTCCTTTCCGCCTCATGTACTGACTGAAGATGGTAGGTAGACGACGAGTTGCTATCACAGGGCACTAACTGGTCTCGCCAAATCATGCTGGTCCATCTTAGTCTTTCGATTGCCTCTTGTTTTGCAATCAAGGCATACTCATTGGTTCTTCCCAGGCAGACCTAACCTCTGTGAGCACAGTCGTATCATCTTCCACTCACAGAGGGATACCAAGAGTACCCTCACGTCCCCAGAAGCCGCGTGCTTCATAACCCAGTCCTTTGGAGCCTTCTGCATGATCTGATGGACGTTCGCTCCCCCTTGCGCCCTACAACATCGTGATGATCTACCGTGTTTGGTTATTCATCCCCTATCGTATGGACTGGTCCAAGCGCCTTACCCTTTCATGTTATTAGACCTTAAGTCTAATCATCTAATTTTGCGCTTGCTTTATCTCATTATGTTTTCTTTTTAACTTGGTTATCTCATCCATATTAGTTTTTAAATTACCAAGTTTCTTTTTCATAAGTCTTTCCCTATTTCTTATGTAGCCGCGATCTTTTAATTATTTACTTAGTTCTCTTAACTAAGGTTTACTAACAAGCTCGAACACGACTTTCTGTAACTGTTTACTTAGTCCTCTTAACTAAGGTTTACCAACATGACTTTCCATGATTATTTACTTAGTTCTCTTAACTAAGGTTTACTAACAAATTCTCTTTATCGTTTACTCATTAACTTTGTCATCTTAACTAAGTTTTACTAATAAGTTTTCCCCTTACTCATATATCTTATGTTTTCCCGTTCCCACGGATTACTTAATCTTCAATTAAGTACAGCTTGCATTCTTTCATAAGTTATTTCATCTTTGTATCGATCATTATAACCTACGTTATAATTCTTACTTTTCTTGTAACAAGCTTACCTATTATCTTCCCATTCAGTTATACTAGTATCTGTTGATGTTGCCATAATCCATCGTTATTTACTTAGTTTTCTTAATTAAGGTTTGCTACCATTCCCCATTATTACGTTGGTTAAGTTTGTCTATACACCTCCGTTTACTTAACCTTAGCACACTTAACATGTTTGTTTCATAGCATTAATCTTTTTATTAATGCACTAAACCTCTCACAATAGACATGTTGCTTGGGGTTGCTGGATATGTCGGGCGGTTCCGGTCAGACTTCTACCGCAAACTCGTTCTAACCTCGGGTTTTGGGTTTAATGCGCTAACCTCTCACATTAGACCTGTTGTTGCAGTTGCTGGATGTGCCGGGCAGTTCTGGGCAGACTTACACCGCAACTCAATCTAACCTCGGGTTAGGCATGTTCATCTTTTAACTGACAATTTCAATCTAGGTTTTATATGCCTATTTATCCCAATCAAATAATTCATGTTCACGCTTCTAAACCCAATTTCATGTTTACGGTTCCAATTTGATTTGGATACATAAATTTTACCATGATTACATAATCTCGTACATAGTTATGCCAATAATCCTTATTATATGTTATGCCCAACTTTTCATGTATATAAGTTAAACCTAATTATACCCAAATTAATTGTTCTTTAAAGTTATCAATAATTCATGTCAACCCTCATTCTTATTGCTTAGAATAATTAATTCATGTCAACCCTCATTCTTATTGCATAAATCCCAATTCAACTTATAATCCCATATGTCTAAATCTTCAATTCTAACTTTACTTATGTACATATAGTTCAAGCATAAATTCTTGATTCAACATACCCAAACATATCTAACCATTCTCAATTTTAATCACACATATTTTCTTTTATGTTCTAGGTTAATATATATGCCAATTTCCCCTAATTTTCCAATCTCAGGTTATGTTATATGTTATTCCACAATTCCCCAATTACAAATTATTCCCAAATTCCCAAACATCATTTTCGCTATTCCATTCTTTGTTCGTACGCATGCTTTTCAGCGAGATTTGGATTACGCTCGAAGTTAGCCTAATCTTAAAAATAAAAAGGAAAGGGGAAGAAGAAGAACAGAATACGCATAAAATAAAATATGAATTATTTCAATTGAATTAAACAAATTAACTTGGGGAATTGCTAAACGATACATCTACTATTATTCAACAAGGGTAATTTAAATCCACTCACAGTGATTTTTGCTTTCCTAGGTCTGATTTTGATTAGCATCCAAAGTTCTTCCCTTTTCTTGCGGTGTAGATTGTAGATCAAAATCCCTTTTCTCTTTATTTTGACATAGAAGAAATTCTAAATCTAATCTTTTGTTTTATTAAGAGATTTGGAGAGAAGAAAAGAGATTAGATTTAAGAATTTCTTGGGGAAGAAGAAGGAGGAGGCCATGGCGTCGCCATTAGTTTATGTGAATAAATCAGTGGGTATAAGTTTTTATTTATAGGTGGGTTAGAATAACTGGGCCCTTAGGATTAAATATAAACTTATCTATACCGTCCACCTCACCCTAGAAAAGAACATACCAAAACCCAGCCAACACAGCCAGGGTGCGTTGCACCCATAGACCATGCGCAGGGGCATGTGCTATTATTATTACATATATATATATATATATATATATATATATTCTCTTTTTGATTTGAAATTTTTATTCATTGCACATAAAATTTTAAGACAATCTTTTCTTTCTTTGTTTTGTTATTCCTTTGTTCACGCGCAGCGCTATTTTTAACTTATCTTCATTTATAATTCACCACTGTGCGTAAACTAAGTAACTGTATGTGAACAATTATATGGTTTATTCTTCCCCTAATAAATAAGATTAATTATTTCTCTTTTAACCTCCTCTCTACATAACCCCTTTCCACACCATCTTTTTAATTAAACCATCTTTTTAATCGTTTCAAACTGCATTGCATATATCATTCTTTCTCCAATCAATTAATTTTCCTTCATGCATTTAACTTTCCTTTTATTTTTGATTGCACATCCTTATTTTACAATCAATCAATTTACCTTTAATGCATTTATTAATTAATTCATTGTAATTAGTGCCTTCAACTTTTATGCGCTCAATGCTTTTCTTATTATTCTATGCATTAAATATAACTTTCAATATATTAATTTATGCATATATTCACATGCACATAATTAATTGCATGTTATTAATTCACCTCTTTCTTCCGTTTGCATTTTAATATATACATATATATATATGTGTGTGTGTGTGTGTGTGTGTGAACTGATTATGATACCTTTTAATGCCAAAACATTCATTGCATGCAACCTAATACCTTTGCATTAAATCTATTTCTTTCTATTGCATGCATTGCACTGACACATTGCCTATTTTAATGTATTGAATTTTCTTTCATGCACTAATATTTTAATTGTAAATTCTATTGCACATTAATTTTTAACATTGAAATTAATATATTCCTCTGCATTGTTATCGTATTAATTTTTCCTTCTCTTTCATGTATTAATTAATTTTCATTGTACATCACCATTGTTTACCTATCTATGCATATGTACATATATTTCATTTTTATTTATATTAAAAAAATGCGGGGTGTTACATTCTCCCACCCTTAAAGAATTTCGTCCTCGAAATTTGATAGGGGTAAAATATATAGTCCCTCGCATAATATCAAACCATCAAGTGTGCATCCAATTTTTGCAAATATTGTGCGCATGTGCATAGTGAAATACATCATAGCAATGTATGTATGCCTAATTGGTACCACCTATATGTATGCAAACTTTTAAAAACTCTTTTCAAAACATGATTCTCACATCCTAAATATACTTGTAGTTCTATATGAATGCAATATTTTTGAAAAATTAAAACATTTTTCAACCAGATTTTCCCACACTCTTACTGTAACACACTGTATTTTCTGTAAACATTAAAGTAACGAATTAAAGAATAATTAATTGAAAATGTGGGAATTAATGGAAACGGGTTATGCCATTGCGTTTTTCTCGGAATTTTGCTTGAGATAGAGTCCGAGTTTACGTAAATCGGACTCCGTATGATGGAGTTATGACCTTCAGAAGATTCAAGAATTTAAATAATAAAACCAGCCCGAAATTCAAGTTTCGAAATTCAAAAACCCCGAAGTAGGCTAGGGGGAAATTTCCCGCCCAGAAATCAGGTCGACCAGGGGGTCGACCTGGGTCACATAGGTCTACCAAGGGGTCGACCTAGGGGTCGCACTACACCATATCAGCCAATTTGGCACACCAGGATGCGGGCGTAAAATTGGGCTATAAGCCGTATCAAATTTGACAGTGCTCAAATCCATATCAAACTAAGTTTTGCGATCCGCACCACCCCAAACACCCTTAATTTGACCATCCATCAACGAAGTCCTGGATTAGTTCATTTGGTGCGGCTTTGGACCGTATGAAATTCGTATCAAATTAGCCCCCCCCCCCCTCCCCCGTACCTGTACATATGCACGATCGACTTTTTCCTTATCAAAACTTTCGACCGAATAATCCCTCTTTTTGTTTTGCAATGGCGACCACCGAATACCCAAATTAGGGTTTTGGTACTCGGCCGACTTCCTTTGTCAATAATCGATCCACCATAGTCCATGAGTTATAATCATCTCGCGATGCCTTCAGCTGACCGGCGAAGCCTCAGTCCACCGTTGTCCATCCTTTTCGTCGTCTCTGGAAGTGAGTACTAGATCACCGTTAAATTTAAATATGAATTGGGTTTAATTTGGGTTTAATTTGAATTCGAATTGGGTTTAAATTAGGTTTAATATGCTGCTATTGTGTTTAAATTGGGTATTATCCCCAGTATTATAGTGTGGCAGTGTATTTGCTATCATTTGTGTGTTATAATTGGGTATTATAATTCGAATTCAGACACTTTTGATTGGGTATTATCCCCAGTGTATTATAATTCCAATTCAGACACTTTTGATTGTGCTGCCCTGCTCATTTGTGTGTATTATTGCACCATGTACACTGATCCTTATAACTGATCTGAAGTGCATGTGTATGATTTGATTTGAGAACTAAAGCATACTAGTTCTGTTGACTGAGCTGCATGTATCTGGTAATTGATATTGGGAAATTTATGTGATTGAGTAGAAATGCCGGTGATGGATGCATGAATGAAAATAGAATGGCATTTATAGGTTGAGATTTAGTCAATTTATTTGGTGTGTCATGTGTGTCACACTGCGTGTGAGTAAAGGCGTAAAACTGCTTTTCCATTTATGACTTGCTGCATTGAACCAAGTTGCTTTGTGCTCATGTAACAAATCATTTTTGTTAGTCAACTTACGTGCAAAAATAGAAGCTGACTATTAATGTAACATGTGTGTACAACATGCAGCCTCAGTCATTTGGATGAAGCTAATAAGCGTGGATGTGAGTTTGTTGATCTAAACTTCAGGTAATATCTCGCTTTTTTCTATGAAAATTTATGTGTTATGGTATAGATACATGAAAATTTATGTGCAAAAATACTTCGTTTGAGTGTCCATAACTCTTTCATATCAAGTTGGAATTCACTAATTCTTTTAGCCTCAAAGTCGTAACCAGAAGCGATTTTAGATCAGGTCAAAAATAGAGTATATGAGTCCATGTTTGAAGCTCTGAATAGGGCTGGTTAAGGGCGAATAGGGCTGGTTAAGGGCGACCACTCGTAGAACTTGCTAATGCAATGTTATATCTACATTGTAGCCAAGTGACAATAATGAGAATTATAATAATGTGGACATATCCTCTATATTTCTCTTTAATTAGGCTATAACAACTGTCTTTAATCGAGACTCAGTCTCGACTGAACAAGTAAAAATGCTGTAGACTTGCAATATTCAGCTACTAATGAAAATAATAATGTGGACATATATCATATCCTGAACTATGCGGTTTGCACTTTTTTACAGGTCTTTGTAGTGTACATGCTATATGCTATCCAAGCTAACTTATTACCAGGTCTTGGATAGAATAGTGTGTTGATCTTCCTGAAGTGTTCCTTCATGTCTTGGATAGAATGCAATGTTTTGGTGGATGTTCATCTTGAAGGAAGCATTGATTCAACAAGCTCACGACGCCGGTTCAGGTATTTATCACAGCTTATTGTAATGTAACATTATGTATCTTCTTTAGTGTAATGAAACAGCGTGTATATTATTTATTGTAATGTAATCAAATAGCATGTATCATTATATATTGTAATGTAATGAAATATTTCGTACAAATGTTTCGTTTACTGTTACAATTGTGAACTAGTGTATCATGTGTTATATATGCTTTGTGTTACAAATAATATGTGTTGTAGTATCTGCTTATATATATATATATATATGTGTGTGTGTGTGTGTGTGTATAAGATACGGTTTTTAGCCGTATCTACATACACTTTAGATACGGCTAATAGCCGTATGTTAATCCATTGAGATACGGGTTAAAGCCGTATCTAATAATTTAACACGCCACTTTTTGATACGGCTATATACTGTGCCCAACATCTTTAGATACGGCTATTTACCGTGCCTAATCAGCATATATGGTGTAATGTCGACCTGGGGGTCGACCTCCCCCTCGGCCCAGATCTGAAACATGACGTATTTCTTTGAGTGACGATTTTCTGAGTCGTTAGGGATTGTGTGGCAAGATCTGGTTGGTTCTCTTAGGTTTGAATGGCTTTGATTGGCCGTAAGTTGATCTAACGGCTCCTATTAAATCAAACTTCTATATAAGCAACCTAAATCTAAACCCTAAGCCACACAAAAATATTCCTAGAGCCGACATGCTGTCAATACTCAACCTAGAGTAGCCGCCATTCTCCTTCAATTAAAAAGCAAGTTAGAAACTACGAATCAAATCTAATTCAACTAAGAGAATTCAACGTCTAAAACAAAGGAGAGCTAATCCGTTTCAGAATACAGATCCCAGAACACAAGACTAGTCTCCTTTTTGTAAGTCCAATTATCATTTAGACCTAAATGATATTAGAATCATGACTAAAATAACTGGATGTAGAACAACGCCTAATGTAAATTTATGCCTATCTTTTTGTTAAAACTGAATTGATTAAGACTATGACTCTTATCATGTTAAGTTTGTGATCATGTTGTATGTAATTTGTTGATAAAACTACCATGTTAAATGCTTGGTAATGAACCTATATGTTGTATGTAAATTTGGCGATGACATATCATGTTTGGCGATGATATATCATGTTGTATAATTTGGCGATGACATATCATGTTGTATAATTTGGCGATGACATATCATGTTGTATAATTTGGTGATGACACCTATATGTTGTATGTCAATTTGGGAATTTTGCAATGTTTATGCAAGTTCAACCATGTTCACATATATGACTAGAACTACATGCTAATATGTTTAGGTTTATGTTAATTTTATCCAACTCAATTTGCAAGTTCACAACTACATGCCTAATTTAAGTTTATGTAGTTCTATGTAAAACCCTTATTTTTTTGATTCATGTTGAGTAGATCTAAATTTTCAAGTTCATAATTAAATGTATATTGTTCTATTCCAAATTCATATGACACATGTGTAGTTAGATCCATATTTTTATGATGTTGGAATATTACATGTTCCTCTTTTTCCCCTTTTGTGTATGAGTTATGTTATGTAGCGAGCCTAACATTTTATGTGATTTATGCGAACGTTTAACGAGGGTAACGTTGGGGAAAAACATGAAATTACATGTAATTGGCATATTTGACTCATAATCATGTAAATGGTTTATGGCATAAAGTGGTATAATTTTTATACCTAAAATTATGAACTTGATTTAAAGGGAAAGTGGGGCTTGACCTGAATGACAATAATTTGCATATAAATATAAAAGGTAAATATGTAAATTCAGCAAAAGACGAATATGCCTAACCCGAGGTTAGATTGAGTTACGGTATAAGACTGCCCGGAACTGCCTGGTAAATCCAGCAACCGTAACAATATAGATCTAATGTGAGAGGTTAGCGCATCAAGCCCAAAAGAACCTGAGGTTAGACCGAGTTGCGGTGTAAGGCTGCCCGGAACCGACCGGCACATCCAACGACCGCAACAATACCTGTCTAATGTGAGTGGTTGGTGCTTTAATGAATGAATTAAAGCTAAGACAAGAATGGTAGGGTTAAGTTAATTAAAGCAGCACTTAACCAATACAACATGTTAACTAAACTGATGGGTGGGGTTATGTTAATTTGGACACTTAACCAATTTAACATGTTGATTAGGAAACCCTAGTAATGAGGACCCATTTCAGCAGTAACCCACATAGATGTATCATGGTACCCTGAACTAGGTATGGTGGGGCACGATTACTGGGCTGATTATAAGCGGTCAAAACAACGGCGGTTGGTGCGTCAGTGTAGGTTCCGACGGAGTACGGGCGTGCACGTACTCCGAAGTGGAAAAAGCAGACACTGGGCATCAGTAGTTATACACTGTGCATCTTGAATCGTGTCGGGTTGCCACCATAGGATTTGATACACCCCATGGTGGGACCAGCACGGGTATCTACAATCAAGCAGGGGCAGAATGACACACGTGAGTAGGAGCCGATCGATAAAAAGGGATCACTGGGTTTGAACTCATGATGATGGTTGAAATATCTAGCAGGTGCAGAGAATATGGATATGAGTGCGATAGTATGATTAGTTTATCTTGCCTTATCCTATGTTATCTTATTTCTTTGTTATTGTCCTGCGTCCAGTTTATTCATGTCATGGTTCTCTTACCAGTTTACATGCTGAATAATCACTAGACTTACCAGACTTATATCTGATCCATTTTTCTTTCGCTCTCTTTTCTTCCGTCCCCCCCCCCCTCGGTAGCCAGGGAGGGAATAGCTCAGCTTAATTTGGACCTTCATCTTTCCAAGCTTGAAGACTCTGTGATGTATGGCTTGGAACCTCTTAACTTTGGATATGGCTTTGGATACACTACCACTTGGGGATTTATGCACTTTTATTTATGTTTTATGCTTCTTTATGTTATAATCAAGACAGAGATTTTGATAAAATGATTTGGAAGTTGTTTTGAGACAATTTTCTGTAATGTTTTTGCTATGAACCACGTATGAAATAAATTTAGTTTTTCCGCTGCTTATATATGTCTTTTTTGTAAATTATCTGTGTCTTTTACCTATAATGCTCCACCAAAGTTAAGGCATTCCCTTTGTGAGTGACCTTAACGGAGGTGGGGTGTTTCACTTACAGAATAAGAGCATAGTTCATCAAATTGTTGCATCCAAAATCCTACCAATCATCATTAAATTTCAAAATTTAGATAAATCTAATTTTCTAAATTCAATTTCTTATGTTACAAAAAGGTATAAAACAGAAAAATTCACTTCTTCCGTTTTTCTTTTATGTACCTTTTCTAATTGTACTTGGATTTTTACATAACTATTCTATAAAGATTTCCTATTTTCCTATCCAAGTACAACCACATAAGAAAAAAAACTTTTCTTTTTCAACTTATCTTGGAAAATTTTCATTTTTATTCATCTTTTTCTTAAGATTTTCATTTTCTTTTCCCATCACGTTTGTTGCTTTACTGAATTTGTTGTTTTCTTTTTTAGTTAGGCTATTCTCTTCCTTAGCTTATTTGACTTAGTCCAATTACTTAAGTTTATTATTTTTCAAATAAGCCTTCCCATTTTTCTACACAACTACTATTACGGGCCAAGAATCTTAGGACTAGGTCACAAGTCCAAAAAACGGGATCTACACACTTACTTGCCCTTCACTACCTAGTAATTACTACTAGTCCATGCTGTGTAATACTAGCCTATACTTTTCTTTTTCTCAAGCAACAAACCTAAGTTTCTTAATGCTTATGCATTCTTCGGGAGTTTTATACCATTCCAAGATGATCTTTTTTATTTCTCTCGTTCTTTCTAGGCACTAATCCTTACCTACTCCATTTAAAAAATACATGGTTTGGCTTCCTTTTTTTTCATTACATTTTTCTTCCAAAAATTAAAAGTGTTAAAACTCTATTTTCTTCTCCAAAACTTGTTTTTGCCAAACCATAAAAACATGTCACAAAATAAAATTGAAAAACACATTTTTTTTTCAAAACACAAAACTGGAATAGACAAGGTCAACTACTTCTTAATTGGGTTCACATTGTTTCTACCTATGTTAATTTTGGTTGCTTTCTACAAGCTGCAAAAATCTACTCTATTCTTATTCTCTACAACTTATTTTGTCCTCCCAATAAAATTTCTTTATAGATCAGTAATCAAAATTTCTTGTTAACAGAATAGAGATTTTAAAACTTCCTTTTCAAAATGCAACTTTTTCATGAGAGAATTCTTTTTAAAACAAGTAATCATTGTTTTACAAAATATATACCCCACTTTACTTTAAAACCCAACTTGCACTAAATATGTTATTTACATATTTTCCTCAAACATCAAAAATACTTTTAAGATTAAAACTTGAAAACACCACAAACTCTTTTTCCAAAACTTTTACAAATTCAAGTTCTTAAAAGTTAATCATTGGATTAGACTCAAAGTGGGTCTTTAACTCAACTAGGCTTTCCCAGACACTTCTCAACTATATATATATATATATATATATATATATATATATTCCTAATCCATTTTCCACATTCTAACCTTTTTCTAATTTATATGGTTTCACTTCTAAACCCACTAATCTTAGTTACTATCGTATGGGATACATCTTTTTCTAATACCAATCATTTTGTACACTTTCCACCCAACTTACCTAAGGGTCTCAACTTTCCATGTCCATTCTTTTAGTATACAAAACAGATATCTCATTTCTTTCCACATTCTACTCTTTTTATCTAGTGGGTTCCCTTATGGATCTAGGTTTATATATATAATATATTTATATTACAAATATGCTCACTCATTATCTATATAGGAATCCTAAACCGAAGCTCTGATACCAGATGTAACAACCTGGATTCCGAAGGACCGAATTTTTTTCAAAAACCCAATCCATCGAAACCCGAGTTGGTTTGCTCTGGTATCCTGCAGGAAAGACAAAGACATAAAACATGTCAGAGTTCGGAAAATATATCACAGCGGAACGAATAAATATAATGTAGTTGAAACATAGCTTTACCTTAATAATAATACTGCTAAACCAGTATCCAAAGCTATACAGTCTCTTCCATGAACCTAATCTGCGAATGTTATGAGGAGGGGGTCAGAACACAAGTTCTGTGTGAATGAATTTAAACTACACTTCGTAGATAATCCTACATATACCATTCAATTATATTTTCTTATTTATTAGGTTATTTGTACTATTAGAACTCAAGACTAACACACACGTCGCACCCATCTACTCTCTAGTAGATTAACCTAATATAGTTTATATGTAGCTACCCCCAATTAAGGTATACTCTACTCGCATGGTCTCCACCATATGTACGCAGTCCCTTATCCAATGTCGCATGTTGTATGTTTATCAACGCTACGTTTGCATAAAACTATCATCACTGTGTTACATAAACGTTTGGACTGCTATTCTAGATCCTACTAGATTCTATCATCGAATAATGCCCTCTAGTCTATGGTCCACCACCCAGAGCGACATGAGTGTACCTAGACTTTTCCCACCTACTTATCGTCAATCGTACTCGATGTCTATTTGCACATGTTCTCTATATGTGCGCCTGAGTCCCGTGGCAGGGCTAATCAAGAAACACGGAACTCGGTCGGGAGCTTTCAGATATCTGCCGATGCAGATGCTGAGGTCTACTTTTATAGTAGCTGTGGTCCCACTAGACCCCTCCCTCAACTAATGAAAGGCACCTAAGAATATCAAGAATGAGAACTATAACCCCGGCCCCCTATGCCCTTCAATCCTATTGGCCAACCTCACCCATAACTAGATAGAAAAGTATATGGTCTTTTGGAGTTCTCCGCCTTTACGCTTCACGTACTGACTGAAGATGGTAGGTAGATGATGAGTTGCTATCACAGGGCACTAACTGGTCTCGCCGAATCATGCTGGTCCATTTTAGTCTTTTGATTGCCTCTTGTTTTGCAATCAAGGCATACTCATTGGTTCTTCCCACGCAGACCAAACCTCTGCGAGCACAGGCGTGTCATCTGCCACTCACAGAGGGATACCAAGAGTACCCTTACGTCCCCAGAAGCCGCGTGCTTCGTAACCCAGTCCCTTGGAGCCTTCTGCATGATCAGATGGACGTTCACTCCCCCTTATGCCCTACGACATCGTGATGATCTACCGTGTTTGGTTATTCATCCCCTATCGTATGGACTGGTCCAAGCGCGTTACCATTTCGTGTTATTAGACCTTAAGTTTAATCTTCTAATTTAGTGCTTGCTCTATCTCATTAGGTTTTCTTTTTAACTTGGTTATCTCATCCATATTAGTTTTTAAATTACCAAGTTTCTTTTTCATAAGCCTTTCCCTATTTCTTATATAGCCGCGATTTTTTAATTATTTTCTTAGTTCTATTAACTAAGGTTTACTAACAAGCTCAATACGACTTTCTGTAACGGTTTGCTTTGTCCTCTTAACTAAGGTTTACTAACATGACTTTCCATGATTTTAATTCTCTTAACTAAGGTTTACTAACAAATTCTCTTTATCGTTTACTCATTAACTTAGTCATCTTAACTAAGTTTTACTAATAAGTTTTCCCCTTACTCATATATCTTATGTTTTCCCGTTCCCACGGATTACTTAATCTTCAATTAAGTACGGCTTGCATTCTTTCATAAGTTATTTCATCTTTGTATCGATCATTAAAACCTACGTTATAATTCTTACTTTTCTTGTAACAAGCTTACCTATTATCTTCCCATTCAGCTATACTCGTATCTGTTTATGTTGCCATAATCCATCGTTATTTACTTAGTTTTCTTAATTAAGGTTTGCTACCATTCCCTATTATTACGTTGGTTAAGTTTGTCTATACGCCTCCGTTTACTTAACCTTAGCACACTTAACATGTTTATTTCATAGCATTAATCTTTTTATTAATGCACTCAACCTCTCACAATAGACATGTTGCTTGCGGTTGCTGGATATGCCGGGCGGTTCCGGGCAGACTTCTACCGCAAACTCGTTCTAACCTCGGGTTTTGGGCTTAATGCGCTAACCTCTCACATTAGACCTGTTGTTGCGGTTGCTGGATGTGCCGGGCGGTTCCAGGCAGACTTACACCGCAACTCAATCTAACCTTGGGTTAGGCATGTTCATCTTTTAACTCACAATTTCAATCTAGGTTTTATATGCCTATTTATCCCAATCAAATAATTCATGTTCACGCTTCTAAACCCAATTTCATGTTTATGGTTCCAATTTGATTTGGATACATAAATTCTACCATGATTACATAATCGCGTACATAGTTATGCCAATAATCCTTATTATATGTTATGCCCAACTTTTCATGTATATAAGTTATACCTAATTATACCCAAATTAATTGTTCTTTAAAGTTATCAATAATTCATGTCAACCCTCATTCTTATTGCTTAGAACAATTAATTCATGTCAACCCTCATTCTTATTGCATAAATCCCAATTCAACTTATAATCCCATATGTCTAAATCTTCAATTCTAACTTTTCTTATGTACATATAGTTCATGCATAAATTCTTAATTCAACGTACCCAAGCATATCTAATCATTCTCAATTTCAATCGCACATATTTTCTTTTATGTTCTAGGTTAATATATGTGCCAATTTCCCCTAATTTTCCAATCTCGGGTTATGTTATATGTTATTCCACAATTCCCCAATTACAAATTATTCCCAAATTCCCAAACATCATTTTCACTATTCCACTCTTTGTTCGTACGCATGCTTTTCAGCGAGATTTGGATTATGCTCGAAGTTAGCCTAATCTTAAAAATAAAAAGGAAAGGGGAAGAAGAAGAACAGAATACGCATAAAATAAAATTTGAATTATTTTAATTGAATTAAACAAATTAACTTGGAGAATTGCTAAACGATACATCTACTATTATTCAACAAGGGTAATTTAAATCCACTCACAGTGATTTTTGCTTTCCTAGGTCTGATTTAGATTAGCATCCAAAGTTCTTCCCTTTTCTTGCGGCGTAGATTGTAGATCAAAATCTCTTTTCTCTTTATTTTAAAATAGAAGAAATTCTAAATCTAATCTTTTATTTTATTAAGAGATTTAGAGAGATGAAAATAGATTAGATTTAAGAATTTTTTGGGGAAGAAGAAGGAGGCCATGGCATCGCCATTAGTTTATGTGAATAAATCAATGGGTTTAAGGTTTTATTTATAGGTGGGTTAGAAGAACTGGGTCCTTAGGATTAAATAAAAACTCATCTAAACCGTCCACCTCACCCTGGGAAAGAACATTCCAAAACCCAGCTAACACGGCCAGGTTGCGTTGCACCCATAGACCATGCGTAGGGGCATATGCTATTATTATTACATATATTTATATATATTTTTCTCTTTTTGATTTGAAATTTTTTTTCATTGCACATAAAATTTCAAGACAATCTTTTCTTTCTTTGTTTTGTTATTCCTTTGTACACGTGCAGTGCGATTTTTAAGTTATCTTCATTTATAATTCACCACTGTGCGTAAACTAAGTAATTGTATGTGAACAATTATATGGTTTATGTAACAACCCTGAATTTTGGGGGTAAATTTAAAATTTATTTTAACTAATTTTAATGAGTTTATGATATTTAAAATAATTTATTTTAAATAATAATGATTAAAAATTGATTTAAATTGAAGTTAGAATGAATAATTTAATTTTAATTATAAAAAGAGTTAGAAATAGCGCAGTAGATTGAAAAGTCAAACTTGAACTTTGACTAATCGTACAGGATGCAAAATTTAACGAATTTTGGTGAAACAGAAAATATTAGAATCTATTTAAAAATATCTTTGTAACGAATCCGGAAAATCGAAATTTCATAGCGGGAATCAAAAGTTATGCCCAAATTAAAATTTAGAAAGGTCGCTATGAAATTTACAAAGGTCAAAAATGCTACTTTTTGCATACGAAGGAATTTGAACTCGAAACCACTTCCATTGAGTTCAGAATGATGTTTCTGCATTTAAAAAGTATAAACACTTATATATTTCAAGTTTCGAAATTTATTTGTTTAAAAATGTGTTTTTAATGTTTAATATATACACCTTGAAAATAGCCATTTTTCAAACGACCTCTGTTTTCGACGAAACCACTTTTGTTGGATTCAGAATATCAAAATATGACTAAATTCAATTTTTCATAATTTTTCGAATTAATTTGTGGCCGTGGCAAAAAGATTTCAGTTTGGTCAATTTTAATCGATTTGAAAAATGCCATTTTTCAAATGGGCTTAGAATTGAACGAAATTAATTTTCCTAGGTCCACAGCATCAAAACATAGCTAAATATATTTTTCGGGAATTTTTGAAGTTAATTTGTGGCCCCGGCGTATTTAAAAGTACGGTAGAAAATCAATTATTTAATTAATATTGTAATTTTAATAAAACACACAACAGACTTCAGAATTGGGCCACGGGGCATAGCCCATCGCGTTCAGAAGGCGTCAAAACCTTAAGAACAACAGTAAGTAGGCATGATTTGGAGACAACCCGGATTTCCACCTTTTAAGCACGAAAATCGAGATTTATTATTAAAATAATAAAAAACCTAACCCTAATTCATGGAGCCACCGCCTGTGGCTTTCGAAGGCTGAAATCGTCCCAAATTCATATGCTAATATCTTTTCATCCACTCAATGATAAATCGCATACCATATATCAAATTGAAGGGAATTCAAAGATCTTTAAATCGGTACGGACAAGATCGAATTCAGGCGAACGGATTGGGAGGATTTTGGTGCTAAACCCGCTGAATTTGGTGCGGATTTCAAGGTGGTTGAGACCACCGAACTCGCCGGGGTGCCTGGCGTGGGTGGCATGCTTCAAGGCGGAGGTTGTGGCGGTGTTAGATCGGATTCCGGTGCTTCGAGGGAGGGTGCGTGTAGAAACATTCACGGTGAAGTTTGGGTTTGTGTGTTACAGACTATACAAAGAAGGAGATGATGAGGTAAGGGGATTAGTAAGTTAAACCATTAATTAATTAAGCTAATTATTTATTTAAACGTTCGAACCTATAAACGATCGTAACTTATTCGTACAACAACGAAATTAGATGATTTTCGAAGTGTTGGAATAAGAAAAATAAGATCTACAACATGAAGCTAACTACAACCATTTCTGAGCCAATCAAAATTTGACCAAAATTTAGATCTAAAATATTCGGTGAAATTTCTATATTTTAAATTTAAATTTAATTATTTATTCTACTGTGGAATTTATATTTGTTCTATTTAAAATTCATGTTAATGTTGTGTATGTAATGATTTCAGTGTTGACTGTTTTATGTTGATGATGAATTACTGAATTGTTCGTGTGTTTCATGGTAGTTATGATACGAATAAAAACTAGTTATCACATAAAAATTCCTTTTATTTGTCATATTAAAGTATAGAAGTTGATTTACAAATAAAATCTCTTTTATTTGTTATTGAAATGCATAGAAAATCTTGACGTATAAAATATTCTTTTATATGTTATTAGAATGTATAGAAAAGTTTAAACAAATAAAAGTATCCTTTTATTTGTTTGAACACATAGGAAAGTGTAAAACAAATAAAAATGTCATTTTTATTTTTCATTATTAAAACTAGAATTAGATGCAAAATTGAAATACTCTTTTTATGTGCTATGTTAAAAATAATTAGTAATAAAATATGTCTTGTATGTTTTAAAAACATAATTAGGTTAAAAATAACATTTTTGCATTAAAAATGTTTATTGTAATCAGTATGTCATTTTTGATAAAAATATTTCATTAGAATAAAAATGTCAATTTTGTTAAACATGACATATTAGAATAAACATGTCGTTTTGTTAGACATGTTTAATTAGGAGAAAAATGTCACTTTCACTGGTAATGAAATATTTGAATAAAAGTCATTTTGTTATGAACATGAGAAATAAAAGTCATTTTGTTATAAAATGATACATTAAAAGTAGCGTCAAAATTCACCGTTTTGTCAATATAAATTAGTAGCGTCAAAATTCACCGTTTTGTCAATATAAATTAGTGGCGGCAAAATTCACCGTTTTGTCAATATAAATGAGTAGCGTCAAAATTCACATTTTTGTCAATATAAATTAGTAGCGTCAAAATTCACATTTTTGTCGATATAAAAGAGTAGCGTCAAAATTCACATTTTTGTCAATATATATTAGTAGCGTCAAATTCACATTTTTGTCTAAAGGAAAAAGTTGTAATAAAAATGTACATTTGGTTAAATGTGATGCTTGAGAACAAAGATAATATTTTTGTTAAAAAAAATATGAAAAAGACAAACTTGTTGTATACATTTTTATTTATATCCTATGTGTGAATAAAAGACAAAGTTTGTAAACTTATTTTTATTTACATGTTATATGTAAAACAAAATATTTATTTTGTTAAATAGAAGGGTATGTCATAACAAAATATTCATTTTGTTAAATAGAAATTTGTCAAAGTAAAAGAAAAATAACATTTTATATAAAATGTTGAGATCGGTTAAAATAACAATTTAGTTACAAAATGTTAACTAGACAAAATATAACTCTTTATATATTTTGTTGTGCTAGAATTGACAACAATCAAAGTTATCATTTATTTGTTTTAGAAGGATTTAACATAAAATATCCTTTTATATTAATATGAATGGTTAAAAAAAATTACATATAAAATATGCTTTTATATGATGTGATGAAAACATAGAAAAATGTTAACAAATAAATGTCCTTTTGTTTGATATTAGAATACATGGAAAATGACATTATTCACATCGTAATGAGAACAAGATTTAGAGTGAAGTTACGTTTTTCACGTAATTGAATAAAAATAAGAGAATTACATTTTATGTAATCAAGATTAAAAAGAAAAGAGAATTACATTTTTAATGTAATTATAAGATAAGAATTCATCGTCGTAATGGAAATTACATTTTTAATGTGATTAAAAAGAGAAATTTGACAACGGAATCAAAATCACCTTTTTATGTAATTTAAAAAGGATAGAAAATTTCACCGTAATGTTAATCACATTTTTATGTTAACATTAGAAAAGAAACGTTTTTATGTATAAAATGTTTGCATAATAAAATCTCATTTTTATGTCAGTATATAAAGGAACATTTTCTTTTATAAGATGTTAGCATTAGAAAAGATCATTTTTATTATATAAATGTTAGCATAGAAAAGTAACATTTTTATTTTATAAAATGTTGCATTTAAAAATTATCATTTTTAATCAAAAATGTTGCATTAGGAATAAAGTTACGTTTTTGTTAAAATGTCACATTAGTATAAAAATATCATTTTTGTTAAAATGTCACACTTGTATGAAAATAACATTTTTGTTAGAAAAGTTTACATTTTTAATGTGAATTAGATTAAAGAGAAGAGTTACATTTTAATGTAACTTGATTAAAAAGAAAATTTACATTTAGGATTAAGGAGAAAGTTTACATTTTTCATGTAAAAGATTTAAAGGTAGAAATTACATTTTCATGTAAAAAACTTTAAAGTGAAAATTCATATTTTAATGAATTAGATTTTCATTTTGAAAAGGATAAGGATATGAAATTTACATTTTTATGTAAATGGGTTTTCAATGAGAATTATAACAATGAAAATTTACATTTTAATGAATTTGATTTCATTAAAAAGTTTAAAGACATGAAATTTATATTTTCATATGTAAAGATTAAAGCAAGAATATCATTTTGCTTGTAAAGAAAAGAATGACACAAAATAATCATTTTTGTTGAATTAGAAATGACGCACAAGAAATTGCATGTTTGTGTAGGTTGAAAATAGTTTTACCCATTCTAGTCCACTTTTAAAAAATACAATGCTAAATTCAACTATATTTATTATATTCTATACATGCTAGTTCATTTTATTAATAAAATGCTATATTCAAATATTGTTTTGCAAACTCTACACATGCTAACTCACTTCAAAAAAACAAATGACAAATTCAACTATCATTTATTATAATTTATGTATGGTAGCTAACTTTAGAAATACAATGCTATATTCAACTATCATTTAGCATATTGTACATCTATTTCACTTTAAAAAAATACAATTCTAAATTCAATTATCATTTTTCATATTTTATACATGCTAGTTTACTTTACGAATATAATGTTCTATACAACTATCATTTTTCATATTTAATTCACTTTAAAAATACAATGCTATACTTAACCGTCATGTAACGTATTCTGCACATGCTAGTTCAATTTAAAAATACAATGCTAAATTCAACTATCATTTATAATACTTTATACATGTTAGTTCATTTTTTTTAATATAATGATATATTCAACAATTGTTTTTTAATATAATGCAATATTTCAACAATTATAATGCTATATTCGTCTAACATTGTTTATATGAAACACATGCTCATGTATTTGACAAAAATACAAACACACGATTAAACAATCATTTATTAAACAAATTATTTTGCAAACTCAACACGTACTAATTCACATCAAAATACAAATGATAAATTAAACAATCATTTATTATATTTTATACTTGTAGCTCACTTTAAAAATACAATGTTATATTCAGATATCATTTAGCACATTATACATATGTTATTTTGCTTTAAAAAATACAATGCTAAATTCAACTACCATTTTATTGTACTTTAAAAATACAATGCTATATTCAGCTATCATTTAGCATATTCTATACATGCTAGTTCATTTTAAAAATACGATGTTGAAATCAACTATCATTTATTATGTTCTATACATTCTAGTTTACTTTAAAAATACCATGCTATATTCAACTATCATTTAGCATATTTAGACGTTCTGGTTCCTTTTAAAAAATACAATGCTAAATTCAACTGTCATTTATTATATTCTATTCATGCTAGTTCATTTTACTAATAAATACTATATTCAAACAATATTTTGCAAACTCTACACATGCTAACTCACTTCAAAAATACAAATGATAAGTTCAACTATCATTTATTATATTTTATACATGGTTTCTCACTTTAAAAATGGAATGTTATATTCAGCTATCGTTTAGCATATTGTACATATGTTATTTCACATTAAAAAATACAATGCTAAATTCAACTATCATTTACACTTTAAGAATGTAATGCTATATTCAGATATCATTCATTATATGATATACATGCTAGTTTAATTTGAAAACACAACGCTATATTCATATATAATGTTCTATAATGTTAGTTCACTTTAATAGAGCATTTAAGTAATGATAGACATACATAACATTGAAAAAAATGATACTCCAGCAACGATTCTGCACCCAATAGGAATTAGTTAACCGAGCGGGTACCCATGACACGTAAATCACTTCCACACGCAAGGCCTAATCGGGTACCTATGACACGTAAAACACTTCCGCACGCAAGGCTTAATCGGGTACCTATGACACGTAAACTTCCGCACGCTAGGCCTAATCGGATACTCCAGCAATGAATCTACACCCAGTAGGAATTAGTTAATCGAGCGGGTACCCGTGACACGTAAAAGACTTCCGCATGCAAGGCCTAATCGGGTACCTATGACACGTAAAACACTTCCGCATGCAAAGCCTAATCGGGTACTCCAGCAATGATTCTGCACGCAATAGGAATTAGTTAAATGAGCGAGTACCCGTGACATGTAAAAGACTTCTACATGCAAGGCCTAATCAGGTACCTATGACACGTAAAACACTTCCGCATGCAAGGCCTAATCGGGTATTCCAGCAACGATTCTGCACCCAGTAGGAATTAGTTAACCGAACGGGTACCCGTGACACGTAAAAGACTTCCGCACGTAAGGTCTAATCGGGTACCTATGACACGTAAAACAATTCCGCACGCAAGGCCTAATCGGGTACCAATGACACGTAAAACTTCTGCACGCAAGGCCTAATCGGGTACTCCAGCAACGATTCTGCACCCGGTAGGAATTAGTTAACCGAGCGAGTACCCATGACACGTAAAAAACTTCTGCACACAAGGCCTAATCGGGTACCTATGACATGTAAAACACTTCCTCACGCAAGGCCTAATCGGGTACTCCAGCAATGATTCTGCATCCTGTAGGAATTAGTTAACCGAGCGGGTACCCGTGACACGTAAAAGAATTCCGCACACAATGACTAATCAGGTACCTATGAGTAGGAATGTCAATGGAGCGGGTTGGGGCGGGTTTCTCGTACCCCAGTCCTGACCCAGAATTTTTATACCCTGCCCCAGACCCGCCCCGTAGACCCGGTGCGGGTCTGGAATTTCGCCACATACCCGAAACCCGTATGGGTCAGGATAGACCCGACCCGCCCCACGACCCTGTGATATTGTGTTCTAATGCACATAAATTTATATACTTATATTTTTTATCAATAAATGACAAATTTTATACATATTGTAATGTGTTCACAGTGATAAGAGAATATAATAAAATGATTGTAAGATAATAGTTCAAAATGTATGCATTTTTATCATTGATGCAACTTAACACTATGAAAAATTTATAATTGTTGAATGAAAGAATAGAATATTCAAGTTATATCTTTGTATACCTAATAAGATTAATATGTAATCATTATAATTATAATTTTTTTTAATGATGTTTCAATCGTGCGGGTCGGTTTGGGGCGGGTTAGCCGTGCCCTAGACCCAGACCTCCAAAAGCGGGTCGCGGGTCTACCCGCCCCGAAGACCCTATGGGAAGGGTCTAAATGGGTAAAAAAGAGGAGGGTCAAGCAGGTTTGGACCCTAGACCCGCCCAATTGTCATCCCTGCCTATGACATGTAAAACACTTCCACGCGCAAGGCCTAATCGGGTACTCCAACAACGAATTTGCACCCAGTAGGAATTAATTAACCGAGAGGGTACACGTGACACGTAAAAGACTTCTGCATGCAAGGCCTAATTGGGTACCTATGACACGTAAAACACTTCCTCACGCAAGGCACAATCGGGTACTCCAACAATGATTCTGCATCCAGTAGGAATTAGTTAACCAAGCGGGTACCCATGACACGTAAAAGACTTCTGCATGCAAGGCCTAATCGGGTACCTATGACACGTAAAACACTTCCACATGCAAGGCCTAATCAGGTACTCCAGCAACGAATCTGCACCTAGTAGGGATTAATTAACCGAGCGGGTACCCGTGGCACGTAACAGACTTCCGCACGCAAGGCCTAATCGGGTACCTATGACACATAAAACACTTCCGCACGCAAGGCCTAATCGAGTATATCAGGTTACAGTTAACAAAAGCTCAAAGAAGTATTACTTGTTTAAAGTCGGTTGTAGTGTAATACTTATATAGAATGATATATTAATATATCATTTTATTCTTAATACCCACTATTATACTAAATTATGTAAATAATAGATGAATATAACACATTTGTGTATAATAAGAATTGCCAAATGTGAAAAACCATTTCGTACACCTCTCAACTATATGCAATCATGCACTATACAAATATGAATCCATATAACCAAAATGATACGTACAATTATCATTATACTAAAACAAAGAATAATAAAACCACAAACACAATCAATAGAGTAAATCAAACAGAAACAAATCACACAGCATGCATCATACAATCAATATGAAATATAAATGAAATGATTTATACTAATAGCATTATACTATAACAAATGATAATATAACCACAAACACAATCAACAGAGAAAATCAAATAGAATAAAAATCAGACGATATTTGCACAGTATTTAAATAATTAAAAAAAATCTAATTATTTTCCATAAATGATTATAACTACATAATTGATTTTGAAGATCAACAAATTATGACTTGTAATGTCGCGTATTTTTGGTGATCAGATGTTTACTAGATTTTATTATTTTAAATATTATATTTGAAATATTAATCGATTTTAATATTGAATTCATAAATAAAACGGCGATTAAATATATAAAATTATATTTAATTATAAACGAACTCGAAATGGGCAGTTCGTGACTGGAGTTTTGAACTTCAATTGGATATACAGGATTCGTTTTAAGTTGGATTTCCATGAAACAAGAAACGTGTGAATCTTGTTGATTATAATTTTCATACGAAGAGAAAATTTCAGATTTCGTGTTACAGATTGTTAGTTATGTCCAATTCAAATTTTAAAATATTCGTTATGGAAATCGTTATTAAAATATAACGTTTATTTAATATATTTAAATGGGAAATTTAAATCATACAACTCAAAATTGACGATATCGAGTTGTATAATTTATATTTGAAGTTATAGATATATTCTATTTGGATATATATGATAAAAATAATTTATTATTATTTTATTTAATTAATTTGGAATTTTAATTAATATTTTATTAATATAATTTTAGAGTTAAAAATAGCCATTTTTGTAAACGGTCTCAGTTTTCGATGAAATTAGTTTCTTTGGAACCGTATCGTTAAATTATTGTAAGAAAACCAAACTTCGTGGCAAACCGATATCGTATGTGACTTCGATAGCCAAAAACGTCTATGTTTCTATTTAATTATTTATATTATTTAGACAGGGGTAACTTTTAATGAATAAACGACTGGTCAAACTGTAATGACCCGGATTTTCAACGACTTTGGTTATCGACATAAACACGATGTCGATAACCAAAACACCGAAAAATCCTGGTAATTAGTGAAAGAAATTAGAGGGTGAGGAAAGATAAGATAGAAACTTAGAATAGAAGAAGAAGAAGAACACAACATCAGAGTAACACGAACCTCACAACGGAACGAATAACATATCATATATAACATAACTTGAAATATACATCTGTACTTGAATATACATCATTATCAAAGTACAACACTTACAATACAGCGGAAATAACTATAGTTATATGATCCTGAAGCCTCCAGCTCTTCAAATATATCTGTAAAATCCCGACTACTTGACTGCCCGTACAAATATAGACACCCAAGAGTTTAGGGAAAACAACAAAGTAAACTCCGGGTCAGTCATGGGACTGGTATGAGTAAAACAGTTTAAAAACAGTTCGAACAAGTAAACGATATCTCATAAGACCACGCCGCATAACGGAACGGGTTTTTCCCTTATGAGAATCCAAAATATCTTTATATCAAAAACCTTTTGATATTATAATAATGTCTATCAACCATAGTATATAAATAATCATCTAGCAGAAACGCTTTCATCTCACGTTCTACATATATAGTATACAATCAAAACCGCAAGCACGTATTGGGTAATGGATTTCCAACTATGACAAGGTATGGAACCACCTTTCGCTCGTGTACCTCTAGAGAGGAATACACTGGGTTCAACAAGAACATCTTGCAACCCGGCCACACATGACCGACCACTCATTTCGCTTGAGCGTATCGAATGTATATCACCAACGGTTGGGATCAGCAACCATTTCCCGAATGGGACAGCATCAACAATAGAATTTTAGAAGTAAATGAAACTCTAGATCAGGTGATTATACACCCTACTTCGGTGCGACCGACTTAGCCATGTTGCCTGCCCGATTTCTGTCATTTACCGATTTGATGAGGCTTGAGGTTACGCTTCATCATCACATCAGATTTACTTCGAATGCCACATCGTCAAATCCATCAAATCACCGATTGACGTCCTCAACCATACATTATGTGTTAGCTAAAAGAAGTTTCCTTCTTTGCTTCCACTCTTGGTACGGTTGGAGAAATCAATATACGTGATCGTATGGAAATACTCTGTCAGACATCCGTCCATACAAGTCATCCAGGAACAGGATGAACCGAAGGCACTATTCTGTAAACAGGATAGCCCTTGCATAACTCCGTCTTCAATTTCCTTTGGCATATATGATTCGCAACGCTTATGCCAATACAGAGTGGTTCTTTGGAAAATAATCCAACCGGTCTCTCCATATTAACAACGTTAAAATGGTCAAAACTTCGATAGTCTGTGATTTAACTATCGAATAAAAACAAGTGTGCAAACAACGATATTATTTCCAAATGGAAATTTATATCGATCAAACATCATTCCACTTTTATCTCTTTATTCCATTAATTTACTTATCTCATGTTTCCCTATATTCAATGTTTCCTATTTTCTAAATTTGGAAAATATACGTTATTAACAATGGAAAACATTTCCATTTCCTTGTTTTCTTTATTAGAAAACATTTCTGGTTTCTTATTTGGAAAACATTTCCAAAGCTTCTTCATTGGACTTAGACAGATGTTTAAACAAACCATCGCGATGCCACTCAAACCATTTCCTTTACGGCCGAACCTTAACTATTCCTTAGTTAAAAACGAAGCCAATCAAGTTGGGGTAGAACTACCTCTCAGACCTTAACTGAACAACATTTCTAACTTTGAAATAGGCAAAGTTCACTTTATATTTCTTTACTAACTTCCTTACTTAACCCTCCCCGAATAGCTATATTCGATTGACGCTTTTCACTTAACTCTATTCGATTAACTAACATCGATTAACTCTTTTGAATTAACACTATTTGATTAACTCTATTTGACTAACGCTATTGATTTACCCATTTCACTTAACTCCTTTCGAATAAACTATATTCGATAAATCCTTTTACTTTCTTCGAATAAACTATATTCGATTAACTCATTTGCTTCTATTCAAATAACTATATTCGATTAACGCATTTGCTTTCTATTCGATTAACTCATTTGCTTTCTATTCGAATAAACTATATTGGATTAACTCCTTTGCTTTCTATTCGAATAAACTATATTCGATTAGCTCCTTTGCATTTTATTCGAATAAACTATATTCGATTTACTCATTTGCTTTCTATTCGAATAACTATATTCGATTAACTCCTTTTACTTTATTCTCTAATCGATTAAACTAACATCGATTAACTACTTTTACTTTATTCTCTAATCGATTAAACTAACATCGATTAACTACTTTACTTTAACACTAATCGATTAACTAACATCGATTAACTCCTTTTAACTTTATCACTAATCGAATAACTAACAACGATTAACTCCTTTACTTTATTCTCTAATCGATTAAACTAACATCGATTAACTCCTTTTAACTTTATCACTAATCGATTAACTAACATCGATTAACTCCTTTACTTTATTCTCTAATCGATTAAACTAACATCGATTAACTACTTTTTAATTTTATCACTAATCGATTAACTAACATCGATTAACTCCTTTACTTTATTCTCTAATCGATTAAACTAACATCGATTAACTACTTTTCGAATAAACTATTCATTTATAAAGATTTACTTTTAGTAACGGTTCTTCACTTTACAAATGATTTCCTTTTATTCTAACTTATCCTTTGATTTTATAAATATTTCTTTTATAAAAATCCTTTTCCTTTTCTATATAAAATCCATCGATTTTATATAAATAATTCATTTTCAAAATACACTTTGAAAATATTCCTTTATCAACATTCGGTATGTTATGGTATTCAACATATCAAATCACGATGATCAGTATCGTCCCAACACATATAATCGACAACAGATTATATATCACATCATATATCACAATATATGAAAAACAGTAAAATAAATGTTGAGGAACCCAGTTGGGTTCCTCCAACCTATTTCCCTGCATCACAGATGTTAAACAATATAGATAACATCACTTTCAGTTCCATATGATATATTCTGTTAAACAGAATCAATATAGAATAGTCAACTAACTGACTTGCAGTTCAATCAAACAGTCAACACACAGTCAAACAGCCAATATCTAACAGTTCTATAAATACAACATGAAAATATAAACTGTTCAGAGTTGGTGAGATTTACTCACATTGGACGATCATTGTTAATAACGATAACCATCGCTTGATTTAGACGGACAATTTAATTCGCTATAAATTGTAACGGGCTGCACTTCACTCCCAATCCGTTCCACTGTGTAGCCACCGTCCATACGATCCCAACAGATCTTGTTTCACTGAATTTCGGTCACATACGAGATAGTTATGATATTACGAAGTTCATATACTTTTAAATTAAATTTAAACTTAGAATTTAATTGGATTGGGCCTTTACTAGAAATACGGCCCATCTTCCAATACGTTCTGCCGATACCCACACCCTGCTAATCCACGTACCCTGTATTCGTTTCCCTTAACATTTCAAGGCTTCAGTACACTTCCTTACACATTTTCAAAACTTTAAACCCCTTTCTAGAAGTAAAAACCGGTCCCTCTCAACTACTTCACCCATACACGTTGGACAGTTCCCTCTCCTCCCTGTTCCACATGCAGACCGACCTCTGCCACTATTTTGTTGTTTGCATTTCCCATCTCTCAACATCGAAACAGCTACTTCCCCTTCCTCTTACCTCACCCACTTTTCACGTACACGCATGGCATCCCACCCCAAAAGTAAAACTATGGTCCACGTTCAAAAATGAACAGCTTCTCCTTTCTCTCTTCTACACAAACCCACAAATGAAACACCCGCACATTTCACGTTTTGACCCATCTGCTTTCGCTTATCACGAAAGATGGCATCGTTGCCTGTACAAAACTATTTTGCCACTTCGTGTAAAACCTTCCAGTACACAGCAACATGTTCGGCTGTTTCAACTACAGCCTATACGTTCAAAACTTCAAATACATGCTCGTTCTTTCTCTTTTGAAACTAATCCACGCATAAAGAAGCTCCAGACTCCAAAATACTCTCGTTCCCTTTACTGTCTTCATTTACTGGTATATTTCCCTCTCATTTAAACGCCATGCACTCCCATATACTCAATGTCAGTGTCAATGCTTCGAACTTCACTCCGCAACATTTAAGCATCACCACCCTTCTGTCAATCAATACAAGCTTCGAACCAAAATGATACTACCAACACTTCTCTTCTTCGTTTAAACCATCTGCCCTACTTCCAGCGAATTAACGCTGTCAAAAGAAAACCAGTGAACTGAAATGCTCTGAATCCCATCAACAAGTATATTAAAGTAAAGAGAATCATAGCAGGGTTCCTAATATATAGGTTTGGAGATTTATCGGATTTTTCTTGGATTGCTTTGATTATCTGAAGGCGCGGAAATCGGTTTGAGGAAAAAATGAGTGACGGCTACGATTTTTGAGCAGACGGAAAAGATAAGTTTAGGTTAGGCAATGAAGGTATTTTATAGTCTTTTAAAAATTTAATACGTGGTTCCTATGTGTCCGCATATAGCCTTCTGATGTTGAGAACGATGGATCGTGGAGACTTAGCAACGGAAGGAAACAAAAAAATATATGTATTATATACTTTAGATATTGGGGTACCGCGTTACATAAGGTTTTATCATTTTAAGGACTGCTATCGACAGAAATAAACATACCGTCGTGACCAGCAAGGTGTCACAATCCCAAAAATATATTAATATCGGTAGATTAACTCATATTGTGAAACTTCAAAATGTTGATTTCAGGGTGCGAAATACTTCAAATAAAAAGTCGCTTATTAAATTAATTAAAAATTACAGTAAAATTGTAACAACCCGTATTTTCAATAACCTGTTATAACATAAATCGAGGCAGAATTTATTTCTAAAATCTGAATCAAGGGAAACGGGCTATGCCATTGCGTTCGTCTCGGAAAAATACGCGAAATAGAATCCGAGTTTTCGAAAATCGAAGTCCGTATGACCCGATTAAGGCCCAACGAAGTTTTCAGAAAATTTCAAAATAAAAAACAGATTTCAAGTTTGAGTTTGGAAATTAGGGTAAGATTGGGCCAGGCGGGAAAATTCCCGCCAGAGCACCCAAGTCGACAGCCCTGTCGACTTGGGAGTCGACTTGGTTGACCCAAGTCGACAGCCCTGTCGACTTGGCTATCGACTTGGTCCAGCCGAGCAGTTCTGCCTGGTGCACCATTTTGGGTTTGTGTTGAGTTTGGGGGCCAGATTCGGTTTTAAGGGCTTAGATTGGAACTAGGGTTTAATCCTAAGGCTAGAACTAGTCCTAATCTCTATAAATAAGGCCCTAACCTAACCCTAAATCATCATTATTCATTCATACAACTAAACTATGGAAAAATCATTCCTCTCATGGCCTCCACTCTCTTCATAAAATTCCTAAATAAATTTCTATGAGATTTTCCATGCATACAAGTGTTTTCAAGCTTGTATGAGCATCATTAGCTTGCATTCAAGTCAAGTTTCTATATTTGCATCATAAAGCAAGGGTTTTGATCATTTTGGCTTAAGGGTTTTTCTATTGAAGCTTGCATTTTGGGTTTAATTGGTTGCATAAGGGCTTTGTCATATTTTTGTGCCTTCATAAGCATTGTAAACCCTTTTCTACTTTCATACTTAAACTCTAAAGTTAATGAATGATGCAAGTTGTGTTTTATCATTATGATATGATATGCAAGTTTATCATGTTATGCAAGTATGCTATGATATGATATGCAAGTTTATCATGATATGTTTTGCAAGTTTACTATGATGTAATATGCAAGTCTATCATGTTATGTATGCAAGTTTGATATGTTATGATATGCAAGTTGCCATGTTATGACTGCAAGTTTGGGTTGATCATCTCACTCATGTTATCATGTTATGCAAGCTTATCTTGGGTTTATGAGCTTAAAGCTTCAAGCTTTATGCTAAAGGTTGCATTTTGGCAACATGTAAGTTATCATATCTCTTATGATAACTTGCATGTGAGGCTAAATGCGAACTTATGGCCATTTCTACATGTCATTTATCACCATGTATCACCAATATGCTAAGTTTGGTTTTATGCATGCTTTTGAGGCCTAAAAATGTAATATGCAAATATATGAACACATGTACATTTCATATGCCACCATGTTGAACTTGTGGCTTCAACACCTTTATGTCATGATTATGCCAAGTTCCCTCTTTCTATCCTTTATGCGCTATTGCGATATGTAAGCGATGGGATTGCGTTTGGGGTTGGGTAAACTTAAAAGACATAAAAACATAAGCTTGGGAATTTACCTATTAAGTTAGGTCTACCCTTTGGGAATTTACCTATTAAGTTAGGTCTACCCAAATGCTTGAAAACTTGTAACATGTTTTGGAAACATGTTGGACATGACACTTAGAAAAGATAAGTGTGACCAACTCGAGGTTGGGTTGAGTTTGTAGCGTAAACCTACCCGGAACCGACCGGCTTAACTAGTTGCTACAAACAATAGGACCCAATGTGAGAAGTTGGTCATGTTGTACCTTGAACCCGAGGTTAGACCAAGTTGTGGTGTAAAGCTACCCGGAACCGACCGGCTTAACTAGTAACCGCAACAAAGTCTAATGTGAGAGGTTAAGGCGCATTAAATTAATTAATGCCTCATGATTAGGGTTAAGTCATGGTCCACTTAATACTTAACCAATTTGGGCTAGGTAGATTAATCGGGGTTAAGTCGTGAACTCATCGTTACACTTAACCAAGTTAATCCATGATTAGCAAGAGGGTTAAACCGTACTTAACCCACTAGAAAAATCCTAGCAATGGGGGTCCACTCCAGCAGTAATCCCAAGTTTGTATCATTATGACCCTAGGGACTAGGCTAGGGTGGGGGCACGATTTCTGGACGGGAGGTAAGTGACCAAAAACGACGGCAGAGTGGTACGCCGGTGTAGTTCCGGGCGGACCATGGTCGTGCACATAGTCCGAAGCCGGGGAAAGCATGCACGGGTACCAGTAGATCGAGACTGTGCACTTATGTTTATGGTGTCCAGGGGTTGCCACCCTAGGGCTTGATACACCCGACGGGAGACCCTGCACAGTCTGACTACAATTATGTTTGGGCCGCATTGACACCAACACGTGACGAGTTAGGCTTAGGGAGCCGATCGATTAGACCGTTTGGTTGGACCTCGTATTAGGGTCAAACCATGTTATTGGACCTTGATTGACATTGAAAAGTGTTTATTTTATTACGCTTATGCTTTATCTTTTGTAAATAAATAAATGATACTTTGGGTATTTTTTATGTATTTTTACAGATCTCAAGCGTTGCCTCCTTCAATTCAAATCAAAGGCCAACTACAAGAAAGAGCTACTTCCTCACATCAAATTCATTTCAATTGCAAAAGAAGTAGTAGCTCACTGGTAAAGGCATAGGAATTGGTGCTAAGAGACCTGAGTTCGAACCCCGTCAAGCTCATTTTTTGCCAAAGAAATGGAGCGCGTTCACACTGGCCCTTTGCTTTGAGAAATATCTGGTTTAGTGTTATGTTATATATATACATACACATATTCATGTGTATGTATTTATGATGTGCACCAATTAACATTTCAGCAATAGCCATATCCTTATCATGGAATTAAATTCAAATCATTCAATTTCAATTAGAAGAATTTCTGATTGAATTGTTGCCAAGAAGAAAAATCAAATTTAAAGATTTTATCTTATATTGCCTTTGGAGTCTGATAAGCGTCCTCGTTTGGAAGAATTAATTAGATGCAACCTTCTATCAATCAATCAGCCACATGGGAAAATTGAAAGATATGGAAAATATTTACCATAATATGCCCAGATTTTCTCCAATCAAGTTAGTCAAGGAAGGCAAGAGATATTCATGAATGAGGAGGCCCATTTATTCATAGACCTAATTAGGGTTTTCCCATTCTCATCTATAAATATGTGATTGTAACCATTGTAAAAACCATTCATTCTCCTGTACTCTCTTTCAGTCGTAATAAAGCTTTCTTTTCTTTCTGCATTTTATTTTCATGGCTTATTGTGTTGTCTAGTCAATTAGATTTGCTAGAACACAATTTGCTATTGCTTCTATTTTTCTTACTAGTGATTGACCGTCTGATTAGATTCAGCGGTAATCCTAGTTTTTATTTTCAGTTGTTGATTTCTTTTCTGCAATTTTATTTCCAGTGTTCTATTTTATTTTAATCATTGAATTTATTACAGATCCGATTAGATTCGAATCTGTAGTGAATTCAATTGCATCTTTTATTCGTAGTTTCAGTTTTTATTTTGCTTTGCGAAAAAATAAAAATCAACCTCCAGCTTCGTCTAACACGCCCAAGAAAAAATAAATAAATAATAATTTTTAATTAAACCTCCCTGTGTTCGACCTGTATGCTACACACCTGTACGCTTGCAGAATTTATTACAAATGTCGCGCTTTTCTAATTCATAGACTAGCGTCGATCAAGTTTTTGGCGCCGTTGCCGGGGAGGCAATAATTAAGTTTTGTTATTTATTTAGTTCTGATTCGTGTTAGTTTTCTTATTTGTTATCTTTTTCTTGTTTGTGTTTTCCTTTATTTATATAAAAAAAACCTTCTTAGTTTTTATTTTATTTCTTTCCATCTAACAACTTTTTCTTCCTTTCTTCTTCTTGCAAATTAAAAAAAAAAATCAAATTCTCTTTATTTATTTCCATTTTTCTTTTCTCTCTTCTCTTTTCAATTTCTTTTTCTTCTACAATTCTTCCTCCTTTTTAACAATTCTCAAAAATATTAAAAAAAACAAAAAAACAAAATTCCTTTTGCATTTTTCTTCTGTCTTGCAATTCACAATCCATCCATCCCCAACGTTCCTCCATCATTCACGTTCTTGCCAATCCCACGCAGATCCCTCACGTCCAGCACCATAACCACGTTCAACATACCCTTCCACCCACAAGTCCACGTCCAGACCATCCTTTATCAGCAATTCACAGTTACGTTTGCCCCAACAAAACACTGCCTTCATACCGCAAAACCGGGCCTACTCAACCAAAAGTCACTTCACAAACCACCATCACAATTCACGCAACTAAGAAAAAAAAACAACACCACAGCATCCCCTTGCCAAAAGCCTCGCCCACCACATAAAATCCACGGCGAACATCCAACCCATCTGCACCCATCCAAGTCGCAAGCCCATACTTCTGCAATCACCCACTCCGTTCAAACAGCCAAACAAAACACCTTCTCCACGCACCTCAAATACCAGTCAACCACGAACCCATCTAGACATCACCTTCATTTATCCACTGCTGAATCAACCCACTGCCGAAACAATAAAAACCACATCAACACAGCAGCTTCATCCCTTCCGAACCACATAGCAACTACTGCAGCTAAACCACGTTGTGAGACCTAAACCACATCGTTCATCTCACGCATGATGCATCCATAGATTGAAACCCTGCTTATATACTCAACATCTGAACCCCAACGATCACTAATCTTCGTCTCCGTCGAGTGATTGATTCACCATCTTCTTTCATCCATCCTTCTGCCATACCCACTTCCAGTCCGCACCAATTCATAGATCCGAACCCAATTCGGAATTTAAAAAAAAAAAGAGGGGATTGATTTTCTTGAAGAGTGATTGATTTGTTTCCTGAAGAGTGAATTGGTTTCTTTTGACGGATTTTAAATTGAAGGAACGATCTGTGTGTTGACTAAGCTTGGCGTGTTTTTTTTTTATGCGATCTGAATTTGTGTGGATCAGCTGAGTGCGTGTAATCAGCCAATTGGGTGCGTGAGTTGTTGTTTGTTTCTGTTTCAATTGTTAGGCTAGCGTGAGTTGTTTGTTTCCGCTTCTTTTAGGTTAGCTCTTATTTTTATTTTTATTTTTATTTTTTATTTTATTTGTTAGGCTAGAAGTGTTGGTTATTTTTATTTTATATTTTATATTTTTGTTTGAGTCAATTTGTTAGGCTAGTTATTTTATTTGTTTTCCTTTTAAAGCATAGTTTAGTTTTGTTCAATCGTGATTTTGTAAGTCTAGTTTAGTTTGTTTCTTTCGTTTTGTGTTTAGTTAGTTTAGTTATATTTAGTTTTCTTAAAAAAAAAGGAAGGAAAACGAAAGAAAGAGGAGTCATTCTGAAACAAGACCAAGGTTAAGGAAATCATTCAGACAAGCGAACAAAGAGATTGAAAGACCAAACAAAGTTGCAAACAGAGTTTGAATTGTTGGAGCGGTTGCACACCAAGTGGGGTGTGAACGCGCTAGCGCTTCCCAATATCACTGGAGGACTGCCGATCAAGGTGAGAAATTTTTTTAAACTCTACAGGTGCTCTGCTGAAAAAAGAAAAAAAAAATATCGACAATTGTTGTAAAATTTTCTGCAGGGGCAGCGACTTTGAATGTACAATTTTTAATTTCTGCAATTGATTTGTGTGATTGTTGTTATTTCTGCAATTTTTATTCATTCTGTTAAGGGCAATACCCCAATTCACATAAGGTGAGGGATTTCATCACCCTTTCCTTAGCCCACAAATTGCATTTCATCGTAGAATCTGACTAATAATAACGGTTAGACGTTGGACTTAAGGGAGTCACGGGCTCATCTAGGGCTTAATCGTATTTTGACAGTTGATTCATTTAGAACGAATTATTTCTTGGTGTCTAGACTACGGCAGAGAAATAACCGTTTATAAATATTACGGTGATTCGTAAATATTATATCGGTTGTTACTCTGAAGGTACTTAAACCTTCGGCTGCATTGCTAGGGTGATTCCTGGTGCACCGATAACTCCTGCCCGTTAACTGGCTAAGAAATCTTTTGATCTAAGCAATCAAACGTGTCACTATATAATTTTGGGTTAGGAGCTATTAAGGACAGAAAATTTCATTGTAGCTGATTTCTGTGCTTGCATCTAACAATAATGAGTGAAAAAAGTGTTCACAACTCTCCCAGGGGTTCTCAAATAAACCAAAATTTTCAAAACGAGATGAACCATAATCCAATAAACCCAAACTTTCAAAACGAGATAGATCACAATCAAATGAATCAAAATTTTCAAAATCTGAATCAAAATTTTCAAAATCTCAATATTCAGATGGATAGACCCTTATCTCTTCGTGAACGATGTTATCCAACTAGGACCGTCCAACCCTCTGTCATCGTTTTCCCACCAGCTGAAGGAAACAATTTTGAGTTGAAACATTCCTTTATTCAAGGGGTACCAAAATTTACTGGGTCTGAAAATGCTTATGAATTTCTAAGTGAATTTGAATTGTATGCGTCCACAACAAAAATGCAACAACTATCTAACGAATCGATCAAGCTAAGGCTAATTCCATTTGCACTACTTGAAAGCACTAAAAGATGGCTAAATTCTCTTCCACGACATTCCATAAGAAGTTGGGATGAATTTGTCACTGCATTCTTGAAAAAGTTTTTCCCTTTCCATAAAACTCTAAAAATTCGAACCGAGATAAATCAATTTTGTCAAAATGAGGGGGAAACTTTTTCAAAATACTTTGAGAGATTCAACCAGCTATTATATAGTTGCCCTCATCATGGAATTCTAAAAGATCACTTATGTCAAATTGCATATGAAGGGCTAAACTATCAGACTAGAACTCAACTAGAATCAATGTGTGGAGGAGACTTTATGTCTAAAACAGCCGATGAAGCTTGGAGGTTCTTAGAAGATTATTCTGAAAAGGACATGCAGTGGGAACCGATTCGTGTTCCCATTCGTACTTCTACTAGAGGAGTGCATGTCGTGGACCCAAGTCAAATTCCCTTAGAAAATCAAACTTCTCAAGCCGGAGAAGGGTTACCCCACTATTACTCTCAAGACCAAGCCAATGTCATAGCTCAAAATAATCCTTACTCATCCACGTACAACCCTGGTTGGAGGAACCACCCGAATTTTTCTTGGTCAAACCCCAATAATTCGGCTAACCCATCTCACGTGCAACCCTTTATTCCCAATCCGAATTATCAAGGTCCACCCCCCAATTCTCAAACCTCTCAAGCTACACCTCAATCGAAACAACCTTATAGACACCCCAATTTTCAATCATCAAACCAATCATCTCAATCTTCTCAACCATCATAAGATATTGGGCGTCTAGAAAAACAAATGAACTCTTACGAAGCTAAAATAAACTCGCAAGACGCTAAAATGGACCAAATGTTTAATATGATGAAGGAATTTATGAAAACTCATGAGAAGGGAAAATTGCCTAGTCAACCCGAGGTGAATCCAAAGTATAACCCTCGCGCTGTAAATTCTTGTGAAGACGAAAACCATAATTCAGTCAACGCTATTACAACCCTTCGATCTGGAAAGAGGATTGATAATAACGTGGGCGACCCTGACGAACCTTCTAACTCGACCCCAATCCCCAATCTTGATGACCACCCATTGGCTTCGAATGCCAATCCTTCTAAACCTCAAGTTCCCTTAAATGTTGGCAATCCCAACAGTTCTTCTCCCGGTGTCGGCAAACCCGACCCACCTTCGAAAAATAATGTTGGCAATCCCAACATTTCATCTTCTACACCCCTACCACCTTCTTCTTCGAATGATGAAACTCATCACAGAGTCGAAAAACCAGTAGCTCCTTTTCCTCATAGACTCAATAATAAGAAGAAAGCGACAAATTTCGATAAAATCTTGGAAATTTTCAAACAAGTCCATGTGAACATTCCTCTTTTAGATACCATTGAACAAATTCCTCAATATGCCAAATGTCTTAAGGAGTTGTGCACACAAAAACGTGCGACCAATGTCCCAAAAACCGCCTTTCTAACTGCGAATACAAGCTCTGTTCTTTCGAATCTTGCCCCAGTCAAGTATAAAGACCCTGGTTGCCCTACGATTGATTGCAAAATAGGAAACACCCACATCTCTCGTGCCCTACTCGACCTTGGTGCCAGTGTCAACCTTCTCCCTTATACTGTCTATCGTCAACTTGGACTAGGGGAGATTAAACCAACAAACATCACACTTCAACTAGCCGATCGATCTGTCAAAAAGCCATTGGGAATTATCGAAGACGTCTTGATACAAATCGAACAGTTTTACTTCCCTGTCGATTTTATAGTTCTAGAAACAGAGCCTGTCTCAAATCCCAACGTTCAAATACCATTGATCTTAGGACGCCCTTTCTTAGCAACCTCTAATGCTGTCATTAATTGTAGGAATGGTCAGCTTCGACTTTCCTTCGGGCACCTAACCATTGAGCTAAACATCTTTAATCTCAACAAGCAACCTAGGGATTTTGAGATCGATGAAATTGACATGATTCAAACCACAGTTGATGAAACCTCTAGTGACACTTCTGAAGCCTTGAAAATGTGTCTTGACCATTTCGACTCCGATTTCGACGAACTCGAATACATTTCTGAACTAAACAAAATTCTTGACTTCGACACTTCGTCACCTGAATCTAACCAAGGAATGTTAACCAATGTTGATACACAAGAACTTCCTAAGTTAGACCTCAAACCCTTGCCACCAGACCTTAAGTATGCCTACCTAGACTCTTCAAAAACTTTCCCCGTAATCTTGGCCTCTGATCTTATCGAAGACCAAGAAGAAAAAGTTTTGGAAACTTTACGGGAAAATAAGGACGCCTTGGGGTGGGAAATTAGCGATATAAAAGGAATTAGCCCATCAATTGTGGAACATCGCATACACTTAGTTGATGAGGCTAAACCCACCCGTGAGGTTCAAAGGAGATTAAACCCAAACATGAGAGAAGTGGTCAAGGAGGAGATAATCAAATGTCTAGACAATAACATCATCTATCCCATCTCTGATAGTACTTGGGTGAGTCCGGTACAAGTTGTACCAAAGAAGTCGGGAGTCACAGTGATCAAAAACGACAATAATGAACTCGTCCCAACAAAAATCAAAACCAAATGGCGTGTGTGCATCGACTATCGAAAGCTTAACTCAGCCACACGAAAAGACCATTTTCCCTTGCCTTTTATTGACCAAATGCTCGAACGCTTGGCGGGACATGAGTACTACTGTTTTCTCGATGGATACTCTGGCTATAACCAAATTCCTGTTGCTTTAGAAGATCAACATAAGACCACCTTTACTTGTCCCTTTGGAACCTTTGCTTATCGTCGCATGCCTTTCGGTCTTTGTAATGCCCCCGCGACTTTCCAAAGGTGTATGATGAGTATTTTCTCTGATATGGTGGAAGAATTCTTGGAAATATTCATGGACGATTTTTCAATATATGGATCATCTTTTTCCCAATGTCTCACTCATCTAGAACTTGTCCTCAAACGTTGTAAGGAGAAATCACTCGTGCTTAATTGGGAAAAATGCCACTTTATGGTAAAAAGGGGGATAGTTCTAGGTCATGTCGTCTCCAAAGATGGCCTAGAAGTCGATAAATCCAAAATCGATTTGATCGCTAATTTACCTCCTCCCAAGTCTGTCAAAGATGTTCGTTCATTTCTTGGCCATGCGGGATTCTATAGAAGATTCATTAAGGATTTCTCAAAAATTTCAAAACCTCTCTCGAATTTACTTGCCAAAGACGTAAAGTTTGAATTTTCCAATGATTGCAAAACATCTTTTGAAACTCTTAAATCACTCTTGACCACAACTCCCATCATTCAACCTCCTGATTGGACTCAACCCTTCGAACTTATGTGCGACGCTTCTGATTTTGCTATTGGAGCCATCTTGGGTCAGCGTATCGATAAACTCCCTCGAGTCATTTATTACGCTAGCAAAACTTTAAACGAGGCCCAATTGAATTACTCAACTACTGAAAAGGAATTTTTGGCAGTTGTCTTCGCTCTTGAGAAATTCAGACCATATCTCATAGGATCCAAAGTCATAGTTTACACTGACCATGCTGCCCTACGATATTTGCTTTCTAAAAAGGATGCCAAGGCCCGCTTGATTCGTTGGATCCTTCTTCTTCAAGAATTCGATATAGAAATACGAGATAAAAAGGGTTCTGAAAATGTCGTAGCTGATCATCTCTCTCGAATTGTGCACGAAAATAATAACGACACCCAAATCGATGACTATTTTCCTGACGAACAACTCCTTTCGATCTCTAACACCCCTTGGTACGCTGACATTGTGAATTATCTTGTCACACAACAAACACCCGTTGAATGGTCGAAACAAGATAAACAAAAATTTCTCTCGAAAGTTCGAAACTTCTATTGGGACGACCCATATCTTTTCAAATACTGCCCAGACCAAATCATTCGAAGGTGTATGCCTGATCATGAACACCAAAGTATTCTCTCCTTCTCACATGACCATGCTTGTGGCGGTCATTTTGGTGCAAGAAAAACTGCTGCAAAAGTTTTGCAAAGCGGTTTTTATTGGCCCACAATCTTCCGTGACGCTTTCGAATTTTGCTCTAAATGCGAGCGATGTCAAAGAACGGGTCGAATCTCTAAGCGAAACATGATGCCTCTCAACCCCATTTTAGTGATTGAGTTATTTGACGTTTGGGGCATCGATTTCATGGGACCATTCCCTAATTCATTCGGTAATCTTAACATTTTGCTTGCAGTAGATTATGTCTCAAAATGGGTTGAAGCCATTCCGACCAAAACCAATGACAACAAGGTTGTTGTCAAATTCCTCAAAGAAAACATCTTTTCACGCTTTGGTACACCTCGAGCTATCATTAGCGATAATGGCACTCATTTCTGTAATCGTGCTTTTGAGTCCTTGCTCAAGAAATACTCAATCACACACAAGCTGTCAACACCTTACCATCCACAAACTAGTGGACAAGCAGAAGTTTCCAATAGACAAATCAAACAAATTCTTGAGAAAACCGTGAATTCCAATAGAAAAGATTGGTCCGTAAAACTGATTGATGCACTTTGGGCTTTTCGCACTGCGTATAAAACCAATCTAGGGATGTCACCATATCGATTAGTCTTTGGAAAGGCCTGTCACTTACCTCTTGAATTAGAGCATCGCGCTCTCTGGGCCATCAAATTTTTGAACTTTGACTTAGAAAAAGTCGGCTCACATAGGAAGTTACAAATTTCGGAATTAGAGGAATTAAGAAATGAGGCGTATGAAAATTCGAAAATCTACAAAGAAAGAACCAAAGCCCAACACGACAAAAACATACTTCGTAAGGAATTGAACGTAGGTCAAAAAGTTCTTTTATACGACTCTAGAGTTCACTTGTTTCCAGGAAAACTCAGATCTCGATGGACTGGACCTTATGTCGTGAAAACAGTATACCCTCATGGAGCGGTTGAAATTGAAAATCCTAGGGATGGAAAAGTCTTCAAAGTAAACGGTCAACGACTGAAACCATTTTTGGAATTCGAGCAATATGACGAAGATGACTCCATCGATCTGCATGATCATCCACCATGAAATCAGGTGGTACACGTTCTTTCTCTTTTATTTTTGTTTTTCATTTTTTTATTTTTGTTTTTTGCCTTAGACAGTTGGGACACTGTCTCAATCAAGTGTGGGGGGGGGGGAGTCTGCATTTCATCCATTTTCATTTTTCTTTGTTTTTTATTTCTTTTTATTTTCAGCCATTTTAGATTGTAGTGACATACCATAAATTTTTTTTTTCTTCGAAATACGACTCATTTTCAATTGATACAGCAAAATAAGTTTACAATTTTTAGCCAGTTGATAGTATTTTTCTCTCTCAACTTAGATCGAATAGGAAATATAATGAAAAGTTTAATTTTGAGGGATAATAGTGTAACCAGTACATAGGGAGATTCTTAGGTGATGGCCATGAAATCTATTCTATATTGTAGACTTTGTTTAAATAAGTGGAGGACTTAAAATACTTATATTGGCTTTTCAAATCTTTAAAACTAAGTTGTGTTAAGTTGAATTCGCATAACTCTCTTTTGTGCTTATATTTTCGATAATAATAATAATAGTATTCCAAGGGTATCCAACATTGCTTGTATATCGAGCGTTGGTGTGCAAACCCGCCAAGCTTTATCCGACACGTTGTTGACAAAGTCAAAGTTGGAATATCTTGGTCTCATTTTATGGGATTGGACACCTAAGGATTACCGACACGTTGTTGACAAAGTCAAAGTCGGCCTGCACAATCCGCCAAGCTCTTTACCCACTCTCCGTTAGTCCGCGAGGCAGTGCATGGGTGGTAAACCTTGGTCTTTTTAGTTAGGTGTATGTACTTAATCATAAATCTTAAAATTTTATAGAATAAAGAATAAGCGATGATACCCAAACGCTTCTTAACCTTATTGATTTGACTAGCCATACATGAGAAAATTAGAATACCACTTTGCAAACTGTGCCAAGCAAACTCAGAATTTATTTCATGGCTGCACTATGTTATCGACCGAACTAACTGGCCAAACTGGAATTTAACATTTGAAAACTTGATTTATATTGAAAATTTGTGACAAGTCGAGGTATCTAAAATAAAATCAACTGGTTAGAAATTATGAACTTAATTTGTTGTACCACTTTCCTGAAATAAGTCGTGTTGTCTTTCGTTTTTATTTTTGCATATGTCCATTGCATTCATGTAGTTTCATTAGAATCATAGCATACTGCATTTGGATTTTGTGGGTAGTATCCGCTGAAAACCCTCACGAGACACCACTCGTCCTACTAGGGACACCTAGAGGTTTAACGGCTTGTTGCATACGCTCAATGCAATCGTGTTTCCTACGAAAGTGTGACCTATCTAGTTAGTTTTTCATTTTTTTGTTTTACTCGAGGACGAGTAAAAGATAAGTGTGGGGGTATTTGATTGACATTGAAAAGTGTTTATTTTATTACTCTTATGCTTTATCTTTTGTAAATAAATAAATGATACTTTGGGTATTTTTTATGTGTTTTTACAGATCTCAAGCGTTGCCTCCTTCAATTCAAATCAAAGGCCAACTACAAGAAAGAGCTACTTCCTCACATCAAATTCATTTCAATTGCAAAAGAAGTAGTAGCTCACTGGTAAAGGCATAGGAATTGGTGCTAAGAGACCTGAGTTCGAACCCCGTCAAGCTCACTTTTTGCCAAAGAAATGGAGTGCGTTCACACTGGCCCTTTGCTTTGAGAAATATCTGGTTTAGTGTTATGTTATATATATACATACACATATTCATGTGTATGTATTTATGATGTGCACCAATTAACATTTCAGCAATAGCCATATCCTTATCATGGAATTAAATTCAAATCATTCAATTTCAATTAGAAGAATTTCTGATTGAATTGTTGCCAAGAAGAAAAATCAATTTTAAAGATTTTATCTTATATTGCCTTTGGAGTCTGATAAGCGTCCTCGTTTGGAAGAATTAATTAGATGCAACCTTCTATCAATCAATCAGCCACATGGGAAAATTGAAAGATATGGAAAATATTTACCATAATATGCCCAGATTTTCTCCAATCAAGTTAGTCAAGGAAGGCAAGAGATATTAATGAATGAGGAGGCCCATTTATTCATAGACCTAATTAGGGTTTTCCCATTCTCATCTATAAATATGTGATTGTAACCATTGTAAAAACCATTCATTCTCCTGTACTCTCTTTCAGTCATAATAAAGCTTTCTTTTCTTTCTGCATTTTATTTTCATGGCTTATTGTGTTGTCTAGTCAATTAGATTTGCTAGAACACAATTTGCTATTGCTTCTATTTTTCTTACTAGTGATTGACCGTCTGATTAGATTCAGCGGTAATCCTAGTTTTTATTTTCAGTTGTTGATTTCTTTTCTGTAATTTTATTTCCAGTGTTCTATTTTATTTTAATCATTGAATTTATTACAGATCCGATTAGATTCGAATCTGTAGTGAATTCAATTGCATCTTTTATTCGTAGTTTCAGTTTTTATTTTGCTTTGCGAAAAAATAAAAATCAACCTCCAGCTTCGTCTAACACGCCCAAGAAAAAATAAATAAATAATAATTTTTAATTAAACCTCCCTGTGTTCGACCTGTATGATACACACCTGTACGCTTGCATAATTTATTACAAATGTCGCGCTTTTCTAATTCATAGACTAGCGTCGATCAGACCTCATATTAGGGTCGCTTCATGTTATTGGACCTCGTGTTAGGGGCACTTCATGTTATTGGGCCAAAGCTTGGGCCAAGGGATCAATACTTGCTTATTCAAGTCATGTTAGTTTGCTAGTACACCTGTGGTGCAAAACCTTAAACCTGATTATGCGATGACACCTTTATCTACCTTGTTAGTTAATCATCATGCCAGTATGTAGTTATCCATATGTTCATCTCAGCTTTCATCATGCCAGTTAACTTTATCAGTTTACATTGATTGTAGTAGGGCTTACTCAGTCTTTTTGACTGACCTGTTTTCTTTCGCCTCTTTTCTTCTGTTCCCCCCCCCCCCCCCCCAAGGTTCTCAGGGAGGGAATATTGGAGCTTAGCTTGGATTTCTGATCGCTTGCTTGTGGGATTTTAGCTCATGTACGGTCTTGACATGAAGCTAGCTATGGTTATCACTTATTTTGGGGATAGTACTTATGTATTTCAGTTTTTCAGTAATGTTGTTTTTATCTAGACTTGTGTATTTGGAAAGTTGACATTATGTTGTACCAGACTTGTTTTGAAATGGTTTGAAATCTTCCGCTGTTTTATCTATGTTATTTACTCTGTTTACATATATACATATGTTCTTGTTCTGCCTTGATATATCATTATGCATGTTTACCCGGTACAAACGCCTCTCCAAAGTCAGAGTGCTTGCAAGAGCCACCCTGGCGGAGGTGGGGTGTTACATTTGGTATCAGAGCATATGGTTTACGAGAAGGAACAAAAAGGTTTTTAAAACTTTTGGAAAACTATTTTTCAAAACCAAGTATAAAGTATTTTCCAAAGAAAAGTCTAGTTTATTTTAAAGGCTATTCCCCAAAAAGCCATTAGCAAAATTCCTTCGTTTTTCTCCATTCTGAATCTGTCTTTTTCTTCATTTTCAGTATGGCCGATAACTTTGCTATTCCGGAGGGAGCACACGTACCTGTTTGGTATAGGAGACTTTTGGAGGCTCGGGCGACCGAAGCCGGCCCCGCAGATGTTCCTCCTCCTCCTCCTCCTCCAGTAGTTAATGTTCCTCCTCCTCCTGTCGATGAGGTTCCTCTTCCTCCTCCCCCTCAGCATCCTCAAGCTGACTTCGCAAAGACTTGCAAAGATTTCAAAGCAATGGGTGGCAAGAACTTTCAAGGCACTGAGACTTTTGTAGAGGTCAGAAATTGGTTGAAAGAGACCGAGGATTTATTTGCTATCTTTGGGTTAGACGATCAGAGGAAGATCTTGTTGGCAGTTTGGCTTATGAAGGATGAAGCCGCTTATTGGTGGGAAGTCACCAATGGTACTAGGCCTGTTGAGACTTGGGCCGATCTCAGGGCAAGGTTCGTGCTTAAGTTTCTATCTTCTGCTGAGGAGAATCTGCAAATGGAGAGGTTCATAACTTTGAAACAAGGAGATATGTCTGTAAAAGAATATGTGAACAAGTTCAATCAGTTAGCTCGTTTTGGCTTGGATATGGTGAGTACTCCTCAGAAGAAGGCTCTTCGTTTTGCTAGAGGATTGAATGAGCCTTTGCAGGGATTGGCTATGTCACATATTCCCCATGGGGCCACGTTTGAGAGCTTGGTTGATATGGCGTTCCTTCAGGGAGATGTCAAGAAAGAGATCAAGATGAATGATACTCAAGCCAAGAAGACTGATTCCCACTGGAAAGGAAATCAGGGTAATCCAAGTGGTCAGAGCAGTCAAGGCAATCAGAACAAGAACAAGAGTCAAGGTAACAAGGGGAACAACAACAAGGGCAAGAACAACAAGGGGAAGTGCCATTATTGCGGTTCAGTTGGGCATCTTATTAAGGATTGTAAGAAGAGGAAAAGGAAGAATGGTGAATGCTTTTTCTACGATGAGACTGGACATTTCAGTAAGGATTGCCCGAGGAAGCAAGGGCAAGGCCAGGGTCAGACTCAGCGTGTTGGACCTTCAGGAGGGCAAGTACATGCTCTCAATGTCGCTCCAGTTCCCGATCGAGGTAGTATTTCTGTTGAGAGCCTTGTATATATTTCTGATTTTCCAGTTCGTACCTTGTTTGATTCTGGTGCATCGCATAGCTTTATCTCATTTGATCTTGTTGATAGTTTTCACCTTAGTACTAGCTTGGTGGATGATCCCGTCTGTGTCTCAAATCCTATTGGGGGTTCCGCCCATCTGTCTATGATATGTGAGGATTTGAGGATCTCTATACTGAGTGTAGAGTTCTTGTGTAGTGCTTATGTTCTTGGTTTTAGGGGATACGAATTGATATTGGGTATGGATTGGTTGTCCAGATATGGAGCCATCCTTGATTGTGAGCATAGGGTTGTGAGGCTCGTGACTCGCCTCAGAAACACCCTAGAAATTTCTTGTAATCCGAGAGGTCCCGTCATGTTGTGCTATCTTGAATCACTCGACTCGTCAATGGAAACTCTTCTGTCTGTGAGAGTGGTTCGAGAGTATCCGGATGTTTTCGATGAAGTTAGGGGGTTACCCCCTAAGCGAGAGATTGATTTCCGCATTTATCTGGTGGATAATGCAAAGCCGGTTTCTTTGCCCGTTCGGCACATGGCTCCGCGTGAAAGGCGGGAGCTAAGTAAGCAAGTGAAGGAGTTGCTTGAGAAGAACTTCATTAGACGAAGTATATCTGAATGGGGAGCGCCTGTGGTATTTGCTACCAAGGCAGATGGTTCTCTCCGACTTTGTGTTGACTATCGAGAGTTGAATAAGCTGACTAAGAAGAACAGACACCCGTTACCGAGGATTGATGATCTCTTTGACCAGCTTGTCGGTGCTTCTGTTTTCTCTCAGCTTGATCTTGCTACTGGATTCCATCAGCTCAGGGTAGCTGAAGATAGTATAGACAAGACTGCGTTCAGAACTCCAGATGGATTCTTCGAATGGCTTGTCATGCCGTTCGGCTTGACTAATGCACCCGCATATTTCGTGGACTTGATGAGTAGGGTGTTCAGGGAGTTCTTGAACAAGTTTGTCGTGGTCTTCGTAGATGATATTCTGATCTTCTCTAAGGATGAGGAAGAGCACGCAAGGCATCTCGTGGAGGTGATGGATACGCTTAGAGCGCATCAGTTGAAGGCCAAGTTCACCAAGTGTCACTTTGGGAGAAGGGAAGCTAGATTCCTTGGGCATACAGTATCTAAGCAGGGCTTAGCGGTGGATCCCGCTAAGGTAGTTGCAGTTCAGGATTGGAAGGCTCCAAGGAATGCAACCGAAGTGAGAAGTTTTCTAGGTCTTGCAGGCTTTTACCGGAAGTTTATCAAGGACTTCGCGAAGATTTCCGCTCCTCTCACTAAATTGACGAAGAAGAATTTAGTTTTTGCTTGGAGCATAGAATGCGAGCTTGCTTTTCAGAAGCTCAAGAGAGCTCTCACATCAGCACCTGTTCTAGCTTTGCCCGATGGAGGGAAGTTATTTACAGTATACACCGATGCATGTGGCACGGGGTTAGGAGCTGTTCTGATGCAAGAAGGAAGAGTGATATGCTTTGGCGGGAGACAACTCAAAGTGCATGAGAAGAATTATCCCACTCATGACTTAGAGTTGGCAGCAATAGTATATGCACTCAAGGCTTGGCGCCATTATCTTCTGGGAGAAAGATTTGAGCTTTATACCGATCACAAGTCATTGAAGTATCTCTTTTCTCAGAAGGATCTGAATCTGAGGCAACAAAGATGGATGGAATTCTTGACGTCCTACGATTTTGAGATAGCTTATACCCCTGGCAAGGGGAATGTGGTAGCAGATGCATTGAGTAGAAAAAGGTTGACTCTGAGTCCTCTATTCGTTGAGATGAAGAATTTAGAGTATGTGGCAACCTTTGATTTCTCTTTGGCAATTGAGCCGATGACCGGTTCTTTAGCATCTCTGGAACTCAGACCTACCCTTCTTGATCAAGTTGGGGCTTCGCAGAGAGAAGACCCTCAGATAGTTGAGATTACGGATAAGCTGACTCGAGGAGAGGCGTCTAGTCATCTCGCTCGATATTCTATTGATGACAAGGGTTGGCTGAGGAGAGACGGAAGGTTATGTGTTCCAATGGTAGAAGATTTGGTAAGAAAAGTTCTTGAGGAAGCGCATCGCTCTAAGTTGACTATACATCCAGGCGGAGATAAGATGTATAAAGATATGAAGCGCATTTTCTTTTGGCCTGGGATGAAGAAGGATGTGGCAGAGTTTGTCTCTAGATGTATCATTTGCCAGCAAGTTAAGGCCGAGTCGAAGAAGCCCGGTGGGCTATTGCATCCTCTAGACGTTCCACTTTGGAAGTGGGAGAGTATTTCCATGGACTTTATCGATGGGCTACCAAGGTCAAGGAAAGGGAATACGAGCATTTGGGTTATTGTGGATAGACTTACGAAGAGTGCTCATTTCATTCCGGTGAAGAGCAAGAGGACCGCATCTTGGCTAGCGTCTGTATATCTTCGTGAGATTGTGAGACTACATGGAGTCCCTTCTAGTATAGTCAGTGACCGTGACCCAATCTTTACAAGTCAATTCTGGAATAGCTTGCAAGAAGCTATAGGCACGAGGTTAAATCTAAGTACGGCTTATCACCCACAGACAGACGGTCAAACCGAAAGGGTGAATAGGGTACTCGAGGATCTGTTGAGGCTTTGTATTCTGGATTTTGGTGGTACTTGGGAAGACCATCTTCCTCTTATTGAGTTTGCATATAATAACAGTTATCAGGCCAGCATAGGGATGGCACCATTTGAAGCTTTATATGGGAGGTCGTGCAAGTCGCCTACATGTTGGTGGGAGACTACAGATGAGCTTATACTTGGGCCTGATATGATCAGAGATACATCCGAGAAGGTCGAGTTGATTCGGAGACGGATGAAAGCGGCCCAAGACCGACAGAAATCTTATGCTGATAAGCGAAGAACTGATTTGGAGTTTGATGTTGGGGATATGGTTTTCATGAAGGTTTCTCCTTTGCGGAATGTGGTCCGATTTGGAGCCGTTGGGAAGTTAGCACCGAGGTTTGTTGGACCATTCCCTATTATAGAGAGGATCGGGCAGATGGCTTATAGAGTGGAGTTGCCCGAGAAGCTTGCCGGAGTACACGATGTTTTTCATGTCTCGCATCTCCGGAAGTGTTTGCATGAATCAGCAGAGGTTGTTGAGCCAAGTGTTCTGAAAGATGTGGAAGTGGAGAAAGAGGCTACCTTGAGGAGAGCTCCGATTCGTATCTTGGTGACGGAGACCAAGAAGCTAAGGAATCGAGAGGTCAAGTTGGTGAAGGTTCAATGGGGTGAAGCCGAAGAAGACGCAACTTGGGAAACCGAGGAGAAGATGCGTGGGCTTTATCCATTCCTTTTTGAGGGTACACTCTCAATCTCTTTTCTTTGTTAGCATATCTTTCTCTTTGCTATCCATGTTTGTCTAGTTTATCGTGTTAATCTTGTCATGAGAACCTTAGGTAGAAACCCTTTGGATGAAACATGTGTTTGAAACATGTTATGCTTGATGTTTGCAAGTGGTTGCAAGTGTTTGCAAGTGGTTACTCGTGGATGCATTATACACGTTAGGCACTAGATCGGCTCACACACTCCTCATATTGCATATGCATGAGTGTTTATGCTTATTCATGGATTAAAATTTTTGTGTTATCACATAGATGTTGCATATGGATGTATGTTATGTGCACACATATAGATGTTATCCATTATGATAGGAATTGCATACATATGGATTCATTTCACTAACATAATTTGCATTGATGATATTTGCATTAGATAAGTACATATACACACACCCTTGCATATGTTCATACAACATTTAGAATCTTGTAAGGACAATGATTGCTCGTGGATGATGTTTTGAGTAGATGGATGTTGGATGGTAGGATACGTTCTTCCTAACTTGAAGATTTTGGGGACGAAATCCTTTAAGGAGGGGAGAATGTAACAACCCGTATTTTCAATAACCTGTTATAACATAAATCGAGGCAGAATTTTATTCTAAAATCTGAATCAAGGGAAACGGGCTATGCCATTGCGTTCGTCTCGGAAAAATACGCGAAATAGAGTCCGAGTTTTTGAAAATCGGAGTCCGTATGACCCGATTAAGGCCCAACGAAGTTTTCAGAAAATTTCAAAGTAAAAAACAGATTTCAAATTCAAGTTTGAATTTGGAAATTAGGGTAAGATTGGGCCAGGCGGGAAAATTCCCGCCAGAGCACCCAAGTCGACAGCCCTGTCGACTTGGGAGTCGACTTGGTTGACCCAAGTCGACAGCCCTGTCGACTTGGCTGTCGACTTGGTCCAGCCGAGCAGTTCTGCCTGGTGCACCATTTTGGGTTTGTGTTGAGTTTGGGGGCCAGATTCGGTTTTAAGGTCTTAGATTGGAACTAGGGTTTAATCCTAAGGCTAGAACTAGTCCTAATCTCTATAAATAAGGCCCTAACCTAACCCTAAATCATCATTATTCATTCATACAACTAAACTATGGCAAAATCATTCCTCTCATGGCCTCCACTCTCTTCATAAAATTCCTAAATAAATTTCTATGAGATTTTCCATTCATACAAGTGCTTTCAAGCTTGTATGAGCATCATTAGCTTGCATTCAAGTCAAGTTTCTATATTTGCATCATAAAGCAAGGGTTTTGATCATTTTGGCTTAAGGGTTTTTCTATTGAAGCTTGCATTTTGGGTTTAATTGGTTGCATAAGGGCTTTGTCATATTTTTGTGCCTTCATAAGCATTGTAAACCCTTTTCTACTTTCATACTTAAACTCTAAAGTTAATGAATGATGCAAGTTGTGTTTTATCATTATGATATGATATGCAAGTTTATCATGTTATGCAAGTATGCTATGATATGATATGCAAGTTTATCATGATATGTTTTGCAAGTTTACTATGATGTAATATGCAAGTCTATCATGTTATGTATGCAAGTTTGATATGTTATGATATGCAAGTTGCCATGTTATGACTGCAAGTTTGGGTTGATCATCTCACTCATGTTATCATGTTATGCAAGCTTATCTTGGGTTTATGAGCTTAAAGCTTCAAGCTTTATGCTAAAGGTTGCATTTTGGCAACATGTAAGTTATCATACCTCTTATGATAACTTGCATGTGAGGCTAAATGCGAACTTATGGCCATTTCTACATGTCATTTATCACCATGTATCACCAATATGCTAAGTTTGGTTTTATGCATGCTTTTGAGGCCTAAAAATGTAATATGCAAGTATATGAACACATGTACATTTCATATGCCACCATGTTGAACTTGTGGCTTCAACACCTTTATGTCATGATTATGCCAAGTTCCCTCTTTCTATCCTTTATGCGCTATTGCGATATGTAAGCGATGGGATTGCGTTTGGGGTTGGGTAAACTTAAAAGACATAAAAACATAAGCTTGGGAATTTACCTATTAAGTTAGGTCTACCCTTTGGGAATTTACCTATTAAGTTAGGTCTACCCAAATGCTTGAAAACTTGTAACATGTTTTGGAAACATGATGGACATGACACTTAGAAAAGATAAGTGTGACCAACTCGAGGTTGGGTTGAGTTTGTAGCGTAAACCTACCCGGAACCGACCGGCTTAACTAGTTGCTACAAACAATAGGACCCAATGTGAGAAGTTGGTCATGTTGTACCTTGAACCCGAGGTTAGACCAAGTTGTGGTGTAAAGCTACCCGGAACCGACCGGCTTAACTAGTAACTGCAACAAAGTCTAATGTGAGAGGTTAAGGCGCATTAAATTAATTAATATCTCATGATTAGGGTTAAGTCATGGTCCACTTAATACTTAACCAATTTGGGCTAGGTAGATTAATCGGGGTTAAGTCGTGAACTCATCGTTACACTTAACCAAGTTAATCCATGATTAGCAAGAGGGTTAAACCGTACTTAACCCACTAGAAAAATCCTAGCAATGGGGGTCCACTCCAGCAGTAATCCCAAGTTTGTATCATTATGACCCTAGGGACTAGGCTAGGGTGGGGGCACGATTACTGGACGGGAGGTAAGTGACCAAAAACGACGGCAGAGTGGTACGCCGGTGTAGTTCCGGGCGGACCATGGTCGTGCACATAGTCCGAAGCCGGGGAAAGCATGCACGGGTACCAGTAGATCGAGACTGTGCACTTATGTTTATGGTGTCCAGGGGTTGCCACCCTAGGGCTTGATACACCCGACGGGAGACCCTGCACAGTCTGACTACAATTATGTTTGGGCCGCATTGACACCAACACGTGACGAGTTAGGCTTAGGGAGCCGATCGATTAGACCGTTTGGTTGGACCTCGTATTAGGGTCAAACCATGTTATTGGACCTCATATTAGGGTCGCTTCATGTTATTGGACCTCGTGTTAGGGGCACTTCATGTTATTGGGCCAAAGCTTGGGCCAAGGGATCAATACTTGCTTATTCAAGTCATGTTAGTTTGCTAGTACACCTGTGGTGCAAAACCTTAAACCTGATTATGCGATGACACCTTTATCTACCTTGTTAGTTAATCATCATGCCAGTATGTAGTTATCCATATGTTCATCTCAGCTTTCATCATGCCAGTTAACTTTATCATTTTACATTGATTGTAGTAGGGCTTACTCAGTCTTTTTGACTGACCTGTTTTCTTTCGCCTCTTTTCTTCCGTTCCCCCCCCCCTCCCCAGGTTCTCAGGGAGGGAATATTGGAGCTTAGCTTGGATTTCTGATCGCTTGCTTGTGGGATTTTAGCTCATGTACGGTCTTGACATGAAGCTAGCTATGGTTATCACTTATTTTGGGGATAATACTTATGTATTTCAGTTTTTCAGTAATGTTGTTTTTATCTAGACTTGTGTATTTGGAAAGTTGACATTATGTTGTACCAGACTTGTTTTGAAATGGTTTGAAATCTTCCGCTGTTTTATCTATGTTATTTACTCTGTTTACATATATACATATGTTCTTGTTCTGCCTTGATATATCATTATGCATGTTTACCCGGTACAAACGCCCCTCCAAAGTCAGAGTGCTTGCAAGAGCCACCCTGGCGGAGGTGGGGTGTTACAAAAATTATAAAAATTAAATTATCACTATTTCCCAAAAGAATCTTGTCTAAATTCAACCCCGATATTCAAATATATTGAAATAACCTTTATGGCCGATAAACGATTCTATAGTGACTATTCTGAAATTTGATTTGGACATATCTCAAAATCTACCCGACGAAATCCTGATTTTCCTCTTCCACTAGAAAGATATACTCCACCAGCTCCACACGTTTCTTGTTTCGCAGAAATCCAATTTAAAACGAACTTTGTACATTCAGTTGAAGTTCAAATCGCCAAATAGCGAACTGTCGCGCCATTTCGAGCTCTATTTTAATTATATTATAAACTATACTTTCAACTGTCGACGATTGAATATATTCGTTATTCAAATTCAATTCCAAGCTGAATTAAATATCACAGATGATCCGGTTCACACCATATCGTCATTTCGGCCAATTCTGTCTATTTCAGAATTAAATATATTATTTAATTATTATTTTAATTAAATATTCATCATAATTAAATTCCACGACCATTTAATTCACTATATTACCATTGATATAAATAAATAAATTAATCATAATACCTCTGCCGGTTCGGGTCATTACAATCTTCCCCACTTAAAATAATTTCGTCCTCGAAATTGCTAAAAGGTAGAGAACGACCCTATCGACTGGTTAGAACATATTTGTTCACTTCTTAACTTCAGTTTCAACTGAACCAATTTAATTTCAATTAAATATTAATTAATTCTTATCAACGAAAATTTTCAAAAATCCTGAAAATTTTCTAACGCCTTAACTTTTCGAAAAATTTCGCCATCACCTCCTTTGTACTGGTCAATCGGCCAAACTCCAACTCGCCTCTCTGGGCCATCTCCAACCCAAAAGAAAATCAAACAGCCAAGCGGCTTGCCAATTCGTCTCATAAATCCTATATCCAATAGAAATATTATAAACTGGTACCTTTTGTCGGCATATCATTATATCCTTTACATCTGCTGTCAGTTCAGCATATACCAAGGTCAACCTAATCAAATTCCAATCTGTTTTTATCCACAAATCCAATCATTCGCTTATATCCAAGCCAATTATCATTTCAAACTCGAGTTTCATTCTCGATTCCCAATTCCTTAACTCCTCAATCCAACACCATTTCGGATTTTAATTTCACAAATCCAATCTTATTCGATTTCAATTCAACTTCAGTTACCACTTAACTGAATTTTCTTTAATTCAAATCTGCTTTCACAAATTTCTGTTGAATTTGTTTTTAATTTAAACAGTCTTTCCCTGGGAGTTTTTAAACAGTTTACTCTTTTCAAAAATCAAATTTTCCTTTTTGAAATTCAACTGAGCCCATAATCAATATTCCATTAGTTAAATCACTTCTCAATTTCTTTATCAATATTTGTTAACCAAATATTTTCAATAACCATATTGGCCTTCACGTTATTTAGAAAACATTTCCGAATATCGCCTTCCTTTGTTTTCTAAACTTTAGAAAATATATGTTATTTATAATTGGAAAATATTCCAATTAATTATCTCTTTTCCGATCTCGTTTATTTCTATACTTAGGAAATATTTATTTTCTATTTCCAAGTTTACACTTATTTGGGTTAAAACGGATGTTGTGTAAAACATCGTTACGACAACTCAAATACTATATTCAACTAACTCTTATTCAACATTGATCTTCAAGCCAGAAATCTTACTATTTATTTGTTAATAATGAAATCAATCAAGTTGGGGTATAACTACCTCTCAGACCTTGACTGAATAACATTTATAACGTCAAAACAGATAAGACTACTTACTCGAATAATCAATACCATACAACTAATTATTCACTTTGAAACACGTATACGCTTCCTCTTTCTATTCTTACTAGATTTTATTCTTAAACTTCCTTTTTGATTTCACTATTCTATTTCTAAGTCCGTTTCCTTATCAACTTCCATATATATATATATATCGATATGTTGATTTCTAACTATCAAATTATCTTAAAAATATTCTAACCCCTTAAATTTCAGGAAAAATTCGCCATAACCTCCTTTGTACCGGGAGCATCAGGATATTTCAAATAGCCTCCCATGGCCCTCACCAATCCAAAATAAAAAGAAAAAGCCAAGCGACTAGCCGATACGGCGCATAAAATCTCATATATAAATTAAATACATACCTTTTGTCAAGCATTCTATTTATATACCTTCATACCTTATCCATACATATCTCATGTATATTTATACATTTCTAATTCATTTCAACTTAATCCAATCATTTTAACTTAGTTCGTTAAGTGATTTTCAAATTACTGGTTTGCCCATTTCACCTTTTTAATTGAATATACATGTTCAAATATAGGTTTAACTTGTTTATCAACTAATTGAATTCCATTTCAATTTTATTTGAATTTCCTATATTCAAATTCCATTTCAATTCTCTTATTCAAATTCTATATTTGAATTTCATTTCAAATCTCTTATTCAAATTTTATATTTGAATTTCGTTTCAATTTCCTTATTCAAATTCTATATTTGAATTTCATTTCAATTCTATTTGAATCTTCTATATTCAAATTTCATTTTCACTTTCGATATTCAAATCCTATATTTGAATTCCTTTATATTTTCTATATTCACTTTTCCATTATTTAAATCTTCTTTATTCAAATCTCATTTGAAATTCCTATATTCAAATCCCTTTTGAATTTTCTATATTCAAATCCCCTTCGAATTTTCTTATTTACATTCTATGTTTGATTATTCAAATTCCTTTTCAAACTTTCTTTACTCATTCTTTATTATAAATCCCATTTGAAATTCAACACAACTTGTCTTTCCCAAAACAATTTCAGAACAGTATCTTTGGTAGTAGTTCGTCACTTACAACTCGAAAATGAATACTGATGATGCAGCTGTCATCATCAGAATCTATTTTCCAGTGATCGAAGTGAGTTCAATACTATAAAACCATTTCTAAACATTTTCCACTTTGAAATTCATTTCAAAATATAATTCACACTGCTTGTAAAACAATTAAAAATCTCCCAGGATCTTAAATTTTCCTTATTTTTAATCCAAATCCATTTACAAACACTTATCCAATTTTCCAGAGTTTTATTTCAATTTCTGGTTTAAATTTAGATTTAACTCATTTCGTAACACTTACATGAATTCTGATTGGTTATTTACATAACCATTTTATTTATAATCTTACTCGATTATAATAACAACCAATATATCCATTATATTATAATTTTGGTATATATATCTTCTCTATATCGAGATATACCTTGGGTAAACTTATTTTAATTTACCCTCTTTTCAAAACATACCGTGCCGATTCATCGTATTCGAGTGTTTACAAAATCCCTACCGATACAGTGGATCAAACTGATCGACCAGAATTCACAAACAACTCAACCAATGGATCTTCACAATATAAAACAATTTTTTTATATCAATAACAAATACGCTCACTCGTATATATACACTCAATCTCAGTCTAGGGTATTACTAACCCTATCTCTACCGAGTCACGCCACAGAGCTAAGGTAATTTACTTAACTTAAGCTCTGATACCAACTGTAATGACCCGGATTTTCAACGACTTTGGTTATCGACATAAACACGATGTCGATAACCAAAACACCGAAAAATCCTGGTAATTAGTGAAAGAAATTAGAGGGTGAGGAAAGATAAGATAGAAACTTAGAATAGAAGAAGAAGAAGAACACAACATCAGAGTAACACGAACCTCACAACGAAACGAATAACATATAATATATAACATAACTTGAAATATACATTTGTACTTGAACATACATCATTATCAAAGTACAACACTTACAACACAGCGGAAATAACTATAGCTATATGATCCTGAAGCCTCCTGCTCCAGCTCTTCAACTATATCTGTAAAATCCCGACTACTTGACTGCCCGTACAAATATAGGCACCCAAGAGTTTAGGGAAAACAACAAAGTAAACTCCGGGTCAGTCATGGGACTGGTATGAGTAAAACAGTTTAAAAACAGTTCGAACAAGTAAACGATATCTCATAAGACCACGCCGCATAACGGAACGGGTTTTTCCCTTATGAGAATCCAAAATATCTTTATATCAAAAACCTTTTGATATTATAATAATGTCTATCAACCACAGTATATATATAATCATCTAGCAGAAACACTTTCATCTCACGTTCTACATATATAGTATACAATCAAAACCGCAAGCACGTATTGGGTAATGGATTTCCAACTATGACAAGGTATGGAACCACCTTTCGCTCGTGTACCTCTAGAGAGGAATACACTGGGTTCAACAAGAACATCTTGCAACCCGGCCACACATGACCGACCACTCATTTCGCTTGAGCGTATCGAATGTATATCACCAACGGTTGGGATCAGCAACCATTTCCCGAATGGGACAGCATCAACAATAGAATTTTAGAAGTAAATGAAACTCTAGATCAGGTGATTATACACCCTACTTCGGTGCGACCGACTTAGCCATGTTGTCTGCCCGATTTCTGTCATTTACCGATTTGATGAGGCTTGAGGTTACGCTTCATCATCACATCAGATTTACTTCGAATGCCACATCGTCAAATCCATCAAATCACCGATTGACGTCCTCAACCATACATTATGTGTTAGCTAAAAGAAGTTTCCTTCTTTGCTTCCACTCTTGGTACGGTTGGAGAAATCAATATACGTGATCGTATGGAAATACTATGTCAGACATCCGTCCATACAAGTCATCCAGGAACAGGATGAACCGAAGGCACTATTCTGTAAACAGGATAGCCCTTGCATAACTCCGTCTTCAATTTCCTTTGGCATATATGATTCGCAACGCTTATGCCAATACAGAGTGGTTCTTTGGATAATAATCCAACTGGTCTCTCCATATTAACAACGTTAAAATGGTCAAAACTTCGATAGTCTGTGATTTAACTATCGAATAAAAACAAGTGTGCAAACAACGATATTATTTCCAAATGGAAATTTATATCGATCAAAATCATTCCACTTTTATCTCTTTATTCCATTAATTTACTTATCTCATGTTTCCCTATATTCAATGTTTCCTGTTTTCTAAATTTGGAAAATATACGTTATTAACAATGGAAAACATTTCCATTTCCTTGTTTTCTTTATTAGAAAACATTTCTGGTTTCTTATTTGGAAAACATTTCCAAAGCTTCTTCATTGGACTTAGACAGATGTTTAAACAAACCATCGCGATGCCACTCAAACCATTTCCTTTACTGCCGAACCTTAACTATTCCTTAGTTAAAAACTAAGCCAATCTAGTTGGGGTAGAACTACCTCTCAGACCTTAACTGAACAACATTTCTAACTTTGAAATAGGCAAAGTTCACTTTATATTTCTTTACTAACTTCCTTACTTAACCCTCCCCGAATAGCTATATTCGATTGACCCTTTTCACTTAACTCTATTCGATTAACTAACATCGATTAACTCTTTTGAATTAACACTATTTGATTAACTCTATTTGACTAACGCTATTGATTTACCCATTTCACTTAACTCCTTTCGAATAAACTATATTCGATAAATCCTTTTACTTTCTTCGAATAAACTATATTCGATTAACTCATTTGCTTCTATTCGAATAACTATATTCGATTAACTCATTTGCTTTCTATTCGAATAACTATATTCGATTAACTCATTTGCTTTCTATTCGAATAAACTATATTCGATTAACTCATTTGCTTTCTATTCGAATAAACTATATTCGATTAACTCCTTTGCTTTCTATTCGAATAAACTATATTCGATTAACTCCTTTGCTTTTTATTCGAATAAACTATATTCGATTTACTCATTTGCTTTCTATTCGAATTCGAATAAACTATATTCGATTAACTCCTTTGCTTTCTATTCGAATAAACTATATTCGATTAACTCCTTTGCTTTTTATTCGAATAAACTATATTCGATTTACTCATTTGCTTTCTATTCGAATAACTATATTCGATTAACTCCTTTTACTTTATTCTCTAATCGATTAAAGTAACATCGATTAACTACTTTTACTTTATTCTCTAATCGATTAAACTAACATTGATTAACTACTTTACTTTAACACTAATCGATTAACTAACATCGATTAACTCCTTTTAACTTTATCACTAATCGATTAACTAACATCGATTTACTCCTTTACTTTATTCTCTAATCGATTAAACTAACATCGATTAACTCCTTTTAACTTTATCACTAATTAATTAACTAACATCGATTAACTCCTTTACTTTATTCTCTAATCGATTAAACTAACATCGATTAACTACTTTTTAACTTTATCACTAATCGATTAACTAACATCGATTAACTCCTTTACTTTATTCTCTAATCAATTAAACTAACATCGATTAACTACTTTTCGAATAAACTATTCATTTATAAAGATTTACTTTTAGTAACGGTTCTTCACTTTACAAACGATTTCCTTTTATTCTAACTTATCCTTTGATTTTATAAATATTTCTTTTATAAAAATCCTTTTCCTTTTCTATATAAAATCCATCGATTTTATATAAATAATTCATTTTCAAATACACTTTGAAAATATTCCTTTATCAACATTCGGTATGTTATGGTATTCAACATATCAAATCACGATGATCAGTATCGTCCCAACACATATAATCGACAACAGATTATATATTACATCATATATCACAATGTATGAAAAACAGTAAAATAAATGTTGAGGAACCCAGTTGGGTTCCTCCAACCTATTTCCCTGCATCACAGATGTTAAACAATACAGATAACATCACTTTCAGTTCCATATGATATATTCTGTTAAACAGAATCAATATAGAATAGTCAACTAACTGACTAGGAGTTCAATCAAACAGTCAACACACAGTCAAACAGCCAATATCTAACAGTTCTATAAATACAACATGAAAATATAAACTGTGACGGCCCGCCCCGCACCAACCGACATTTACTCCAAAAGTGCGCTGTACACGTGTCCAGTTAGCACGGAACGGGTCGTCAGAAGGAAAAGAAAGAAGAGAATGGACTAATCAAGGAACCTGTAATATGTCTCACAGCGCATAGAACAAAATATAATAATAACATACTTGACATAAAACAGAAGAGACAGTGCATAAGCTAAAACCAGAACTGAGCATCATAGCAGCGGAAATCCAAAATATAGCTTATTACAACTTTTCAAACTGTCTCAAAACAAAAGCAAGATAAAGGAGGTACACTACTAATGCCCAAGTAGTGACCACCAACGACACAGGGAGAATATCTATATATCATACGTGGAAGCCTCCTGCTCGCCTCCGAATCAGCTACTCGCGCATCACCAGCTAACCATAACCTGTCTCTAGTCTGCTCGTGTGAGCACCCAGAGTAATAAGAGGAGACATAAAACTCTGGGTCAGACATAAAGCCTGGTATGAGCGATAAGCATCTAAACAAATAATAACAGGTATAATCCAATCATACCTGAACCTGGACCTGCAACCAAAGAGTTAGCACTACATACTGTACAACGCTCTAAGGTGCCCTTTCAAATGGTGTAAAGATAACGGGGGTGGGGGTGTGCATGTCATAGTGATGTCAAACAATCAAACATAGCAAGCATCCTCACATCCCTCACTCAGTGCGTAAAGCATACGATACCCACTACCTTGGTCCTCTAATCCTTTGGGCCATGACGGAATCCAATCCCGTGTAACTATCACTACAAGCCCACTATCCATCTCTCAGTGGTGGACCAAAGTTATGAATACCGACAACCCCTTTGCACACGTCCCGCAACAAAGCCCAACCATGAAGTGAACTCATTGATTCCCAACTGGTTCCGGGATCCTGAGCTCTAACTTCCATTTGGACTACCTTTGCATCTCGGGTTTTAATCATCATCCTCCGGATCGGTCTTCATTCAGTTCGCTTCGCTTCAGGTCGTGGTCTTCCTTCAGGTTCGGATCGTGCTCCGCCCTCCAACGGTTCGGGTCGCACCACCCTGGTTCGGTTCGCAGTCACTAGCTCGTGGTCACCCTCTGTTTCGGATCGTGCGCTCCCCTCCAGATCGATTCGTGACAAGCTCCTTCAGCTCGGATCGTGGTCATCTGAATACGGTTCGGATCGTGGTATGATCTCCAGGTCGGATCGTGACCAGCTTCGGATCGCGACTCGTGGATCGTGGGTGCATCGGATCGGGTTCCATCTCCACGCGGATCGGGTCGTAATGCTCATTCGCGATCCGGATCGAAGTACTTCAGTTTGGGCACGGCGCTGCATCGATTCGTCTCGTGGGTCTAACCACGATCGGGTCGGGTCGTAGGAGGAATAAGCGATCCGATCCGGGTCAACTTCCAGCGACGGTTTACACGCCTCTCGACGGCGTTTTCGACCATTCTAACTATTGAAATCAATCACAAAACATACCAAACAGTCATAGCAACACATACAAGTGACCTCAAACACCAAAACAACAATATGATAGGTTTAAATAGATCAAACATAGCCAAAACCTCATATTTTCCCTCAAGCATGTTTAGGTGAAACTAACCATATGTTTAACAAAACTTAACCAAATCAACCCAAATTCATATCAGAGGTCTAAAACAATATTTCAGAATTTATGAATATTTTTCCAGATTTTTAACATGCATAAATTCGCTAATTTCCACTAATTACCTCTTAATCCCCCAAATTTCGGGATTTGCAAAATTAGTCGAAATCAACCCAAATTCATATCAGAGGCATAAAATGATGTTTTAGAATTTTGGGAATTTTTCTAGATTTTTCTGAGCCATTATTTCGCTAATCTTCGCTAATTACCATAATTAGCCATAATTAGTGAGGAACTATGCAAATCGCTCACCTTAGCCACAAACAAACTTTAGATCTGAAATAATCTCTGATTTGGATCCAATCCCTATGTGTTCCAGCAGCTCTCTTGCTAATTTGGTGAAGATCTTCTTTGATTTGATGTAGATTAGGCCAAAACTTGATTAGAAAGTGATTAGAAGGTGATTTGGGATGAAATTAGAAGGTGGAGGCCATGACTAGGGTTGAAGAAACTAAGTGGCGGCTGGAAAAATGATTCTAAAACCGAAATCCAAACCCTAGCAGCCCTTAAATACTCCCAAACCCGAAATTACCCAATGGGCCTAGCTGCTAATCATCCGGTTAAGCCCAATTAGCTGAAATTAACCCTTTAAACCTTAATTCAGTCATATCTCTCAAACGGTAAGTCCGTTTGGCTATTATGACCACTCTACGGAAAGAGAAACCATTATTTGAATCCAATGGAAGTGGTTTCAGGTAAAAATTCCTTTCCAGTCAAAAGTTATGGCCAAAGCAGTACCAACTAGGGGTAAAACGGTCATTTAAAAATCGACAAAAATCATGAACATGGGAAATGACCCCAATAGTCATCTCCCAAAGTTACATGACCGTACGACTTTATATGTGAAAGAAATAATTATTCTACGATCCCATGATGCGTAGAATACGGGTCGTTACACTCTTCCCCCCTTAAGAAATTTCGCCCTCGAAATTCCCTAACCAAAACACAAAAAGGGTCCCGCATGCCTATCAACCATAAAACAACAATCAACATGCAAAGCAAGTCTATCCTAGCATGCGGTTTACTAACAAGGGAAGAAACTATCACTACCAAAACCTTACTAGGCAAAGAGTTCTGGATACTTCTTCCTTATATCTTCCTTTGTTTCCCAAGTACAGTCTTTTTCATTCTTACCCCACTGGACTCTGACTAGTTTCACCACCTTCCTTCGAAGCTGCTTCGTATCGTTCTCAATGATTCGCATAGACTTGCGGTTCTCAACCGCCTCGGGTTCAACTTCGCTATCATCCAACTAATCTGGTGAAATAGCCACATTAGGGTCTTGCACAACTTCCTTAACTGGGAAACATGAAATACGTTGTGAACTCCCGCCATCTTGTCAGGTAGCTCTACCTCATATGCCAAATTCCCAACTTGCTCGAGAACTGGGAATGGGCCAACAAATCTTGGTGCTAACCTACCTTTCCAACCATTCCGAATCACATTCTCTAAGGAGAGATCTCGACAAACACCAAGTCATTAACGAAGAATTCCAAATCTCTTCGCCTCTTATCGAGTTAAGCCTTCTGCCTATCTTTATCCCTTCCCAGTAGTAGATCTGCTCTATGTCTCAATACATCTTATTACCACTGGGATGTATAGTCAATTTCGAGTGATGATATGCTCTAAGCACTTCACCTCTCGGTCCATCTACGTTGGGTACAACTAGTCCCTTATTCTTTCGAAGCCACCCTTCTCGATCAAATCCTTACTTGATCATTCTCTTTCCATCGATACCCATCTCTACCCTAGAGATGGTTCCCAATAGATTAGGATCGTCCTTCTAACTGGAAACAATCCTCTCAATCAAAATCGATCTAATCGTCAAGCTTACTAGCGTTTCTGAATCCAATTCAGTCTTGGGTCTGAAATCATATCCTGTGACATACTCTAGTTGCTTCCATCCTAGAAACAAAACCCCTAAACTGGCATGTCTCCTACTCAATGCAACTAGTACTGCACCCAAATCCTTTACTATGATCACTCTGCCCCATGGAGTCATGGCGACTCCACTGCACTGATCCATAGTCACTAATCCTTTGTTATGTCCACTCTGCCCCATGAAGTCATAACAACTCCACTGCACTGGCTCATTGCCTTACTAATCCTTTACTATGTCCACTTTGCCCCTCGAGTCATGACGACTCTACTGCACTGGCTCATAGTCCTACTACAATCACTTTGTTCCCCATCGCTGGAACCCTACAGGTGATAGTCTACTCAAGAGAAGAAAGATAGGAACAAACATAGCAACCATAACATCCATCAAACAAATCCTATCTATCACCCGCTAAAGTCATAAACACATCGACACCTACATGATTGGTCTAACCAATCCCAATATGTCGATTCTAGCATGTCTGGTCCAACCAACATCAATAACTAATGGAAGCCCAGCCTCCATACACCGATGCCTACTTGACTGGTCCAACCAATCCCAGGCCAATGGAAGCCCCGCCTCCCTTCGGACTACCGTACGTCCAACGTACGTTTATCCTCCAAGGATAATTAAACTAATGGAAGCCCAGCCTCCAATCGGACTACCGTACGTCCAACGGATCCAAGGTAACGGGCGTCCCCAGATACCCCTGCTTTTAGTCCTCCTAAAATACTTGAGTCCAACCCAAGTCTATCCATTATCTTGCTGCCCTCTCGAGTCCAACCCGAGCCGAATCCAATTCCTTGCAGCGTTCTCGAGTCCAACTCGAGTCAATCTATAACTCAGACCCAGTCTTGAGTACCGACAAACTCTAGTCCAACATGAGTCGTCTCTCTATTCGTTGCATCTCCAAGATCAACGAACACCTATTTTCTTTTACGAGTTCAAGTCCAACTTGAATCGCTCTAATCTTCGTTGTATCTTCCATGATCAACGAACACATCCTATTCCTTCAAAGTTCAACTATCCAATAGAGAACATCAACATAGGGTCCTAAACAATCCATTGCTTTGCATCTTTCTCGAGTCCCACTCGAGCAATCTCATAACCCTATCGAGTCTAACTCTGGGCAGTCTATACCATTGAACAGTATCATCATGTTCCGCCTGCCCTTCACTCCTCGAGTGAACCAAGATATCATCCAATGAAAATCGCAACGTCTACTTATCCCTCACGCAAACCATCCTAGTCAAACTGGACATTCCCCAAGCACAAGCCCCAAAGGCCTAAACCAATATCAGACAAGCACCTAAGGAACATCTCCTCCGAGTTCAGACAATCCACATGAGGTGATACTAGCAAAACAATCTAGCACTGGAGTACTCATTTGCCTCCCAGAGACAACTAGAACTTATTACAACAGTAACCTTTCAACTTTCTTAACTCCAGTTACTATCGCCATCACTAGGTAGGTACCTAATACCACCCTATTCCTTTGGAGTAGATCGACTCCCCAAAATAATGCTAAACCCAGTAAAACCCAAAACAAAGCAATCACAAGGAAACATACATCCATGACTCGATAAGACCACATTAACAAATCATGCCAAAACTAGTCGAACCACAAATCGCGTTCGTCATAACTAAAGGTCTATCGACTAACTCAGGTTTGTCAAACAAAACCCGATCAAAACATCTTAAATAGAAAGCATACCTCGAATGACGACACCTTTTTCCTTCTACGCCGCAGTTGGGGCATTAGACGAAGAAGGAACAACGTTGATAGTATACGCTTTCACAATCTGCTTCTCCCTAGGAGGTTGTGGGCAATCATCCTTGTGATGTCCCGCCTGGCCGCAGTTAAAGCACTTCCTTTCCCCAGGCTTTTCTCGACAGTCTCTGGCGTAATGGCCCTTCTTGCCATAACTAAAGCATTTGCCATCTTTCTTATTCTTCTTATTCTGACCATCCATGGTCGGGTTCTGCTTCCTCTTGTTCTGAGAATTCTTCTTGCCTTCACCGCCTACTTGCGGCTTTGGCTCCTCTGCAGATGCCGTAGCAACTTCGGCCTTCGACTTAGGGAAAAGGCTCTCTGACCTTAATGCCTTTCCTACAATAGACTCGAACATCTCATCGATATGGTTTATAAGTCTTTCCCCCAAGTACCCATCCAAGCCAGTTATGAACTTCTCGTTCTTCTTTTCGACTGTATCGATAAGGGACCATCCATATTTCGATAAAGTGTCGAATTTAGTGATATACTCCGAGACTGCTCTACCGTTCTGCTTAAGCTCCAAGAACTTCTTGAACAGTTCTGATTTATGAGCAGCTGGAATAAACTTATCACAAAAGCGAGTCTTAAACTGATTCCAAGTAACTTGATCTTCTGGAGTAGCTGTTCTAATGGCATTCCACCAATTCATCGCTCGCCCTTGCAGCTGACGAGACGCTAGCCTTCTCTTCATCGCATCCTCAAGACCCAAGTCGTCGAAGATACGATCACAGCTATCCAACCAATCCTGAACATCTGTGGCCGACTCCGTTCTATGGAACGGCTTCCCACCAAGGCTAGTGTAATCCTTGCACAACTTAGCGAAATCGACCCTAGGCGCCTGCACTACTGGACCACCACCATTTCCGGGATTGGGAACTGCTCCCTGAACATCTCTAAGCATGTCTCTCATGAGGTCGGTAAACATCGCCCTCATGTCGACAGCATTCCCATTATTGGCTCCCCTTCCAGCACCTCTAGCATATCGGCTCATCGTTAATCTGTAAAAGGGGAAACGATTAACGACCCCATAGTGGTGCTAGTGCAGTACAACTTCATTCTTATACTACCAATAGTATATATATATATATATATAGCTTTTGAAAACCAAAGTAATCACAAATACGCGCTCTCATATACGTACTAACTCTCCCTAGTGTCTTTCCCTAGGTTAACTACGCAACCTAGAGCTCTGATACCAAGTGTGACGGCCCGCCCCGCACCAACCGACATTTACTCCAAAAGTGCGCTGTACACGTGTCCAGTTAGCACGGAACAGGTCGCCAGAAGGAAAAGAAAGAAGAGAATGGACTAATCAAGGAACCTGTAATATGTCTCACAGCGCATAGAACAAAATATAATAATAACATACTTGACATAAAACAGAAGAGACAGTGCATAAGCTAAAACCAGAACTGAGCATCATAGCAGCGGAAATCCAAAATATAGCTTATTACAACTTTTCAAACTGTCTCAAAACAAAAGCAAGATAAAGGAGGTACACTACTAATGCCCAAGTAGTGACCACCAACGACACAGGGAGAATATCTATATATCATACGTGGAAGCCTCCTGCTCGCCTCCGAATCAGCTACTCGCGCATCACCAGCTAACCATAACCTGTCTCTAGTCTGCTCGTGTGAGCACCCAGAGTAATAAGAGGAGACATAAAACTCTGGGTCAGACATAAAGCCTGGTATGAGCGATAAGCATCTAAACAAAATAATAACAGGTATAATCCAATCATACCTGAACCTGCAACCAAAGAGTTAGCACTATATACTGTACAACGCTCTAAGGTGCCCTTTCAAATGGTGTAAAGATAACGGGGGTGGGGGTGTGCATGTCATAGTGATGTCAAACAATCAAACATAGCAAGCATCCTCACATCCCTCACTCAGTGCGTAAAGCATACGATACCCACTACCTTGGTCCTCTAATCCTTTGGGCCATGACGGAATCCAATCCCGTGTAACTATCACTACAAGCCCACTATCCATCTCTCAGTGGTGGACCAAAGTTATGAATACCGACAACCCCTTTGCACACGTCCCGCAACAAAGCCCAACCATGAAGTGAACTCATTGATTCCCAACTGGTTCCGGGATCCTGAGCCCTAACTTCCATTTGGACTACCTTTGCATCTCGGGTTTTAATCATCATCCTCCGGATCGGTCTTCATTCAGTTCGCTTCGCTTCAGGTCGTGGTCTTCCTTCAGGTTCGGATCGTGCTCCGCCCTCCAACGGTTCGGGTCGCACCACCCTGGTTCGGTTCGCAGTCACTAGCTCGTGGCCACCCTCTGTTTCGGATCGTGCGCTCCCCTCCAGATCGATTCGTGACAAGCTCCTTCAGCTCGGATCGTGGTCATCTGAATACGGTTCGGATCGTGGTATGATCTCCAGGTCGGATCGTGACCAGCTTCGGATCGCGACTCGTGGATCGTGGGTGCATCGGATCGGGTTCCATCTCCACGCGGATTGGGTCGTAATGCTCATTCGCGATCCCGATCGAAGTACTTCAGTTTGGGCACGGTGTTGCATCGATTCGTCTCGTGGGTCTAACCACGATCGGGTCGGGTCGTAGGAGGAATAAGCGATCCGATCCGGGTCAACTTCCAGCGACGGTTTACACGCCTCTCGACGGCGTTTTCGACCATTCTAACTATTGAAATCAATCACAAAACATACCATACAGTCATAGCAATACATACAAGTGACCTCAAACACCAAAACAACAATATGATAGGTTTAAATAGATCAAACATAGCCAAAACCCCATATTTTCCCTCAAGCATGTTTAGGTGAAATTAACCATATGATTAACAAAACTTAACCAAATCAACCCAAATTCATATCAGAGGTCTAAAACAATATTTCAGAATTTATGAATATTTTTCCAGATTTTTAACATGCATAAATTCGCTAATTTCCACTAATTACCCCTTAATCCCACAAATTCCGGGATTTGCAAAATTAGTCGAAATCAACCCAAATTCATATCAGAGGCATAAAATGATATTTTAGAATTTTGGGAATTTTTCTAGATTTTTCTGAGCCATAATTTCGCTAATCTTCGCTAATTACCATAATTAGCCATAATCAGTGAGGAACTATGCAAATCGCTCACCTTAGCCACAAACAAACTTTAGATCTGAAATAATCTCTGATTTGGATCCAATCCCTATGTGTTCCAGCAGCTCTCTTGCTAATTTGGTGAAGATCTTCTTTGATTTGATGTAGATTAGGCCAAAACTTGATTAGAAAGTGATTAGAAGGTGATTTGGGAAGAAATTAGAAGGTGGAGGCCATGACTAGAGTTGAAGAAACTAAGTGGCGGCTACAAAAATGATTCTAAAACCGAAATCCAAACCCTAACAGCCCTTAAATACTCCCAAACCCGAAATTACCCAATGGGCCTAGCTGCTAATCACCCGGTTAAGCCCAATTAGCTGAAATTAAACCTTTAAACCTTAATTCAGCCATATCTCCCAAACGGTAAGTCCGTTTGGCTATTATGGCCACTCTACGGAAAGAGAAACCATCATTCAAATCCAATGGAAGTGGATTCAGGTCAAAATTCCTTTCCAGACAAAAGTTATGGCCAAAGCAGTACCAACTAGGGGTAAAACGGTCATTTAAAAATCGACAAAAATCATGAACATGGGAAATGACCCCAATAGTCATCTCCCAAAGTTACATGACCGTACGACTTCATATGTGAAAGAAATAAATATTCTACGATCCCATGATGCGTAGAATACGGGTCGTTACATAAACTGTTCAGAGTTGGTGAGATTTACTCACATTGGAAGATCATCGTTAATAACGATAACCATCGCTTGATTTAGACGGACAATTTAATTCGCTATAAATTGTAACGGGCTGCACTTCACTCCCAATCCGTTCCACTGTGTAGCCACCGTCCATACGATCCCAACAGATCTTGTTTCACTGAATTTCGGTCACATACGAGATAGTTATGATATTACGAAGTTCATATACTTTTAAATTAAATTTAAACTTAGAATTTAATTGGATTGGGCCTTTACCAGAAATACGGCCCATCTTCCAATACGTTCTGCCGATACCCGCCCCCTGCTAATCCACGTACCCTGTATTCGTTTCCCTTAACATTTCAAGGCTTCAGTACACTTCCTTACACATTTTCAAAACTTTAAACCCCTTTCTAGAAGTAAAAACCGGTCCCTCTCAACTACTTCACCCATACACGTTGGACAGTTCCCTCTCCTCCTTGTTCCACATGCAGACCGACCTCTGCCACTATTTTGTTGTTTGCATTTCCCATCTCTCAACATCGAAACAGCTACTTCCCCTTCCTCTTACCTCACCCACTTTTCACGTACACGCATGGCATCCCACCCCAAAAGTAAAACTATGGTCCACGTTCAAAAATGAACAGCTTCTCCTTTCTCTCTTATACACAAACCCACAAATGAAACACCCGCACAGTTCACGTTTTGACCCATCTGCTTTCGCTTATCACGAAAGATGGCATCGTTGCCTGTACAAAACTGTTTTGCCACTTCGTGTAAAACCTTCCAGTACACAGCAACATGTTCGGCTGTTTCAACTACAGCCTATACGTTCAAAACTTCAAATGCATGCTCGTTCTTTCTCTTTTGAAACTAATCCACGCATAAAGAAGCTCCAGACTCCAAAATACTCTCGTTCCCTTTACTGTCTTCATTTACTGGTATATTTCCCTCCCATTTAAACGTCATGCACTCCCATATATTCAATGTCAGTGTCAATGCTTCGAACTTCACTCCGCAACATTTAAGCATCACCACCCTTCTGTCAATCAATACAAGCTTCGAACCAAAATGATACTACCAACACTTCTCTTCTTCGTTTAAACCATCTGCACTACTTTCAGCGAATTAACGCTGTCAAAAGAAAACCAGCGAACTGAAATGCTCCGAATCCCATCAACAAGTATATTAAAGTAAAGAGAATTATAGCAGGGTTCCTAATATATAGGTTTGAAGATTTATCGGATTTTTCTTGGATTGCTTTGATTATCTGAAGGCGTGGAAATCGGTTTGAGGAAAAGATGAGTGGCGGCTAAGCAGACGGAAAAGATAAGTTTAGGTTAGGCAATGAAGGTATTTTATAGTCTTTTAAAAATTTAATACGTTGTTCCTATGTGTCCGCATATAGCCTTCTGATGTTGAGAACGATGGAGCGTGGAGACTTAGCAACGGAAGGAAACAAAAAATATATGTGTATTATATACTTTAGATATTGGGGTACCGCGTTACATAAGGTTTTATCATTTTAAGGACTGCTATCGACAGAAATAAACATACCGTCGTGACCAGCAAGGTGTCACAATCCCAAAAATATATTAATATCGGTAGATTAACTCATATTGTGAAACTTCAAAATGTTGATTTCAGGGTGCGAAATACTTCAATAAAAAGTCGCTTATTAAATTAATTAAAAATTACAGTAAAATTCTAAAAATTAAATTATCACTATTTCCCAAAAGAATCTTGTCTTAATTCAACCCCGATATTCAAATATATTGAAATAACCGTTATGGCCGATAAACGATTCTATAGCGACTATTCTGAAATTTGATTTGGATATATCTCAAAATCTACACGACGAAATCCTGATTTTCCTCTTCCACTAGAAAGATATACTCCACCAGCTCCACACGTTTCTTGTTTCATAGAAATCCGATTTAAAACGAACTCTGTACATTCAGTTGAAGTTCAAATCGCCAAATAGCGAACTGCCGCGCCATTTCGAGCTCTATTTTAATTATATTATAAACTATACTTTCAACTGTCGACGATTGAATATATTCGTTATTCAAATTCAATTCCAAGCTGAATTAAATATCACAGATGATCCGGTTCACACCATATCGTCATTTCGGCCAATTCTGATTATTTCAGAATTAAATATATTATTTAATTATTATTTTAATTAAATATTCATCATAATTAAATTCCACGACCATTTAATTCACTATATTACCATTGATATAATGAAATAAATTAATCATAATACCTCTGCCAGTGCGGGTCATTACACAAACAAACTCCAAATTTAGTGAAACAAGATTCATTGAATCCGTTAGGAAGAGGTCTAGTAAAATGTCAAGGTCACATATTTTTGGGATTTTTTTCCGTAATTATAGAAATTTTAAACGCTTGATTTTTCATTGATATTTATAAAGGGATTTTCACAAATGACCTCAAAATTCGACGAAACCTGTCCCATTGGATCCATAATATTTTTAATGCTAGAATTAGCTTTATTTTGTCAAAAACAGAGATTGTATAGGTTTGTTTTAATTCGATACTTCGAGGTGAAGTTTTGATTAATATTAAAATATAATATTTAATACCCACTTCTCTTATATAAATACCCAGCTAGTCAAAGACCTAAAAAACATTTCTACGTGGTCAACATTATGCGCCTCCACCCACAGCAATTCCAATGGCCAGAATAACCCCATCATTTCGATCGATTATCTCTCAATCCAAAAATCAATTTCAAATTCATTCATCTGCAAACCTTTAGATCTCGTTGAGATCCATCTTCTAAACCATTGTGAAATGTTATTAGTCGTCTGATGGAGGAAATCGGCCCTGAAACAGTGGGCATTCGTTGGCCTTGGGTAGATGAAAGGTGAGATCGAACGGAGAGCTGTTCGGTGCGAGCATCGAGGGAGGTCAGCCGCTTATTCTGGCGTCACCTGATCGGTCAACGATGAACGTTGGGGTGGTGCGGCAGGAGGCAAAATGCGTGGGTCAGTTTTCTGAAAGAAGTCAACGAAGGTGAGCAGGCTACTGAAGGGAACGAAGCGGTATGGGAAGACCTGGGAAGGAATGTATGCTGGCCTCGTTTTGTTTAGACGTGGAAAAAGTATGGGGCTGGCACCTTATTGCGTGAAGAAAGGCTCTGCGTACTGGGTAATCAAATGAAGACGGATAACCGTGGTAGCGGGGTTTCCAATTCGAATGCAAGCACAGTGAAGAACAGAAGGAACATTGGCGGTTATCCTTTATAAAAGTAATTAAATTGAAATTAGTTAAAATTGAATTTTTATTTAAAGTGTATTAATTCAATTGTAGATTTGATGCAGTCAATTCTGGAACGAGGAAACAGCGGTTTGGGGAACAATCAAATGCAGTAAAAAGGGATTTAACCCGCCCTTGATTAAACCGTAATTAAGCCATTTTTATTGTAATAAAGGAATTTTTGCTTAAGCTCAAATCTATTAATTAATTAACTATATAAGTGTTAATTTTTGCAGTTACAATCAAAGCCATCGAGAATGAGAAAAAAAAGGGTTATTCCTTTTGGACAGAAGTCGGACGTGGTGAAATACCTAATCCAAAATGTAATTAGTTAAAATAAACCCTAATTAGAGAATTAATAAATTTAATTATATTAAGTTTAAATGTTAATATCCCAGTGATATTTTATCAGAATTCGACGAGCCAAGTGTCATTGGAATTGTCTTGCTAAAATCTTCATTATGGGACAGAAATGGACGTGATCGGAATCCACTGGATTTTTATTTAAATTAAACATTCGTTTAATTTAATTAAAACCAACCGTTCAAACCATGAATCAAATCAAGGTGAGTTAAACTCACTCAGTTCTTCCCACTTATATTTTATATAAGTTGGGTTTTTATTTTATGTGCTATGGTTGCTAATGATTGTTAATGATTCACTGTTTGTTAGTTATATATTGATTGAATTTCTGAAATTAAACATTGTTTAATTTCAGTGAAAAAACAAAGCATTATTTTAATGGTTGGTCCCAATTAAGGTAACTTACCCTGTTGGTCACGTTTATAAAATAAATGTGTCAAATTTACTAAATTGTTTGTTGTGCTAAATAAATTGGTTGATGTTAAATAGTTATGTTTGCTGTTATAGAAATTATCAGTTAAATGGAATTGAATGATCTAATTTGAGATAACCGATTTGAATAAAGGGAAGAACAGGTTGGGGGGATCCAACGGGATTCCTCAAATATATTTAATGTTGTTTATTTTCATATTGTCATTATATGAACTGGTTTGTTTGAATGATTGATTTGATTTATTGACCATTGATCTGAATTCAACATTTATTTCGTTTAAACCAATGGGTGATATTGGTTGAGTAGTTGGCAATATACTGCCTATAAATCAATCATTTTACAATTATGGATTTTACCATCAAGTGAATCGATAAAAGTGAAGTTATAAAAATTATTTTTATAACTGAAATAGATTTTGAAATCTATTATTTTGAATAAAAGAAAATAATTGAAAATAAATAGTTATTATTTATTAGTTAAAATTTTAGTTAATTATTAAATGATATTATAAAGCAAAATTCTGATATTAATCAGATTTATTAGCAAGATAGTAGAAAATTAACCTAACGGTTAAGATTTGGAATAATTGTTTTTAAGAAAACAATTAAATGGAATTATTTAAATTGATATATTACTAATTAATTTAAAGAAGGAGTAATTGGAATCAGTTAATGAAATAACCGTGTTTTGGGTTGACTTGGTCAACCGTTTTAAGTAACAGTGATTATTAATTAGATTGTCTTTGAATTAAAGCAGGAAATGATTTAACGAATATTTGTTGTAATTTTAATAAGATTTTAAAAGGGGAATTTATTATATATTTTAGTTAATTAAGAAATTAAGTGGTTCTATAGTAATTAATGATTGAAGTAAATTATTATTTTTAATAATAATTTAGGAGATTACTTTCTAATTGAAATTTATTTAAAAAGTAATCAAAATGGAAATGGAATTGAATTGAATTGTGAAAAGAATTATGAATGAGTTTTATATTTTAAACCCGTATTTTATAACAAAGTTATAAAGGGATTTTAAGCACATACGATAGCTTAAATTAAATGTTTACTTAATATTTGAATTAAGTAAAAGGAAATTAAGAGAAAAGGGTTTATATTAAACCAGAGTTATATAAACAAAGATTATAAAATGAGATGAGGTGTTAAAGCATTAATTTTAAATTAACGTTGCTTAATAATGGAATTAAGAGAATGAATGGAATTGAAATAAGTTTCAAAGCGGGAAATGGTGAAATGGATAAGAAAAGGAGATGGTCAAACGTGAATTTGGCGAAGAAGTAAGTAATAGGATTTTGTAACAAAATCCGAATTTTAAAATGAATTGTTTAAAGAAGTAAAAGTAAATAGGTGATGTGTTAATAATAAATTACTTAGTTAATGAGTTATAGAATAATGGTTATATTCGAGAAGGAGTTTTCAAACGTAAGAAGTTTGGATAAAAACCATGTTTTAATAAAATATTAAAAGGGGTTTATTTTTATATAAGAATGAAATATAGTATTTTTAAAATTACAACTCATATTTATCTTAAGATAAGAACGTTGTTGATCTAGGTCTAAGAGGTAATTAAAATACCCCAACTAGAACGACTTAAGGATTACTTGAGATGATATCAGTTGTAATGGTAAAGAAGGGTAATAATTTATTATTTCCATTAGAGAAATAATAGTGTAATATTATTGGTGATAATTTAAGAATATATAATGAGAATCCCAAAGTAAAGGAAATTAAAGATATTTGTGAATATATATGATGATGCTCCAAAGTAAAGGAATAAAAGAGAATTACATAAAAATATAACGATATTTTCGAGAAAAGAAAATGAAATGTTAAATTTTGCAATGAGTATATTCTATAAGAATAAACATTGGCTATTGTGTAAAAGTAATGAAACAAAAAGGATTTCGTAATGTTGTTTTACGAATGATAAATTGAATTGATTTTTACAATTAAAGACAATGAATAATGATGGAGCAAATGTTTTGAAAAGCGAGTTAGATGGAAATTCAATATGGTTGTAAGATACTGAAATGGTTTTGAGAACATTAATATATAAAAATAAGAAGTAAATTCCTTATTTAAAATATTGAAAAGTTTAGAAGTTTTAATTAACTATTTGTTAATTATTTTAATTCAAAAGGCCAAGTGATGCTGAATACTGAACCAGTGAACTCATTTATTTTCATAATTGAGAAACTATTTATTTTGATAGTTAAATAACCGACTATCAAAACCTGACATAATGCGTTGTTGGTACGGAAAGACCGGGATCGAATTTATATTCGAAAACCATTCCGAACCAGCAAATACGTGAAGACATTGATTGAAGATGGAGCATTAAAGACCATGGATCTTCATAAGCGAAAGGATCATTTGTAATCTCTGGATAACTTCTAGAGATAACTTGTGATTCTGTCGTGATTGGAATATACGGATTACAAGGACTACTCGCTACTGATCTATAGGGTGATACCTAGGATGTGGTAGGAGGGTGCCTTCGGTTCATCATGTTCCTGGATGACTTTGCACGGATGAATGTCTGACAGCGTATTTCTTAAAAATCACGTACATTGATTTTTACAAACGTATTCCTGTTAGTGGAGGGGAATGACACTTCTCTTAGCTTAACGACCAGATTATTTTTGTGGACGTTAATTAGTGATTTGACGGATCTGACGATGTGGCATTCAAAGTGGATGGAGATGTGTTGTTCTGAAGGATAAACGTATCCCCTAGCCTCATCAACCGGGAATGGCATAAAATCGGGTAGGTCGCATGGCTATGTGGGTCGCACCCATCAAAAGGGTATATCATTACCTGATCTAGTGAAATCAAATGCCTTCGGTTGTCCCTTTTTATTCATGTTTGTATGCTATCTGTTCGGTTGGCTGACCCCCAACCGTGGCAATGATATGTTCGCTACTCTCAAGAGAAAGTGAGGGGCTGTTCATATTTAGCCTAGGTTGCAAGATGTTCTTGTTGGACCCCCAATGTATTCATCTCCAGAGGTACATTGTCGGGAAGGTGGTCCCATACCATGCCAGGAAATCCATTCTCCAATAAGTGTTTTGATTGTATACTATATATGTAGAGCGTGAGATGCAAGCATTCTACTAGATTGATATTTATTTGTATTGACAATATTATAATATCAGAGAAGATATTGATTTCAAAAATGTTTTGGGTTATTGTAAGGTAAAACCGTCTGTATTTATGTGTGGATTTGGTCTTACGATTATCCTTTTCTTTCAAAAGGATTTTGACTTTAAAATCAACTTGTGTGATACCTATAAACTTAGTGTGTTTTCTCACTCTGGTTCACCAGACTGGCCCATCGTTTGTAATGCTCGGGTTAGACCGGGTCGTACAGGTTCAGGTTATCGGATGCTGCGAAGTCCAGAGACAAGCTGGATGTGTCCAGACGTATGATACTGTCTAATATATTTTCCCGCTGTGTGTTGTATATGAGGACAAGTTATTATAACTGTCCAGATGTGTTGATGTACTCTGATGACTGTAAGTTTAAATTTTCAAGCTCTCAGTAAAAATTATTTCTGTATTATATTTTATTCTGCTGCGATGTGAGACTCTGTTTCTGATGTGTTTCTTCTTCTTCTATTCTGATATTTCTTTCTTTCTTATCTCTCGCTCTGATTTCTTTCTAATAGCTATCTGCTTTCCTGTATAATTTGAGTTGACATGGCTTAATATATGTCGGCTTAAACTGTACAAAAAAGTGGGTCGTTACACTTGCTATCAGAGCAATGGTTTAGCAATAACCTTAGCTCCGTGGTATAACTCAATAGAGATGGGGTTTGTAATGCCCTAGATTGAGTTGAGTGTTTATAATGAGCGCGTATTTGTAAATTTTTTACACAAATGTTTTGTATTATGTTGTTTGTTTAGTTCAAGTGTTAAGAAGCATTGAACTGGAAATGGGCACAGTATTATTTTATAAAGAGGGTAAATGAAATAATTTTACCTAAAATTTATTTTTTGTATAGAAAAGAGATATTTTTTTAAATTATTGAGATATGGGCGTATTTGGTTGATTTGATTGGAATTCAAATTGGATTAAAAATTTAAATGATTTAATATATAAATCGAAGAGATTTCACATATGAAATTTGTTAATGGAAATTTTGATTTGGAATTAAAATGAATCAAAAATTTAACTGAAGATAAGTTAAATTAGAATAAAAGTGAAAATGGATGATTTTTGAGATAAAAATCGGAATTTGGATATTTAAGTAAAAGTAAACTAATTTTGAAATAAATTATTCAATTAAATATAGATTCACTTGAATGATTGGCTTATGTTGATTGTGTATCAATTGTTGATTGTATGTTAGATGGATTTGATAAAATTCATCGATGATTCAACAAAGAGTTAAATGAATTGAAAACCAAATGATTCAATCCTGTTTTTACACTTGAATGATGCTATATATATTTTGATTATGGGAATTTGCTTAGTTATTCAGGTTGTTAAATGAAATGTTATTTAAAGTTTCATGCATTGTTACTTATATGTTGAATTTAGTTAAGTACAGGTGCCAGATGGCTAGGCAGATTGATATTGGTTGTGTAGATCGAAATAAATTGAGCAAGTATGCTCAATAGCGCTCGTAAATGGTATGCCTATGCGAAAATATAAATTTTGGTTTATGTTTTCCAACCATGTGAGTCGATGTATATATATTACTTGCTCCTGCGATATCGCAGATGTCACTCTGTACATGGGAGACTCTAGCGAATTTTTCCAAAAATTTAAAGTGTTAGAATATTTTCGATATTTTTGAAAATTTTGATTTACAACAATAAATTGGTTTCCAATTAAAATGAATTGGATTTTAAATTAAAATGGGTTTATGACATTTTGCCTACCTTAGAAATTTCAGGGACGAAATTCATTTAAGGGGGGAAGATTGCAATGTCCCGTATTTTTGGTGATCATATATTTAATATATTTTATTATTTTAAATATTATATTTGAAATATTAATCGATTTTAATATTGAATTCATAAATAAAACGATGATTGAATATATATATATATATATATATTATATTTAATTATAAACGAGCTCGAAATGGCGCTGTAGTTCGTAATATGGAGTTTTGAACTTCAATTGGATATACAGGATCCATTTTAAGTCGGATTTCTGTGAAACAAGAAACGTGTGAATCTTGTTGATTATAATTTTCATACGAAAGAGAAAAATTCAGATTTCGTGTTACATATTATTAATTATGCCCAATTCAAAATTTAAAATAGTCGCTATGGAAATCGTTATTAAAATATAACGTTTATTTAATATATTTAAAAGGGAAATTTAAATCATTTAACTCAAAATTGATGATATCGAGTTGTATAATTTATATTTGAAGTTATAGGTATATTCTGTTTGGATATATATGATAAAAATAATTATTATTATTTTACTTAATTAATTTGGAATTTTAATTAATATTATTTTAGCGTTAAAAATAGCCATTTTGCAAACGGTCTCAGTTTTCGATGAAATTAGTTTCATTGGAACCGTATCATTAAATTATTGTAAGAAAATCAAACTTTGTGGCAAACCGATATCGTATGTGACTTCGGTGGCAAAAAACGTTTCTGTTTCTATTTAATTGTTTAGATTATTTAGACAGGGGTAACTTTTAACGAATAAACGACTGGTCAAACAAACTCCAAATTTAGTGAAACAAGATTCATTGGATCCGTTAGGAAGAGGTCTAGTAAAATGTCAGGGTCTCATATTTTTTGGATTTTTTCTGTAATTATAGGAATTATAAACGCTTGATTTTTCATCGATATTTATAAAAGGATTTTCAAAAACGACCTCGGAATTCGACGAAACCTGTCCCATTGGATCCGAAATATTTTTTTGTGCTAGAATTAGCTTTATTTTGTCAAAAACAGAGCTTGTATAGGTTTGTTTTAATACGATACTTCGAGGTGAAGTTTTGATTAATATTAAAATATAATATTTTATACCCACTTCTCTTATATAAATACCCAGCTAGTCAAAGACCTAAAAAACATTTCTGCGTAGTCAACATTATGCGCCTCCATCCATAACAATTCCAACGGCAAGAATACCCCCATCATTTCGATCGATTATCACTCGATCCAAAAATCAATTTCAAATTCATTCATCTGCAAACCTCTAGATCTCGTTGAGATCCATCTTCTGAACGGTTGTGATATGTTATCAGTCGTCGTGATGGAGGAAATTGGCCCTGAAACAATAGGCGTTCGTTGGCCTTGGGTAGATGAAAGTGAGATCGAACAGAGAGCTGTTCAATGCGAGCATCGAGGGAGGTCAGCCGCTTATTCTAGCATCACCTGATCGGTCAACGATGAACGTTGGGGTGGCGCGGCAGAAGGCAAAATGCGTGGGTCAGTTTTCTGAAAGAAGCCTACTGAAGGGAACGAAGCGGTATGGGAAGACCTGGGAAGGAATGTATGTTGGCCTAGTTTTGTTTGGACGTGGAAAAAGTATAGGGTTGGCACCTTATTACGTGAAGAAAGGCTATGCGTACTGGGTAATCAAATGAAGACGGATAACTGTGGCAGCGGGGTTTCCAATTCGAACGCAAGTACAGTGAAGAACAGAAGGAACATTGGCGGTTATCCTTTATAAAAGTAATTAAATTGAAATTAATTAAAATTAAATTTTTATTTAAAGTATATTAATTCAATTGTAGATTTGATGCAGTCAATTCTGGAACAAGGAAAAAACGGTTTAGGGAACAATCAAATGCAGTAAAAAGGAATTTAACCCACCCTTAATTAAACCGTAATTAAGCCATTTTTATTGTAATTAAGGAAGTTTGCTTAAGCTTAAATCTATTAATTAATTAATTATATAAGTGTTAATTTTTGTAGTTACAATCAAAGCGATAGAGAATGAGAAACACAGGGCTATTCCTTTTGGACAGAAGTCAGACATGGTGAAATACCTAATCCAAAACGTAATTAGTTAAAATAAACCCTAATTAGAGAATTAATAAATTTAATTATATTAAGTTTAAATGTTAATATCTCGGTGGTATTTTATCAGAATTCGACGAACCAGGTGTCACTGGAATTGTCTTGCCAAAATCTTCATTATGGGACAGAAATGGACGTGATCGAAATCCACTGGATTTTTATTTAAATTAAACATTCGTTTTATTTAATTAAAACCAACTGTTTAAACCATGAATCAAATCAAGGTGAGTTAAACTCACTCAGTTCTTCCCACTTATATTTTATATAAGTTGGGTTTTTATTTTGTGTGTTATGGTTGCTAATGATTACTAATGATTGATTGTTTGTTAGTTATACATTGATTGAATTTCTGAAATTAAACGTTGTTTAATTTTAGTGAAAAACCAAATCGTTATTTTAACAATTGGTCCCAATTAAGGTAACTTACCTTGTTGGTCACGTTTATAAAATAAACGTGTTAAATTTACTAAATTATTTGTTGTGCTAAATAAATTGGTTGATGTTAAATAGTTGTGTTTACTGTTATAGAAATTATCAGTTAAATGGAATTGAATGATCCAATTTGAGATAACCGATTTGAATACAGGGAAGAACAGGTTGGGCGGATCCAACGAGATTCCTCAAATATATTTAATGTTGTTTACTTTCATATTGTCATTATATAAACTGATTTGGTTGAACGATTGATTTGATTTGTTGACCATTGATCTGAATTCAATATTTATTTCGTTTAAACCAATGGGTGATATTGGTTGAGTAATTGGCAGTTTATGGCCTATTAATATATCATTTTCCAATTATGGATTTTACCGTCAAGTGAATCGATAAAAGTGAAGTTATAAAGTTTAATTTTATAACTGAAATAGATTTTGAAATATATTATTTTGAATAAAAGTAAATAATTGAAACTAAATAGTTATTATTTATTAGTTAAATTTTTAGTTAATTATTAAATGATATTATAAAGCAAAATTCTGATATTAATCAGATTTATAAGCAAGATAGTATAAAATTAACTTAACGGTTAAGATTTGGAATAACTGTTTTTAAGGAAATAATTAAATGGAATTATTTAAATTAATTATATTATTAATTAATTTAAAGAAGGAGTAATTGGAATCAGTTAATGAAATAACCATGTTTTGGGTTGACTATGACACGACCCGAACTTCCCCGTGAAGGAAAGCGCGGATAGCGTTGAGTACAAGACAAAGTAGAATGCAGGCGGAAGAACATTTCATTGCTATTACAACAATTCCATCAGATACAAGAATATACAGAGTATAAATGAATAAATTACATTCGATAAATATCAGAGATTACAATAAATTACATAGCAGCGAAAAATAATAAAAAAACACAACTGAAAGTAATACACGGATACAGAGCTTTCCAAGCATCGTTCCAGCTGTAAATCAGGATCCTGTGAATATAAATCTGCAAAACCAAAACTACTAGCTGCCCGTGTCAAAAAATAAGGGCACCCAGAGTTTAGGTTAAAACAATAAACTCCAGGTCAGTCATGTGACTGGTGAGAGAACTAAAACAGTTATTTAAAACTTTACTTTAAAAGAGAGTAATTCAAGGGACCACGCCGTATAACACGGAACGGGTTTCCTCCCAAGAATACCAGTGCATAGAAAAGACAACGCAATGCTTTTTCGAAAAATGAAGCTATTATAAGACCCAGGTCCCATCACACAATGCAACACAAGCCGGAGGATAGGGTTTTCCCTTATAATAGCCAAACATGCTTGGTACGTTTAAAACAAATCATTTGATACTATAATAAATGTATAGTGTCAAAACATTTTCAATCATAAATATCAATCCTAGGCGGCATGTGTACCATCTATCATGTCGCCATACTAGGCTCTACAAATAAAACCGAAATACATGTATTGGAAATTGGATTTCCGTCATGAGTTGAGGCAAGGGGCAAGATCCTCTCCGCTTCGAGACACTCTAGCAAATGCCTCAGGACTACACACTCTGGGTAACCCTTGGATCTTCAGGGCCGGTCCTCTCTTACGTTTGAGGATTGGCAATTCCTGAACACACGTTTCCCGGTCCTTACAGACCTAAAATCGAGGCGCCTCATCCAACAACCACATAGGTGAAAAGTATATAAATGTCAGGGCTGGTAAGTCACTAACACCACCAAAGCTAGAAAGAAACGTCGTGCTCTCCTTGCAGTCCTTATCCCGTTTTTAACTCATACCGAGGTGTGAGGCTCGCGAATTCACGTTATACACAAAGCTACGCCACGTAGGCCGTGCTTTGATCATCAACCACAAGACTTTGCTTTTCAACAGAAGCCTTGATCCATGCAACTCAGCGTGCCACACAGGCAATTCATGCCATGCGATTGATATCTATCGATATATAACCTCTAAGCTCGTACGTCTCAGAGAAGGGCGTTAAGCAAGAGAATAAATTCTCTGCCGCCAAACAGATATATATTTAACAGAAATCAATCAACATAGAATAAAATCCAATGTCAGACACACAATCCATTTACAAGTTCGTTCTGGGTCTGAACGAAACCGGAGGCACTTACCTCGCATATCCATCGATCTCCAAGTACGTCTGGACGACCACCAACTATTTCCATCCTCTTGGGTGTACAGCCCAATTAGGATCGTCAGTAATTATCCAAACGATGTGAAGACTTCCGGTCTTCGATCACCGTCATCATCTTCGACTTATCGTCGAATCGGTCATTCAGAATGGGTATAAACCCGGCCTTTTCGAACAACCCGCGTATATTAAAAACAAATGTTACACAAACACAACATACGCCTCATTCCAATTCAGTAGCTACTAACCGTAAATCAACAAGAGAACAATTTCCCAAATATTAACCCCGAAGGCCGAAACAAACATCGGATCAATACCCATGAAACCATTCTTCTTGACTAACCTACACCTAGTTTCTAAATTTCATATTCTTAGGGAAAGGTTCCCATTAATTTTATCCAAGATAAATTCTTTAAAATTTATCCTTTAATCTTCCTTTGGATGTCATTTCAAACCAAATTATGGTTTTCCAAACTAGTCGAGATTAGCGAACCACACCGAAGTAATTATTTATTTTATTTCCCAATCCCAACCTATTCATCCCATGAAGCAAAACTGTTAATACTCCATGTCTAACACCACGGTGTTATCGGTAAAATTAATTACCATTTCACGTTCAAATCCAATTAAAGATTTAACTATCGCTTTGGAGCAAAACTGGTGATACTCCATTCTCGCTCATTTTCCAAATTTGATAATTTAAATTATCAATTCACATTTCAATCTAATTACAGATTAATTAAAACTCCTTTTTCTGGGTCAAAGAACTAATGTCTTTTCAAAACCCAGTTCACGACAAACCCAAATCACTTTCTATTTATTTATCGGGTTAAAGAACAAGTGTCATTTAAAACACCCTTCACGATAAACCCATAAATCAATTCTATTTCAATTCCAATTATACATATACATATATATATATATATTAGAAATTTTGGTTATTTAAAACCCATTTCAAATCCAATTTATTTATTGAAAAATAAATGGGTTTTAATTTTAGTTCGAAACTAGTTCATTTCGATAAAAATCTATTTTTATCTTTTCAAATATGGAGTTTTTCATCCCAATTTTTCCCAAATCATTTCTTATGATTTTATATAAATTATTACTATTTTTAATAATTTTATCAAGGCCGTACAGTCGATTTCCATCAACGGCCATCGAACTGCACTTACAGCGACCTTTTCCAAATTTGATTTGGACGTATCTCCAAATCCAACCGTTAGATTTCAGATTTCTAATATTCGTTAGAAAGCAATTTTCGATACGAACCCAACGGTTCTGGTTTTAGGTGAATCCGACGGTCGAATCTCCCGTAATGTCCGTTCGAAGTTAATGGTCGAAATTCGCGAACTGCCGCGGCGCGGCGCGTTCTATTCAGGCCATTATATTATATATATAATATATATTTCGTCGATTTCTATATAAAACGAATTATATAAATAGTTTTAAATTCGTTTCAAAAACAATTTCAACTTCCATTTCAATTCAAATCAAAATTGAATTTTTTCTTATAAACTCGTTTTAAAATTTATTTCTATTCAATTCAAATTTCAATTCATTTTGAATTCATTTCAAATTGATTTTAATTCTATTCGATTCAATTCAAATTGGTTTTCTATTCGATTCAATTCAAATTGGTTTTCTATTCGATTCAATTCAAATTGGTTTTCTATTCGATTCAATTCAAATTGGTTTTCTATTCGATTCAATTCAAATTGGTTTTCTATTCGATTCAATTCAAATTGGTTTTCTATTCGATTCAATTCAAATTCGTTTTCTATTCGATTCAATTCAAATTCGTTTTCTATTCAATTCGAATTCGTTTTCTATTCAATTCGAATTCGTTTTCTATTCAATTCAATTATAAAAACGCATATAATCGATATAAATATCGTTCGCGTCAAAATAGCGCATCTCTAATTAATACGATTTTATATATTTCAATAAATTCGTTATTCTATTCAACAAATGAATATTTATCCTATTCAACACATGAATTATATTTCTTTCAACACACATCTATTTTTGTTATGTAAAATATTTTATAAAATTTGGGTATCTATCGTTTGATTTTCAATTAGACTCCACCGTGAAGTAGTTCTAATTTTAAATATGATAAAGATGTATATTTTATTATTAAAATATTTCGTTCAACACCTGACTAATCTCAACGGATGAGTACTGTCAACACATGAACCTTTATTTTATAATATTCTTTATTTTCTAAATTGGAATGAGGCCCAATCAATTACCATACAAAGTTAATTATATTGATTCCATACAACACATGTATATAATAGCAACGATAAACAATCAACCATCATCCAAAGTGCACTACACTGTATAAGCATCAAATATAGATATCTAATGCTTATAACAGTCTGTCGATCCATCAATCGACATATAACTAATTATTGGGATTAGTGTATGCCGTGTTTTATCCCAATACCCGTGTGGGGTTTCAACCAATCAAACACAGATTTTATTTGTGCAGTTGGGCGATGTGTAAAATTTATCGTCCCAATCAATGTCCTTCAAATAGGTGTACATAAACAAACCGTCAGGTTTGTAAATGAATATTTATTTATTCACATTCACGTTAAAAATTATATTTTTAACGACCAAAATATTTTATTCAAACTATGAATATTCTATTCGGTTCATTTATTCAATAAAATGATATTTTTATTTCTCTAACATATTTTAGAAAAATTCGGCGGCATAACGACACGATACTAGAAACGGGACAAGGCCTAGCCTTATCCCCGGTCTAGTGAAGGCCCACGCCATTCACACATCAATCAAATCCATTCCATTTCACCAAACAATTCAATTCAAACCAAATAATCTAACCAACTACAGAACCAAACAAACAAGTCCATGGTCTGTGGACGATTGTGTCGGGTGCTACTAAACACCGTCTGCATCCTAGTATATATATATATATATATATATATATATAACTAGAAAAAGGAATTTAGAGTGAGAAGTTCTCACCGATAGCTATTCCAACTCCACGACACTTCATTTATAGAAATCATCGCCGTTCTCGCCTTTTTGTCACCTTCGTTGACCGTAGCCACTACATATATAAAAATCGAATTTTTACTTCGCTATTCAATATATAAAAATCGTATTTTTACTTCGCTATTCAATATATAAAAATCATGTTTTTACTTCATAAAAATATTTCTAACTTATGATAAAAATCTAATTTTTACTTCTCTATCATATATGGAAAAATCTTATCTTTTTATTGCTAACTATATGGTAAAAATCATATTTTGATAACAGTGTTTGTATCGATAAAGATTATATTTTTATAATTCCTTTCACTTATAAAAATATCGACTTTCAAAAATATGGCTCTTTTCATATATATAGATTTCGCCTTTTCAAAAATATAGATTTTGCCTTTTCAAAAATATAGATTTCGCCTTTTCAAAAATATCGTCTTTCTTCCTTTAAAAACCTAATCTTTTCTATTTTAAAAATCTAATATTTTCTATTTTAAAAATCTAATCTTTTCTATTTTAAAATTTTCGTTACTTTATATATAAAAATAACATCTTTATATCGTTATTCCCATAATAAAGATTATATTTTTATCACTAATTCATATATAAAAAAAGATCGTGTTTTTATCACTAACTACATATATAAAAAATTGATAAATCAAACTCACATCGTTCGGAGGAGGTGAAGGCGGAGTCCGGGGCTGCGTCGAGGTGTTGAAGCTCGCTGTCGAAGGGGGTTTTGTTGCTCGCCGGTTCGAAGAGGGAAGAGGGGCTCGCGATTTTCAATCGGGAAAAGGAGGGAGCTAGGGTTTTCAAGGGTGCGGGTTGCGAGGGGGATGGCCAGAGGGGAGTTCGCCGGAGGGCAAGTGGGGGGGAGGCGCTGCGGTGGAGGATTGGGGGCCTCGCGCATTTCAGGAGGGGGAAGAGGAGAACGAAGGAAGAGGAGGAAGGAGAGAGTTGCGATGGGGGGGTTGCGGCCATCCTGGATGGCGGCGCGGCGGTGGCGCACGCCCCTGGGCGGCGGCTCCGCCTTTTCCTTCTTTTTTTTATTTTGATTTCGAAATGAATCGGGGGATCCTGGAGGAGTTTAAGGGGAGAGGAAAGAGAAAAGGGTTTTTATTTTAATTATTTAATTTCAAAAAGATTGACTTTTACATACGACCTCTAAACGAGGCCCACTGCCTGTCGTCCATAGCTAATTACCCCTATTCCGAACACAATGGGATATGTATCGTCGGCTGATTCGACTGTTTAGATCAGTTTTCGTCAAAATCAACATATAACTCTATATATTGAATTTGAACGCGCATTTCAATTTACCGGGGTCACATACGAACTCTATAAATTGCAGAAAAATATTTTCTAGCTTTGTATTGACGATACGGTCCTAACAAAACTAGTTTTGTCGAATTCTGAGACCGTTTGAAAAATGGCCAATTTCCAGTCGATTAAAATCAACTGAAAATGGTCAAACGCGTTTTCCTTTGCCACGCTCACGTATTGATTCGAAAAATTATGAAAACTGGAATCTAGCAATAATTTGACATCACGGATCCAACAAAAGTGGTTTCGTCGAAATCCGAGGTCGTTTGCAAAATTCCCATTTTTAAGGGCCTGAATTCCATAGCGAGTATTCAGAATTTTCAACTGGACATATCTTTTGATCCCCGCTATGAAATTTCAATTTTTCGGATTCGTTGGAAAGATATTCACAAATAGATCCTATTATTTTTGGTTTCACTAAAATCCGAATTGTTTTGCACCCGGTACATTCAATTGAAGTTTGAAATCGAATTATCGAACTACCGCGCCATTTTCAATTCTATTTATAATTATATATATAATTATTTATATTCTAACGACGACGTATATAATATATACATTCTAAATATATTCAAAATAAATTTCTCGTCGATATTATTTAAAATAATTCATTTTAAATGTTCAAAATTCGCTAAAATTGCCAAAATAAAAATTTTAAACTGACTCAGATTTTCGGGTTGTTACAGACTAGCTCAACCATTTTAAGTAACAGTGATTCTCTCGTGTCTTTTCCATGTCCTTCCCCTATCCCGTCCACCCATACCTTCCTCTGTCTTAGCCGCTCCCTCATCTCTCCTCTCTTCTGACATCGTCGTGTCCTCCTCTGACCCTCCCATACCTAACCCGGTTCCTGAACCCATCCCAACCCTCCTCCTCCTTTACCTATTCCTCCCTCTATTGTCCCTGTCCCATCTTGTCCTGTTCATATACCGCCCCTCTCTTCTTCGTCGTAAGTGAAGTTCTCTTCATTGTTCTACTCTAAGCCAAAGAATGCTGGTGCTTATGTTCCCATTCAATTTGAAGTGAATTATGAAGGGCAATCTGTACCTCCTCCTAAGCTTGTAATGGATTAAGGTACTAAATCTTGGGTTGACTGCTTGGTTGGTTCATTTCTCGCTGAAAATGTAAACTATATGGCTACTAAGCAACATGTTGACAGGGTTTGGAAATTGAAGGGAGGATTTGAAATGTTTTATGACAAGCAAAATTATTTCTTTAAGTTTGTTAATCAAGAAGATAAGTTCTCTGTCTTGAAGAAGGACCCGATGGTTATTCGTGGCCAGATGTTCATTTTATCTAATTGGACTCCATCACTTTCATCTGCACAAGCCGCTGTAAGAACAATTCCGATATGGATTCATTTTTAGCGTATTCCTACATTATTATGGTCTCTAGTAGGCATTAATTGGGTAGGTTGTCACGTTGGTAAGGTGTTACGCTATGATGAAAACACAGAGAAGATGAAAAGATTTGAATATGCTAAGTGCCTAATTGAAGTTAGTCCAGATAAGGAAGTTCCAGAGTTTCTGGTAGTGAGTGATGTAACTTGTCCAAATATTGTTGTGGAGTACACATGGATACCCTTACTATGTACCAAATGCCGCATCTTTGGTCATGCAACGATACATTGTGATAATCACAAAGACAGTCGGGAAGTGAATGGTGAAAAATAAGTGAAGATGCAAGATAATATTGTAGAATGTGCTGAAGTGGACAATTATGAAGGTGTTAATGAGCATGAAACAAGGGATGGGTTTACGATTGTTCAGAGGAAAAGGAATAGAAATACGACAATGTATTGGAGAAAGGTATTAAAAGAAAAGGAGTCTAGTGAAAAGAATGAAGAGGCTATTGATAATTTGCAAGGAACTAATGACAAATCTGAAGGTAGTAAATGTGACGTTGCAAAAGATCATAGTGCTGATGTTGTGGTACCTATAAAAGCTAATAATCATGATGCAAATGAAACATTAAAGATGAATACTTAAGAGAATGGATTAACATTTACCTTTAAGGCTGCTAGCAAAATGTCTCGTGCATCTTTATCAAAACTCACTTCTGCTCTTATTTGTCATTCTGATGTTAACATTAGCAATCCCTTTGAACTTCTTCATCTAACTCAATCTCCAAACCATGGCTTAGCCAAAGCTAATTCTTTGATCAATGATTTGCCTGTGCAACCTTCGGTTTCTACAGATAACGTGCACACTCCAATAAAAGAACACATGCAATACTCAAAGTTGGATCCCATGCAACATTTGTCACCTTATGCTTCCCTTTCACTGCCAAATCACATATTTGGTGACATTAACTCTCTTCCTTCCTCATTTAATTCTACACCACACATCCAACAAACCGCTCCATTATTATCTGCTTCTAAAGTTCCCAAATGTCCAACTTTTCATATGCCAAGGAGTAGAGTAACTAGGAGTAAAGGAAGACCTAAAAAGATTCCTCCTACTCCTCTTGACTTAGATAATTCAACTGAATTTTCCATTGGGGATTCAGTTCATTCCTTGCCTTCTCAACAAGTTCCTAATCCATCTTCGTCTGATGTTAAAAACAGATCCTCTTCTCTTTTGTCTATCCAATGATAAACAATATATCATTTTGGAATATAAGGGGTGCTGATCACTCCCGGAACCACTTGAAATAGTGAACTTAATCTTGACTCACAACATTCATCTCATGGCAATTGCTGAAACTAAGTTGAACCACCTCACTACTTTGAAAGCAATACGCAATATAAAACCAAATTGGGGTTTCATACACAATCTTGCTCAAGATCCGTTTGGGAGATTATTGGCTATATGGAACCCGCTGACCTTTTCTCTTAAACCATTAATGGTTCATCGTCAATTCATACATGCTGAGACCTCTCATATTCCTTCCAACTCTATTTTCATCTTAATTATCATATATGCAGAAAACTCGGTGGCCAATAGACAACCCTTTCTTGATATCCTTCCTACCCTTCAGCACTCCACTACTCCTTGGATATGTATAGGCGACTGGAACTGTATGCAAAAATCCAACGATAAGTTAGGGGGTTCTCCTCTCACTTTTAGGCAAACCAGACCCTTAAATAATGCCATATTTGATGCAAACTTAATACCAATTCCTTACTCCAGTCCTGACTATACTTAGAATAACTGTTCAAGATATGGTTTAAGAACTTATTACAAGCTGGATAGAGCCTTTCAAAACTTCTCTGCTACTAACTACTGGCCTACCCTTTGCTATCTCATTCTCCCTCCATCCTTATCAGACCATTCCCCGCTTGTGCTAGATTGGGGCAAGAGAATCATGAGAAAACACTCCTCTTTTTCGTATTTTAATAATTGGGTTAATCATCCGGATTTTTTGAATACTGTCTCTACTTGCTGGAATCTTTATGTTAGGGGTAACCCAATGTTCGTTTTATAGGAGAAACTCAAAAGGCTAAAAGGTGTTCTGAAGGCCTGGGCTGCTGTTAACTTCGGGAATGGTTCAAGCCTTTCCAACTTAATTAGGCAGAATCTGTTTCATACTCAAAATGAGATTATGGTATGTACGGATGCTTCCTCAATGTCTATTCTAACTGAAAAGGAAGGTAAACTCTCTGCTGATCTAGCGAAAGCATTAACTGAGGAGGAAAAATGGCAAAACAAAAGAATAGAAATAAGTGGAAATTATATGGAGACAAGAACACATCCACCTTCCATAATGCTCTGAAGATTAAACAAGCTACAAGCAATATTACCTCCATAACTGACAAAGATGATATCCTTTGCTCTGAGTTGGATGCTGTGCAGGCAGCATTTCTGGATTGTTTTTCCTTGTCCCTGGGTAACTCTTCTACTTCAACTGTAAAGCTAGATTCTTACTCACATTTAAATTTTCCTTCTATTTCTGACGATACGAAGCATTCATTAATCAATGAAATTTCTGATGAAAAATTATCGAAGCTATATTTTCTATGAAAACTACTAGTTCTCCAGGGCTGGATGGCTTTAATGCTAGGTTCTTTGAGAGTAGCTGGTCTATGGTGGGTATAGATGTGATCAAAGCGATCAAAAATTTCTTCTTGCACAGTCGCATGTTAGGTGGAATTAATTCGACAAGACTGGCCTTAATAGCCAAAGTAGGCAACCCACAAAATTGTCTAACTTTAGACCTATAGCATGTTGTAACGTAATTTGCAAATGCATCGCGAAAATCTTGGTTGTGTGCATGAAAATAGTGATTGCTAAAGTCATTTCTCCGAACCAATGTGCATTTCTTCCATATAGGGACATAGCTAACAATATTCTCTTAGCTTCTGAATTAATAAAAGGATAGAATAGAGCTGCCATTTCTCCTAGATGTGTCCTTAAGCTCGACATCCAGAAAGCTTATGACTCTGTTAAATGGGAAACTGTTATCTATGTTCTATACAAGATGAATTTCCCTATTCCTTTTCTTTGCTGGATCTTCTCATGTATTTCATTAGTTGATATATCTATCAGTATTAATGGTTCATCATTTGGCTATTTTAAAGCAAAGCAGAGTCTACGTCAAGGTGATCCCATATCCCCGTACTTATTCATTTGTGTTAGGGAATTATTCACTATATTATCTCATCAAGCCATGATATCAAGACAAATTGATTTTCATCCTTACTGCAAAAGCTCCAATATTTGCACACTTTTATTTGCGGATGACGTACTATTGTTTACCAAACCGAATACCAAATCCATTACTGGAGTGTTGTTCTTATTGGAGTCGTTCAAAACGTTGACTAGCATGAAAATAAATACTGCTAAATCTCGGATCAAATGTGGAAATATATCTAATGATTTAAAAACCGCATTATGTCAATTATCGGGCTTATCTACGTTGGCTGATGATGATCAGTACCTTGGAGCTCCTCTTTGCTCTACAAGATTGAAAGCATTTGTAATGACCCGCCATTCTGACCGTGCCGAATCGACAAAACATGTCAACTCGAAACGTCCAAAACAACAAATTGTTATTAGCTTCTGAGGTAAACAGAATAAATCACAGAATCACAGATTATAGACACAGATACATAGAAATATAATACCTCGCAGCGGAAATTAAAAAATACAATAGTAGTTTATGAAGCTACTAAATAAAAATTTACATCAGAATTTACATAAATAATACAGCAGAAGACTTAAACAATGAATTTCAGATACATAAATAACGATAATTATTTGAAACAGAAACGACAGAAATAGTTGGATGACTGGAACAACATATTGAGTAGATACAATTGAGTGAATCCCGACATAAACTTCAACTCCAAGGATGAATCTCGAAAACTGGAATTCTCGATCTGACTCGAGCAATAATGCAAAACAAAACAACTCGGATCAGGACTAACATTCTCATGGAAGTAAATCAACTCAAATGAAATGTTCGATGAAATGCAATAAGTAACTTAGAGGATGTTTGGGATCACCATCCTCTAAGGATCCGTCAAACTAATACTATATAGTATAATACGCTATATACAATAGTGTCTATCAGTAAAGTAAAATATCAAAATAGCGTAAGCGGGATTACCATGGTTACCCTTACACCATTCATATATTCCCATAGTATATACAATACCGTAATTCCTCCGTAAACTGGAGGTTGATCAGAGGGCACTCCACATAAAACAGTACAAAACAAAATCGTAATGGGCTCGTATAAGGCATGTGACAAGGCACGCAAGGAATGCCAGGGTGGATTCACCGTTTGCAGAGCTGGACTGGTGGTAACGCATAGTAGCAACTACCGCCCACCTCGATACACACTCCCATAATCAAAAGGGCCCAAATCGAATCTCAACAGTAATAGAATAATATCGAAGAAGTGTGCTCGATAAAAGGTATGACCTCACCTGGTCCGTGCATAGCTCCTGTTTTAGCCACATCAAGCTGACTCAAGGTAGTCAGGGTCTCGTAATTAATATGAAATAAAAATGGAGTCGTTCGCCAAATCATCCCCTTCATTCTGGAACTCCACCGCGTACACAGTTGTTAAAGTGGTTTTCGGTATTGGCAGAGAGTATGACAATATCCGATCCCGGTCTCTTTAACAACCAATCGTTTACATTTTTCACACCGTGGTCATTATTTTATAAATCACTTTATAAAATAGTTTATACGAAATCTCAAGTTCAAATTTTGAATTCAAAATTTAATATCTAACTTCGAACATATTAAAATTTTGGAAACAACTCAAATCGATTTGGAACCATATCGTAAAAATTTCAAATATAGTATAAACTAATACTATAACATTTTAACTTTGATAAAATTTCCGAAAGTATTCGCATATTGAATCTCAAATCCAAAATCGACTTATATTTAAGTTATACCTTAAATTTCTCAATTCCATCTAAATCGATACCAAACCATTTAACTTCGATAATTATTTGTTTTGGTTTATATTCGCAAAATTTCAAGTTTAAAACAATTCAAATTCTACCTTTATAAGAAACATTTCAAATCGATTTTCATGGATTCAACATTTTGGTTCGAATCCAAAATGTACAATTCAAGTCAAAAACTTATATTTCAATTTTTAAACAAAACATATTGTGGTTTGCAATTCAAGTCATGAAATTCGAAACCGTTATTTATAAATTCAAATAATTTAGTTTAAGTCGACTCCAAAATCCAATACTTAAGTTCAAGCTCAGTTGATATAATTGGAATCAAATCTTACATTTTCAATTTTAACGAATCATCTCAAAATTATAACTTAAGTCGAAAAATTCAAATTCATTACTAAAAAGTCAAGTCAAAACCATATATTTCAATTCAAACAGTTCATACATATTTAAACCATTCTTATAAGTATGATTTCACAAATATTCCAATTCAAACTATACGATTATAAATTCGATTCCAAATATAAAATCTATATATTCAAATTCACATTCGGTTACTTAAAATCGAATTCATTCCATATCAATTATAAATTCAAAATACATTTTCACTTAAATTCAAAAGATTCAAATTTAGAATCAATTTCACAATTCAAATTATCTCATAAGTTTAAACCAATCCGAATTCAAATTCATTTCATATATCAGTTCATTCGTTAAATCAACATCGTTATATAAATTCAAATCTTATACCTCGAATTTAAATCGCAAGTTTTACTTATCCATCTTCGGTTTATTATTAAAGTTTATAAAATATATAAGAAAATTAAATTTGAAAGTAGATATATATATATAAGTTATAATCTTCTAAAATTCATTAGAATATAGATTATAAACATATATAAGTTTAAATTAATATAAATTTAAAGAAATATTTATTATAATAAAATAAAATCAAATACTTATATGAATAAATTATAAGTAAAATCTTAAATAAACATTTAAATCCATATTTACTCATAAAATCATTTTTAAACATATAAATTAAAATCTACAAAATAATCCTTTAAAGTATAATATAAAAATATAAAATCCTAAGTAATTATTTAAAAATCAAAATTTTCAAATTCCCTTACTTCGAAAACATGACCAACGGTGTCCGTATATAGTTTTTTACGCTATGGTCAAGTGATACGGATATTTATCATTTCAACCCGTAATTTATAAAAATTCAACGGTTCTATCATTTCAACCCGCGATCCCAAATTCAGTAAAAATCGTTCAGGTCTATCATTTCAACCCATAATGATTTTTCCCTATTCTAACGTCCGTTCGGGTATGTATCATTTCAACCCTTAGTGATTTTTCGTAAACTAGGGGTATCAACAATCACAACATATATATCATCAGTGCAACTACGTGTCATATAAATATGTCGTGTCACATATGAAATGTGTATATATATCAAATCAAACAATTTCTAACAACAATCTTATACATTTCATATAACAGTTCATTATTGATCTAAAATCGATGAAAAATGTGAGTCAGGTGTGAGATAAACTCACCTTTCGTGGTACAGAAATGAAGACGACAGACGGCTTTGGTACAGAAAGAGACGACGGCACCCAGGCACGATTCGAAATGATTTTAACTCAACGATCACCACTATTTATTTTATTTTATAAGAGACGGTCAGGGGTTTCTCAACGGATTGGTATGGATATTGGGGTTTGGGAAAATGGTTTTCGGACTCAACACCACACTCAACATAAAACACAACCAATGCTCTTTTCTAAAATATTATATAATTATATACAAAAAAATATATACATTAACTTCAAATAGATATACTTGAAATTCAACCTGCATCAAAAATCATATTATATAAATAAATATATAACAAACACCAATGTAACAATATGCATATGTATTTAAACACGCTCAAATAAGCAAAATAACACACGCATCATTCACCATCACCCACGCAGAAGCACATTTATACAAAACTCACGCCATAAACAATCACACACAGTTTAAAAAAAACACACAGAGAGGGAATTCAACACAAAATATACACACCCATGCACCCTGTCACACACAAACGCAACCCATACAGGCACCACACAAACATATACACACTCCCACACAATGAACACGCACGCACATACAAGGGACAGTCGGAGTGGAGACTCTGGTCTGAGGCGGCATAACATACCGGTGAGGAAGGAGGTGGATTCGCTGGTGACTTCAGGGCGTTGGAGTCGGAGGTTGAATGGGCGAGTTGGTGGGTCTGCAGCCTTGGCTACAGTCAGCATGGTGGGGTCTCGGACTGACTGTCATGTGGACGAGCTCGGCTGGTAAAGACGGAGGGGGAGATGGGGTCAGCGCGGTGGGCAAGGCTGTAGGGCGGAGATGAGGGAGTTCGTCGGCCAAAGGGTGAAGCTGGGGTCATGGACGGAGGAGAGGAGCGGGACAGTAGGCCTGGTGGACGGCTTCAAGTGGCGGAGCTAGTAGTTCAATTGGAGCGGCTTAAGGGCTCACGGGTGGCTCAAAGGGAAGGCTCGATTTAAGGTGCAGAGGGTCTTTGGTCTCCAAGTTGGGGCGAGGGTGCGGCATCAGGTGGCAGAGACAGCAGGAAGAAAGCGAACATGAGAGGGGAAGGAAGTCGGTGAGAATAACAGTGATGGGAAGGAAAGCTAATCACATGTTCTATATTATTTTGGTTTTCACCGAACAAAAGAAAAATAGGGACTTAAATTGTCTTTGGAAATCTAATAAGGCATTGGAAATAGAAGTAACGAAATGTTTGATCCTAAAAATAAGGAACGTGGGAACATAAGAGGAGAGTTTGAACGTGCAAAGTGAATTTATAAGAGGAGAGTTTGAACGTGCAAAGTGGATTTTGAATAGGATGCCGAAGAACCATTCATGCATTGGAACAAAGTTTGAATGGGTCAGGGAACCGAAAAGTTTGAGAAGTAATCAAAGTTTGGATGGAAAGGGCAAACAAATGGATATTTTGATTGTGAAAATTTGCTTGAGTGCATGCCTTAAAATGGACGTAACATGCATGCACTAAAAGGAATTGAAAAAATGAAAGAAGTGTGCCACTTTCCAAAATTTTGGAAACAAACAAAAATAAATAAATAAGTGGTTTAGTAAAATAAACGGATGGTTTTTGCAGACCCAAAATGTCAAGAAAAGAATGCAGGGTCTGAATATGGAAACTTCGAAGTCAAATGGCTTTGTTTCAAAAATGAACGGCGCAAGCATTTCCACAATTTTAGCGCGAACCGAGCACCGAAAATGAAAAATGAATATATTGCGCCAATCAGCGCGACGAGACGGACACAACGGTATAAAATTTGCAGTGTCAGGATGCTCCGTTCAAAAATGTGTTACGGACCCCCTTTACCGTAAAAATACGGACGGAAAACGGAGGTCAAAACGTCCGATTTTCGCGAAACGAATTTCACCTTTGGATTGCTGACAACGAATAGAATATTTTCCATGCTTGTACGAACTGATTTCGGAGAGATTTTAAAATTGTTAAAATTTGAACTGATATGTGCAGCTTTGCACTGAAAATTGCACGACCGACAACAGTCAAATTTTCCGATGAAATTTTTATAGTTGCTACATCTCACTGTACGTATTACAAATTTCGAATTCCCGTTATGAAAAACCATAGAATAATTTCAAAAAAATAATAATTTTGATTTTAATCGGAATCTAAATCATTAAAAATTACGGGATGTTACAATCTCCCCCACTCAAACCTTTTCGTCCCCGAAAAAGAACGAGGTAGGGAAATAGTAATTAAATAATTAATATATTTAAACCAATGGTTCATATTTATCCCTATACATATATAATTTTAAATATATATAAATCAAAAGATAAAATATTTTCAAACATTTCAAGTATTCACTCGACGTTACTATTGGCTATATATATTTATCCCACTTTCGAAACCCAAAAATAGATATCGATGATGTCGTGGTCATCACCAGAATCATTTTCAAGCGACTAGGGTGTGACTCTATATCTATCTAATACGTATAGGATTTAACATATACGTTGATCAGACGTATACACCAAGTCACTAAGTATTCGATAGGCCAATTTTAGCGTCAAATAAGTACTCAAAACATCTTTTTATGTTTAAATAGAATATATACCACACTCTAAATCATATATTACAAATAATATATTTCAAATCATTAAAATTTCAAGTAGGGAAAAATGTATCTCTCCCCCACTCATTTATTTGTTAAAATTCAACTACAGTTCTTAATAAATATACAACAATATTATTATTAAATCAAATATATAACAAAATCATTCTATACTATACCTAAATATTTTCAAATTCATGTTATCAATATTTAAACTTATAACACTTAATTAATTCTATAAGTTCATATGAATACATTACACATAAAATCTTTACAAAACATTGGTATTACCAAATTATTTACAAATATCAAATTAAATATTACATTAAGAAAATCTTATATAATAATATCTTTCAAAATATAAATTTCAAACCAATATTTAATAAAGACAGACTGGCTAGAAGACTTATACTCTTCTTCTACTTCTTACCTTGAAATGGACAAGTATAAATTATAGAATTCGAGGTAAAAGCTGAAAGAACAAAAGAACCTAATCAAAGAGGATCTATGAAGGAAGATAGATTCAAATGGAAAGGAAACTCAGAAGAAGATTTAAATATTAAACAGAATTTTATATTCGAAATATTTATTTAAAAACATTTTAAAACCATTTTGAAAACTATTTTTACTATAAAAATACGCTCTCTCAAGAAGGATTCTACAACTGATTCCACTCATTCTAGGGTATCACTACCCTATCTCTAATGAGCTTTTACTCCATAGGCTAAAGCTTTGAAAAACCAAAGCTCTGATACCAAATGTAACGACCCGCCATTCTGACCGTGCCGAATCGACAAAACATGTCAACTCGAAACGTCCAAAACAACAGATTGTTATTAGCTTCTGAGGTAAACAGAATAAATCACAGAATCACATATTATAGACACAGATACATATCAATATAATACCTCACAGCGGAAATTAAAAAATACAATAGTAGTTTATGAAGCTACTAAATAAAAATTTACATCAGAATTTACATAAATAATACAACAGAAGACTTAAACAATGAATTTCAGATACATAAATAATGATAATTATTTGAAACAGAAACGACAGAAATAGTTGGATGACTGGAACAACATAATGAGTAGATACAATTGAGTGAATCCCGACATAAACTTCAACTCCAAGGATGAATCTCGAAAACTGGAATTCTCGATCTGACCCGAGCAATAATGCAAAACAAAACAACTCGGATCAGGACTAACATTCTCATGGAAGTAAATCAACTCAAATGAAATGTTTGATGAAATGCAATCAGTAACTTAGAGGATGTTTGGGATCACCATCCTCTAAGGATTCGTCAAACTAATACTATATAGTATAATACGCTATATACAATAGTGTCTATCAGTAAAGTAAAATATCAAAATAGCGTAAGCGGGATTACCATGATTACCCTTACACCGTTCATATATTCCCATAGTATATACAATACCGTAATTCCTCCGTAAACTGGAGGTTGATCAGAGGGCACTCCATATAAAACAGTACAAAACAAAATCGTAATGGGCTCGTATAAGGCATGTGACAAGGCACACAAGGAATGCCAGGGTGGATTCATCATTTGCAGAGCCGGACTGGTGGTAACGCATAGTAGCAACTACCGCCCACCTCGATACACACTCCCATAATCAAAAGGGCCCAAATCGAATCTCAACAGTAATAGAATAATATCGAAGAAGTGTGCTCGATAAAAGGTATGACCTCACCTGGTCCGTGCATAGCTCCTGTTTTTGACACATCAAGCTGACTCAAGGTAGTCAGGGTCTCGTAATTAATATGAAATAAAAATGGAGTCGTTCGCCAAATCATCCCCTTCATTCTGGAACTCCACCGCGTACACAGTTGTTAAAGTGGTTTTCGGTATTGGCAGAGAGTATGACAATATCCGATCCCGGTCTCTTTGACAACCAATCGTTTACATTTTTCACACCGTGGTCATTATTTTATAAATCACTTTATAAAATAGTTTATACGAAATCTCAAGTTCAAAATTTGAATTCAAAAATTAATATCTAACTTCGAACATATTAAAATTTTGGAAACAACTCAAATCGATTTAGAACCATATCGTAAAAATTTCAAATATAGTATAAACTAATACTATAACATTTTAACTTTGATAAAATTTCCGAAAGTATTCACATATTGAATCTCAAATCCAAAATCGACTTATATTTAAGTTATACCTTAAATTTCTCAATTCCATCTAAATCGATACCAAACCATTTAACTTCGATAATTATTTTTTTTGGTTTATATTCGCAAAATTTCAAGTTTAAAACAATTCAAATTCTACCTTTATAAGAAACGTTTCAAATCGATTTTCATGGATTCAACATTTTGGTTCGAATTCAAAATGTACAATTCAAGTCAAAAACTTATATTTCAATTTTTAAACGAAACATATTGTGGTTTGCAATTCAAGTCGTGAAATTCGAAACCGTTATTTATAAATTCAAATAATTTAGTTTAAGTCGACTCCAAAATCCAATACTTAAGTTCAAGCTCAGTTGATATAATTGGAATCAAATCTTACATTTTCAATTTTAACGAATCATGTCAAAATTATAACTTAAGTCGAAAAATTCAAATTCATTACTAAAAAGTCAAGTCAAAACCATATATTTCAATTCAAACAGTTCATACATATTTAAACCATTCTTATAAGTACGATTTCACAAATATTCCAATTCAAACTATACGATTATAAATTCGATTCCAAATATAAAATCTATATATTCAAATTCACATTCGGTTACTTAAAATCGAATTCATTCCATATCAATTATAAATTCAAAATACATTTTCTCTTAAATTCAAAAGATTCAAATTTAGAATCAATTTCACAATTCAAATTATCTCATAAGTTTAAACCAATCCGAATTCAAATTCATTTCATATATCAGTTCATTCGTTAAATCAACATCATTATATAAATTTGAATCTTAAACCTCGAATTTAAATCACAAGTTTTACTTATCCATCTTCGGTTTATTATTAAAGTTTATAAAATATATAAGAAAATTAATTTTGAAAGTAGATATATATATAAGTTATAATCTTCTAAAATTCATTATAATATAGATTATAAACATATATAAGTTTAAATTAATATAAATTTAAATAAATATTTATTATAATAAAATAAAATCAAATACTTATATGAATAAATTATAAGTAAAATCTTAAACAAACATTTAAATCCATATTTACTCATAAAATCATTTTTAAACATATAATTTAAAATCTACAAAATAATCCTTTAAAGTATAATATAAAAATATAAAATCCTAAGTAATTATTTAAAAATCAAAATTTCCAAATTCCCTTACTTTGAAAACATGACCAACGGTGTCCGTATATAGTTTTCTACCCTATGGTCAAGTGATACGGATATTTATCATTTCAACCCGTAATTTATAAAAATTCAACGGTTCTGCCATTTCAACCCGCGATCCCAAATTCAGTAAAAATCGTTCAGGTCTATCATTTCAACCCATAACGATTTGTCCCTATTCTAACATCCGTTCGGGTATGTATCATTTCAACCCTTAGTGATTTTTCGTAAACTAGGGGTATCAACAATCACAAACAACAATCATAACATATATATCATCAGTGCAACTACGTGTCATATGAATATATCGTGTCACATATGAAATGTGTATATATATCAAATCAAACAATTTCTAACAGCAATCTTATACACTTCATATAACAGTTCATTATTGATCTAACATCGATGAAAAATGTGAGTCAGATGTGAGATAAACTCACCTTTCGTGGTACAGAAATGAAGACGACAGACGGCTTTGGTACAGAAAGAGACGACGGCACCCAGGCACGATTCGAAATGATTTTAACTCAACGATCACCACTATTTATTTTATTTTATAAGAGACGGTCAGGGGTTTCTCAACGGATTGGTATGGATATTGGGGTTTGGGAAAATGGTTTCCGGACTCAACACCACACTCAACATAAAACACAACCAATGCTCTTTTCTAAGATATTATATATTTATATACAAAAAAATATATACATTAACTTCAAATATATACACTTGAAATTCAACTTGCACCAAAAATCATATTATATAATTAAATATATAACAAACACCAATATAACAATATGCATATGTATTTAAACACGCTCAAATAAGCAAAATAACACACGCATCATTCACCATCACCCACACAGAAGCACATTTATACAAAACTCACGCCATAAACAATCACACACAGTCTAAAAAAACACACCCAGAGGGAATTCAACACAAACTATACACACCCATGCATCCTGTCACACACAAACGCAACCCATACAGGCACCACACAAACAGATACACACTCCCACACAATGAACACGCACGCACATACAAGGGACAGTCGGAGTGGAGACTCTGGTCCGAGGCGGCATAACATACCGGTGAAGAAGGAGGTGGATCCGCTGGTGACTTCAGGGCGTTGGAGTCGGAGGTTGAATGGGCGAGTTGGTGGGTCCGCAGCCTTGGCTACAGTCAGCATGGTGGGGTCTCGGACTGACTGTCATGTGGACGAGCTCGGCTGGTCAAGACGGAGGGCAAGATGGGGTCAGCGCGGTGGGCAAGGCTGAAGGGCGAAGATGAGGGAGTTCGTCGGCCAAAGGGTGAAGCTGGGGTCATGGACGGAGGAGAGGAGCGGGACAGTAGGCCTAGAGGACGACTTCAAGTGGCGGAGCTAGTAGTTCAATTGGAGCGGCTTAAGGGCTCACGGGTGGCTCAAAGGGAAGGCTCGATTTCAGGGTGCAGGGGGTCTTTGGTCTCCAAGTTGGGGCGAGGGTGCGGCATCAGGTGGCAGAGACAGCAGGAAGAAAGCGAACATGAGAGGGGAAGGAAGTCGGTGAGAATAACAGTGATGGGAAGGAAAGCTACTCACATGTTCTATATTATTTTGGTTTTCACAGAACAAAAGAAAAATAGGGAGTTAAATTGTCTTTGGAAATCTAATAAGGCATTGGAAATAGAAGTAACGAAATGTTTGATCCTAAAAATAAGGAACATGGGAACATAAGAGGAGAGTTTGAACGTGCAAAGTGGATTTATAAGAGGAGAGTTTGAACGTGCAAAGTGGATTTTGAATAGGATGCCGAAGAACCATTCATGCGTTGGAACAAAGTTTGAATGGGTCAGGGAACCGAAAAGTTTGAGAAGTAATCAAAGTTTGGATGAAAAGGGCAAACGAATGGATATTTTGATTGTGAAAATTTGCTTAAGCGCATGCCTTAAAATGGACGTAACATGCATGCACTAAAAGGAATTGAAAAAAATGAAAGAAGTGTGCCACTTTCCAAAATTTTGGAAACAAACAAAAATAAATAAATAAGTAAGTGGTTTAGTAAAATAAATGGACGGTTTTTGTAGACCCAAAATGTCAAGAAAAGAATGCAGGGTCCGAATATGGAAACTTCGAAGTCAAATGGCTTTGTTTCAAAAATGAACGGCGCAAGCATTTCCACAATTTTAGCGCGAACCGAGCACCGAAAATGACAAATGAACATGTTGCGCCAATCAGCGCGACGAGACGGACACAACGGTATAAAATTTGCAGTGTCAGGATGCTCCGTTCAAAAATGTGTTACGGACCCCCTTTACCGTAAAAATACGGACGGAAAACGGAGGTCAAAACGTCCGATTTTCACGAAATGAATTTCACCATTGGATTGCTGACAACGAATAGAATATTTTCCATGCTTGTACGAACTGATTTCGAAGAGATTTTAAAATTGTTAAAATTTGAACTGATATGCGCAGCTTTGCACTGAAAATTGCGCGACCGACAACAGCCAAATTTTCCGATGAAATTTTTATAGTTGCTACATCTCACTGTACGTATTACAAATTTCGAATTCCCGTTATGAAAAACCATAGAATAATTTCAAATAATAATAATAATTTTGATTTAAATCGGAATCTAAATCGTTAAAAATTACGGGATGTTACAGCATTCCAATGTTTGCCACTATTTGAAAGCATCATATCCAAGATATTGAGCTGACCATCTTCAAAATTCTTGATAGCAGGAAGACTAGTAATTGTGAAATCAATAGCAATCTCAATGAGCATTTATTATGCAAGGCTTTTCATCCTTCCAACCAGAATAATTGATATGATTAATGCGACTCTCAATCACTTTCTATTGCATGGTAAACCCTAGTCTAACAAATTAATTCCTATTTCATTCAAGAAAGTTTGTAGTTCGTATGTTAATGGTGGATTGGGGGTCCTTAATCTAAGAGATTGGAACCGTGCTGCTACTTCAGCGAGAATTGACAAGATTCATTGCTTTGATTCTAATCTCTAGGTAAACTGGTGCAGACTGAATTTAATCAAGGATGATCACTTCTGGACATTGAACACTCCAAGTGATTGTTCTTGGTCTTGGAGAAACATATTAAAACAACATGTGAACTTTCTTCCTATGTTTCAATGCAGTATGCTATATCCGCAAAAAAACCTCTTTTTGGTATGACCCTTGGTGTATGAAAGGCAAGATTCTTACAAACGGTGTGGAACATAATGTAAGAAGCTTGTCTAGAATTGGTGAAAATGCTAATGTGGGGAGCATCATGGTGAATGGTACTTTTATTCTTCCACATGTTGGTTCGACAATTCTCAAATCATTATGGTATGATATAATACATGTTGTGTACCATTTTACATCGACTCATGCGTTCTGGAATGGAAAGCCACATTCAATTTCTTCTGTATATAATGGGTTGATGCAAACATGTAGTTATTTCCTTTGGCATTCTAGAGTATGGATGACTAACAGTATTCCTAAAGAAAATATCATGATGTGGAGGATACTACAAAATGGTTTACATACTAGAAGCAAATTATTTCACATGGGTATCATAGACAATGAAAAATGTATTTTTTGCGGTTTTCATGCTGAAACTGTAAGGAACTTGTTTTTTGAATGCGAATACACTGGCTATGTCTGGAAGAAAGTTCTGATTCATTTTGGGTTGCATACTCCGGCCTTGGTATCGGAAGAAGAATGGTATCTAATCTTCAAATTCACTAGATGGAGGGCCATAAATGGAAAATTGCTTTTGAAAATCTTGAAGTCGACTTTATATCTCGTATGGATGGAGCGGAACACTAGGGTGTTTAGGAATATTTCTATTACTAAACATGTAATGGTCCACTCTATCATTAGAGGCTCTTGATGTTGTACATTTATTTTGCTTTTTGTACTCTGTCTTGTGTTTAATAAAAATGGTTAGGGCCATTCAAACCCGCATGCTATGCAAAAAAAAAAGCAGGAAATGATTTAATGAATATTTGTTGTAATTTTAATAAGATTTTAAAAGTGGAATTTATTACATATTTTATTTAATAAAGAAATTAATTGGTTCTACAGTAATTAATGATTGAAGTAAATTATTATTTTTAATAATAATTTAGGAGATTACTTTCTAATTGAAATTCATTTAAAAAGTAATCAGAATGGAAATGGAATTGAATTGAATTGTGAAAAGAATTATGAATGGGTTTTATATTTTAAACCCGAATTTTATAACAAAGTTATAAAGGGATTTTAAGCGCATACGATAGCTTAAATTAAATGTTCACTTAATATTTGAATTAAGTAAAAGGAAATTAAGAGAAAAGAGTTTATATTAAACCAGAGTTATATAAACAAAGTTTACAAAAAGAGATGAGGTGTTAAAGCGTTAATTTCAAATTAACGTTGCTTAATAATGGAATTAAGAGAATGAATGGAACTGAAATAAGGTTTCAAAGCAGGAAATGGTGAAATGGATAAGAAAAGGAGATGGTTAAACATGAATTTGGTAAAGAAGTAAGTAATAGAATTTTATAACAAAATCCGAATTTTAAAATGAATTGTTTAAAGAAGTAAAAGTTATTAGGTGATGTGTTAATAATAAATTGCTTAGGTAATGAGTTATGGAATAATGGTTATATTCGAGAAGGAGTTTTCAAACGTAAGAAGTTTGGATAAAAACCATGTTTTAATAAAATAGTAAAAGGGGTTTATTTTGATACTCGAATGAAATATCGGATTTTTGAAATTACAACTCATATCTATCTTAAGATAAGAACGTTGTTGATCTAGATATAAGAGGTAATTAAAATACCCCAACTAGAACGACTTCAGGATTATCTGAGATGATATCAGTTGTAATGGTAGAGAAGAGTAATAATTTATTATTTCCATTAGAGAAATAATAGTGCAATATTATTGGTGATAATTTAAAGAATAAATAATGAGAATTCCAAAGAAAGGAAATTAAAGATATTTGCGAATATATATGATGATGCTCCAAAGTAAAGGAATAAAAGAGAATTGCATAAAAATATAACGATATTTTCGAGAAAATAATATGAAATGTTAAGTTTTGCCATGAGTTTATTCTATAAGAATAAACATTGGTTATTGTGTAAAAGTAACGAAACAAAAAGGATTTCGTAATGTTGTTTTACGAATGATAAATTGAATTGATTTTTACAATTAAAGATAATGAATAATGATGGAGCAAATGTTTTGAAAAGCGAGTTAGATAATATAGTTGTAAGATATTGAAATGGTTTTGAGAACATTAATATATTAAAATAAGAAGTAAATACCTTATTTAAAATATTGAAAAGTTTAGAAGTTTTAATTAACTATTTGTTAATTATTTTAATTCAAAAGGCCAAGTGATGCTGAATACTGAACCAGTGAACTCATTTACTTTCATAATTGAAAAACTATTTATTTTGATAGGTAAATAACCGACTATCAAAACCTGACATAATGTGTTGTTGGTACGAAAAGACCGAAATCGAATTTATATTTGAAAACCATTCCGAACCAGCAAATATGTGAATACATTGATTGAAGATGGAGCATTGAAGATCGTGGTTCTTCATAAGCGGAAGGATCACTTATAATCTTTGGATAGCTTCCAGAGATAACTTGTGATTATGTCATGATTGGAATCTACGGATTGCAAGGAATACTCGCTACTGCTCTATAGGGTGATACCTAGGATGTGGTAGGAGGGTGCCTTCGGTTCATCCTGTTCCTGGATGGCTTGTATGGACGAATGTCATACATCGTATTTCTTAAAAATCACCTAAGTTGATTTTTACAAACGTATTCCTGTTAGTGGCGGAGAATGGCATTTCTCTTAGCTTAACAACCAGATTATTTTTGTGCACGTTAATTAGTGATTTGGCGGATCAAATGATGTGGCATTCAAAGTGGATGGAGATGTGTTGTTTTGAAGGATAAACTTAGCCTCTAGCCTCATCAACCGGGAATGGCATAAAATCGGGTAGGTCGCATGGCTATGTGGGTTGCACCCATTATATCATTACCTGATCTGGTGAAATCAAATGCCTTCGGTTGTGCCTTTTTATTTATGTATGTATGCTATGGGTTCAGTTGGCTGGCCCCTAACCGTGGTAATGATATATTCGGTACTTTCAAGAGAAAGTGAGGGGCCAGTCATGTTTAGCCTGGGTAGGAAGATGTTCTTATTGAACCCCGATGTATTCATCTCTAGAGGTACATTGTCGGGAAGGTGTTCCCATACCTTGCCAGGAAATCCATTCTCCTATAAGTACCCGCGGTTTTGATTATATACTATATATGTAGAGCGTGACATGTAAGCGTTCTACTAGATTGATATTTATTTGTATTTAGACACTATTATAATATCAGAGAAGATATTGATTTCAAAAATATTTTGGGTTATCATAAGGTAAAACCGTCCGTATTTATTTGTGGATTTCGTCTTACGATTATCATTTTCTTTCAAAAGGATTTTACTTTAAAACCAACTGTGTGATACCTATAAACGTAGTGTGTTTTTCTCACTTTGGTTCACCAGACTGACCCGTCGTTTGTAATGCTCGGGTTAGACCGGGTCGTACAGGTTCAGGTTATTGGATGCTGCGAAGTCCAGAGACGAGCTGGAAGTGTCCAAACGCATGATACTATCTAATATATTTTTCTGCTGTGTGTTGTATATGAGGATAGGTTATTATAACTGTCCAGATGTGTTGATGTATTCTGATGACTGTAAGTTTAAATTTTCAAGCTCTTATTAAAATTATTTCCGTATTATAGTTTATTCTGCTACGATATGAGACTCTGTTTCTGATGTGTTTCTTCTTCTTCTATTCTAATATTTCTTTCTTTATTATTTCACCCTCTGATTTCTTTCTAATAGTTATCTGCTTTCCTGTATAATTTGAGTTGACATGGCTTGATATATGTCGGCTTAAACTATACTAAAAAGTGGGTCGTTACATGACTTCCACGACTTAACATCAGAAATAAACTCTGATGACTTGAAAACATCCCAACCAAAACCATCATCAACTAATTTTGATAAATAGTCCTCCATGATATGACAAAGAACTATTTTCCATAACGCACATTTCTCTCTCCTTCTGGCAATTTGCTCCATAATTTTACTGTATGAAATGATATATACAACTAGCATTATGCAATAACAATTATACAATCATCAGACTAAAATAAATAAACCACTGTCAAACTAAATGATAATATAAATAGGAAATGATAGTTAAACATACCATTTGAATATGAATGACAATAAAATTTAAAAACCATATTTAAGATGATAATCGTACCTTGATGCGATCAACATTCACAAATTTCATACTTACCTTCAAATAAAGAATAGTCCATGCTAAGACAGGTGGAATATGAATTATCATTATACTCAAAAACAACTAACAAGCTTGTTGATTCACCAGAGGTAATATCATCACTGCAAAACAAAGGTGTACAGCTATTATTAACAAAACTGAAAATGTATACACACATAGCATATAGTTATTATTAACAAAATAGAAAATGCTATACACACATAGCATATCAGGGTAAAATAGCTTCCAATATGCATAAACACAATCTAATTTAATAACGATAAAGAAATTTGGAATAAGAAGCAAAAGCATACTTCACAGGAGGAATTGTTGATGTCGACGAACCCGATTAGACCTTGCCTGAAGCTGCCGCCGCCGCCTGAAGCTACCATCGCAGCCTCCGCCTGAAGCTATCCTTCGAACGATTGTAGTAAAAAATTGATGAAGAAACTGGCGACCTAGAATTTAAGATTTGGGAATTGTTTTCCCTTCGAACGAAAATTGAAAACCCGCACCCTTCTTACTGAAAAAAAGATGTCGCGTCGTTTTGACAAAAAAATTTATATGTTTTCTTCCTTTAGCCGATTTTCTTGTTAGAAAAATATACTGAATATTTACTAAGACTATTTAGTAGTTTAAATTTAAAATTTTATGAGTAGCATAAACATTTGGATTTAAATATAAAATATCATGAAAGAGTGATGAGGTTTAGTAAAAAAATTATAAAAATGTTAAAATCCAGGTATTTGAAGTTGAAAATTTTCCAGATCAACCTATAATAAATTTATTGAGAGAAGTACATAATATATTAAGTTTTTTTATTATTGTTTACATATATTAATTAAATTGTGCGACTTATTTAACTTTATACTTGAAAGAAAAAAATTTAACTTTTCCTTCTTTGTTCATATAAAAATGGTATACATTTTAAAACATCATATTAACATTAGTTAAATGAATTAACAATAACTTATTGATTGAATTTATTTACTAAATTCGAAATAACATACAATGTCAAATGATATTGTGGAGTGTTTTGTAGATAACTAAATAAATTTTGAAATATGGGCGCTTAATGTTATATTAAAATGCATACACAGTAAATATATTGATGTAAATGAATTAGACTTTGAACTCGTGATTGTTATTTTTTATGTACAATTTATGTTTTGTGATTGACGTATTTATAGATTTGAATGATTTTTTTTTTTCTCATTTTTGTTAATATGGATATGGGTAATCTTAATCTGATTTTTTTGGTAAGGCTTCTTAATCTGATTTATAGATGACTAAATAAATGATAAATTGCTATTTATTTAATATTATATAGTTAGTTATAAAATATGGTATTAAATGTAAAATATTAGAAAAAGAATAAGTGAGACCAAAATTATTGTACAAAATTCAAAATTTAGATACTTGGAGCCAGTAAACATATCTAAAAGAAATGTTACTTAATTAGATTCATTTAAGTGAATATTAGGCTTGCCTTAAAATCAAACTTAATACACAAAAATTCCTTCCCGAAAAAGATTGTAAATTAGGTCACTAGAATATAATCACTAAATAAACACACATGATCATACAATTATTCAGTGGATGATTGTAATCATTTATGCAATTATATCAAAAAATTGCATAAATGTCTGCAATTTTTCTATGAAAAATAGAGAATATTTCCGTAATTTTTTTGGTGAATAATTACGCAAAATTTTGCAACTTTTTTGCTGAATAATTGCAGGATGAATAATTACATTTTTTTGCAACTTTTGCATATAATTGCATAAATGTCTACAGCTATTCGCGGAATAATTGCATAAGTTTATACCATTATTAGTTAACTTAATTATAGAGACCTAACTTACATACATTTACAAGGATGTTTGGGCATTTTGAAATTTAATAGAGACTTCAACCAAACTGTCCCTTTATTCAATATACTTAAATTTTGGGTTATGTAATTAATTTAAATATATGGATCAAAACAGAAAAAATTAGGAGCTAACTGTTAAATTATATGTGGATAGTTGTATAAATTTTGTGTGGTGCAAAGGGCACCCCAATATGTTCTTCCTAATACTGCAATTAAAAAAAATCATTAAATTTTATATGCTTCCTAGTACCACATTACCTCTCCATTATAATCTCTCACTCAATCATTATTTGCCGAACTAATCACGTACTAAGCTAATCTAAATACCCTAATCTCTTGTAATGGTTGTCTTCTTCGCATCTCTCGCGGGAAAATTCAATTTCGTACAGTAATCTCTCAATTTTTTGGTGATTTGAAAACCCTAATCTCTCACTTCCTCTTCCAGTTTGCTTAATTCAAAGCTTATTCACGACTTTTGTATATTATAACGTCGAATTCGCTGATCGGTTATAGATCTAGGGTTTAGCTCGTTGATCGGTTTTACAAATGAGGACGAACAAATATCGAGCGAAATAGAAATAGGGTAAAATAGTGTGGTAGCCCCTATTTTTTAAGTGTATGGTATTTAGAAGAGTGTAATACTAATTCTTGTGGTGTTTTTTAGCTGCGGTATTAGGAAGAACATATTGGGGTGCCCCTAGCATCACACTAAATTTTTAAATGTCCATACCAAAATGTAAATGATATGAAAGGTAAAAAGATGAGAAGGAATTAGTAAATAAGTGTAATATGATAAGTTAATTTGAAAATAAAATATCTAGAGAAGATTAAGAAGAAGAGATTCTATAATTAATGAGAGAGCTACAATTTCTTCCGCTTTAGTTTATTTAATAGTAGAGAGTTTAAATCTTCTTTCTTTACAACAAGAGATCGCCATCAACTTAAAAGTTCAAATTTATTTATCTCTGGAAATTAGAGAAAGAGGTGTTATAGTAAGCTGCATAGCCTGTATGTCACTACTGAAAATTTCTATAGGTTCCAAGAGCTTAATCTTGGTTTTGCAACTCCAAATCACCGCAATTTCTCTAAAATTCAAGCAAGGTGAGCTGTTACACTTATTCTTTCTAGTTTAAACTCTTTTCTATGTTTATTTGTTGGTTTTGCTTGAGTTTGCCATTGAAAACAAGTTAATGTATCTGTAATTTGTCTCTGCAAATTTAAAGTCCCCAAATAGTGTCTTAGTCCAACTTTGAGAATGTATAACTTCTTCGATTCAAGCTGAATTTAGGTGAAACCTTTTTCGTTAAAATCCATGTAACTCTACTTTGTGCATGCCAGAAGCAAATCTGAAACCGGTAGTGTATATAAACAATATCATGAAGTTGAACTTAGAGCTAGAAAGTAGCTTACAACAAAATCCATGCGTGGGGTCAACCCACCCTCGTTTTGGGTCAACACAAACCACATATGGGTTGACTTATACACATTGTGGGCCGACCCAACTATTTCTTTTGGTCGTTCCTTGCTTTAAGTAGTGATAATTGCTTGCTGTACTTGAAATTCTGAGCTTAGTGAAATCTATGCCCACGTTAAACTTTGAAGCATAGCATCTCCTTTAGTTTTAGTTTGATTTGCATGATTTCTTTTCCATTGTAAAGTTTGAGTGTTAGTCTCCATGTATATCAAATTTCATACCATTCCAACGTCATTAAGTCATTCAAACTAGGTCTAAAAGTTGAATCCAAAGAAGATTTCAGACCTGGTCAGAACCAAACATGGCCTGAGTCAATGTTTGAACTTCCATATCTTGGCCATTTCATGTCAAAAAATGATTGATATGTTGTTTTAATTTGTGCATATCAATTTTCAAACTATTATGTGGTCGTTTGATCATTCAAAACTAATCTGAAATTTGCAAGCAGAGCTGATTTCAAGTACATTTTCATGGCTTTAATTCTTGTTTTAAGTGTTTTTTCTTAAGTGTTTTCATGCCACTTCTGGTCTAGTTTTAAGCCACGATTCTTGTGTTTTATTTGCCTTGCTTCTACAATGGAGAAACCTAAGTTATCACCAAATATTTAGTTTAGCTTTGGAGAATTCCCAATTGATTTCTGTGTGTTATTTCCAAGAGTTTTTCTGAGATTTGTGTGTACATGTGTTTTATAACCGTTTTTAAAAAAGGTTTTAAATATGAATAACTATTATTTCGAGAAAACAATTTTCTATATTTTAAATATTCTAGATCATATATATATATATATATATATATATATATATTTCTTATTATAAAGAGGTATCCAAGTTCAGCGATTTCTAAATATTTTCCGTAGTCGTTTATAAAACATGATTTCTAAAGTATATTTTCTTATATATGAAACCACACGTTTTTGCACTCTTTGAGAAGGCGAGATTGTGATTAAAACGATGTGATAAACCTCATGGTATGGGACACGAAGGCATATTATATCGGTTAATTCTAAACTAGTCTAATTGAAGTTGTTGTTTTCTAATGTGGGATTGACTTATGGTTAGTAAACCGATAAATGAGAACATGCGGTATGGGGTGCACAGTATTATCCAGGTTATTGTCTGAGAGTTTGTGACACATTCTGAGGTTTCGTTAGTGCTAGACCTTCAAGTCAATCTAAGGCATTATGACTTTTGGGTCATCTAAGGAATTTGACACATTTATGACCCTCGAGTCATTTGAGGCATTTATGACCATCTGGTTATATGGGAAAGGCACTAATTATATATATTAGTACTGGTGTGGCTTCAGACCGTCTGAGGTTTGCACATGCGGCATGGCTTCAGCTTGCCAATCTGAGTTATTTTCTAAGTTTTGAGTTTCTTTATGATTTCACCATTTTAAGATAATTGTGTGTGTGTGTGTGTGTGTGTAGCTAAGAGCCATCTGAGAATCTATGTATATGGTGATTTCATTTCTAAGTTTTTGAACAACTAATCAAGTTCCCGAGTTCTGAGTTTTCCATCCTGTGTTTATGTGATTCTTAATTTTATTACCCAATTTGTAGAGTTTGGGTAATCTATTGATGGAAATATCCGAGTCTGTGTTCTTGTCTCTCACAATAATCCGAGAATTAAATCTGTGTATTTATCTTCAATTTTTCTAGGTACATAGTACCCCTTTCTAATAAAAAAAGAATCATCTCGTTTATGCCTTAAGTTAATTTATGATTATGAAATTCCTTTTCTCATGAAAAGGAATTAATGTCCACTTGACATTATCATTTCACTTATCATTTTATTATTGATATGCTTAAACTAGACTGACTCGTGTATTTTTACTCGTGCTAGACTAAGTTTTTTCAGGTATATCATTGGATTCGAGCTTGCTCTGCTTTCAGTTTGGCTTTACTTTTGGAGCTACTACCACTTAAGTCGAGTGTTTGTGTCATATGAGTGTTTGTGTCATATGTTGTATATTTGTTTAAGATCTTATGTATTTGTATATGGTCGTTTGTACCATTCGTGCATGTACACATATATTGTTATGATTTTGCTATATATAAATATATGTAATATGTTATGTAATCTATATACGTGTATATTTGTACTCTGTTTTGAATATGGTCCTTAGCCATCGTTGATCCAAATTAGACATGAATCGAGTATGTCAATTCACTTCAAGTAAGAAAGAAAAATGACAATACACTCACTCGACGTATTCAATACTCGTCCAATAAAAGACTATGGATGGTCGCCCTCAACCAATCATATTCTCCACTCTAATAGACAGTATTATTCAGTAATGTTTTTATTAAGGTGGATCTCAGGGTGGGATGTTACATTTTGTTAATAGTATTTACCGAAAAGCTATAAAATGAATACAATTAAAAAGCACACACTTCCACCTTCATACAACAATAGATCAGGGAATACAATAATAAATAATTATACGGGATGTGCATAGCACGTGTTCATACTAGTATACATAAAATCATATGGGAAGGTATTTTGCATATTAAAATTCATTTCATATTTGTGGTATATTTTGTATCATTAATTTTGCTCATTGGATAAATATTTGTAGTTGAATGAGATATGGTTTTGGATAAAAACATATATATCAAAATCATATCTTTATTATTAATTACAAATAATTAATAATTGTAATTAATAATATAGATAGATATGGTTTTGAAACATAAAAAGAAGTCAAATTAATGATGAAGATATGGTTTTAAAACATACATTAGATGCTAAGAGCACCGAATAACTTGCTTAGGGTAACAGAACTTCACCCTGATTGGTGGTTAATCACCGATCAAACATTGTTTGATGGGCAGACCATAGTTGATTTTTTTTTTTTTTTTCTCTCTCTATTCGGGTGTTAATGGCTGAACGTGATACAAATGCATGCGTTCCGTTAGCAATATACCATAAATGTTCCATTCATAAGTTCAAATAAATATAATAGAAGGGTACTATCGTCACATTGACATTATCCAAAGACGCTCCCATTTTATAATGAAACGAAATTAGTTTTGCGGTCCAAAATCAAATTAAAAAAATTCGAACATTTTCGTTTCTTTTCTTTACTTTCTCTCTCTAGGGTTTCATAATTCACAAAAATTCATAAATCTACGGTTTCAAATCCCTAATTGCCTTGCCGTTCATATGTTTACTCCTCAAAGAAGCGCCTGGTCTCTAAAATCTAAGGTTTCAAGCGAAAAACCTAGATCCAAAGGCAAAGGAAATAGTGGAAACCTTGATTCTGCCGTCACTCCACATCCGCCGCTTGGGTTGTTGAATGGAGGCGATGTAGACCGGGGTGGCGAAGATATGGAAGCATGGAAGCGGTTCAAAGATGAAGGGTTACTGGACGAGTCAGTTTTCTACAAGAAAGATCGTGAATCTCTTGCTTCGAGGATCATAGAGCTCGAAAAGGATGTAAGAATTTAAAGTTATGCTTTTTGTTGGTTCTTGATTTGGTTAAGTAGTGATTCAAACTTTTGCCTTTTGCTCTTCCATATTTTCCATGGTTTCAATTTTTGACATAGGCTATAGTGCAAGATTTGAAATATAACTTGCAGTTGCTTTTGAATGTAACAACTTCAGTAAAATCGCTTTGATCTTCAATATCAGTGTTAATATAATACAAGTTTTACCAGAAACAATTGTTTTTCTGATATGTTAAGTAATTATCAAGTTCTGACTATCTCCTTATTTGATTTAGTAATTTGCTCGGGCCTTAAATTTTGTGATTCATTGTAACCAATCACGGTCCTTTGATATTTAATTTGTCAAATCTATATTTTGTGTGCACTTACTATGTCCGTTCTTTTGTGCATCAGGGAATGAATTCATATATTACACCCTAAATTAAAATATTCAATCTCAAGCGATGATCTTTAGCAAATTGAATTATTTTTATGGCTTATTTACTGAGACATATCTTCATTTCATTTGATTTCTGTATACATAGCTTCACGAGTACCAGTTTAACATGGGGCTCCTCTTGATTGAGAAAAAAGAATGGTCTTCAAATTTCGAAGAAATGAAGATGCGTCTTGCAGAAGCTGAAGAAATTTTGAAACGGGAGCAAGCAGCCCATATTATTGCGTTAACTGAATCTGAGAAGCGAGAAGATAATTTACGCAAGGCTCTGGGAGTTGAAAAGCAATGTGTTTCTGATGTAAGTTTAATTTATTTATTGGTTTAAGGGATCCCCATGCTATGCTATGGTTCATACGTTTTTCTGTTTATTTTGGTCATATTTTTATGTTTACATTTTGAGCGGACGAATAACATAACCATCAAAATTTTGCATATATGTTCTAATAAAAATTACTTCCAGAATCATACAATTTTTGTATATTAGGTCTTCAAATTGCCATAATATTGATCTCTTTAATATAATTTCCACTGATTAGGGTATGCATGCTCTACTTTGAGAATCAAAATACCAGTACATTCTTAGGTGACATTTAGCCTTCAAATACCCTGATTCTCATGATGGTAATATATAATACAGCTCGAAAAAGCATTACGGGAGATGCGGTCTGAAATTGCCGAGGTTAAGTATACCGCTGATAAGAAGATGACAGAAGCTCTTGCATTGGAAGCAAGTATTGAGGAGAAAAGGCTGGATACTGAAAGAAAATTGCATTCTGCAGATGCAAAGCTTGCTGAAGCTAGTAGGAAGAGTGCTGAAATAAATAGGAAATTTGAAGATGTCGAAGACCGTGAACGCAAAGTTCAGAGAGAATTAAACTCTATCAGTTCCGAGTATGATGGTTTAGGGTTTGAACTGTTTAGATGTTCTTCATTTTTTTCTAGCCACATTTAAGTTTCTTTTTTCTTTTCTAAACAGGCGAAAAGCTCTCGAAAAAGATATTTCTGAACAAAAAGAGCATTTGCGGGAGTGGGAAAAAAAGTTACAAGATGGTCAAAACAGACTGCTTGATGGGCAGAGGCATATTAATGAGAGGGAGGTAAGAATAAATGAGGCTGAAAGAGGTCTTAAGAAGAAAGAAGAAGAGCTTGAAGAAGCAAAAAGATCAATTGAGGGTGCAAGAAATAATCAGAAACGCAAGGAGGAGGATCTTGATGTTAGGCTAAGAGCATTGGTTTCAAAAGAGAAGGTTTTCAATTTTTTTTTTTCAATTAACCTTGCTTTTATAACGTCAACTTATGAACCACTCTCCTGTATATTCAGCATGATTTGTTGGATTAATATTCAATACATTATGTACTGCTCATTTATAACTAATCTTAGTAGGTCTAGTATGTACATAAAGAAGTTTATACATTTCATAGGTGTTTATTGAGTTATGGGAAAATGGCAAATTTGGGCGCTGCTGCCTGGATGATTGCATAGATCATGCCTACTATTGCTTTTCGGAAAGTTGTATAGTTTATTACGTTTTTGTATTTTGCTTTCAGGACATTGAACTGAAAACGAAGAACTTACAGAAGAAGGAGAAAGATTTACATGAAATAGAGGAAAAACTAGATCGGCGTGAAAGAGTAAGTTCTCATTTATTGTGTGTATATATGATTTTATCATACATGAATGATATATGCATCTGAGTGTGTTGTCCCCTGTTCTAGACCCTCATTAGTATCTGTTATATATATTTCTATGAATAATGGAGCGGATTAGCATCTGTTGATTAAGGTGGTTACTAAAGATGTCCCACCTCCTTATAGGCTTTACACGGTACATAATATTGTATGTCACATTTCAGTTAATTGTTTGTGGTATCTTTTATTTTCCTCCTTCAATTCATTGGAGGTGTTCCAACTTCCAAGAGTATGATTCTCCCTCTTATGTGCACCTGTATGTTCGCATGATTAATTCATATGTCCCGTAAATAAACTAAAGTTAAATTATGATGAAGACCAACATTTTCTTTAAGGCACCTATTTTTTGGGAAGGAGGTGTAGACCTAGGGAGCTATGAACCTGATCGAACTTCTTGCTTAAATTATCTTCGTCTCATTTATATCATTTACCAACTATTGTTACTGGATGACACTCTCCTTCACTGTTGTCTGCCAATGGATTATTTGAGGTGTGTGCGTGTTTTTTTTTCAAGGACAATGCTAATTGTTTGGAATTCTTTTTGTGCCACTTAACTAGAGTAGAGATAGAAGTAATGGTGGTCCGTTCGTGGTGCACACACAAAACCCGTTGCCTCCTATTTATTCCGTGAAAGCTGAAAATAAACCATTAGCATACGTGTACTAATTTTTGTTTTGGTTTTTTACATGTCATCTTTTGTTGTCTGCCCTGCTATATGTCCTTATTCATTGCAGGAGGAGATTCAAAAGCTTCTTGATGAACATAGCGCTACCCTAGATATCAAGAAGAGAGAGTTCGAATTAGAGTTAGAAAGTAAGCGGAAGTCTGTTGATGAAGAACTGAAAAGTAAATTTGCTGCAGTGAATAAAGCCGAAAAAGAAGTCAATCGCAAACAAGAACTGGTTAATAAGAGAGAAAAGGAATTAGAGAGTAGAATGGACATAATTAAAATTAAAGAAAAGGATCTTGAAACTAAATCCAAAGCTTTGAAGAAGTGGGAGGAATCATTGAAGTCGGATGAAAAAGAGTTGGTAGTAGAAAAGAATAGTATAATGAAAGAAAAACATGAGGTTAAGGTATCAAGGAATGAACTTGAATCTTTAAGAGATGCATTAGAAGCTGAACAAAGTCAAATTGTTGAGGAGAGAGAAAAGCTTGAAATAAGCAAAGAAGAGAGAGAACATTACATCCAAAAGCAGTCCGAGTTGAAGCAAGAAATAGAGAAGTATAGGAATATGCAAGAGGAACTTTCTAAAGGAATTGAATCTCTACGAGAGGAAAAGGAGAAGTTTGAGAAAGAATGGGAGTCACTCGATGAGAAAAAATCAACGGTGCAAAGGGAGGCAAAGAAAATCCATGAGGAGAAAGAGAAACTTGAAAAGTGGCATCATAAAGAGCAAGAAAGGTTGAGAAATGAAGAGGCCAATGCAAAAGCAGACATTGAAAGGCAGCTAGAAGACATTAAGTTGCAGAAGGAAGCATTTGAGAACACTATGAAGCATGAAAAATTGGTGGCTCGAGAGGAAGTTGCTAGACAATTGGCTGATGTCACACGAGAGCTTGAGCTCAGAAAACATGATCTTGAGATGAACATGCAGAAAAAGAAAGAAGAAATGGAAGGAAAGCTACAGGAGAAAGAGAGAGAATTTGAAATTCGAAAGGAAGCTGAACTTAGCCGCATCACTTCACTAATCAATCTAAACGATTCTAAACTCCAGAAATTGAGAATTGAACAAGATCGATTAGATAGAGAGAAAGAAGAAGTAGAACTTCAAAAAAAGAAACTCCAAGAAGACCAATCGGAGATTCAAAGAGACATTGATACACTCCATCAACTTAGCAAAAAATTAAAAAAACAACGTGCAGAATTTATCAAGGAGAAGGAACGCTTTGTCACAGCAGCTGAGCGATGCAAAATTTGTCAAAATTGTGGAGTTTCAATTACTGAGCTAGAAATGCTGGATATCATTCAGTCCTCAGCGGAAATTGAAAATGCAGATGTTGTTTTGCCAAGCCTTGCCAATGAACACATTGAGCAACATATGAAAAACAAAGAGTCAAATGTTATATCTCCTCAAACTGGTCCCCGGGTTTTCGGTTCAGGATTTCTTCAAAAATGCTCAAAAATCTTCAAGTTTTCTCCTGGTAAAAATGCTGAAACAAGTGCTACTACGACGCCTTTAGTGTTTGGTGAGCAACTTGGTATGGCTGCATCAGAGGATGCAACAGCAGCTACTGATAAAAATCCTGCTGCCGATGTCGAGAGAGTTGCAGTGAATCCTGTTCCATTTGCACCAGTGGCTATTGAACAAAATGAAACTAAGGAGTCTTCCTTACCTCCTGAAACTTCTCCACTTGTACCAGTGGCTACTGAACAAAATGAAACCGAGGAATCTTCCCTACCTCCAGAAAATGATTCTCCACCAAAGCAAAGGGGAGGAAGGCAGTCTACTAGAAGAGGAAGAGGGGCAAAAGCGGTAAGAAGAACCAGAACCATGAAAGCTGTTGTTGATGACGCTAAAGCCATACTTGGAGAGAATTTGGTTTTTGAAGGGGCGAAGGAATCTTCTCAGCAGAACGATGAAGAGAGTCAAGGGGCTTCTATACATACAGGTGGCACCCATAATACTAGGCAGAAAAGACGTCGTGTTCCTGCATCTGAAAAGACAAACAGTGAACATGATGCACAGGAAAGCGAAAGTCAGTCTGAGAGCATATCTGTTGGAGGAGGACGACGGAAGAAACGTCAGACCTCAGCAGCTTCAGGGTCACAGGCACAAGCTTCTGTTGTGGAGAGGAGATACAACCTCAGACGCTCTACAGTGTGAGTGAATAATCACTTTGTTCAATTTCCAAAATGATTTTGTATGATTTCCACATGATACCGTACTGGTGATCGGGACACTGTCTCTGTACATCTTTATAGGTAATGCATGTAGGTGGTTGCATATACGCTTATGAATTTTATGTTCATGTATGTTAGCTTGGAAGAATCCAAGTAACATTTTTTTGTTTCATGGCCATAAATCATTGGATCGCCTTTCTGCTGTTTCCGACTTGTAAAAGTGTCACTAGTAATGTAGGCAGCAAAATTAAAGACCTTTTGGTGCATCAGTCGAAACCTTAGTTAGGTATTTCCATAGGCCATCCCAATGATAAATGATGGGTTCATATACGCAGAAAGGAAGAACTTGAAATATTAATTCATATAAACTTGGGTTACAATTTTGAATGTTACTAGCCTCACTTGCATGGTGCTAAAAGTTCAGTTTGTTATTCCTGGTTCACAGCGTGAAGAACTCAGCAGCAGCAACTCCAGCAGTTTCCGATCAGGCTAAAGTGCAGACTACGGCAAGTCATCAAGCTTCACATAATGACAATCAGGTTTCACATAATGATAATCAGGTTTCAGAGGGTGACGATCCTGCTTTAGAAGGTTACCACAAAGTGACTCATACAGTACATAAAACTACCACCACAAGTGTTATGGAAGTATCATCAAAGGTAGCATAATATCTATTGCATTGTCCATTAGATATAACACTTCTTAGACTAATTTACTCATGTATTAACCATGACAGCGGGTAGTGGGAGAAACCCTTGAAGAGAACAATGCAGTAGAAATCAATGAAATGTCTGCTAGTGAAGAAGCAGAAGCAGAAGCAGAAGTACAAGGTGTTACTACCACAGCTGATGTTCCTACCATAGCTGAAGAAACAGGAACCCCTTCAAGTGGAAGTTCAACGTCCAGCGATATTGGAGATGACGATGACAACATGGACGATGACGAAGAAGGGAGACACAATGCTTCGATTGGAAAAAAGCTGTGGAACTTCTTCACGACATGATAAAATTTGTGCATGCAGTCTAGGCTCTTTATTCTAGCTCTTCAGATTTTATTATTCACTTTCAACTCCTTTGAGTTTATAATTTCAAGGTGGGCTGGAGTTAGTTCTTTGTTTGTATTATTTATTGTTAATGCTTGCTACCTGCCGTTTCGTTCTTCCTCTTCTTCTTCTTTTGATGATGGATTGATTAGATGATGACTTATTTGTATTAATACTAGTTAGACCATGTTAGTCTAGGAGATTGGTTATGTAATAGTTTCATTTGTGGCTTTCCAATGGAAATTGTAAGTTTGACGTCTGCACATTTTTATCACAATTGTAATGTATCAGAAGACGATTAACCGTTCTATCAATTATTTTTCCGTGTATAAATTTTCGGTCCTCTTTTTGTTTCGTAATGTGCTATATTTTGTCCTAGAGTTCTGCAAGATTTTCTGTTGCATGCCTGAATTTATGTTTAACGCGAGCCAATGTTATCCTTCAGTTAAATGTTTAACTGTCTATAACTGTTTGCAGGTGTGATGTTGATGTCCGACCGTCAGCTTCAAAGCATATTGTAACACTCGACGTATATGTAAGTTCATGTTGTGTTGTTATATATAAGAAATACAATGGGATTGCTAAGCATAACAAATATAAGGATCAAATAGACTCTTTTCCTCCTGTGTGGCCCAGCCCATCGACGCACTTACCACCTTTCCAAGTTCACAGGCCAGGCATACTAAGGATCTCAGAGCAAGTTCGAAGAACTTTGATGGGTTGATATTGAAGCTATAGTCGGCTATAGTCAATTTAAATGTATTCTGAAATTTGATAAAAATGAAAGTGAGAATGCAACTTCCATTTTTCTTCTAAATTATCTATGATTTTTTGTATGCAAGTGTACTTGGTTGATTAGCATGGTTTGAAAGTTGAAATGATTGATTATTCGGTAGTTATTAGCTGATAATATGATAGCTTTGTTACAGGATGATTTACAGAAAATACGCGTTGAATTTACACAAAAGAAATTACTTTCCATTGTGAGTTACGATGGTGCATAACTCATTTTAAAATGGTTTACGAACGATTTGTAAACATAAAAACTTGCTTGGGTAAAGTTTGTAAAGTATGAGAAAATAAGACAAAACAAACGCATGCGATGCGAATAGTCAAGGATGTATAGAACGAAATATAAGAATCATTTGAGACAAGATTGTTTCGAACTCTTATAACCATAGTTTTCATATGAATATGAACTCTTATAACCATGATGTTTTAATTCGTAATGCTTAAAAATCATTAATCACCAACGGTTTAGCAATTGTTTTTGCCCACTCATGAATAAATAGTTTAAACCATGGGTTTCCTTTCTAAATCTAAAGAAAAAGTTTTGAAATGATTTAAAAGAAATTTATGAGTTTTGTAAGTACTTAAAATAGGTGATTAAAAAAGATTGTTTTCAAAACAATCTTCGAGAATAAGATTAAACAAATGAGAAATTGTCTCTAGTATGAGTTTCACTTATAAAGCCAAATATATGGAAACAACTAGTACCTGTACATTTGTCTCACCCGTGAATGCCAAAGAAAATCAATCGATGAGTGGAATTGATCCAAGGAGCTGCTATATACTCTAAGAAGAATGATTTGTAGTTAGAATCAATCAAATAACTTGACCATCTTATGAGTGATAGAGAAATATGCTCTAGGTTAGAGTTTGGAAAACTTGTTGCTTGCTTCCCATAGCCATTTGGACTGCTCCCTAAAATATAATTAAGTTTTGAAATAGAATTAAGAACATTCGAGTTAAACCGCATATTAAATTCCAACAATAGAACTTGTGCTATTCATGAAAATTTGAAAGGTGATTTCACCATTATTCAATGAATAGTACAAATTGAATACATAAACTAGTATTGAGAACAATCAGCGAAAATAACATAGATCCTTTTACAGTGTACCATCTGCTCTGGGTTTGAGATAAACAATATCCTAAATAAAGATATATATTGAAAATGTTGTAATATATATTTGTTTTGGGTGAATACACTTAATGCAAGGGACATTATTGTAATTGCAAGGACATGTGAAGTCTATAAATAGATAGCTTATGTATGTTGTAAAGTTATCTGAATTAATAAAAATGTTTGCTCTCTCTCATTTCTTATGTTCTTCTTTTAGTTTGTAACACGTTATCAGCACGATTGCCTATATTATAATATATAATTTTTTTTTTATATGTACAATCATTTTTAAAGGATATGGATTTTTCTTTTTGTAAGATTCATCAGATCATTTGAAAACTTCAGATATATTTTAAATATTTTTATTTTACCTATTCTCTAGCATCATTTTCTCGGGTTCACAACTTTATACCCATCTACATATACATCCAGCGCCTACCTTTAGATGTATGCTTAATGCAACTCAGTTGTTTCATTTTCTCAACTTTCTCAAACAAAAACAGAAAAACTACTCAATCTTTATTATTATTTTTATTTTATTAAACAAGGTATGTATAGGCTTTATATTATTGAATATTGTAAACATCCTATGCACTGTTTGCTGTAGCTTTCTACCTTTGTATTTTATATTGCCATGTGGAAACATATATATGGCTTCATATTTTCTTTGATCCTTTATAATAATATATATTGTGCCACTATGTAACTATGATGCTACTGTGCTTACAAATTGTATCCTATTTTTCAATATGGCTACAACCACGCAGTACATTAATGTAATTCATGACATTGCATACGATCAGTTTGCCATTTGTAGCATGATCTGCGTTTTGTTATTGATCTGATAGTAGTACTCTATTTTAATTCTTTTGTCTGCTTATTATTTTGTTGATTCATACTGATAGTAAAACATGTATATTCATCTGTAAATGCTTGTTGATCTATGTATATAAAAGAGTTATCTATTTTATGTTGGTTGGCTGCGAATTGTCTTATTTTATTTTATTTGTTCTTGGTTTCTTCTAAATTTTGTTTAATTGAGCGTATGCAATTTGTTTTATGTGTAGTTCGCAAAATATCGAATATCGCTAAATTTAAATTTAAGGCGTTGGACATTTCTGAAGACAATGATTTGTCATGGATACTGGATACCGAGATCCATTTACAAACTCAATGCTTAGAGAACGCCATTAAATATGATAATAATATGTTCCAGCAGAACAAAGCAAAGGCTCTAATATTTTTAAGACGTCACATCCACGATGATCTAAAATCAGAATATTTAACTGAAAAAGATCTTCTCTACTTATGGAACTCCCTGAAGGAGCGTTATGACCACCAGAAGACGGTCATACTTCCAAGTACAAGGCAAGAGTGGTTGAACCTGAGATTTCAAGACTTTAAAACCGTAAAGGAATACAATTTTAGAATTACTTCTAAACTAAATTATGTGGAGAAAAGGTAGATGATGCGCAAATGTTTGAAAAGACCTTCTCAACATTTCATACCTTGAATGTGCTCCTGCAGCAGCAATATCGAGAGCGTCATTTTACAAAATATTCTAAACTTATTGAATGCTTGTTGATTGCTGAACAAAACAATGAATTGCTTCTTAAAAACCACTCCTCAAGACCAACTGGTTCAGCTGCATTACCTGAAGTTAATCCTAACTTTGCCCACTCCGGAAGAGGTCGTGGTAGAGGCGGAGGAAGAGGACGTGGTCGTGGACATGGATATAACCCCAGCAGAGGTGGTTATAGTGGTTTTGGATGCAACAAAACTACTGATTTTAAAAAGCAGCTTGAAAATAGCAATAATTCAGCTGTAGAAAATAAAAAGCATTTGAGGAAGTTTGCTATAGATGCGGGCGCATTGGTTATTGATCACGCACTTGTAGATCATAAAAGAAAACAATCAAAGAATATCATAAATCGAAGAATATCGAGACAAATAATACTGAGGGATTGTCCAATAATACTGACCTGAAGTTAGACGATTTCTTTGAAGACTATGATGGAAATTTATTCAGCGATGAAAATTTAAATGCTATATTTGAAGACATGACCGAACCAACCAATAAGTAGCCTGAAGCTTACTATGTGATTTTTATTTTATTTCATTTCCTTTCAGCATGTATTAGGTTGAAACTTTTGTTTATTTGTTTCCCTTTTAGTTTATTTTTATGGAATTGTGGAAATAATGTGTAATGTTGGACATGATAATTAGTTTATTCTCGTGGACATTTATCTATATTTATAAGTTTTTTCAGTTATTGACTAGCTGTATTGTTTTTAATTCTTAAAGTATGGATCGATAGTTTTAAACGATGATATATGTCTGCATGATAGTGGAACTACTCATACAATATGAAAAACCCGAAGATTTTCTCTGAATTATCTGAAAATGTTTCATTTAAAGTTTCAGCTATAGTTTGTTCAGCCAATATAATTGAAGGGCCCGAAAGATCCCATATAGTGTTACCAAATGGTACACATACATTCATTCAAAATGCACTATATTCAATCAATTCTAAAAGAAATCTGCTTAGCTTCAAAGATATAAGAATGAATGGGTATCATATTGAAACTATAAATGAAAACAACAAAGAATATCTTTGTGTTATTTCTAAAATTGAAAGCCAGAAGCTTATTTTAGAAAAATTTGTACAGTTTCAACTGGATTATACTTTACCAAAATTGGCATATTTGAATCTCATTTTATAAACATGAGCCAGAAGCTCACGGATACAAAGGAATTGATTTTTTGGCATGATCGTTTAGATCTACCTGGATCAACTATGATGCACAAAAATTAGTTGAATTTACCAAGTGATTACGTGTGTATCTCGTGTGCACAGGGAAAATTAATTACTCGACCTTCATACAGTAAAATCACTTCTGAATCTCCAACATTTTTGTAAAGAATTCAAGGTGATATATGTGGTCCAATTCATCCAGCTTGCGGACCATTTAGATACTTTATGGTATTAACTGATGCATCAACCCGTTGGTCACATGTATGTTTGCTTTCTACAAGAAACATGGCATTTGCCAAATTACTTGCTCAAATAATTAAATTAAGAGCACACTTCCCAGATCATCAAATTAAATCTATCAGACTAGATAATGCAGGAGAATTTACTTCTCAAGTATTTGATGATTATTGTTTATCACTGGGAATTGAAGTTGAACATCCAGTAGCTCATGTTCACACTCAAAATGGTATGAGATAATCATTAATTAAGCGTTTGCAACTTACTGCAAGACCATTGCTTATGCAATCAAAGTTGCCTGTTATAGCTTGGGGACATGCAATTTTGCATGCATCCAAATTTATTAAAATTAGACCAACGACTTATCATCAGTTTTCACCATCACAACTTTTAACTGGATCCCAACCAAATATTTCACATCTACGAAAATTTGGTTACGCTGTGCATGTACCCATTAGTCCTCCACTTCGTACTAAAATGGGGCCTTAAAGAAGGTTGGGAATTTATATGGGATTTGACTCACCTTCGATAATTCGTTATCTTGAACCTTTTACGAGTGATGTATTTACCGCAAGATTTGCAGACTGCAAATTTGATGAGTCAAATTTCCCGCCATTACGCAGAGAAAAGCCCGTTCCAGTTGAACGGCGTGAAATTTCATGGAATAATCCCTCTATGTTTCATTTGGATCCACGTACCAAACAATGTCAACACGAGATACAAAGAATTTTGCATATTCAAAATATTGCAAATCAAATGTTAGATGCATTTAATGATGCTGCAAAAATAACTAAATCTCGTATTCCGGCAGCAAATACACCAGCTAGAATTGAAATCCCCGAAGGACCAATACCAGCAAATGAATCTAAAGCTAGACAAAAATGTGGAAGGCCGATAGGTTCAAAAGACTCGGCGCCTAGAAAAAGAAAGTCTAATGAAAAATCATCAATTAGCAAACCTCCCGAAGTGGTTATAAATGATCCAAAGGATAACTCAAAAGAAAATCTCAATTCTCCTTAAATCAATGAAGGAACTATTATTCCAGAAGAAATATTAGAAGCTTCCGAAAATAAAACGGTACCTAATAATAATGAGATCTCAATGTTTTATACGAATTATGGAGAAATATGAGATCGAAGTAAAATAAGAAATGATGATGTATTCTCATTCGCAGTGGCTACTGAAATAACTAAAAGTCATGACTATAACGAGGATAATGATAGTGAACCAACTAGTATAAATGTCGAAAAAGTCATGATTGGCCAAAATGGAAAGACGCTATTCAAGTTGAGCTAGATTCACTCCAAAAACATGGTGTACTTGGACCAATAGAAAAAACAACAAAAGGTGTTAAACCAGTCGGTTACAAATGGGTACTCATTAGAAAACGAAATGATAAAAATGAAGTTGTGAGATACAAGGCAAGGCTTGTTGCACAAGGTTTCCTGCAAAGACCATGTTTTGACTTCAAAGAAATGTACTCTCCCGTTATGGATGTTATAACATTTCGATATTTAATAAGTAGCTTGTAGTTTTTGAGAAGCTTGATATAAGATTGACTGATGTTGTGACAACCTATCTATACGGTGAATTGGATACCGATATTTACACGAAAATCCCAGATGGGTATAAAATGCCTGAAGTAAAATCAAAGTCAATGTATTCATTAAAATTGAGATAATCACTATACGGTTTGAAACAATCCGTAAGAATGTAGTATAACCGTCTTAGTGAGTATTTAATAAAAGCTAGGTATAAAAACAATCTGATCTGTCCATGTGTCTTTATAAAGAAATCAGTAAAGGGATTTGTTATTTTAGCGGTATATGTTGATGATATAAATTTGGTTGGAATTCCAGAAGAGATCAATGAAACAATAGATTACCTAAAACATGAATTTGAAATGAAAGATCTTGGAAAACCAAATATTGTCTTCGTCTACAGATTGAGCACAGTAAAAATGGCACACTAATTCATCGATCAAATTACACTGAGAAAATCCTGAAGCATTTCCAAATGGATAAAGCATATCCACTTAATACGCCTATGGTTGTCAGATCACTAGATATTGAAAATGACCCTTACCGACCAAAGGAAGATGATGAAAACATACTTGGCCCAAAAGTACCATATCTCAGTGCAATTGGTGCATTGTTATATTTATCCCAATGCACGAGACCAGATATTGCATTTTCACTCAATCTTCTACCAAGATATAGTTCTGCACCAATTAAAAGACACTGGAATGGCATAAAACATATCATGAGATATCTGCGAGGAACCACTGATTTAGGCTTATTTTATTCTAACATAGGCAATAATCCAATTCTAGTTGGTTATGCCGATGCAGGTTATCTTTCTGATCCACATAAAGCAAGATCACGAACAAGATATGTGTTTACTAATAGAAATGCAGCTATTTCATGGCGATCCACAAAGCACACATTGGTAGCAACATCATCCAATCATTCTGAAATACTAGCACTACATGAAGCAAGTCGAGAATGTATTTGACCGAGATCATTAATCGAACATATTTGAAACACATGCCAACTTCTCTTAACAACATAAAGATCAACCATCATTTATGAAGACAATATCGCATTCGTAGCTCAGATTCAAGCAGGATACATCAAGGGTGATAGAACGAAGCACATTTCTCCCAAATTCTTCTTTACACATGAACTTCAAAAAGACAGTAAGATAGAAATGAAGCAAATCCAGTCTCAAGAAAATCCAGCAGATCTATTTATGAAGGCTTTTCCAAAATCAACATTTCAGAAGATGATATATAAAATTGGTATGCGCCACTTGCATCACCAAACTATTTGAGTAATGCGTTACGAATCAGAGGGAGCATATATTATGCTGTTATGTACTCTTTTCCTTCACTAATATTTTTCTCACTGGGTTTTTGTTAGTAAGGTTTTTAATGAGGCATTATTTTGATCCAGAAGTATCAGCTCTCATTGGAACATTGTCAATATGTTACCTAGAGAAAAAATAAAAATTGTACTCTTTTCTTTATTTATGATTTTTCCCATAGGGTTTTTCATAAAAAAGATTTTAATAAGGCAATTAATCTTATCATCTTTGCATACACATATTCAAGGGGGAGTGCTGTAATATATATTTGTTAAGGGTGAATACGCTTAATGCAAGGGACATTATTGTAATTGCAAGGACATGTGAAGTCTATAAATAGAGAGCTCACGTATGTTGTAAAGTTATCTGAATGAATAAAAATGTCTGCTCTCTCTCATTTCTTATGTTCTTCTTTTAATTTGTAACAGAAAATGAAATCTTCATCAAAATTTTGAATTAGACTAACAATAACATACAAAAAAGTTTTCCTAAAAAATTAGAATGAAAGAATTCTAAATGATAGAAGAGATAAATAAAAATTAAATGATTAAGTAAAAGAGGCTTAACAATTCTACACACATACCCATTTTTTTTTATTTTTTTTGAAAATAGGTACACTTTATTACTGAAACCAATATATGCCTCATCAAAACCTTATACCCCCAACCTAAATGGGTGCAACATAAGGAAAAATAGTACATATAAACGCCATATATTGACAATACAAACAACATGAACATCACTATAACCTCCCACACATTACAACCATCTCGCCAACTCTCAAAACAGAAAAACACAACACTTTATAACCAGAATTATTCAAAACAGAAAACATACAACACAGTATATTTAGCCTGAATCAAAGAGTTCAACACCCCATCTTCTCAGCGTATCTTTCATTTGTGACCATTTTGTTTTGCTTCCATTATTCTTCACCTAATATTGGACTTCTTTCTCTATTATATGTAGTCGTATCTCTTTACTAATGAAATTGTGATTAAAAATTATAGAGCACTGCTCGTTCCATATTTGATATATAACAATGGTAAGAGTTGCACAAGCTACATCAAAAATTTGACCTTTCTCTTTGATTATTCTCAATATTTTCTCTGTCTCATATTCAAATGTACCAAACTGATGTACCGTAAGTCCAAGCTTCATAGAAATTGCACATCAAATATACCATGCATATTCATGTTCGAAAAATAAGTAATTAACTGATTCAAGATGTCCCTCACATAAACTGCATATGTTATTATCTGCCATCCCAAATCTATATAGTCTTTCTTTAGCGGATAACCTATCATTTAAAGCAAGCTATGCACTGAAGGTCATTCTTCTTGCATTTTTGCTATGCCATATCACCTTTTAACATAGTTTTCCAGATTGTATATCCCTTACTTTTTCCCATGCTTTATGAAAAGTAAATTCTTCATCTTCACCCCATTCATAATAATCATCACATGTACTTTGTTGCACAATAATATTAACTTCATGTATAACCTCTCGTGTAGCAGCATATGGATTAGCATTTATACTACCATCACTTATAATAGATGAAACATATTCATTATGTCTACCCAAATGAGAAAAATCTAGAAATTTCAATCATATCACAAGGCATTTACTATTAATCCATGGTTCGAACCATAAAAAAGTATTTGAACCCGAAGTAATTACCTTGTTAAAAAATTGCTTTCATGTTGATCTCAGTCTCAATATGGCTTTCCATGTACATGAAGCATTGTTATCTATCTGCATATTCCAAAAGTACTTCCCATTACAATGCTTCATTTTCATCCAAGAGCTCCATAAACAAGATCCAGATAAGATTTTCCACATAAGTTTAATTCCTGCAGCTTTTTTCAAAACTCAAAAAGATTTCAAACATGTACCACCCTCAGCTTTAGGTAAACATAATGTCTCCTACTTAATTTTATGATGAGTACTACCCCAGAAAAAATCATAGCACATAGTATGAAGCTTATCTATTACATGTTCAGGTAACTGATACACAAAAAGCTAATATAAAACTGTTGGAGTCACCACTGATTGAATCAATTCAGCCCTCCCAGCAAAACTAAGAAAATTGACATCCCATGACTGAATTTTAATCTGAATTCTATGGGGTAGTGATTGGTAATCATTGTAACAAACATAATTAGATGACAGGGGTACACCAAAATATCTCATTGGAAGCTGATCAATTTAAAAACCCAAATATTGATGAAAATTTTGTTGTGTTTCTTGCATGAGAACTGAAATATATTAAGCATACTTATTGTAAGTCCACTATATTGGAATTTGATGATACAATATTCCCAAAATTAATTAGAGTTTGGAGATATTCAGGGTAGTCTGGTTACCCGTTTTGTGCAAGAGAGAAATGGATGGAATATTAAAGAGATAGGGATATTGGAGATATTCGTCATTTTATTTGTTGCCATGTTTCATGGAAAGGGATTGATTGATGGAAAAAGGAGAAAGTTATCCATCAATCATATGACAATAAAATTAATGGGAATATTAGCCTTCCATGAATTGATTTATTTACATAAATCAGTTGCCTTATCCCCAAGTAATTTTCCTCTATATAAAGAAAGGCATAAAGTATGTTATTTTTATGAGATCATCTGTATTTCTTCATTTCTTTGCTCTACTTTAAAACTCTGTAATCTCTTGAATATTAATAAAATATCTTCCCCATTGAAGTGGACGTACACTATCTCGCGATAGTGGAACCACTATAAATATTGTGTGTTCTCTGTTACCTTTATTTTTTTCTGTGATCTGTGATTGATAATCATTTCAATCTATTTGTTCTATCACATCATTACAAGATCCTATTGAGGTTTTTCTGCTGAAAAGGATACTAAATGAGGCAGAAACCACTTAATCCTATTACACGTAATTTTACTAAATATCTTGTAATACAGACTACAACATGATATTGGACGATAGTGATCAATTTCAGTTGACCTTTCCACTTTAGATTAAAGTAACAAACAGGTGGTTAATCCCTTTTGGTGATTTAAAAGAAGTAAAAATGTCTTGCATTGCTGCTAATAGGTCTGTTTTAATAGTTTCCCAATGCAGTTTATAAAACTTTGAATTAAATCCATATTGGCCTAGACTAGAGTCCTCATGTACTGAATCTACAACTACTTTTACTTCTTCTAATGATACAGGTTGCAATAATACCTGTTGTCCTTGATAATTAATCACAACTATCGATTGGAATGAAGGGACCTCTGTGACATTTGAGCCATTGAATAATCCAGAGAAATAACGAATGGCCTCCTCAGCTACTTCTTCTGGTTTATACAAAATACCACTATCACAATAAATAAGAGCATTCAGGTTGTTAGTATATCTTCTAGAAGACATTTTAAAGTGGAAAAATTTCGAATTAGTATCACCATCTTGAAACTGTGACACTTTTGCTTCCTACTTGTAACTCTAGTATTTAATATATTTTTGAACATCTAAAGCATTCTTGGCCTCTAACATACTTTCATATAAATTCAAGTTCTCTGGCTCTAAATCTTTAGCAATTTCCCTCTGCTTGAATGGTGCTTCAGCTTCTTGAAGTAATACATTGTATTTAGGTCTATTTTTATTCCACTTGTTAAGCTCCAACTTAAAGGCATTTATCTTTTATTGGAATATATAGTTAGCAAATCCCCAACCATTAGCCCGTAAACCTCTTAATACACATTGTTCATAACCCTCTTGAACATGCCATTCATTTGAATTAGGGTTGTCAATGGGTCATGTCGGGTCGGGTTCGGGTTGGGTCAAGTCGGGTTCGGGTTGATTTATAAACGAGTTGGGTCAACCCGTTTATTAAACGGGTCATATTTTCCCAACCCTAACCCGACCCGTTTATAAACGGGTCGACCCGACCCGACCCGCGTAACCCATTTAACTAAATGGGTCGTGTCGGGTCGTGTTGGGTCGGGTTTACCTTTTGACCAATTGATAGATATTGCCTGCTAATATAAGCAACAAAAGAGCCAAATCACCAACATGCACATTGTTATGTAATCACCAACATGCAACAAGTTGCAAAGTCACCAACATACAACACATATATAAAGCATGAAATCACCATGTCCAAAAATCATTTTCTATACATAAGTGTATATTCGTACTACATAAATTAAAGACTACCAGTAAGGAAGAGGTATAGTTGTCATAAGTAAAATATAACTTACAACATACAAGAATAACTTAGTAAAATATAAATATACGAGCATACTGATTACTGCATACATAAAAGATTAACAATAATAGTATACATAAAAGATTAACAGTATGGAAGAGATACAACATATAATCGGGTTTGGCGGGTCAAAATCGGGTTAGCGGGTCAACCCTAAACCCACCCGTTTATAAACAGGTCAGATTCGGGTTGACCCGAAAATGGCCCGCTAACTAAATGGGTCGGGTTAACCTGCTAATTTCCGTGCATGTTTCGGGTCGGGTCACGGGTCGTATAAGAAATTGAAAGCCCTAATTTGAATACCTAAATGGATATCCCTTTGTTGTAGAAACAGTGATAAGTTCCAAAAGTAGTGGGTTTTGATCACTTGATAGTTGAGACAAAAATAAAGCTTTCATATCAGTGAATTTCTAAAGACACACATGATTGACAAATTTTTTATCAATGTTATTTGCAATCCCCCTTCGTCTCCATGTATAGTTGAAACCAGAATCTTTTATTTCAATTAATCCAGACCGAGATAGACAATTATTCAAAGCTCTTATATGCTGAAACGGAATAGGTAAACCACCCCTTTTGTCTAAATGCGAAGTAGAATTGTTAAACCCCCCCATTAATACCCATTCAACACTAATAGCACTTGATTCCTAAATGATATGTTACCACAAAATCTAAGCTATTACTAGCATAAACAATTGATAGAGAAATAGAAAGACCCCTACATTTTGTGCATGAACTGAGATATGCTAGTTTGATGAAGAAATTACATTAATTGACTAAACATCAAAAGTCCACATTAATAAAATTCTGCCAGAAAACATAGAATCATCACAAGGAATAAAATCGCATCTACTTGGTAATAATCTTCTAAAAAATTCCAAATTAGCATTATTGAGTTTATTTTCTACCAAACCAACAATAGTTGGTTTGGATTTAGTCAGTAGGGATAATACATCTCGCATATGCTTAGATGTATTCATCCCTCTGACATTCCACGTCAATAATGTCATTTAACGGATCAATTGCTCCTTAAATGTCTTTTAGGAGAAGCAGGGGTAAAGGCCTTATTCTTTCCTTCCAAATATGTTAAATAATCAGCAATCTAAGTAACTCCATACGAAACATCATTATTATCTACTGTTGGAGGTGCCTCTATCAAATTATCAGCCACATGGTTCAGGTCATCAAAAAGAATATCATAAGGTAATTCGGTGTTCAAAAAGTCTAAATTAACTTCATCACGAATAGACTCGTCCATATCTGAATTTTGTTCAGCTTCCCCTGAACTGCTAGCATTCATAGAAACATTAGTGTTTTGATTTGAAGTCCAAACAGGATCCTTAGACAACTCATGAACTGTAGATTTGTTCCCAAACATTTTACACTTATCACATCTGAAAGGAACAAATTCATATTCAACCATGATTTCCTTTTGAATACCATTATGCAATAGATTGAGAATTTTATCAATCAACTTAGAGTCCAAGTTTTTTCCAGCTAAAATTTTAGCAAACTGTGTGATTTTCTTATTTGCATTTCTGTCATCATCCTGATTTGGATCCCCAATAAAGCTTTTTATCATCGATAAAGCTTTATTCATCCACATTACCATATCAAGTTTGGACAACTTAATCCCGATCTGTACCTTATTTGCCCGAAACTTCTCAAATTCATAACCAGGATACCATTTGAAAACCATTAATAATCTTCCGAAATAAGAATATGTCGAAGATTTCAATACATATAAACAATCTTCTACTACTTCGAATTGAACTGTATAATGAAAATCTGAAGTGATATGAAATAGAAAATTACCTTTCGGATGCCAAACCTTCAAAATATAATCTTTCAGTTTAACCACTGGTAGCTTAAAATCAATCGGATGAAGAGCAACAGTGTTGATCCATGAATCTGCAGAAGCCTTGAAAGTATCCTCAGAAATATACACATAATTTTACGATGGTTCCAAATATTCGACAACTTCCTCAATGGAATGAATTGACCTATTCACAGCATCCTGATTTGAGCTAGGCAACATCAAATTCGTAACTGGATCAAAACTCGATGAATTCAGGGGTGGTTTAGGCGGGAGATTCGATGAGGAAACCCACAACGAGTCTGCCATTTTTAAAGAGATTTTTTTTTGTAATAAGCTCAAATTTTGGACAGAAGATTATATATATATATATATATATATATATATATGGATTGAACATCGATAAATTCTTGTTGAATTTGGATTGATGTAGCTCACGAAGAGGCAGGGATGCTTGGATAACAAGGGTATCTCAGATAAATCCTTTCGCTCGATTTTGTTTCATCTTATCCCTTATCTTATCTACTGGAATTTATGGTGCTCGGGGAATAAGGCAAATTTCGACCATGTGCCTATGGGTGCACCTACCATCATTAGGAGAATTAGGAATGATGTTTTCTTAGCTATCCGAGGAAGGCCTTTCAAATGGGCAATTGGTTCCTGCTCTAGGAGATTAGCAGGTACCTTCGGTATTTCTAAGGTACCGTGTAACAACCCGGAAAATCCGAACCGATTTAAAATTTTTATTTTGGTTATTTCAGTAAATTTGAATAGTTAAAATAATTTATTTTAGATAATAACGATTAAAAATTTATTTTAATCGAAGATAGAACAAATATATTCATTTTGATTTCTAAAGAAATCAAAAATAGTACGGTAGTATGAAAAGTCAAACATGTACTTTGACCGAATGTACCGGATTCAAAATTTAACGAAACCAAAAATATCTAAATCTGTTTGAAATTATCTTTTTAATGAATCCGAAAAATCGAAAGTTCATAGCGGAAATCAAAAGATATGGCCAATTGAATATTCAGAATGGTCGCTATAGTATAATTTATTGCCCGTACAAAAGGCCATGTTTCAAACAACCTCCGTTTTCGACGAAACCACTTTTGTTGGATTCAGAATGTCAAATTATTGTTAGGTTTCAATTTCCATAATTTTTCGAATTAATATGTGATCTTGGCAAACGAAAATGTGTTTTTCAGTCAAATCTGATCGACTTGAAAATAGCCATTTTTCGAACAGTCTCAGAATTCGACGAAATTAATTTTGTTAGTGTTGTATCGTCTAAACAAAGCCAGAAATAATTTTTCTGGATTTTCTGCATTCGTATGTGGCCCCGGTGGATTTAAAATAGACGATCAAATTTATTATTTAAATGATTTAAATAATAATTTAAAGATTTCGGGTCACAGACAGTCGTTTGGGCTAACGCGACCTAGCCCATTGGATCCGGAATAGGGGCTATTGAATAGGGTCACCTCCGGTTAGACGAAAATCGGATTTATTTAAGAGATATGGTTTTATTTGTAAAAATCACATTAAAATATTATAAATAATTCAAAGAAATCCCTAAACACTATTCATCCTTCTTCCAGCCGCCGCTCATACCAAATCCATGGCCGAAAATTGTCCAACCTTCCTCCTCTAGAATCTATCAATCCTTACATCGAATTCTTTCACTCCATTTCAGACTTTTGTAGAGGTTTTCATTCTCTACACATCCATACGGATAACCCTACCTGAAAGTGGGTATTTCGCCTGAACCAGACCCGAGAACGGGCCGACTTTGGACCGCCGCCGCACCCCCCTCGCTCGACCGAGCTCCGCCGCACTCAGGCCGCCGAGGCGCGCCTCTAAGGCCGACAAGACCCCGCCCTCCGATCATCCTCTCGCTGACTGTGTTGGTCGGAAAATTTAAACCTAATTCTGAACAAAAGTTCGAAGTTGCGGCCGTGAGTTTCAGAGGTAGAAGAAGGATTAATTTTTAATTATTCAATTTATTTAATTAATTTAAATGTTGTAAAACTTGTAAAAATCGTAACTAGTATATACGATATCGAAACAAAACAATTTCAGATCCTATTCGACCGTGAAACTGAGATCTACGCTGCTGTCCAGACTAGATCCAATTCCGAGCAGTTCAAATTCTGGACAAATTCGCACTACGACTGTGAGAATTCTTCCTTTTTATAATTAATTAACAATTAAATTTAATCGTTATGTGATGACTGAATGTATATAATTTAGATCTGTTATATTGTGAATGTTTTTATCTGTTGTGGTTGATGTATAAACACAAATTTGTTTGGGTTACAATGAAAATAGTCATTATTGTTTTTATTGATTTGGATTAGAATTTCCAAATCAATAAGAATAATCACTTTACTATGTTAAATTACATTGGATTGGAATTTTCAAAACGATGAAAATAGTCGTTATTGTTTTTTTTATTGATTTGGATTAGAATTTCCAAATCGATGAAAATAATCATTTTGTTATGTTAAATTTCGTTAAATTCCCATTTCAACATCAAAACATTATTCGGATTATTTTGTGTTGAACTGATTTAAATTGTCAATCCAATATAAAATTATTATCTCGATCATATTAGTTAGATGGAACAGATTGTCAATTCAATATTTAAAATATCTTTTTAATATTTTTGAGCATAGAAATAAGATTATCAATTTAACATAAAACATTAATTTATCATTTTTATTGTATTGAAATAGAATTGCCAATACGATGAAAAATATATCAATTTTTGACTATATCATTGAATTGAGAAAAAGTTTCTCTTATAGGCATTTCTTTTATGCAAATATATTTAGAAAATAAATTGTCCTTTTATTTGCATCCCTTGATGCAAATATACATTGGAAATAAATGGTTCTTTTATTTGCATTCCTATATGCAAATATATACATTGAAAATAAAAAGTTCTTTTATTTGCATTTCTTTTATGCAAATATATTTAGAAAATAAATTGTCCTTTTATTTGCATCCCTTGATGCAAATATACATTGGAAATAAATGGTTCTTTTATTTGCATTCCTATATGCAAATATATACACTGAAAATAAAAAGTTCTTTTATTTACATTCTTTTATGCAAATATATTTAGAAAATAAATTGTTCTTTTATTTGCATCCCTTGATGCAAATATACATTGGAAATAAAATGTTCTTTTATTTGCATTCCTTTATGCAAATATATTCACTGAAAATAAATTGTTCTTTTATTTGCATTCTTTTATGCAAATAAACTTTGAATATAAAATATCCTTTTTATTTTGCATTCTCTAACGCAAATATGCATTGAAATAAGAAAAAAAAAACAAATCATTAGAATTCAAATCATATTTTTGTTTGCAATTTTAGATGCAAATAAAACTATAGAAATAAAAATTATATTTTTGTTTGCAATTTTAGATGCAAACAAAACAGTAGAAATAAAAATCATATTTTGTTGGCAATTTTAAATGCAAACAAAACAGTAGAAATAAAAATCATATTTTTGTTTACAATTTTAGATGCAAACAAGACAGTAGAAATAAAAATTATTCTTTGTTTGCAATTTTAGATGCAAACAGAACAGTAGAAATAAAGATCATATTTTTGTTTGCAATTTTAGATGCAAACAAAACATTAGAAATAAAACATGCTTTGTTTGCAGTTCTGGATGCAAACAAAACCTTAGAATTAAAAATCATCATTTTGTTTACATTTTAGCTGTAAACATAAACATTAAGATGAATATACATTTTTATTTTTCTGTCTTGTGTAGAAATATAAATGATTCAAAATGTTACAATTTTGTTTGAAAATTAAGTTGCAAACAAAACGCTTAGAAAAAGTTTCATTTTTTTTTGCATATATAGATGCAAATAAACCACATATAAAAGATTTCATTTTTATTTGCATATTTCGATGCAAGTAAACATTAAGAAAAGATTTCATTTTTATTTGCATATTTAGATGCAAATAAAACAACGTAGAAAAAATTTCGCTTTTATATGCATATTTTGATGCAAAATCAACACCGTAGGAGGAAGTTGCATTTTTGTTTTACAAATTTGAATGTAACCAAAACATGATAACAAAAGAATTGATTTAAATGTTGAAATGTTCATTGTCACTTTAATTGCAATAAAATAGTAAAATCGCCAAATGATTTATATTTATATATAAATATAAATTAAAATTGAACAAATCACGCATGGTAGTTCGCATTTCAGCAATCGTAACTTTAAACGATTATACCGTAAGATCCAACCGTCGGATTTTCCAAAAACTGGAACCGTTAGGACTGCTTTGGGAAGATCTTTCCGATGATATAAAATTTATCAAAATCCAACGGTTAGATTTCAAGATAAGTGTAAATCAAATTTTGGGAAAAACAGCGCTAGGGCCGCCCAGTGGCCCGAAGCGTCGTTCAATTATATTGAGCTATTTTTTTAAATAAATAAAAAAGCGAAAAATCGTTATAAAGTAATATTAACGATATCAAATGATTTAAATGATAATAATTCGAAAAATATTTGAAAAGACCGAGTTCAACTCATTTCAAATAATTTTACGGCGATATAAAATCGAAGGTATCGAAGACGACGATTAAAGACCGGCGATCTTCACGTCGAAAGGATAGCTACTGATGTCTGACATTGGCTAGCTAGCAATAAAGAGTTAAAGTGGTAGTTGTCCGGACGCACTTGTTGATCGTCTGAATACACGAGCACTTAGGTGACTCCGGTTTCGTTCAGACCTAGAACGGACTTGTAAATGGATGCATGCCCGACATTGAATTTCGTACCATGTAATTTAATTGATATCTACTAATATATTTCTGAGGTGGCGGAGGATTTATCCTATTGCTAAACACCCTTCTTTGAGACGCATGAGCTAGAAGGTTATATATTGGTAGTTATCGATCGCATGGTATGGACTGTCAATGTGACATGCCAAGATGCAATTGATCGGGGCTTTTTGTTGAAAAGCAGAGCCCTGTGGATGATGATCAAAGCATAGCCTGTTTGGGCATAGCTTTGTGTATTTCGTTACTTCGCGAGCCAGAGTCAAAAACGGAGCAAGGGAACGCAGGGAGTGCACCCGTTTCTTTCTAGCTAGAAGTGGTGTTTGGGTTTAACACGACCCGACATTTTACTTATGTGGTTGATGGCATGAGGCGCCTTGGATTTTTATTGGCCGCAATGGCCAATTTATAAGTCCAATAGGGTCGGGAAGTGTGTGTTCAGGAATTGCCAATCCACTAAAGTATTTGTGGACCGACCCTGCTGTATCCAAGGGTTCGCCAGCGTCCGAATCCTGAGACATTGCTAGAGTGTCTCGAATCGGTCAGGAGATCGCTCCTGGCCTTGACTCATGATGGAAACCAACATCCAATACGACATTGCAGCTTGATTGTAAACCTATATATGGCGACATAGTATATGGTAGCTATGTCGTCTAGGATTGATACATTTACTTTGAAGTATTTTTGAAACATATTAGGCACTAATAATAATAGTAAAAATATTATTTCCCACGTATCAAGCATTTTTGATCATTATAAGGTAAAACTCTATCCTTCGTTTGCGTTGTGTGATGGGACTTGAGTCTTATAATGATTTCATTTTCTAAAATGCATTGCGTTGTTTTTGACTTAAAAATTTATAAAACTTATGCACTGGCAATCCAATGGAATTAATCCCGTTCCGCGATAGCGGCATGGTCCAGTGATTAGCCATATTATTAGTTTAGTTAGATTTCTCATACCAGTCCCATGACTGGCTCGTAGTTTGTTTCATTTTGCAAACTCGGGTGCCCTCTTTCCACACGGGCAACCAACTGACAGGTTTCGTGTAAAGGCTGATTCGGGACTCAAGCTTATTGCTGAAGATGTTGGAAGATCTTTTCTTTTTATCTTTATTTCCTTGAGATTTGATACAGTATTGGATATTGGTGTAATTTGGGAGATTGAGACCTTATTTCTTTCCCTGTTTTAGACATCTGTTTTTGCTAAGTGTATCCTGTACTGCGTACTCTGATGTTCTGTGATGATGTTTGTGATGACATTTCATTTCCGCCGCAATGATTATTATGTTCTGCTATGTAATTGTGTTCTGTTATTGTTTTAATAATGTTATACTCCTATGATTATCCTTACTTTCGTTCTACGGAAGTTAGGGCCGTCACATTTGGTATCAGAGCCAGGTTAACCTTAGCCTTTGGAGTATAAATTTTTTAGAACAATTCGTCTTAATAGAATCAATAGTATTCTAAGACGTGTAGCTCATTAGAGATAGGATTAGTAATGTCCTAGAATGAGCACAATAGAATAACACATATTAATCAGTCATTACATCATTATCATTTCGTCATATGTCTCTACTTTAAAATCTTTTCTTTGAAATTTATCATTTCTCTTGGTTTGACTCTTCCCTTGATGTTACAGACTAATTGAGAGATGAATACTAGAGCCCGTACTAGAGCGCGAGGCAGAGGTGGGGCAAGAGGACCCGCTCGAGATGAGACTTCTACAGTCCAAGAACAGAGACAGGCCTCCCCAGAAATTGAGACACCACCACAACCCCCACATGCTTTCGATCTTGACAAAGTGGCTAAGAAAATAAAGAATCTTGGAGGTGTGCACTATACTGGCCAAGAAATGGCGACGGAGTCGCAAGAATGGCTTAAGACAATTGAAAATATTTTGGAAGGTTTAGGACCACAAAAAACGATTCATGGCAACTTGGTTTCTGAAAGGCCAGGCCCAAATTTGGTGGGAAATAGCTATGCTTGGAGGTAATGAGGATGATGTGACTTGGGGAAAATTCAAGGAGCTATTCAATGAGAAATTTGTTCCACCCCACGAAGTTGAGCGCCTTCACGATGAGTTCGCCCACCTCCAACAAGGGAGCATGACTATTTCAGAGTATGTTAAGAAATTTGATGAGCTTTCCAGATATGCCCCAGAATTAATCCAAGACCCGCTGCAGAAAAATAAAAGGTTTATCAATGGTTTGGCAGGGAGGTACCATAACAGGGTGACTGCACACATTGAGCGCTCATTTTCTAAGGTTATCGAGATGGCCTGCAGATTTGAAGAGATTGATCAGAAGGGTTCCCAGTAGGACAAAGTAAAGCACCAAGCTAACAACAAGAAGAAGGAGTCGGACAAGAAAACTGAGCCCCAGGAGAAGAAGAAGAAGAGAGACAGATCCAAAGTCAAGTGCTTCAATTGCCAAAGGATAGGACATTTTGACTACGAGTGTCGAGCTTCGAAGAGGCCCAAAAGGAACGAGTCTGGACTGAGTCAGAACAGTGGACAGAATCCCCGTGGCCCAAGGGAATGTTTCAACTGCCACAAGCCTGGACACCTCATCAAGGATTGCCCTTTGCTTAAGAAATCTCAGGTGCCCCATGTTTACGAAGGAGAGACTGCACCGACTTCTTCAGGAGCAGGTACGCCTAATGTTTTAGGAGGTACCCTTAACATTAAAAACATCCCTATTACTGTTCTATTTGAACGGGTGCATCTAGAAGTTTCATATCCATTGACATGATTAAAAAGATTAAATTGAAAGCCAGAAAACTCAAAGAACCTATTAGAGCCCATAGCCCGATAGGAGGCTCACTTATTCTCGAACAGTATTGTAGAGTGCTTGTTTCTTACTCTCACTTCTAGTTTCCTTTTGACTTGATCATTATGAGTTTTTCTGGATATGATATCATACTTGGAATAGACTGGCTAACGAAGTATGAGGCGGAGTTAATATGCACTGAAAGAGTGGTCAGAATTAAAACCAAATTCGGAAATACAATTATTATACCATGCCACGGCTCAGCCACAGATAGGAAAGAATTCTGGTCTTCTCTAGAAGTCACTTCTGCTTCTATTGAGGATATTCCTGTCGTCAGAGACTATGCGGATGTGTTCGAAGAAGTAGACAGCTTACCTCCACGTAGAGAAATCTATTTCAGAATTGACTTAGTCCCTAATGCAAGGCCCGTCGTGCATCCCATTCGAAGAATGTCACCAAAAGAAAGAGAAGAGTTGAGCAATCAAACCAAGCAGCTTTTGTGGAAGGGCTTGATCAGACCTAGTTTCTCAAGCTGGGGTGCAACAGTGGTTTTTGTTCCAAAGTCAGACGGTACCCTCAGGTTATGTGTGGACTACCGTGATTTAAATAAGCAGATTCTGAAAAATCAGTACCCACTGCCCCGCATTGATGATCTGCTAGACCACTTGAACAGAGCATGAGTATTCTCTAGATGGACCTAGCTACAGGTTTCCACCAATTACGCATTGCCGAAGAATGTGTGCCTTTGACAGCTTTCAGAGGACCAGATGTATTTTATGAATGGCTAGTAATGCCCTTCGGTCTATGCAATGCTCCAGCATACTTCGTAGATTTGATGAATAGAGTCTTCAGAGATGTTCTAAATAAATTTATGCTGGTGTTCATCGACGATATTCTCATCTTCTCTAAGTCCACCGCTGAACATGAAAAACATCTGAAGGAAGTAATGGAGATTTTGTGTAGAAATATGCTGAAAGCCAAATTCTCCAAATGCATATTTTGGGAAGAAGAGGTGAAATTCCTCGGCCATGTTGTATCTAAGGAAGGCATCTCTGTAGATCCAGGAAAGATCTCGGCCATCAAAGATTCGAAGCAGCCTACTACGCCCACTGAAGTCAGAAGTTTCTTAGGTCTGGCTGGCTATTATCGGAAATTCGTTAAGGATTTCTCGAGAATATCCTGTACATTGACGAAGCTGATCAAGAAACATACCAAGTTTAAATGGACACCTGAATGTGAGCCAGCTTTCCGGGAGCTGAAGCAGAAATTGATCATTGTTCCTGTGTTGACCATCATTTATGGCAATCAGGATTTGAAAGTCTAGACTGACGCTTCCCGAGAAGGTTATCCTTTTCATCTAAATAAACATGTCGGAAATGACATCTTTCTAATGTCTTATTTTAACATGTTATTCTTTTCTCTATTTAAGGTATTGGTGCAGTGCTAATGCAAAGAGGCAAGGTTGTCGCTTATGCTAGCCGCCAATTAAAACCACATGAGAAGAATTATGCCACTCACGACCTTGAGCTAATGGCCATAGTATTTGCTTTAAAAATATGGAGGCACTATCTCTTGGGCGAGAAATTCGAGCTATATACGGATCACAAATCCTTGAAGCATCTATTTACCCAAAGAGATTTGAACCTGAGGCAACAACGTTGGGTTGAATTCCTTGCACCCTATGACCTGGACATCTTATATACTCCAGGGAAAGCCAATGTTGTGGCAGATGCTCTCAGTCGAAGAATACGGCCGACTCTAAGCTTATCCTTGCCAATTTTGTTATCACCCCTACCTTGATTGATAAAATCTCAGTCCTTCAGAAGAATGATGAATTTATTTAGAGAATCATCAAAAGGATCAGGGAAGGCGAATCCACAAGTTTTCAGATTGATGACAAAGGAGTTTTGAGGCTATCGGGCCGAATTTGTGTTTCAAATCTTCCTGAGCTCAGAAAGGAAGTGATGGACGAATGCCACAAGTCTAAGCTCAACATCCATCCTGGAATAAGCAAGATGTACCATGACCTCAAGCATACTTTTTGGTGGAGATCAATGAAGAGAGACATCTCTATATATGTTTCTAGATGTCCCACCTGCCAGCAAGTCAAGAGCGATCAACAAAAGCTAGCAGGACTATTGCAGTCGCTAAGGGTTCCAAGTTGGAAATGGGACGAAATTTCTATGGACTTCATTGATGGCTTACCCCGGACTAGGAAGGGCAATGACAACATATGGGTGATTGTGGATTACCTCACAAAGGCTGCCCATTTCATTCCAATCAAATCCAATAGAACAGGTCGAAGTTTCGCACAGCTTTATTTTAGAGAGATTGTCAGACTACATGGAGTTCCCAGCAGCATTGTCAGTGACCGCGACCCGGTATTTGCTAGTAAGTTCTGGGAAGCTTTCCAAGAAGAGTTGGGGACTAAGCTGAATATGAGCACTGCTTACCACCCTCAGACAGATGTCCAGACTGAGAGGGTGAACCGCATATTGGAAGACTTGTTGAGGGCATGCATCTTAGATTTTGGTGGGTCATGGGAAGATCATTTGCACTTGGTCAAGTTCTCTTATAATAACAGCTACCAAGCCAGCCTGCAGATGTCGCCATTTGAAGCCTTATATGGTAGGCCATGCCGATCTCCCGCATGTTGGGTGGAACCCGGTAATCGATTGGTATTGGGTCCCGACATGATTCGCGAAGCCTCGGAAAGAGTTGACTTCATTAGGAAGCGATTACTTGCCGCCCAAAGCTGACAAAAGAGCTATGCAGACACTCGAAGAAGGGATTTAGAAATCTCTGTTGGTGATCCTGTATACTTGAAGGTTTCCCCACTGAGAGGCGTAGTCCGATTTGGGAAGACTAGGAAATTGGCGCCGAGGTTTATTGGTCCATTTCCTATTCTTGAAAGGATTGGAACTCTCGCCTATAGAGTACAGCTACCTGACTGGTTGCCAGGGGTCCAAGATGTATTTCATGTGTCCCAACTCTGGAAGCATGTTCATGATCCAGATTTAGTTGTGGAGGAAGCAACACAACGAGATTTGGAGATTACCCCGACCCTAGCAGTGAGAAGGGAGCCAGTGAAGATTGTTGGCAAATAAACCCGAGTGCTGAGGAATAAGAGGATCCACCTAGTCAAAGTGCAGTGGAGCGGGGATCCTAGAGACTGTACATGGGGGACTGAGGACAGCATCAAACAGGTCTATCCCAAGTGCAGAGCGGATATCTCCAAGTAGCTTTTGTGTTAAGGTACATTTACAATACCCTGCATTTTCCGTTTTATTTCCTACTTTATCATTATTTCCTTTTCGAGGATGAAAAGATTTTAAGTGGGGGAGATTGTAACAACCCGGAAAATCCGAACCAATTTAAAATTTTTATTTGGCTATTTCAGTAAATTTGAATAGTTAAAATAATTTATTTTAGATAAAAATGATTAAAAATTTATTTTAATCGAAGATAGAACAAATATATTCATTTTGATTTCTAAAGAAATCAAAAATAGTACGGTAGTTTGAAAAGTCAAACCTGTACTTTGACCTAACGTACTGGATTCAAAATTTAATGAATTTTAGCGAAACCAAAAATATCTAAATCTGTTTGAAATTATCTTTTCAACGAATCTGAAAAATCTAAATTTCATAGCGGAAATCAAAAGATATGGCCAATTGAATATTCAGAATGGTCGCTATAGTATAATTTATAGCCCGTATAAAAGACCATTTTTCAAATGACCTCCGTTTTCGAGGAAACAGCTTTTGTTGGATTCGGAATATCAAATTATTTTTAGATTTCAATTTTCATAATTTTTCGAATTAACATGTGAGCGTGGCAAATGAAAATGTGTTTTTCAGTCAAATCTGATCGACTTGAAAATAGCCGTTTTTCAAACAGTCTCAAAATTCGACGAAATTAATTTTGTTAAGACCGTATCGTCAAAACAAAGCCAAAAATAATTTTTCTGGATTTTTCTGAGTTCATATATGGCTCCGGTGAATTTAAAATAGACCCTCAAATTTATTATTTAAATGATTTAAATAATAATTTAAAGATTTCGGGCCACAGACAGTCGTTTGGGCTGACGAGACTTAGCCCATTCGATCCGGAATAGGGGCTATTTGCTAGGGTCATCTTTGGTTGGACGGAAATTGTAACGACCCGGATTTTCAGCCATTGAATTATGAATATTTAAATTTGTTTTAAATTTTTTATTTAAATTATATATAGGAATTTATTTATGAAAAGGAATTTTTAAACGTGTAATATATAATATAATTAAAACGAGTTCAAAATGGTGCGGTAGTTTGAAAATTCGATTTCAAATTTTAAATGAATGTACATGATTCAAAATAAATCGGATTTTAGCGAAACAAGAAATATTTGAATCTATTTAAAATTATCTTTCTAACGAATGCAAAATATCCAGATTTCATAGAGGGAATAAAAAGTTATGTCCAAATCAAATTTAGAAATAGTCGCTGTAGAATCGCATATAGACCATAACGGTTTATTTAATATATTTAAATATCGGTCTTGAATTTGGACAAGATTCTTTTGAGGCGTAGTTATAACTTAATTTTTAGAATTTTACTGTAATTTTTAATTAATTAAATACGCAACTTTTTATTTGGAGTATTTTACATCCTATATCAATATTTTCATAATATAAGTTAAACTACCGATATTATTATATTTTTGGGATCCTGGCATGTTGCTTGTCACGATCATGTTTTTATTTCTGTCCGGAGCGATCGATAAAGTAGAGAAAATAGAATACAAACACCGTCCCTTCGCTCTTTTCTATTCTGAACGAGTAGTGAAACGGGAATGACACCATACTTAAAAAAAACACTATATTATCTTTTCGAATCTCGACCACAGCTGGCAAGATTTCATCACTTGGCTACCACGTTTTAAACCATGTCCCTCAAGCTACTACAAAAGCCGTGTTTTCCAAACCATCACATGATCGTGCGAGCTAAGAAAAATGAAAACCTTATGTGCCAAGCTGAAGATGTCGTGTTTTCCAAGCCATCAGACACCGTGCCACTCAAGCTATTTAATTTCATGGCAGTCAAGCCATCTTATCTCTTTATATACCGTCCTTGCCTTTTTCTTTTTACCCTTTCTTTCCAGACACCGAATACAAACAAAACAATAGAACAATTCAAAGAAGAAAAAAATCAATAGAAATTCAATTCGAAATAAAATTTAACAAGCTTTCATTCGGTAAGCTCCTGGAGATGAGAGCTCCAGGTTAGGACCCATATCATTCAGCTCGGGATCTCTTTTTGTTGGAATCCACATTCTCAGCAGCGAAGTGGGTTGATTTGCGTTGCAACGGAAGGCAATGGGAAGGCGAGAAAGCACACGTTGGCCAACTTTGGCCATTTTCCGTTCAAAGGAGTTTAAGGTCGGTGTTTTTTTTGGTGAAGCCGTATAAGAAGTTGGTCAGCTGAAGTGGTTCATTGCGTTGAGAGGATGGAGGGGAAGAGCAGGGAAACGTTCTTAAGTTGAGAGGGTCAGTCAACACGTCGGTTCCAGAAGTGCGGTTGTCTTAGCATGAGAAGGCGGGGCGGGCAGAGTTAAATGGAGGTTCAAAATGGTGAGCAGTGATTTTAAAGAGGCTGCGAAGGGTTGGTGAAGAGGAAGTATCGTTTTGTGTTTTCAACAGGGAATGAATCACTTTTATTTCTTTGACCTGGAAGGATTAAAGGAAGAAGAAAAAGGTGGATAAGAGGGATTTAGAAAGTGGGATGGTTCTGACAATAGAATTGATGGATGCAGTGTTAAGTAGTTGTGTGAAGGAGGATATCTGATTGGTTTGTGGTTGTTCAAATTGAAGTGAGAATGTGGGTAGCCAGGTGTATCAGGGAAGATGTATTTTACAAATGGGAACTGATGAGGATGGCGCAGTGCGTATACATGGGTTTCGAAGTAGAAAGAAGACGTGAAGGGGATTGGTTCTGGTGAATTGAATGAGGAAGTGAAATGCCTGGTTTATAAAAAAATAAAAGAAGTCTGGTGTTTGATTGCGAAGGGAGCGATCCGTGAGTTTAGAAGGAGGAGTATTAGGAGGGGAGACGTGGATTACGGTGTGTTTTAATACACCATTAATTATTTTAAATGGTTATCAAGAAAAAATTGGTGATTAGGAAGAGTTCAGGATGAGTTGTTCGGGAAAGGTCACGGTATAAGTGGAGGGTGCCATGTTTTTCGTTTTCACCAGAAGATGGAACTGCGAATTTGCTTTTTTTTATGGCCAAGTCAACACAATGGTTAGTAACGTTAAGATGATTTAAAATTTATAATAATCATTTAACTGATGGAAATCAAATTGATGGTGAATAGCAGGTGAATGGCAGATGGAGGAAAAAGGGGCTATTTTTATGATGATTGGAGTGAACATAAGTAGCAGATTAAAGTAGTGATAATGTTAACAAGTTAATTAGGAAAACCTTAGTTAACTATAATTATTTTAAAAATCAACATTAATATCGTAACATGTATAAATTGGTCATGTGTTAACAGAATTGGAAATCGCCAGTTACAGTGGAATCGTAACAAAGAGATATATGTTATGGAGTTGATGCGGCAGATAACAGGATTAGTGAAATTCTATGATAAAATCAAACACTTGTTTGATTGTAAACGAAATAAAGGCTGAATCATCAACTGTGAACAAGGTGAGTAAACTCGCTAACTCTGACTCATTTATATTTTTATATAAACGAGTTTTAAATTATTTCTAGTAATTTTATACGGTGTGATGGTTGTTTGAATGAATGGTTGATAAAATTGGTTGAATGGTTGATATGGTTATATAGTTGATCGATAATTATTTTTGTTATTAATTAACGTTGATTAACATCTGTGGATGCAGGGAAATATGTTGGAGGGACCCAACTGGGTTCCTCAATATTTACATTACTATTTTTCCTTGATGTTGATGTATGGTGTGATATATATAGTCGGTGATTGACTTTGTTGTGGTTGAGCTACCCTGATCTAGAAGTTTGGTATTTAAATACCATAAAATATTTTCAAATATAGAAAAGGAAATTTGAGTGTAAAAAGGAATTTTATTTTCAAAAATAGAAATTTAAATTTTGAATAGAGTTGAAAATAGAAAACCTGTTCGAATGAATGAATCAAGAATTTGTTTATGAATAAGAATATATATATTGAATTATTTATCGTTGGATACATTGATTTTGCATAGCAATATGGAAATGGGTTTTGAAACCAATATTTAAAATGAGATTTAAAACTTAGCTATTATCAAGGAAATGTTAAACGAGGTTTTAAAAGATTTAAATAAAAAGAAATGAGACTTATGTCGGAAATTTTGAATAGAAGTTATAACTAAAAATTTGGGTTAAGATAGTATTTTTTTTAATATGAATCAAATGGTATATGAAGGAAATATATTCACAATTTAAGTGAATGGTTTAAAAGGGATATTTTGCAAGTGAAATATCTATAAATGAAATTTAGATCTGAAATATGAATCCATATTGGATCTTGAATGGGAAAGGGAAATGGAAAATTGTTTAAAATGGAAACGATGAGATTTTATTCCAAAATCTGGGATATAAAAATAAATGTTTTGTAAATTGTAAACAACGATTTTAGCGCTGTCATTAGAACATATGTTTTGTAAATCTAAAACAACGATTTTTAACACTGTTGTTATAATAAATGGTTTGTAAATTCTAAATAGTGTTTTTTAACGTTGTTGTTATAATAAATGTTTTGTAAATCTAAACAACGATCTTAACATTATTGCTATAATAAATGTTCTATAATTCTAGATAGCGATTGTAACGCTGTTATTAAAAGAAATGTTTTATAAATCAAATATTTGGAAACAACGATTGTAACGCTGTGGTTAAAATGAAATGAATTGGCCAATGAAGAATTAAGGAAGGAAATTCGGAAATATTTTCCGATATTAATAATGTATATTTTCTGAATATAGAAAATAAGGATCCGTGAATATTAGAAATGTTTTCTAATTGGAATAAGAGATATTTTCTCGAATAAAGGAATTATAATATTGAAAAAGTTTTTTAAAGAATCGAGAGGGGAAATCAAGCTTCAAAGGGATACGAAAGATGGGAAATGAGAATTGTAAATGATAATATAGTAAGGAATTGATTTAAAGGGGCCCAATGTTGATTTATGATTGATCGATTGAATTCCTACCTGGAAATAAGATCGTTGGTTGTACACTTATTTTTCTTTGGTAGTTAAATCACCGATTATCGAAGTTTTTGACCATTTTTCCGTCGTCAATATGGAGAGACCGGGATCAGATTCATTATCTGGAAACCACTCTGTATGGGCGTTAGCGTTGCGATCAAATATGATGAAAATAATTGAAGACGGAGTTATGCAAGGGCTGTCCTGTTTACGGGATAGTGCATTCGGTTTGTCTAGTCTCAGGACAACGTGAATGGACGAATGTCTGACAGAGTTTATCTAACGGATCACGTAAGTTGATCTCTTCAAACGTACTTACGTTTGGTGGCGTAGGAACTCGTTTCTCTTAGCTTTATGCCCGTGGTATTTTTGGGGAAATCAATTTGTGATTTGACAGGTATGACGATGTGGCATTCAAAGTGAATGGTGGCCAGATGTTCTGGAAGATAATTCAAACCTCAAGCCTCACAACCCGGAATTGACAAAAATCGGGCAGGTAGCATGGCTATGTGGGTCGCACCCATTAGGATGTATAATCACCTATCTAGAGAAAATTCCATTTGTTCTTTAATCTATCGATGTTGTCCCTGTCGGGGAACGGTTGCTGATCCCAACCGTTGGTGATATACATTCGATACACTCAAGCGAAATGAGTGGTCGGTCATGTGTGAGCCTGCTTGCAAGACGTTCTTGTTGAACCCAGTGTATTCGTCTCTAGAGGTACACTATCGGCAGGTGGTCCTATACCTTGTCATGTTGGAAATCCAATCTCCAATAAGTGCCTCTGCGGTTTTTGATTTTATATTATATGGAGCGTGAGATGCAAGCGTTCTGCTAGATTCTATTTATTTGATTTAGACACTATTATAATATCATCAGATTTTGATATCAAAATGTTTTGGGTTATCGTAAGGTAAAAACCATCCGTGTTTTTGGGTGGAACGGTCTTACGATTATCTTTTCTTTCGAAAGAATTTTTGAAAGTTAAACAAATGGTTGGAGTTTACTCACACCAGTCCCATGACCGACCCAGAGTTTATTATGTTTTGTTTTCCCTAAACTCTTGGGTGCGCAAATTTGTACGGGCAGTCAAGTAGTCGGGATTTTCAGATTCACTTGGAGGAGCTCGAAGCAGGAGGCTTCACCAGTTAGATATAGACTATCATATTTCCGATGTGTACTATGTTGTATCTGGAAACAGGAGTTTATAACTGTTCCAGGGATAACCGTTGTGCTCTGATAACGGTATGTATATACAGTTACTGATTTGTATTCCAAAGTTTATGTTATCTAATATATTTTATTCGTTCCGTTGTGAGTTTGTGATCTTTGTTTTCTCCTATTCTAATATTTCTTTCTTTCTATTTCTCATCCTCTAACTTCTTTCTAATAATGATTCGTATTTCTGTGTCATTTGGATTGGACATGTGGTGTTATTAGTCGACTCAAAGGGTACAGATTTGCGGGTCGTTTAAGAAATTGGATTTATTTGAGAGATATGGTTTTATTTGTAAAAATCACATTAAAATATTATAAATAATTCAAAGAAAACCCTAAACACTATTCATCCTTCTTCCAGCCGTCGCTCATACCATATCCATGGCCAAAAATTGTCCAACCTTCCTCCTCTAAAATCTATCAATCCTTACATCGAATTCACTCACTCCAGTTCAGAATTTTGTAGAGATTTTCATTTTCTACACATCCATACGGATAACCCTACCTGAAAGTGGGTATTTCGTCTGAACCAGACCTGAGAACGGGCCGAATTTGGACCGCCGCCGCACCCCCCTCGCTCGACCGAGCTCCGCCGCACTCAGGCCGCCGACACGCGCCTCCAAGGCCGACAAGACCCCGCCCTCCGATCATCCTCTCGCTGACTATGTTGGTCGGAAAATTTAAACCTAATTCTGAACAAAAGTTTGAAGTTGCGGCCATGAGTTTCAGAGGTAGAAGATGGATTAATTTATAATTATTTGATTTATTTAATTAATTTAAATGTTGTAAAACTAAAAATCGTAACTAATACATACGATATCGAAACTGAACAATTTCAGATCCTATTCGATCGTGAAACTGAGATCTACACTGCTGTCCAGACTAGATCCAATTCCGAGCAGTTCAAATTTTGGATAAATTCGCGCTACGACTGTGAGAATTCTTCCTTTTTATAATTAATTAACAATTAAATTTAATCGTTATGTGATGACTGAATGTATATAATTCAGATCTGTTATATTGTGAATGTTTTTATCTGTTGTGGTTGATGTATAAACACAAATTTGTTTGGGTTACAATGAAAATAGTCATTATTGTTTTTATTGATTTGGATTAGAATTTCCAAATCGATAAGAATAATCACTTTACTATGTTAAATTACATTGGATTGGAATTTTCAAAACGATGAAAATAGTCATTATTGTTTTTTTATTGATTTGGATTAGAATTTCCAAATCGATGAAAATAATCATTTTATTATGTTAAATTTCGTTAAATTCCCATTTCAACATCAAAACATTATTTGGATTATTTTGTGTTGAACTGATTTAAATTGTCAATCCAATATAAAATTATTATCTCGATCATATTAGTTAGATGGAACAGATTGTCAATTCAATATTTAAAATATCTTTTTAACATTTTTGAGCATATAAATAAGATTATCAATTTAACATAAAACATTAATTTATCATTTTTATTGTATTGAAATAGAATTGTCAATACGATGAAAAATATATCAATTTTTGACTATATCATTGAATTGAGAAAAAGGTTCTCTTATTGGCATTTCTTTTATGCAAATATATTTAGAAAATAAATTGTCCTTTTATTTGCATCCCTTGATGCGAATATACATTGGAAATAAATGGTTCTTTTATTTGCATTCCTATATGCAAATATATACATTGAAATAAAAAGTTCGTTTATTTGTATTTCTTTTATGCAAATATATCTAGAAAATAAATTGTCCTTTTATTTGCATCCCTTGATGCAAATATACATTGAAAATAAATGGTTCTTTCATTCGCATTCCTATATGCAAATATATACATTGAAAATAAAAAGTTCTTTTATTTGCATTCTTTTATGCAAATATGTTTAGAAAATAAATTGTTCTTTTATTTGCATCCCTTATGCATTTATTTGCATTCCTTTATGCAAATATATTCATTGAAAATAAATTGTTCTTTTATTTGCATTCTTTTATGCAAATAAACTTTGAATATAAAATATCCTTTTTATTTTGCATTTTCTAAGCAAATATGCATTGAAATAAGGAAAAAAAATCATTAGAATTCAAATCATATTTTTGTTTGCAATTTTAGATGCAAACAAAACAGTAGAAACAAAAATTATATTTTTGTTTGCAATTCTAGATGCAAACAAAACAGTAGAAATAAAAATCATATTTTTGTTTGCAATTTTAGATGCAAACAAAACAATAGAAATAAAAATCATATTTTTGTTTGCAATTTTAGATGCAAACAAAATATTAGAAATAAAACATACTTTGTTTGCAGTTTTGGATGCAAACAAAACCTTAGAATTAAAAATCATCATTTTGTTTACATGTTAGCTGTAAACATAAACATTAGGATGAATATACATTTTTATTTTTGTATATTGTGTAAAAATATAAATGATTCAAAATGTTACAATTTTGTTTGTAAATTAAGTTGCAAACAAAACGCTTAGAAAAAGTTTCATTTTTATTTGCATATATAGATGCAAATAAACCACATATAAAAGATTTCATTTTTATTTGCATATTTAGATGCAAATAAACATTAAGAAAAGATTTCATTTTTATTTGCATATTTAGATGCAAATAAAACAACGTAGAGAAGATTTCACTTTTATATGCATATTTTGATGCAAAATCAACACAGCATTTTTGTTTACAAATTTGGTTGTAACCAAAACATGATAATAAAAGAATTGATTTAAATGTTGAAATGTTCATTGTCACTTTAATTGCAATAAAATAGTAAAATCGCCAAATGATTTATATTTAAATTTATATATAAATATAAATTAAATTTGAACGAATCGCGTGCGGTAGTTTGCGTTTCGGCAATCGTAACTTTAAACGATTATACCGTAAGATCCAACCGTCAGATTTTCTTAAAACTGGAACCGTTAGGACCGCTTTAGGGAGATCTTTCCGATGATATAAACTTTATCAAAATCCAACGGTTAGATTTCAGGATAAGTGTAAATCAAATTTTTGGGAAAAACAGCGCCAGGGCAGCCCAGTGGCCCGAAGCGTCGTTTAATTATATTGAGCTATTTTTTTTAAATAAATAAAAAAATAGCGAAAAATCGTTATAAAGTAGTATTAACGATATCAAATGGTTTAAATGATAATAATTCGAAAATTATTTGAAAAGACCGAGTTCAACTCATTTCAAATAATTTTACGGCGATATAAAATCGAAGACCGCGATTGAAGACCAGCTATCTTCACATCGAAAGGATAACTACTGATGTCTGACATTGGCTAGCTACCAATAAAGGGTTAAAGTGGTAGTTGTCTGGACGCACTTGTTGATCGTCCGGATACGCGAGCACTTAGATGACTTCGGTTTCGTTCAGACCCAGAACATACTTGTAAATGGATGCATGGCCGACATTGAATTTCGTGCCATGTGATTTAATTGATATCTATTAATATATTTCTGAGGTGGCGGAGGATTTATCCTCTTGCTAAACACCCTTCTTTGAGACGCACGAGCTCGAAGGTTATATACTGGTAGTTATCGATCGCATGGTATGGACTGTCAATGTGACATGCCAAGATGCAATTGATTGGGGCTTTTGTTGAAAAGCAGAGCCCTGTGGATGATGATCAAAGCATAGCCAGTTTGGGCATAGCTTTGTGTATTTCGTTACTTCGCGAGCCTCACACCCCGGTACAGTCAAAAACGGAGCAAGGGAACGCAGGGAGTGCACATGTTTCTTTCTAGCTAGAAGTGGTGTTTGGGTTTAACACGGCCCGACATTTTACTTATGTTGTTGATGGCATGAGGCGCCTTGGATTTTTATTGGCCGCAATGGCCAATTTATAGGTCCAATAGGATCGGGAAGCGTGTGTTCAGGAATTGCAAATGCACTAAAGTATTTGTAGACCGGCTCTGCTGTATCCAAGGGTTCGCCAGCGTCCGAATCCTAAGACATTGCTAGAGCGTCTCTAATCGGTCAGGAGATCGCTCCTGGCCTTGACTCATGATGGAAACCAACATCCAATACGACATTGCGGTCTTGATTGTAAACCTATATATAGCGACATAGTATATGGTAGCTATGTCGTCTAGGATTGATACATTTACTTTGAAGTATTTTTGAAACATATTAGACACTAATAATAATAGTAAAATTTTTATTTCCCATGTATCAAGCATTTTTTATCATTATAAGGTAAAACTATATCCTCCGTTTGCGTTGCATTGTGTGATGGGACTTGAGTTGATTCTTATAATGATTTCATTTTCTAAAAAGCATTGCGTTGTTTTTGACTTAAAAATTTATAAAACTTATGCACTGACAATCCAATGGAATTAAACCCATTCCGCGATAGCGGCGGGGTCCAGTGATTAGCCATATTATTAGTTTAGTTAGATTTCTCATACCAGTCCCATGACAGACTCGTGGTTTGTTTCACTTTGCAAACTCGGGTGTCCTCTTTCCACACGGGCAGCCAATTGACAGGTTTCAGGTAAAGGCTAATTTCGGGACTCAAGCTTATTGCTGAAGATGTTGGAAGATCTTTTCTTTTTATCTTTATTTCCTTGAGATTTGAGACAGTATTGGATTTTGGTGTATTTTGGGAGATGGAGACCTTATTTCTTTCCCTGTTTTAGACATTTGTTTTTGCTAAGTGTATCCTGTACCGCGTACTCTGATGTTCTGTGATGATGTTTGTGATGACATTTCATTTCCGCTGCAATGATTATTATGTTCTGCTATGTAACTGGGATCTGTTATTGTTTTAATAATGTTATACTCCTATGATTATCTTTACTTTCGTTCTACGGAAGTTAGGGCCGTCACATACCGACTGCTCTTAGGGCGGGAATCAGTTGATCTCTTTGTTGGACGCTTTTCCTTGCGGCCTACTCACTTTACACTCCCCCCCCCCCCCCACACCCCTTTTTTATTTATTTCTTCTGCTGTTTGCTAGTGCTGCAGGACCTGGATTTTTAGGTTCTGGGTTTCGACTGGTCTAGGAGATCATTTTGGCAGGAGGAGATGGTCTTGCAGATAGATACGCGCGACCTTTAGAGAGGGAGTTTTCGGTTGGGCTTTCCACACACTGGCAGTTGGTTACCTTGGTGGGCTCTTTTGCTATTTTGGCTTCTTAGCAGCCTGACTTGGTAGATTAGACTCTGCAGCGTCGTCATCTGATTGCTGATGTATCGTCGGGTGAGCCTGCTTTTTTGTGATCTTATGGGATCAGCATTTGTTTGTTTTGAGGTTTCACTGTTAGTTTGTTGTGATGTTTCTACTGTTTATGTGTGTGCACAGTCTCTGCATTATACAGTTACTGTTTTTGTGATCCGTTGGAGAATGACTAGATTCTCCATTTTGTTATATTATATTATATTATTTTTTCTTGTTTTTTTTTTTTATTTTGGAAAAAGGTATCCCGAAATGCTCCCCTCTCTACATGTGTGGATTGAATATCTACAAATTCTCGTTAGATTTGGATCGCCGTAGCTCATAAACGGATATGGGATGCAACATAGATGCTGTAAAACAGGGGTGCCCCCGATTGCTTATATATATATATATATAGACACACACACACACAGACAGAGAGTATATATACAAAGAGGCAGTTTACTGATTTGTCCAAACTTCAGCAAACCTTGTATCATTGATTTTGTCCAAAAATAAAACGTTGTATTATAGATAATTCAAATCCTTAAAGCAGTTTTACTGGTACTTGTACAAATACAGCGGTATGGACTTTCTTATGATGAGCCTCTTTTCTTCCCCCTTCCCATACGAGTGTAAAGAGAAAGTTATTGCTATTTTGAAAGGTAAAGAATAACTTTATGTAAAGTTTTGTTTCTTCCCAATATTATATTTCATTAGCTACAGATACTATCGTACATAAAAAGAGAGTTATCAATAATAGAGCAGTAAAAAAGAAATTCAAATTTTATGCACAAAGTGATTGATTGTATCAATCACACAATTGTCCTAAAACATTGACGAACTAAATAAAGACTTTGATACTGTCAAAAATTGCACCAAAACGTATAGTGCTCATATTATAACCTGAATGTTGAAAAACATTATTTCTTTTTAATAAAGGCTCTAGTTTTGATTAAGGAGAGTCCCGTTCAAAAACGAAAACCGAGTTCCCCCTTAATCAAATCTGGAGGGTGAGTGATAATATAAGTGAGTGGTACCCTTTTCGTCTTCATCTGAAGAACTTGCCATTAAGAACATTGTAAATGAACACTGTCCTTGGCTAAAGACAAGACAACTTATACCAATATAGCATACTATTGCTGAAGCTATCTACAGTAAACACTTACAATAGAACAGTGCATTCTGCAGCTCCAAACTAGTACCTCCATTTGAACAAATTTATGAGAATGGAAACATAGCATTATAGCAAGAACACTGTACTCCAGCACAGCATCAGCATACATTGCTCAGTATTAATTTGGTCAGTTCTTCTGTCTCCAAAAAAACGATGTTTTCTAAAAAATAGTTCTTCATTAATGATCATTTAAAACTATACAAAAATGAGTAAAAGTAGGTTTCTAAACTGAACCAAACTGTTCTTGCAAAAACACAGCAGTTGATTGTATAGTATACATGGTGAACAGAAGAGAAATAGTTTTCTCATTCTTATAATGTTTCTCTTTTAAAATGATATCTCCCATTGCTGACATTGATTGGAAATATTACCACCATTTAACCAAATAATGCAGCATATCATGTATAAGATAATATATTTTTTTTTCCAAAGAATGATCGAAATCAATTTCTTAGATTAAATATTATGATATGAGTTCACTCACAAAGCTAGGTTCCACTTTACTAACCCAACAGTAATATTAGCATGTGCATTTACAAGCATTTAAATTTAGTATCATGCCACGATACACTTTGACATCGATAATCAATTATTTGATCAAGTTTTAAATTCACTCATGAGCTTCAGTTTTGTATCAGAGTACCCAATAGTTGCTAATAATAATAAAAATAGTGCTTAATATCGTGTATCATTCATTTTTAATATCATGTATCATTCATTTTTTTTCTAAAAAACTTCCTAACACAATAGGATCAGTCAAGAAATGTACACAACCACACAGTCAAAGGACAATTTATCATCTGAACTCGTATGGTCATACATACATGAGAATAAAAACAGACATGTTGGTTGCAGAGGACTAAGAACTACTAAGTGTCTCCATCTGCATATATCAAAATAATGCAGTAAAAATAATATAAAATGGAAACAACGTTCACAAAAATTTAAAAACACAAACAAAATCAAAATTATTTACAGAATTGCAGCTGAATCCCAAACACAGGGTCAAAAAGAGATAGCCAAGCTCAGTTCTGCCTTTATCTTTTTCTCTGGGTCCAACTCTCTCATCCCAATGTGTCCTCACTCTTATTCATGTTTCACTTTCAATCTTCTCATATTCTTTTTTACATTTCTAGCACTGACCCCTCTACATTACACTTCTTCACAAGTTTACACCTATTGTGATCTAACTGTATCGATGTTTTTTTACATGTGGATTGCCAAATGCTAAGGCAGCATATGCTGCAAAACATGAGATTATAAGTTTTATATAAAGAAAATGATCCTCCTTAGAGTCAAATATGTATGTTTATTCCATTACAAATTTACAGTGTTTTTATCAATGCACCTGAACCAATACCAGACACTAAACCTGACAGCAAGGACTAGAAGCCTAAAAAAAATGAGCCCCCACCAAATACTGAGCACAGTACATATACAATCAAGGAATCACATCCAATATATATAAATTGTCTTTTCCATTCCATAATCACTCACTCTTCACTCTTCACATTCCAGTCTTCCCTTCCTCTACTCAAACAATCATGAGTGGAAGCTTTAAACGCATGATCTCAAGAAAAAAACCATCCAGTGAAGAAGACAAAGATCAAAAGGTCAGGAAGAGACCAACAACATCGTTCCGCTCCCTTATGACGGCTGCATCTCACCTCACCAACCGTCATACCCGATCAATCATAACGGGCACACTATACGGACACAGACATGGACACGTGCACTTGGCCTTCCAAGGAGACCCGACCAAGCCCGGCCTAGCCCTTCTCCTTGAGCTTGCCACCCCGACCTCTGTCCTTGTAAGGGAGATGGCCTCTGGTCTGGTCAGGATCACCCTTGAGTGCCGACGCAGGGAGCCCAAGAGGCTGGTTGAAGAGACGGGCTGGCGGGCCTTCTGCAATGGAAGGAAGTGCGGGTATGCCGTTAGGAGGGACTGCGGCCCGTTTGATCGGAGGGTCCTGAAGGCTGTTGGGCCCACGTCTATGGGGGCGGGGGTCCTTCCCAAGGATGAGGAGGGGGAGGTCATGTACATGAGGGCCAGGTTCGAGAGGGTTGTAGGGTCTAAGGATTCCGAGGCGTTTTATATGATGAACCCTGATGGAAACTGTGGTACCGAGCTTAGTATTTATTTCCTTAGAGTTTAGTTTTCAGTAATCTGAGTATTTCTTATGTTCATGTTTTTGGCATCAAGTTAGAATTTAGAAGCATTTGGTTATAATCATGATTGATTTGTATATGGTAAACTGATCATTCGAATTGCTACATATGTTTATGCAGGGAGAAACATGCATATATTGCTTGCAGCATCAAATAGCTACATCATAACGTTTCTTGTTATGATTAGTTATCTAAATTTGCAAACGATCGGATTAGTGTCACAGTTGATGATATTATCTCTGATTTTATGCCCCTTTTTCCTTTGAAAAAAAACCACAACTAAACAAACATGCAAAGAATTGTGCATTATTTAAATATTTCATGCTCGACACAAGTTGTAACTACGGAGTTGAACTTAGTACTTATTTTCTTAAATTTGGCTTGTATTTATTGGTTATGGTCATGTTGTTTGTTCTAAGTTAAAATTTAAGTGTGTTTGGTTATAAAAATGAACAGTGATAGACTGGTATGTAGTACGTCAATCATTGTATTTGTACATGTCTCATCTATCATTAACTAGCTAAATATTACTGGTCTCTGTAGACCAATACATAGTCTGGCATTAAAATGGTTCATCTAGAGATTGGAACTTCATGTCTTGAAGTTCATGTTATTATCTAACAGGAAGTTGTAACTTCGCCAAAGCCAAGTTTGTCGAGAATATTTAAGATTTTATTTCACATATCAAGGATATAATTGTACTTTTTGCCGTTATATCTACAATTAATAATTCGATAAGTTGTTAGGCCATACTTTTTTCACTGATTATTTCAAAAAACAATGATGCATTGTTCAGGCATTTTCATGATTAAATTGTCATTTGAGATCACTTTAGACAATGAAATCATGACTTACAGTCTTCTATAGGCCTACTGTAATACAATTTTGTTAACAACAATGCATCATTAAAACTTATTTAACTTTAAAATTTCAGACTAGAACTACTTTATTAGCAGTTCCATGATACTTAAAAGAAGTAACTATGGACAAAGAATCCTGAATTATTATCTCCTTGTTTCCTGTGCTCTAAATCATCAGAAATCAAACAGAATCTGTTTTTTTCCTTTAAGCATCCTACTTTATAGGGATTTTCAAAGCTTAAAGCTCAAGAATGAAGAAGACTACTTTTAAGTGGTTTTACCAACCTAACTTCGACATGAGTTAAAATACACTACAAACAAGGCTCAAGAATGAAGATTAAAATATTTTACCAACCTAACTTCCACGTAAGTTTGAACATAAACTGATCATCGTCTACATAAATTGATCATCGTCTTCGCCTTAATCCAAATCATCACATAAATAGACAAACAAGTCAGATTGATTTAATACATGAGTAGAAAACCAAACAAAGTACAAAGTCCATAATGGCATAAAAACATCAAGCATTAATGTTTACCAATTGTGAAGGGTACAAGAAAGGATTGAATCCGTTTCTAACCAACTTCTCCAATGGTAGAAAAAGCGGGTCAGGTAGATGGGTCCATTCATACCAAGCCCACCCATCACACTTATCGAGTTCAACATTCGTAGGTGTCTGATTAGGATCTGATAAAACAGCACGTGCTATGATGGTCACAAAGTGTGAGGGTTTCGGATCATCCAAACTTATGGCGTTCACAATGGTTAAGATTTCGACATTTTTTATGTCTAAACTTGTTTCCTCTTTTACTTCTCTTGTTGCACATTGCTCGAATGTTTCAGCTGCATGAAGGTAAACTGGATTAGAAATGAGTCAACTGAATACCATCTATATTATCACGGTTGAATGGAATAATACAATCATGTGCTTATTCAAAGAACATCTGCCGATTGGGGCTATTATAAACATATATCTAACTAGCAACCTAGATTACAATATTTATTTGTACTAGGCATTTACATTGTCTTTAATATAATGCACTCAGCTCAACTTTTCCAATATTTATTGATTTGATGGTACAATTATTTGATCATAGAAGATCACTAGATATGTTCTACGAATAGCACACAAAATGTTCAGAAAAATTGAAACAGCATAATTCCAAATTTGTCGGACCAACAAGCAAAACAGTTGATGATCGATGTAATTTTGTGTGATACTAGGCACCCTACTAGCTATCTGAACACTAATAAAATATATTAAAATCATTACAATTTCACACTCTATAATGCAGATTCATCTGGGAAGCACATAATTTACGTTATATTTTGCAATTGGAAATCAACAGCCAAATTGGATTCCAGCATGAACCTTGGTCCCTTGTTAACGAATCTATCATTATTATTATTACTAACTAATACATCGATCTTAAGTGTCACGGTAACAAATGAACTTACTTCCGCAACCATATAAACAGAGATGTAATGGGAGTTCTCATGCCTCCAATTCATGTCAACTCTACTTGCAATTCTTCTACTTTTTTCCCCACCTATTAGCATGTTCTTATTCAGTACAAAATTTCGGACCAGAAACAAATATGCTTTTGTCTATATTTTCTTCTTGTCTTTGTTCCTTTTTAAGATATCAAAGCCATAAGGATGGTAGCATTTATTTTCTTTTCCAAAGAAGATCAACTGATGCGATAAAAGATGGTTCAAGTCAGCCAATTGAATTTGGGATTTGAGCTGTTAAATCAACCAAACAGCAGAATGGAAATGTTTTTTTTTTTTTTCTTTATTGGTTAAGTTGTATTTGATTTGCAAAGAATTGAGGGATGTTTTAGTGGAGAAAATAATGATAAAGTAAACTAATACAGAAAACACAATGAACATTCAAGCTTTCGACAAATGGACAATGATGAATGGGGAATACCGAATACGGAATTTGTGCTAAATAAATCAATTTCTCCACTATCACTATTTGACCATGTTATCAAATGCATCTCAACATATGGTACAAGGTTTGAACAAGATATAGCATTAGACAACAAGGATGACACTCATTTGCAAATGTTGAAGGTGTACAACATAAAACAGATCCATTGATCTCTCAGTTATTCCTATAAGATCAAAAATCCATGATTGGAAACTTCTATTTTGTATTCGAAGACCATCTTTCAAAACAATGGGCGAACACATATCTTCCGAGGGTTGAAAAGGTATCATACTCCGTTTGCAACCTCAATCCAAGGATTGGACGAGCAACATTCCTAGGAGGAGTTTGAGAACTCTGTTTTTAGGACCTCAAGAAAAATAACAGGGATTTCTACATCAAATGAACCAAACAAAATATTGGAAACGCTTTGGACCACTGAGAAAAAATGATTCCATACTTAAATAGAAGATCAAATCCAAATTACAAGATAATGCTGAATTTGAAGATGGTTTCATTCACTGTAAATAGAAATTCAAACGGGTCACTATGGTAATAGTTATGGTTACCATTTTCTAATACTATCGTCCTATAGTTTTTATTGATATACTAAAATAGCTTAACACTATCGTTCCGAATTTGTTGGTATAATGGTATATTGGTAACCACTCACTGATCAATTACCGTTCGTCTGAAAAAGTTAAAGAATCAGTTTACTTTTAGGTTGTGATGATGATTCATTATACATTTCGTTGTGTCACCTAATAAGAGATGCCAATGAGGAAAAAAAACACACATTTAATATTATTTTATCTATAAATCTAACCATTTTTTGTTAACAAATGAACAATAATGAGACACATTATATGAATAACCATGTATTATAAATAGACTAGTAAACTATATTTAGCATTGGTTTTGAAAAAAATGTTATCGATGAGTTATTGTCATCATACCGATTATATTATTATACCAACTTTATCAAAAGGGGTAAACAATTGACCGATAACAGTATGATAATAAGAAATCTATCATTGCCATAACAGTTGCACGTCGATTTGAATATGAAGTTGTCTTTATGCTGAGTCGCAGATCAGGTAGCTTTCTTTAAAACGTTTCACAATTGTCTCAAAAAAAATGCAAACAATTAAAATGTGGTGCTGCCTCAACGATAAAAACAACCTTATAAGATCAACAATCTCTTGCACAAAGACTGTTGATCAACTAGCACCCAAAAAACAGTTTTTGTAATGTTCAGATCTTAAGAAAGCGAGAACTCGGTTATAAAACTTATGTATCAAAATAAAGCAATTTATATAGTAGGTCATGAGATAAAATCGGATCTGAAAATACAAAGTAAAAAACCGGTATGAAATACACTGCTAAAAATAAGGAGCTCTACACCACATTAGCCCAACCTGATCCAAACCGGATGGAGTCGGTCGATCGACACGTATGCGGTGGTCAGCATGGTCTCCCTCAACACGAAAGAAAACATTGCATGCCCAAAGGTCCATTATGTCTCTTAAGAATTCTATATTTAAATATGATTCATCTATTGTTTCCTACTGTTTGGGATTGTTCGTAAGAGAGATAACAAATTCCTATAATTTAATATTTCACATATTTTCCAACAATCTCTCACTTGAATTTTTGAAATATTTTTCTCGAGCAATTTCTGATTTAATAAGATTGTGACCTTTGCATAGTGAATAAGATCTATATTATACTAAAGTGACTTGCAGTCTTAGAACTCTATCTTTGACATCAAAACACACCCGACCTTTTTAGGGTGCAACCTATAACCTGTGCTTCAAAGGTTATGCATGCGTATCCCAGCTTAATAAATGCTCTAAGAATTCTGCTCTAAAATTCATATAAAACAGACACATTCTTAATTCACATAAGTGAATCTATTAAGAGTACGCAAGTAGCTATATACTTCACTCCACACAAAATATAGATTTCATTAAGAGTTAAACTCATCATCTTATGGTTTCATAACTACATGCTTCTATCAAATGATAAACTAGCATGTTTAACCGGTACCACTTCATAACTTGCTACTATTTATTGAACCTAGTTCTTGCGATCTCCAGTCATCAAGGACGACTATCGTCATAAGTGACTCTATTGTGAGTTGCTTCTCATTTTAAGGGAAATAGTATAATTCTTTTGGATAAAGAAATGTCATTCTTTTGGATAAAGAAATGACATTCTCTCTAGCTAATCCTTTAGTCAAAAGGATCTGCATGATCCACTTTAACAGATCTTGAAACGATATACTGTCTTACAGTGCTATGCTTACAACGATTTTTTCGTCTATTACCATTACAATAATAGTTTTCAATTTTTACAATAGTCACGATGCTATCGCAATACATCAACACTCTAGTATCGGTTTTTTCCATAAAAGAATCTCAACTAACACACTTCTTAAGTGATATGTCTCTTCGTTAGTTGTAGCTAGTGCTATTATTTTAGACTCAACAATGTATTGAGTCAAAATAGCCCGTTGATCAGATTTCCAAGAAACAAAATATAGATTTCATTAAGAGTTGAACTAATCATCTTATCGTTTCATAACTACATGCTTCTATCATATGATAAACTAGCATGTTTAACCAATACCACTTCATAACCTGCTAGTATTTATTGAACCTAGTTCTTGCGATCTCCAGTCATCAAGCAGGGCTATCGTCATAAGTGACTCTATTGTGAGTTGCTTCTCATTTTAAGGGAAATAGTATCATTCTTTTGGATAAAGAAATGCCATTCTTTTGGATAAAGAAACGACATTCTCTCTAGCTAATCCTTTAGTCAATTGGATCTGCATGATCCACTTTAACAGATCCTGAAACGATATACTCTCTTACAGTGCTATGCTTACAACGATTTTTTCGTCTCTTACCATTACAATAATAGCTTTCAATTTTTACAATAGTCACGAAACTATCGCAATAAATCAACACTCTAGTATTGGTTTTTTCCATAAAAGAATCTCAACTAACACACTTCTTAAGTAATCTGTCTCTTCGCTAGTTGTAGCTAGTGCTATTATTTTAGACTCGATAACGTATTGAGTCAAAATAGCCCGTTGATCAGATTTTCAAGAAACAACTCCTACAATGCTAAGAATGTATCCACTAGTCACTTTGGAATCGTATAATAATGTATGTCGATCTGGCTATATCCTTCAAGGATAACAGGAAACTTTAGATAGTGTAATCCAATGTTTATATTTCTTTTAAGGTATCTCACGGCCATTTCAATAGCATGTCAATGCTTTATACCACGTATGCTAATAAACCTCCATGGTAATCTCACGACATAGGCTATTTCGAGTTTAGTACAATCAGTGATATGACAAAGGCTACCAATGATGCTCGCATATTCATGCTGCCTTACACCTTCACCAGTGTTCTTAAATAGTTTCACATTTGAATTATATGGTGTACTAGCAGGTTTACATCCAAAATAACTATATTTCTTTAGCATCTTCCCAGTATAATGAGATTGATCTAAAGAAACTTCATTTCCAGAATTAGTAATCTTAAGGTCAAGGATTAAATTCGCTTCACCAATATTATATCAAAGTTGACACATAATATGGTTTTAACATCATTCACAACATGAATATTTGATCCAAATACAAACAAATCATCCAGATACAAACATATCATAACGCAAATGCTTATTCTCGATTTATAGTAAGGGACAATTAACGATAAGGACAAAAGCCCACTAAATTTTATCCATAAGGACACACGCTTAAAAATTTATCCAAAAGGACATAACCTTAACTAAAACTTTCCGTCGCTCCCTTTCTCTCTTCTCCAATTTCAAATCCGCTCGTCGCTCCTTTCTCTCTTCTCCGATTTTAAATCCGCGGAAATTAACGAAATCAGCAAATCAAAATTAACGAAATATCTCAACTGAAAATCAAATGAAATCAAATCCGCGACATGTTGTATAATCGAACCCCAACTTCAATCGAAACAGCAAAATTTATCACGAAATACGATTGCTATGATTCGTTTGGCAGTAAATATGATTTCGTTAATTTCATATTTTGTGAATTCGTCGTATAAAATCGAACGAGAGAGATGAACGAGAAAAAAATCGCTGGAAAAAACTATTTTTTTTAAGGTGAAGTTAGCAGCAGTTTTTAGGTATCATTTTGCTATTTTTTTAGGGATCATTTTTCTTGTATTAATAGTGTTATGATGTTTTGTTCATAGTTTTGATGCTATATCAGTTTTGTACTTGTACTGTTGCATTAGATTTGCAACTCAATCGAAATTACGTCATTTTAATCAATCAAAGTAGGATGTAAACATTTTTTGTATTAGTTTTCCTTCAAAATATCAAAGCAGTTTCTAGGTATCAGTTCTATATTTTTTTAGGTATCAGTTTTATATTTTCTAGTTGAATTTAAATCATAGCAGTTTTTAGGTATCAGTTTTATATTTTTTTAGTTATCATTTTTCTATTTTGTAGCTGAATTTACATCATAGCAGTTTTTAGGTATTAATTTTTATATTTTTTTAGGTATCAGTTTCATATTTTCTTGTTGAATTTACATCATAGCAGTTTATAGTTATCAGTTCTATATTTTTTTTAAGTATCAGTTTTATATTTTCTAGTTGAATTTACATCATATCAGTTTTTAAGTATCATTTTTATGTTTTTTTAGGTATCAGTTTTATATTTTTTGGTTGAATTTACATTATTATGTTGGTATAAGTTTTGATTGTGTATGAAATTCTTGCAGATATTGCATGCTGCTGGAATTTACTTGAATTCAAGACTGGATTGAGTACAAGTAAAAGTAAATGCATGAATGCATGCTTGGAATGGGGAGCAGTGTTGTATGTACTTATATTGTGTAGGAAAACAATATATCCTAGTATATCAGTTATGTATAGTTGTAGGTATCATATGATACAAGTGGGTATTATTGTGTATTATTGAGAATAATCTCATTTTTGTGATAATTGAATTGAATTGATTGCTATTATTTTTTAAATCAGTAGGTATTATTGAGAATAAATATTATTTTTGTGAGATTTGAATTGACTAGATGGGTATTATTTTTTTATTAGTGGGTATCAGTTAGAATTAATGTTGTGTATCAAAAAAAGTCAATTACCAAAGCAAACAACACAAATCTACCTACTTGCCATAGTTCTCATACACAAAGCCATAAAAATGATACCTAAAAAAAATATAAAAGTGATACCTAAAAACTGCTTTAATATTTTAACGACAAAAGTATTACAGAAAATGTTTGAATCACAATTTGATTGATTAAAATGAAATAAATTCAATTGAATTACAAAGCTAGTGCAACAGTACAACAACAAAATTAATACAGCAACAAAAAGTAACTAAAAAAAACATAGCACAGTAAATACAGTAAAAAATGATACCTAAAAACTGTTGTAATGTTTTAAATAAAAAGTAACACAAAAAGTACTTACATCACAGTTTGGTTGATTATAACGAAATAAGTTCGACTGTAATACATAGATAATGCAACAATACAACTACAAAATAAATACAACATTAAAACACAACAAACGAATATAAAACAGTGTTAAATAAACAAAAATGATACCTAAAAAAATATAAAATTGATACCTAAAAACTGCAATGATGTAAATTCAGCTACAAAATATAAAACTGATAACTAAAAAAATATAAAACTGATACCTAAAAGCTGCTTTGATATTTTGAAGGAAAACTAATACAAAAAATGTTTACATTCCACTTTGATTAATTAAAATGATATAATTTCGATTGAGTTGCAAATCTAATGCAACAGTACAAGTACAAAACTGATATAGCATCAAAACTATAAACAAAACAACATAACACTATTAATACAAGAAAAATGATCCTTAAAAAAATAGCAAAATGATACCTAAAAACTGCTGCTAACTTCACCTTAAAAAAAAAGTTTTCTCTAGTGATTTTTTTCTCGTTCATCTCTCTCGTTCGATTTTATACGACGCATTCACGAAATCAAAAAATAACGAAATCATATTTACTGCCAAACGAATCATAGCAATCGAATTTACCCTAATTTCGTGAACGATTTCAGCAATCGAATACGCGCGAGATCGAATTAATCAAAATTGAAAGTCGTGACCAATAGAAGACGATTGTTGAAGATCAAATATGGAAAAGAAAAAAATTCGCTTTGGAAATCAATGACGAGATCGAGAAATGTAAGATAACCGATTGCAGAGGAAGAAGAAATAAGCGCACGTGAAGAAGAAAAGAAACAATGTATTGTCCTTTTGAGTAAAAATTTAGTGGGCTGTACTTATGGTTAAAAAGGACTTCAATTTTGTCCTTGTAAATATTTTCCTGTTATAGTAAATACATTTGTCACTTTCATTCACTTTAAAACTATGGCAAAGAACTAAATCATCAAAATTTTCATGTCATTGTCCAGGTATAAACTTTATAGTAAATGCTTATTCTCGATTTATAAACTTTATGCTCTTGATCGGGTATAACAAAGCCTTCAAGTTGATCCATATAAATCTCTTCTTCTAATTCACCATTCGAAAAGATTTTTTTTATACCCATTTAGTGAATTAGTAAATTGTAAAGTGAAGTAAGGGAAGTTAATACTCGAATTTATGTTATTCAAGTAACAGATTAGAAGATACCAAAAAAGTCAATGTTTTCTCTTTGATTAAATCCTTTAGCTACAAAGACGAACCTTATATTTATCAACTGTATCACTAGATTTTAATTTCTTTTTGAATACCCATTTACAATCTACTGTTTTTACAATTTGGATATAAATCAACTAATTGACATATTTTATTAAATTCAAGAGATTCATTTCCATCATTTATAGCATTTTGCTAGAGCTTCGAATTTGGAGAAGAAAGAGCTTCTTTAAGATTAGCAAGGTCCTCTTCTTGTGCATATGCAAAATATTATAAGTCAAAATTTAGCTCATATCTCTTTTACTTTTTCTGGGTTTAGATTCAGTTTCCTTGTCATGTTTGTTATTTCTGATTATTGAAATATTATTGGTATATGTTCCCCCACTATTTTTAAATTCAAAAGAAATTTTATTTTTCAAATAAATCAGCATCATTTGACTAAATAATAACCCGAGCATTCAAATCAAAAAAAATCTATATGTTTTATTGTTTATGGAATAATTAACAAAAACAAAATCATATGTTCGACTTGCCAGTTTAATTGTTTTAGGGTCAAGAATACGAACATATGTTAAGCAACCTCAAGTTTTAAAACATGACAAGTTTATGATTTTTAAAAATCTCAATACATGAATTTTGCTCTTAGATTTAGGAATCCCGATTTAGCACAACAAACAGTTAACAAAATTTCTCCCCACCAATGCAATGTTGCATCCTAATTTGACAAAGCAGCTACAACTAATTCGATAAGTGTCATGTTCTTTCTTTCAGCTTTACCGTTCATTTCAAGTGAATAAGGTGCAGTTCTCTCATGAACTATACCATGCAATTTATAAAATTCAATTAATATGCTAGATTCATACTCAGTTCCCCTATCATTTCAAAATTCTTGATTATCTTGTTAAATTAGTTTTCAATTCAAATGACAAATATTCTAAAAATATCTAACCGCATCACTTTTATTTTCCATTAGATAAATATAAGTGAAATTGAAGCAATCATCAATCAAAATAATAAAGTAATGTTTGCCATCTCTACTCAAAGTATCATCAAGTTTGCATATATCATAATGTATTAACTTCAAAGGTTCTAGCTTTTTAAATATAGACTTACACGGAGCCTTCGTAATTTTAGCTTAGCTACAAAATTCACATTTTTTTTGAATTACTTATGGATACTTTACAAATTAAATCTAAGCTACTCATGTTATGAATCAATCGCTTATTAACATGACAAAGTCTAGTATACAAATATTAAAATCACATGATATACAAGTTGAACCACCAACTTTGTTCATATCAACGTTTAACTTAAACATTTCATCTGCAACATATCCTTAATCAACAAAAAACATCATTTTTAGTGATGACGTACAAGTCAAATTCAATAAGTTCTTTTCCAAGGAAGACTTCAACTCCACATTCCCAATTCTACCAGCTATAGTGATATGAGGGTCTCCCAACATTACTTTTGTACATTGACAACATTATATATTTTAAAAATTTCTCGATCATCGAAGACATGACGAGAATCACTAGTGTCTACTCATCACCCTTCTGACCTATTATGTTGATCTGAATAAGCATGGCCACAAATGCTTCTTTAGTTTGGTTAGCACGTGGTGTGGATTTGGCTTGTTCTGGTACTTGTGTGCCATACAGTACGATTTACCACGGCTGTAACATAAGAAGAACTATCCAATACCATTTTTAGGTTGGCATTTTGTTGTTTGTTCTAAGGTCTATTGTTATGGTTCTGATTATATTTGTGATTTTCAATTTTTTTTTTTTTTTTTTTTAAAACAGATCTGCATTTGTGAATTTCTTAATGTTGGGAAAACAAGCACCTCCTTTTCCTGATCCTGTTTTCTGGCCTCCTCTTTAATATGAAGACGAGCAAACCTCTATAAGGAAAATTCCTTAGTTTTATGGTGACAATGTTTTTAAATCTTTCCAACTAGGGAGCAATTTATAAATCAGTATAACAACTTGAAACTGTTCATCTAAAGCCATACATTCGTGGATAATTTCATGTATAATTTTCTAAAGCTCATGACATTGTGCCTCCATTATCTAAAACTTAAAACTAACGGCCGACGATATACTTCCTTGCTCAATGTTTCTTGGTATCATATTTCTTTTGCAGCGTATCCCATATCCACTTTGTCAATTTATCAGAGTTGTGGTCATACAGATCATCACTTAAGCCATTAAGCATATAGTTTTGCGGACACAGTCATGATCCATCCAGTTCTGCAATGTCTTTTGATCCTCGATTACATCTACTGGCAGCATAGGCTTTTTCGTAATGAGTGCACACGTCGCCTTCTTGATCGTAAGGGAAAGTTGCATTTTTAGCCTCCATCGCATTAAGTGAAGTCCTTTAAATTTGAACGGTCTGGTCGCACTATAGCCATCGGAATCGTCGGTGATCGAAGCCATAACGTCTTAAAATTATTATACCTCGATCTGAATCTAAAATTGTCTTTGTGACTGAGTCGAGGAATAGACTGCTTTCTTTAAGATGTTTTATCGTTGTGTCCAAATCGTGCAAGACAGTCAGAGTTGCAGTGCCATCTTCAGGACAAAACAATCCTATAATATAAATAATTTTTTGCATAAAGACTGCAGACCAATATTTTTTTTATTGCTCGCATCTTAAGAAATCAAAGGTGAAAAAAAATAAAATTCATTTACAAAACTTATGTACCTTTATGTCAAAAATATAACAATTTGCATTAAAATAAATTTGAGACAATATCGAAGATTGAGTCATTAGATAAAATCAAATCTGAAAATACAAGAAGAAAACCTGGTTCAAAATACACTGCTAAAAATATAGAGCTCTGCACCACATTTAGCCCAGCCCGGGCCAAGTCAGTGGTGATGCACGTATATAGCAGTCAGCATGGCCTCCCTTCTCAACACGAGAGAAAACATTGGGTACATAAATATTATATTTATTGACAATCATTTATTTAAATAAGATCTCTCTATAGTTCCCTTCTATGTGGGACTAATCATAAGAGAGATAACAATACACTTTTCTCAGTATTCTTCATATAACAAATCATATTTAATGATCTAGGCAAACAAAGATTTTTCAATCTAAAATGGGAACATGATAGTTTTGTGAGAAAATAAAACTGTAATCACATGTGGATACTTAGGTTATGATAATGATAAAGATGGCTGGGGAAATAATCTATTTCTTAAACCGCATATTCTAACCGAACTTTCAACTCTTGAATTCAGATGAAATCTCAAGCTGACATCTCGGCCTATATCTTTGGGTGAGATGTTAGGATCTCAAGGGAGATGAGTGTCAAACAAAAAAAATTGAAATCTTGCCTCATCCAAGAGCAAACATTGTTATCTTGGGTAAGTTCCTCGATGAAATGAACGAAATATGAAAATCAGATTATAACGCGATCATTTTAGCTTTTATGGATCCTGAACTCTAATTGTGGTCACCACGAATGGATGATGAATCCAAATTCTATAGCAAAAAATCAGATGAATTTTAATAAATTAAAAGCTATGGTTCAAGGAAAATTGATAAACGGTCTTTCAAGCTTAACTTTTTTTAAACCGAAAAAGTGCGTTAGCGCTGCCAACATGGAAAAATCACATCTTCCATATGGTAATTCCCAATTAAAAGCTCCTTTAATGCACATTTTTGAGTGAATTGAAATTTAAGATTTAAGTGGTTTAATAAGCAGTACTATTAGCACCATCCTATAAACTAAATGCCCATTTTAGTTGGCATTTGGAAGATTTTACGATCTTCACTCAATTCGGTGGTTGGCAACCATTTGAATTGAATAAAATACAAAGTGATCAAATGACATGTGTATTATTCACATCAATTATTAACTTGTCATCGAATGCATGGAAGAACATACATGCTTTCCATTGCCAATTGAAATCCAAGCCGCTTTTAGTGTATATTTTGGTGCTAACTTCATCACCTTTGTTGAGAGCGCGGAGTATAAACTAAACGCCACATGAGAGAATTTGAATACAGAAGTGCATGTCAAAGGTTGGTAGTTAGAAGAGGGGTAAATCCATAGCTTAGCATTAGGTTCATGGTTCTAATTGCAGACATTAGAAGAGGTTAGGCGTCAGTGCAAGAGATACATCTCGCAGATACACACACACACAAACAATACATGCATTATACATAAATACACCCACACCCACCCATATATATATATATATATATATATATATATATATATATATGAGCGACTATAGGAACACAAATTTATGTATACAAAATCTGGATCATAAGATTTATTTGTCTTTACGTGTGAGGTGGAATTCAAGGAGAGATCTAATGCCTTAGATTTTGTGTCAACATTTTGTGTCCGTTTAGACTTTCGCTATATATATATATTTAAATTTGTTCAGGAGGGAAACCGATCGAAGTCGTAAAACCCTCCCTAGCGTACCCAGCCCGGTCCGCGAGCACCACAATAAGTGGGCTGATCTTAGCGTATGCACATACTAAGCTCTTAGCATGCCATTTTGGATTTCGAACCCACGCCATTGTTACCATGGTGCAAGTCCTTAACCACTGGGCTACAGCTGCAGACACTTTCCATATATATATATATATATATATATATATATATATATATATATATATATAAAACGTGACATACTGTAGCTAAAGGGGATGACTATACTCCCTTTTATGCAATCCTCATTACCCGATGGCCGATTACATCCTTTCGTGTTGAGAAAGTTAGGATGAAACAAATTTCTTAGATTCAATCCATATGTAATCAAGGTCATCTTCGCAAAAACATGAACTATATATATATACACACACACTAGATTGGTTAATTTGTATTGATGTTTTGGCCGAAAGCAAAGCCCGAGCCAAAAAGAGGCGGATGATACATAAAAGATGTCAGCAAAATACATACACGTGTACAAGAAAACTGCGCAGGCTAATAATTGCGCATATCTACCCAAACTTTACCATTAATTACTTCTGCATCTCGAAAACATTACTCTCACAGAATCAGAAATCATCGAAATATGTCATGGCGGCCGAAAGCTCCACACCTCCAGCATACGCTCTCCTTTAATCCTCTTCACGATGATTCTAGCATCTCCTTCTATCAGGTTGTTAATTAATGTTTCGTTTCTGCTTAACTTTTCGAACATTCATCTGTTCCTTTCCTTCCATAAATGGTGAATCTTAGTTGTCAGTACTATTTAATGAATCTGCAGGCAAAGTGAAGAGAGCGCACATGTTTTCAGGTAGATCAGTTCTTCCTCTAAATTTAGTATTTTGTGATTGATTCTTTCTGCGAGTTTCACCCGTGACTGTTGTGCTAAACGAGCAGTCAAAAAATAAATGATTGGGAGATTCAAGGTGAGAGTTGCATAGGATACAAGTTAGGTTAACGTTCAGTCCCTACTTAGCGAGTATGTCTGTGATAAGGAGTTTACAATTCACAACTTTGTAGGTGGTAAAGGCCATTTTAGGGTTGTTTGACAAAATGCTATCAGCCCAGTATTTCATAGCGTGCTTCGATCAAATGTTGTTCCAACCCGAAGAGGCCGAGAACTGACCATTAGGAGAGTCTGAGCAGATCCATATGTCTTTGTCCATGCTTGGGAAGATAAGGATGTAGTTTATGTCACAGCTTGAAGGGCTTGCATGCAACTAAGATTGTGAGTGGCCCATTTGTCGTTTGGTAATAATTTTATCCATTGTGAAACCGTAACCTCTAACGGTCGTTAGAGTATTCCAACCCAGAGTAGTTATCAGAGATTGACCTTTACACCATGGGTCTTTCCATAGGCTAGTGGATCTTCCATCCACGAAGTTTCCGTGGATGAGTTTCTTTAGAGGGTCGCGGCGGGGAACAATATTTTTCCAAATGGTGGAGTTATTATCACACTGCATATTCTAGAAATAGTCTTTGACATATCTGGTTGGCTCCCATCCATTCAGCCCATAGGGAAATAGATTGGATAAATTTCCAAGCCTGTTTTAGGGTACAAGTTTTCTTTAAATCTTTCAGCTTAATGAGCCACATCCCTCCTTTTTTGGGCTTATATAAAATATCATAACTGATTATATGTAAATTCCTCATCCACAAAAAGTTTGAGCAAATAGTGTTGATCTTTTAAATGGAATTGTCATGTATCTAAAATGTTTGCATCTAGAATCTGATTTTAACAGTCATTACAGTGTGAATGAGTTCAACTCTACCTACAAATGACAAAAGTTTTGAGCTCCGGCCATTTCTTATCTTGAATGCAATCGATTGATTCACCACACTCCCTATCTGTTATAACATTCGATGATAAGAGAACTTCATGATATTTAATGGGGAGTTGGCTTTCTTGCATATTCAAAGTGTTTAGGATACTCTGCCTTTCAACGCAAAATTTGTTGAAATGACACTTAGATTTTTGATTATTCAGTTTGAAGTCAAAGTAGATTTCAGGCTGATTGAAAATCATTTTGATATTGTGAGCCGCCTTTTGTCCTGACTTGATCACTATGATGAGGTCATCAACGTATATGAGGTGATGAACAGTAGGCTGGTGTGAGTATATTGACTGAAATAGACCACTGTGGCATGCCAACTCTATTTAGAGTGGAAAATAGTCCATAACAATAGCAAAAAGGTAAGGTGGAGAGGGTCCCCTCATTGAATGTCACAATTAGAGGGAACGTAGCTTTTAGGAACCCCATTAATGATAATGGAGAAGGTAAGGATGAAGATGCATTCTTTGATAAACCTCATGATAGAGTCTGGGATCCCATGCAAGCTAGCATGTGGATTATAAAATGTTGATTGATTTTATCTTAGGCTTTGTGTATATCTATTTTTAAGCAAATTTTGTATGCTCCTTTCTTTTAAATTGTCTAACCAGTCCATGCGCCAGTAGACAATTCTATGAAATATGTATAAAGGTGGACTGACAATTTGAAATGAGTTCAGGGAGGAAGTGAATGACCCTGTACATATGACCTTACTGAGGAATTTGTAGATCATGTTATAGCAGTCGATAGGCCTGTATTTCTCTTTTATTAATCTTAGGGATGAGAGTTGTGAATGTGTGATTAATCTCCTGAACAAACTTTCTGTTTATGAATGATTCTTCGCAGGCTTCTAATCGAATTTATTTGATTTATTACCAATGCAGTTTGAAGAATTTAACATTCCATCCGTCAGGCCTAAGGCCAGAATCGTCATGCACCAAGAATACAGTAGCCATGACTACCTGCTCGGTAGCTAGACTCATCAACAGTTCAACTACTTCGGAATTGACCAATTGTCATCTAGTTAACTTGGGGTAAGTTAATGCATGCATTGTTTATAGGTCGGCAAAGTACTCTACAGCTGAAGCCTCAAATTATTGTTTGTTTGTAACTGTTTCACCATTATCATCTAAACATTAAAAATGTTATTGTAATTCTTGCGATAATGACATTTTGGTGTAGAAAGATTAGAACATTCGTACTCTTGGACTAACCAATTGACTTTCGTCATCCACCTTAACTCAATGACTTGCTTATGCAACGCCGATTTGAGTTGAGATTGAAGCCAAAAGTAATTCTGATTGAGGTTATTATCAAGGGGGTTTTGATCCATGGCTATAAGCGCTGATTCACACCGAGATTCCAGTGTTTTTAACAATTCAAAGGATTTGCTTCTTGTTTTAGTCTTTGAGTCTGCATTTGACAATTTTTAGGAGGCAAATAAGCGTGTACCACCCCGTACCATTACTTAATGTAATGGAAGATAAGTTCGGTGTATCTTCGTAGTCTTTATATAAATATGAATTAACACACCTCAAAGGGGTTCCTTTAGCTTGAGCAACACAGTTATTAAAAGTGATATGGAGATGGGAATGGTCACTAGTAGAGCTAAACAAAACCTCAACTTTAAGATTATATATTTTATTGGTCATGTCAGAGTTAATGAGAACTCCGTTGAATCTACAACAAATCTTTTTTGCCTCATCACTCCTCCATGTGTATTTCATATCAGCGTGGCAAGCTTCGATCAGGCCAGTAACGGAGACACAGTGGTTACATTTCGCCTATCGAGCTAATTCGATGGTGAGCCCCTTTACTTCTCACTGGTTTATAGTACTAGGTTAAAATCACCGAGTACCATACATTGTGTATTTTTATTTAGACAGAGAGACCGTTTTTTTCCAAAGCTGATTTCTAATAGAAGCTCAGTTATGGGCATGCATAAAAGAGCAAGTAAACTTTAAACCACCCACATTAGAGACTAAAATAGTGAGTTGTTGGTCATCGACTGAGAGATTGTGCATGATCCAAATAGTCTTGAGCCAAAATACCATGACTCTCCCTTTAAACGAAGGAGTGTTATTGTTTAGACTACCTCAGTCACTACCCAATGAACTCTCAAAATTTTCTAAAGTGGCAGCACCTAATTTATTTATGAGAACAATGGTATTAGGGTTATATTTATTCCTAAAATTAAAGAGGTTGAGCTTACAGGCATCCCCATTGAGGCCTCTAACTTTCCAATATAGCATAAACATTAAGGTTTGTTGTTTTGCTCCTTGTGACAGGAGCTGATTCAACTTGGTTGGAAACCACATTTGTTTGCCTTTGGAAAATTACCTCACGTACTTTAGATTTGGTTTAGTAATTTTCTCTTTAGGGGGCCTGGTTGTCTTTAGTTTCAGATTCAGTGTCATCCAATTGAATATCTTAATGTCATCTAAATTTTTAGGTTCCTACTCAAAATTCCTCACTGGCGACTGAAGACTGGAGGAGGTCGAGTCGAATGAGCCTATGGGAAAGCACCTCCTTTGGATGAATGGACATTTTTCGATGGATGATTTCCTAATGGAGGAGCTAGGTCCGACATTGGAACTTTTTCTGAACCCACATTAACTATATTCGACTCTGAAGTATGTATATGTAAATTATGAGTTTTTGGGGCAGCTCTTCAGTCTCTTTCCCCTGCACACGGTCGATATTTTGCTCCTTTTGTAATTGATCTGTTGTAGGATGTAATACGGGGGAAGTGAGATTATCAAACAAAGATGTAGAAGCTTGTGGGATCTTCACTTGTCATTGTTTGCTTATTTTCAAAAATTCTTAGTTACATCAAATCAACCTTAATTTTAGAATTTAATTTTTAAAAATGCTTTAAAATTAAAGTACGCAACTATGAAAATTGTCTTAATTGATATTTTATATTTCATTAACTTCAACAAAAATTAATTTAAATATCATTAATTTATTGTTTTAATATGATAGGTTGATAAGAAAAAGTGTAATAATTGCAATTAAGAAAAATGGTAGCTTAGTCGTGGATTTTCTTAGCAAACTAAAGGCATATGTTATGTGTTTTTTGATGTATGAATAGAGTTTGCCACTATGTTTTGTTCTTCTTCATTGGTAAAGATTTTGAGCTGAAGATTAAGATATTCAACTCATATTTCATGTTAGTTTTTCTTTTAAGCATGTTGCTAAGTGATTTTAAACTCGCCGTGGCAATATTTTGCCAAACAAACTAACAAGTTTCAGGCAATAATTGTTATTCAACGACTTAAAATTTTCTTAAATTATCAAACTAACACTTTCCATCAAGGGAATGAGATTTATGGAGTTGTTCGATGCCGGTATTTTAAGAAGGAAATCCTTTACTTTCCTAAATAAATTTCCAGTTCCAATTACAATCGTTCTCTTGCTACGATTGAAGAGGTTAACTGGTTTTTATTTAAGAACTGAAAATAAATATTTAATTTTGTTATAAAACCATCTCTTTAATGTAAATCAACATCCAAAATATATTTTTCTTTCAAGAAACACAAAATATATACCAAATGGAGAAAAAAATGTCTTTCTCCGGAGGCTCGCAAAAAGCAGACCTAGAGACCGCACTGCGAACCCTAAGTCAAGCTGCAAAACATAGGATACAACCCCAACAAAAATCAAAAGGACAACCTAGTACAGAACCCCAACAAGGACTCCAACCCACAAAGAAAAAGACCAAAAAAAAAAGCACACGCATAAGCATAACAGACTCCGCAAGCCACTAAAAACACAAAGACTCCGAGCCCCCTTTCTCCAGCGACAGGAACTAAAAACAGTAGTCATCGATCACAAAAAAAGCATAGAGCGTGCTCGCCCTTGCTAACAACCGAGAAAGCCACCCAAGGCATGCTCCAGCAACCAAAGCACAGCAAGCCAACTCAAAGGAACAACCAACAAGCCTGTCACTTCTCTCTGAGCCCGAGACACAAGCCAAAAAAGAATGTCAGCTCCGTACCAAAATCCAAGCCCAAGCCAACATCCTTCAAAGCAAGTACTTGAAAAAAAAACCACTCAGCCCACCCCATCTCTAAGACCTCGTCCTCGAGAATCGGTGAAAACACATGCCAACGATAATGAATCGGGATTGAGGTTGCCAATGAAGGGTCTACCTCGAAAGGCGAAATAGACATCGTCCGAAACTCTATGCATGATGAAAGACGAAAGCATAGGGGAAACGTCAAAAACCGCAGTTGAGACACGGAATAAGTCTGAAAATGATCGATCTAAGATCCTTTCTAACCCCCCCCCCCCAAACCAAGAATGAAGTTGGGCAAGAAGGGAAGGGTGGAGCCCACGGGAATTAACCAAGTCCTCGAAGTGAGACCAAACCGCAACTGCACACTCACTCTCCCAAAATAAATGTGCAATCGCCTCCAACGAATTTGACCGGTAACACCAACAACGAGACATGAGAGGGTTGTCAATTCTCATAAGGTTTACATCTAATAAAAACCCCGTATAAGGAATTTTCCATATAAGAATGAAGACCTTGGGAGGAATACGCCTATTTCAAATGAAAGAGAAGACTGAGATTCTACCTACTGGAATTCTAGCGGAATTTTAGGCAGTCGTAAGGGAGAAAAGACTGTCATTCCAGTCAAAGCCCCGACCGACCCTATCGGTAAAGGCCTTGAGTGGCTGCATTTGATTCCACGCCCCACCAGCGTATGACGGGATTTCATAATAGTTCGAAGGCAAAATGCGTCGAAACTTAGCATGAACAAACGAAGCCCTAAGGGAGTCGTTTGAATGGAACTGAGCCCAGAGCTTACAGTCGTACGCCTTGCACACATCCTAAGGATTTCGTAGTCCTAGGCCCCCCTCGTGCCTGGGGCGACAGACAGTATCCCAGGACACCCAATAATGTCTTATTAAGTCGTCTTAATTCGAACTCTAGGACTATGCCGCTCTATCAAATGACTGCATTCAAAATAAATAAATTCATTTATAATATATCAAATTTGCAAATACTACTATGCTAACTGGTTTAGGCTATGTCGCTCTAGGCTTAAGTTCTAGAGGTCATGATTCAAACTCTAGGACATCAAAATGAATGTTCCGCTTGAATAAATTATCACTCATACCATCAAAGAGATAATTCGTAAATATTACTTCAAAAGAAATATTTCATATTTTAAAATCCAATTTCAAATAATTTTCAATTTCTTTACAAAACAATTCATTTTTTTCAAAATTAAATAAATTGTAAAAAAAATAAATTTTTAAGTTTAGACATTCCAAAATAATTGTTAAAAATCATCTTTTAAATTCGTAATAAAAAAGCAAACATTTTTTTTAAAATTGTTTTACCAAAAACATAAATCAAAATACCAGTCAGTCGTTTCTTCAAACATTTGAGATGAGAACGATTGGTTTTTGTACCATTGTGCAATATCACTGGTTACTGAGAGTATATTAGGGTATAATTTGTATAAAAAAAAGTATACTGATACTTTTTTAGTCAAATTGAACAATATAGAGATTTGTATATTGCAGATTTAATAAATCAAATAAGGCGACATCAAAATTAAATAATAATAATAAGAAGAAGAAACATTAAAGATGTTTAACCTATCTCCTTGGGTCGGTTCTATTAATAACCCAAGATTTCCTTACGCCCCTGGACATTAAAACTAGTTTTTAAATGAAAAAAATTACCCTATTCATTCATAATAGATTTGAAAGGCAATTGATATAAAAACTTACAATAAACTCTTCTCTATTTTATTGCTAAACTACACCATCTCTAGATTAAATTTTCTAGGTCTATATGTTCTTCTGTGTTTGATGATTGAAGTAGTATTATATTAGTGGAAGCAAAGGACTATGAATATTCAGATTTTGTGAATTAATCTAGAAAATTCAAAACTATTTTGATTTTATTTCATAACTAAATCAAGAAAAAAAACCAAAGTACCAACAAGTTACATATCACAATACATCCAATTTGTCTTATCATTTTTCGTGATTTTGGAATCGATCAATATCTTAATCAAATAGCTATTTAGGGGTAAAAGGAAAAAAATAGGATGATTGATAATTGTTTGGGGATAAAAGAAATAAATAGAAATTGGACTGATGATGAGCCACGTAAAAGGAGGAAGATAGAAGGAAGAAGATGAAGCAGTTTATATGTATAAGCATAAAAAGGAAAATAGTAGGGATGTTAAAAGAAATTACCTGGAAAAGATTAGTTTGTTGACAAGATAAAAACCGATGTGTTAATAGAATATATTTTCTTCATCTCTCAACAAAAAGGTGGTGCCTGACGCAACGGTAAGGTTACTCGGTTGTTAATTTGGAGCGCGCATGTTAGAGTCCCTGCCTCTTCACATATGTGAGGGAAAGGTTGTGCGCACTAATCGACCACCCCAGAGCCCCGAAAGTCATGAGAATAATACTAGGACGGGAGACTGCCTGGGAAGTCCTCTCGCGCTTGAGTGAGCCTTTGGCACTGGGTATCCACCTTAATCTCTCAACAAACATCTCAAACTAGCAATAGGTTTTCAATCCAAATTTTTTTGACCTTTTTCATAAACTTTAAAATGTTCATAGGTACATATTTCAAGTTAAAACTGACCATTACGGCATTACCATTTTCCCACTAGTTAGAGCTTCGTTTTGATGCGAAATGTCACAAGTTTGAATGTTGCGTAGCGCGATTCGAACTACAAGACTTAGTATGTTGCATATTACCAGTAAGTCATATAATATAAATATGTACTACAATCTAAGTACCCAGTTTTTTAAAAATATTTTAGTTTAAAAATTCGAAATAAAATCTAACATTCTACAATATAAAATATTAGTTTTGAATTTATAAAATTTCACATTCATGATTTAAATTTTCAAATGCAAAATCAAATTTAAATTTTCTAGTTCAAAAAACTCGTATTTAATAGTATCAAATTCAAAAGTCACACCACTGAAATTTAAATTTCAAATCCAAAAAATGAAGGCACGAATTTACCAAATTCAAGTTTTCAAATATAAGTTTTCTAATTTAGAATTCAAATAGAAAAATTTAGATCTTCAAGAACTATACTAAAATTATTAAATTTTAAAATTCCATTTAGATTTTTTTATTTTTCTTTTTGTAAATTTGCTAGTTGAACTTTTTAACTTATAAAAATTCAAATAAGAATTGTTTTTTATGTTATCATAAATCTAAAATTTCATTTCAAAACATGTAATTTTATTCTTTCAAATTTGAAATTTGATTTTCAATGTAATTTGAAGTTTAAATCTTCAATTCAGAATTTCCTTATCAAAAATTCAAACTTGAACTCAAACTTAAAATCCATATTTTTAAACTTTTACATTTCAAATTCAAATCCGGCATTTTGATTCAGATTAACTCAACCAAAGGGATCCATTCAACTCAAAATGGTTAATTTAGACATATTGAACATTTTTCAAACTGGATTTTTTTCTTAAAATACATAGGATAATTCAGGGATGAGCATTTAGTTAAAAACCAAATAAACCAACCAAGCCAATTAAGTTTGGTTGGTTGGGGTTCGTTTTGTCAGACAATTGGTTGGTTTTGCTTTATGTTTTTTTTGTTGGTCGCCTTTGGTTTTCAATATTTCAAAACCAAACCAACATTTCAAACCAAAATAAAAAAAATTAAGTTATTTTAAATAACAAAATTACAACGGACAAAGCTACTGCTTACATTTCATAACAATATTATTTTTCTTTCATTTCATGGTAAAATTTCTAAAAGAGCAGTTTGCTTTTCACAAATTTCGCATGACTCGATTAACTGTTTTAATGTTATGTCATATGACAGATTTTTATTTTAGGCATAAACGAAATTTATTTTAACTTTATGCCTCGCTCAATCCGTGTGATTCAAACTTGCACAAATGATTAAAAAAAGATTGTGTTTGCACAAATATGAATTGTGCAAGTGTATTTTTTTTAATGAGCATTCCATATTTGCGCAAATGTAAATTTTATCAGACATAATTTTGTACTTGTGCAAATTTGGAACGCGCAAATAGAAAATGCTATTATACATAAAAAGAGGCCTAATTTTGTAGTAAGTATTGACTGATGTCTAAAGCTGAAATAAGTTTTTTTTGGTGCTTAAAACGCAAATTTGACCTATATGACATCAAAACCAAAAAAAAGTCAAATTCATTTCAAAATAAATCAAATATTATCAGTTTGATTTTAAAATATATATGTTTGGTTTGGTCAGTTTATTTTTCTTAGGTGTTTGTTTTGATTTCAATCTGAACCAACCATTTGCTCGTCCTAGGATAATCTACTTCATAAAATTTTCTAATGTAAAATTTAAATAAATTGATAAACCCTGCTCATGTTATTTTGAGTTCGATAATTTGTAGTCAATATTGTGATTTAAACAAAACTATTCATTAAGGCGAGACCTATTAGCACCCTCAACATTGTAGCGTTAGCAGGTCAAATATCACTTAATATGAATCCTTACTCATGAGAAGAGTGGAAATGTATAAAACCACGCTCGATATAAACGTGGATCCATTTAAAATCAAGTTTGGAATTAAACATAGGAAAGCAAGCAGTGAGTGAGCGAGTAAATATGAAGAACCAAACTTGGATAAAACCCAACAAACCATGCTCACCTAAAATGTAGCTAATACAATTTTTCAGCCAGTAATACCATCCTTCATGTGCACATGGCATACAAAACCTTGCTTTATCCAAGCATGGTTTCATCCAAAACCTTGCTAGGCTCTGGCGAGTAGCAAGATTTCATATAAAACTAGTTTCAACATAGGCACGTCGAAAATTTGAGAAAAAAGGGTAACTAAGAAATAAAATAAGGGGACTTTTTATGAAGGACAAACTTCATAACATTTTCAAGCCCAAAGACAACCTACCAAAAATTTATTTTCAAGGACAATACACACTGTAAAACTGATATCACACACACCGTAAAACTGATAGCTAAATTCTGATACCATACACACTGTAAAACTGATACTTAAAAACTGGTAGTCAAATTTTGATACCATGCACACTATAAAACTGATATCTAAAATATGATGCTTTGTCCTTTAGAATAAAATCTCAGCAGGCCGTCTTTACGACTGAAAATGCCAGCACTTTGTCTTTGACGCTATTTTCTTGATAAAACAAGGGGGTCAAAAGAAAACAAGGGGGATGTGTAATTTTTTGTGCGTAGAAGTCCACAAAATTCGGATGCTAATAGAGCTAGCTTCCTTCTTTTAACAGTATTGCTAAAACACCAAAGTAAGTACTGGTTAATACCCCAAACGAATACTGCTCTTTATTTTACCTTTCTACACTTAAAAATACCACCGTTGACTTGTTAGCTCTTTCTCTTCTTGCATCAGTAAAAATGTTGACAATTACTTCATCAATTTCACACAATCAAAAGTTTAAAACTGATTAACGTAATCAAATTTTTTCTTGACAATGGATTCGTAACTTTCTAACTGCACATAATTTTGTTTTGTTCCTCTTTTAAATTTAATCAGTGACCCAAAATTAATCACAATATGAGTTATTAGATTTTAAAATATTTTACTACGTTTTGATTTCTTCAGGTTACTATTCTTACTACATAAGGACTATAAACAATGAAAAATTGAATGATCTATTTGTCCAAAATTTAGGTAGCATTTGGTTTATTTCGTGTTTTGAGTTTTGAGTTTTTGAGTTTTCAGCATTGATTACGAAAGTTCCGAAGATTTAGAAGTTTAATGGAGGTGGCGGATTGAAGACGAAGGGAGTGACGAAGAGGACAAAGGGAAGATGGAATGATGAATTTGTCGTCATCCTTCCGTTATTTCTTAAATATGGAAAATGATAAAAAGTTGTTTTTAGTTTTGTTTGTTAACTTTGTTTTGTAAAATGATCGTTTTTCACGATATGTATGCGTCGTTCATATTTTTGTATGTGCTAAAACTCAAAATTAAAAACTACTACCTTCGTTTCTAAATATAAGATTTTTTAGCTATTTGCATAAGAATTAAGGAATCAATCAACGACACTTTAATCCATACAAAAATTAAGTCTCTCTTTTGAATTAGCTTCTTTTTATGCACAAAAAGAAGAAAAAACCATTAATGAAGATTAACTAGTGGTTGAAAACATGTGTAGATGCATAAAAAGTCACATCATTTATTATGGATCACGGAAAAAAAGAAAGGAAAAGCTTAAACATCTTATATTTTGAAACACATCAAACTACTTAAAACATCTTATATATTGAAACGGAGGGATATAAAACGAACGCACCCTAAGATATTGAAAGTCTAGATGAGTTTAGACACCCGTTTACAGTGTAGGATAAATGGTTACAGCTTTTTACAGTATTATCATTTGATTCATCTTCGTTATAAAGTCATGATAATTCCTGCAAATTTTTTTTTAAATCTTTTGAATTAAGGTTGATAAGGTGTAAGAAAAATGCAGTAATTTAGAGAAATGGTTTTTTTTTTTTTAAAAAAAAAAAAAAAAAAAAGTCGGTGTACTAAGCAACACTCTTCAACATACATATCAAAATGCAAGAAAAACAACTAGTGTACAAAACGACGGAGTATTTGAGACTACCGAACTCGAGACGGCCACCAGGCAGGGCGAATGTGCCTTTCCCGATAACAGATAGCCGTTTTCCCAAAAGGATGCAGTTGCCTTTCAGTACAAACACCGCCACCGCAACTCTAGGGATCTGCTCACCGCCTTCTTTCCCTTCCATTTTTTTCTCCCTTCCCCGCTGTCCGTCGTCCAGTCCGATTACCTTCCTTGTTGCTTTCCAAACAAATTGACCAAAAGATGGACCGTCGTTTGTTGTGTCATATGTTGGGTTTGGTGTTAATTATCCTGGATGCGTACTAACATCAAGGGTGCTACCATTCTTCCGGTCACCCTTTATAAATTAAACATAGATAATTATTTTTTGTATACCATATATTATTCCTTCACTTACTTATTCACCACCATACTTCTCCTAAAATAAACACATATTTCTTTACAATTTGAAACCCCAAAGGTGCGTTTGGTTTGTCGTTTTCGGATTATTTTCAATTTTCAATTTTGAAAAATACCGAAAACATGTTCCTTTTATCATTTTCAAAAATTCATTTTGAAAAAATATCATTTTCAAAAACAAGCCCAACAAAGAAAACCCAAAACAGGTTTTTTTCCTTTTTGACGTTTTGTGGCCCATCTGCAAAATAGAAAATCCAAACCGAAAACAAAGCAAACGCGTGAAAAAAACCTCGCTCGTTTTCTGGCCGCACTTTCTCTCTTCTCCGAATTTGATCGAACATTCAAAATTCAGGTAAAACCGCAAATTATTGTTTTTCTCGTACTTCCTTTGATTCAGTCTATGTAATCGATCAAGTATTTTGTTTTACAGTGCTCCTTCTCTTCGGCGACATGAATTAGGGTTTTAACTTGGATTAGAGCTGCTTCGTATTCATCTGTTATAAGGTAAAATCGCAACTATTGCTATTTTTGTTTTGTGCTTTTTCATTTATATTTGCTTTGCTATCAATTTAGATAGTTTTGTGGTGATTTTTGGTGATTTTAACTTGGATTAGAGACTGGGAAATGTCTAATTCTTGTTGGGCTTCATATTCAATTGTAAAACATTAAAAAATCAATTGAACTTATATGTAAAAGTTTGTATTGCTACTTCCAGCAAGTTTTAGTGAGCTGAGTTTTATTAGGAATGACAACATAACTATCCCCATGTATATTCTTTCGCATCAAATAGTAACTAAATACATTCAGTTCACAGAGAAGAATAACATGAAACAAAGTAGGTAGCAGCTTGATTTTTGATTTTATACATAGACACGGACTTCAGTTCAGCATTTACATAAAGTCAGGTGCAATATTTTATGTTAACTTCCATAGAAACTTGGCCAACATGATAAAGCAGAATGGGTAATTTCTCTTATAATAGATGAAGTCATTGCTGTTATGATGTTTGCATTTTCTTAGACAGTGACAACTGTGTTTATTAATCCACGATTTACTCATTGTTAGAACTATAAAAAATTATTGTACTACAAACGAAATTCGTTCTCCAATGATATAACTTTCAAATAAATGTGTTTTCCTTTATAATTGGGAGCAGATTGGATGATGTATTCGATATGGGGTTTTAAATAATCAGCCATGCTTTAGTTATATTAAATGTGTTTTCCTTTATAATTGGGGTAAATTTACTAGATTTAACATGAAATCCCGGACCCTTTAAAAACCAGACTTTGGGTGTTACCTAGCTTGCTCGGACCAATGATATGCTCTATGCACCTAACGACGACTCCTCTCATTATTTTCTTTTACATTATTTTACATATAAAATGGTGTTAAGTATTTCTCTTATATATACTTTTTCCTTCGGCTATGTATGTTGTTTATATGGAATGCGTTATAGAATAAAACTTGCTTGAGTTGCATTTATAATTTGTGTAATTAAGTGCTTAGTTGCATGATAAAAGGTTTAGAACACAAAACTGTAATACTATCGGTGGATAATAGCACTATGACTCATTTGTGGTCCCATTTTTTGTTCTTGCTAGTTTATCTATTGCCAAATGGAACTTGCATAAATCTTTTTATGTGATCAAAATGGTTTAATTCATGAGTTTTTGCTAATGCGGTTTGAAAGTGTCATGTTTAACTAAAGAGGTAATGAAAAAAAATTATGGAAACTTGTATGAATTATGCTTTCGGAAATGCCTTCAGGCTATTGCTTAGACTGGCGTTTAGTCTATTGCACACCAGAACTTTTGTTGTTTCTTTGACATTGTTTTGAAATTTTATTCTTCAAGTTAATTATCTTGTTTGACGTTTTTTTTTCTTAAAAAAAATTGTGTTCTATTTTGTTTCATTTTGTCTTTATTTTTGTTTGTGTGTTTGTTTTCATTTGGATTAGTTCATTAAAAAAAAACTGTGTTTTATTTTGCTCATTCGATTTCGTGTTGTTTTGATTGCGTTAATTAAAACAAAAATTACTTGTTACTGTGTTTCTGTTTTCATTACTGTGTATGTTTTCATTACTGCTTACTGTGTCTGGTTAGTTCATTTGTTTTGTTTCCCTATAAAAAAATACACATTGCATTTTGAAAGAGAAAATCTGTTTTTCACATTTCAACACAATTCTCAGTATATTTCTATTGAGTATTACAATTCTCAGTACATTTTGAAAGAGAAGTGCACCTCTATCCTCAACACAACCCACCACCGTCTTCATCACCACAAAACCGCAAAGCAACAACTACAGCAACCTGTCTCTTCCGACCATTTGTGCTACACACTACCACCATTCTCAGTCAGCAACCATATCATTGCCAAACTTCACAGCATCATCACACAGTTACCAACCTAAATAAAGCTGAATCCTTAGTCTTCAATATCAGAAACCTAAATAAAATTATTATATCTTTTTTAGACTATAATAGTTTATAATTTACATTTATACTAAATTATTTTAATGGAGATTTTTTAGATATCTATTGCTTAAAACTTAAAACAGAAATAAAAAAAATCATCAATCAAACGTCTGTAAGGATTAAAACAGAAAGTTATTTGCATCTTATGACATCTTTCCATTTATTTCAAGTTGCGATAGTTTGCTTTTGGTCTCAACATGTGTTAGCTCCTGCTATTATTAACTCATGATAGCTTTTTCTTTGCCAACCTGTGATGAAATTAATTGTTTTGGCACAGGCTTGGTCATGCGTTTCATGTACCTCTTCTCTATCAATATCCTTCTCTGTTTGCACCAAGGACACTATTGCAGCCAAAGCCCATGTTTTTTTTCATATTTCTAGGAGTCGTCCTCCTTAATATTTCTAGGAGTCTCAACTTTGGCGTTCCAATGAAGTAGAACCCCTATTCATGCTTTTCTGATTTTTATAAGATTTCATGCTAGAAAATTCATATATTCTCTTCTTGTCATCACAGGTTTAAGAATTCATGATGATGTTATTATTTGATTGCATTTTCAGTATGAACATTTTGTGTTCTAGCATTCATATTATTATTTTACCAGAAACAAACACTATCCCATTCATTTTATTTGTTGTGTTTGGTCTAGATTTGTCTTATTTCAAAAAAAAAAAAAAAAAAAAAATCAATCTGTTGATTTTATTTTGTTGTTTGTTTTGTATTTGGTTTTTTCTATTTTGGGGTGTCATTTGTTAGATTAAAAAGATGTGTGTGCAAGTGCATATTTACACAAATTGTGCACTAAGTCTCATATGTCTTCCTTGTTGTTTGGATACGGTCCAAGTCACACTATGTCTTTCTTAACTTATTCATCTTCGTTGTTGTTAGTGTCAGTATTTATTTGAATAAGCACAACAGTTGTATTCTCTGTTAAGTATCTGAATGGAGAAAACTTCGGTTAGCACATGGTCTGCTTTGCAACTTTTATATGTTGTTTTGCTGTACTGATAATCTCATTTAAAAAAGTCTATATGATTGAATAACTGAATTCATTAGTCTGATATGCATCATTATTGTTTTTATCCTTCTTTAATCCATTATCAAATATGTTCTTCTTGAATTCATTACTGTCTCTATCCTTCTTGAATTGATTAGTTCGACATGCATCTACATCTTCTTTGTTCACATATGGTTCCAGTGAGGGCAATTTTTACCTACCCATGTTTCTCTTTTGTGTAGCAACTGGACAATCTGCAATCTGCCTATTTTCCAAAGGAGTATTACCAAGTATTTCGCAAAGCTTCATCTTCAGTGCTGAATTCTTGCAGTTAGTATCAGCTTGTTTTTTTCTTGTCCATCTCTTGCTTTGTAGGAAATGCAGCCTCTTCCCTACTTGATTTGAATATGCTTAAGAGCTACATCACTACATTACAAAGCATCCATTACTGCATGTGCTTAAGAGCTACATCACTACATTATTTGCATCTTGAAATGTATTGTTAAGCTGTTGGTTTTCAAAATGCTTCGTTCTAGCTTTGCTGATGCAATTAAAACATTTTGTTTCTTAATAATTGGCATCATAGGAATGCCACTGGAGTGAACTATTAACAGTATAGTAATATGCTACCATTTGACATGTAATTTCAGCTTCGATTCAGCTTATTAAGACAATTTTTTTTAGTATAAAGTAAATATTTGTTTGACTGACAGTTTAAACTATTTTCAGTATGAACATTTTGTGTTCTAGCATTCATATTCTTATTTTACCAGAAACAAACACTATCCCATTCATTTTGTTTGTTGTGTTTGGTCTAGTTTTGACAGTTTAAACCACAGTCTCTGTTTTCAAAATTATTTGATCACCCATTATTGTATATATGTATTGTATCTAATTACAGTCTCTGTTTTCAAAATTATTTGATCACCCATTATTATATATGTTTTCAAAATTATATATGTATTGTATCTAATTTTGCATGTACATTCAAAATTATTTGATCACCCATTATCATTATATCTGAACTCAAACATATATGTTTGATGAAATGCACACAAATCCATGCACACATTATCATACATTATCATGCCAACTGTAAATATATATTATCAGTTAGCAGCCATATATGTTGGATGAATTTTTCATTGTCCCCTACTGTTTGCAGTCTAGTAGTTTTAATGCATTAATGTTACCCTTCATCACATGCCAAACTTAATGCATGTTTAAATTTCTATGTTAGATTGAATGAACTTGTTTAAATGAATTTCAGTGATGATCTTAACTAATGAGTTTGTGGACAATTTAGCCTATTTCTAAATTAATGACTGTGACCTGTAACTGGTTATCATAATGATGCCACAATTTATAGTCAGTTGATTTAATACCCTATGTGGATTCAAAGGAACCAATGTCATGGTCATAATAATATTTAATTATTTACATAGAATATGGGAGGTCATAATAAGGCAAAGGAACCAATGTCATGGTCGTACGGGAACGAGCAAGCTTTCATTGGAATTCTCTATGAATACGTAAAAGCAGGAAAACTTCAATGCTCTACTTTCATTAAGGAACAATGGGGAAAGATCAATCAAGAGATGATTGAAACAACAAAATCTGATTATGGGATAGAGAGGTTGAAGGGAAAGTGGAACCGTTTGCGTATTGTGCATCGTTTGTTTTCTCGACTATTAGGGCATACAGGGGTTACATGGGATTCAAATACCAACAAGGTCAATGCTGCAGAAGAAGTTTGGCAACACTTTTATACGGTATGCGATTTAAAAGAATTTTCTAAATTTATTAGAATTTAAGAGAATTTTATCAACTAATATTTGTTACAATTATTATAGATCAACAAGAACGAGTTTAAGACATTTAGGAAAGATGGTTGCAAGAATTATGAACTTTTGGGAGAGATTTTTGGTGGAACTACTGCCACTGGAGGTTTAAGTAGTGCTTCAACTAAACTTCCTCCGAATTCAGTTGATGATTATAGGACATACAACACGTTATAGTGTGATTGGTGATCGTTTTCAACATTCCCATCATACAATCTCAAAATGGTTTCGTAAAGTTTTGCGTGCTGTTTGCTCGTTAGGCACGGAGATAATTCAGCCAAAAAATCAAGATATCATCCATGAACGAATTCTGCGGAAATATCCACATTTCAAGGTGATACAATTAAGTTTATATAATATTTTATTCACTTGACAATAAAATAACATTACTATTACTATTATTTAATATCATGCAATAGAATTACATTGGGGCAATAGATGGAACACATGTTTCAGCGTGGGCACCTTCTTCGAGGCAAACATCTTTTCGTGGAAGAAAAAATGCCATAACACAAAATGTGATGGTTGCATGCGACTTTGACATGAGATTCATTTTTGTATATGCTGGATGGGAAGGTACAGCTAATGATTCTCGAGTATTTATTGATGCAGTTTCAAAACCGAGCAACAATTTTCCAATGCCGCGAGGAGGTACTTTCAAATAATTTTATTTATGATATATATGACATATTTACAATTATTTCACAAACTCAAAAAATACAATGTTATTGTAAATTTATCTACAGAACAATTTTATCTTGTTGATTCTGGATATCCAAACATACCTGGCTTTCTCTCCCCATATCGTGGACAAAGATACCATTTACGTGATTATAATGGACAAGGAAGATTGCGTGGAAAGGAAGACTTGTTCAACTATAAACACTCATCATGTCGGAACATTATTGAGCGTTGTATTGGAGTTTTGAAGGCAAAATTTCCCATTTTGAAGTTGATGACAAATTTTCCACTTTCGAAGCAAAGACTAATTCCAATTGCATGTTGCACAATACATAACTTCATTCGGGAGGAACACGCATTGGATGCTCTATTTACTGAATATTCATCCGAGAATATGATATTTCAACCCACGGGGGAGTCTGGTCAAGAACAAGAAGTTGTGCAATTTAATGTTAGCCAAACGACTCAAATGGGGCAAGTCAGAGATCAAATTGCTACCCAATTGTGAACGAGTATGTATCCACTCACCATTTGTAGTTCAGGTAAAATTTTGTTTTTAGTTCAAATTCAAAATTTATTCTACCATATTTCATTAACAAATTTTATGTCTTACTTTTCTGCTATTTTATGCAGATGTGATTTGGAAGACTTCAACCTTGTGTTTCTTGAAAATATTGTGGTTGTTGACATGTCTATATATTATTATGGACGATGCTTGAGTTGTTTTCACTTTCTATGTATTTGGTGTATCTCTTCTGTTACATATCTAAAAATCTTGTCATGAACTTTTTTGTTGTAATTTTATTCCTTATGCAACTTGGTCTTATGTAGCTATTTAAAATATTGTGCTCTCTTTAATTGTTAACTATTATGTTTATGACTTGCTGTATTTTCCCTCGTCATATACTGATTGTTAATTAGTAATTTGATATAATGGTAGTATTTTTCATTTGGCTCTTTATTTAATTCTTGTGTGTTCAATTGAATATGGATAATGAGTAATGTATATTATGTATTATGGTTTAAATGTAAATGTTGTTTGAATTACAAAATGGAAAATTCAAAACTTCAAAACATGAGAAACATACTTCAAACCAAACGCATTTTCCATTTTGCATTTTTGAAAATGTGTTTTCAAAATACTCCATACCAAACGCGTTTTCTAAAATAATGAAAATTGTCAAAATGAAAAGTTGAAAATGGCTAAAAAAACACAAAACTGAAAATTGAAAACACAAACCAAACGCAACCTAAATTCTTACAAAAGCAGAAATTCTTTTGTGTCTAATACAGATGAAGATAAAAATAAAAAAGAGATTAGAATTGCTTGATTTTTATTGTTTTCTATTATAATATAGAACATATTGTTAGGGTTTTTTTACTGGTTAGGGTATTCCATTGCGTTTTAGGATATATTTTTTCCGCTTCGTTGAAAATTTCAAGCTTGGAGGACATTAAATTTGACGACGTTGTAATAGATAATGACAATGTAAGTTTTGACTTATAGGGTTTTTATCTGTATAACTTACGTCTCTTCTTTTACAAATTGGTACATTTTTTGTCATTTGATAGTTGGATTATTTGAATGATGATAAATTGGACAATAAACATGATGGTTGTGATAATGTGATGCAAGATGTTCGATCAAATGACTCAAAATACATAAATGTTGATTTGAAGAATCATTTCACAACCGATGAAGTAAGTACTCATTTAACAAAATTAAAATTGTTAGTGTGGTTATGAAAATGGATTATTAAATTAAATAATTTCACAATTGACGAAGTAAGTGAGGAATGAAGCGTTTGTGTATAGGAAGGAGCTGGTGGCCTCTGCATTTTTTTGTTATTAATTTAGACGGTGGCCAGAAGAGGAAATTTAAAATATTTGGGGTGCTTTTAGTTTTGGTGACCAGAAGTATAAATATGGGTGTGAATAGTAGCACCCAACATTAATTTATTGTACTTTTTTTTTGAAAACATAACAAATAGTGTTAAGGCCCACGACGCAAAAGACTATATCCAGTATATCAACCCAATAGAACCCGAATACAACATTACAAACCAAAGAAAACCCTAGCTGTTATTCAGTATTCAGCTATACATCTTATCTCAATGAAAACCCTAAAAATGGTGAGCTCTTGGGAGATTAAATCTCTGTTATACTTTGTATAGCTTCAAGGCGGCTTCCAAATGAAACCAGCTTTGTTCTCCTTCCATTTGAGAGGAGAATTGGGTTTGTTTTTTGCTATAATATTCTTCAAATCAATTCTCTAACAATCGATCTTAGTAGTGATGTTTGGAATTGAACCCATCGAGGTTCCATTACTTTTTCTGGGTCTTTTGAGGTCTCTATAGTCATCAGACTTCCCTCCACTGCTACTTTCACCTTCACTCCAGCTGGATAAGTGATAGTTCTGGTTATTGATCATGCTTTTATAGTGATGCTCTCCAACTCTTTGTAAAAAGCTGAACTTTTCTTCATATTTTCTTTTCTTCAAGTATTTATTAAACTCTAGATCACTGCCGGAAGCATTTCTTTCTGTATCAGGTAAAAACCGCATATTACTATTCGATTTATACTCAAAATAAGGATGACTTGAATCAGTAATTTGTTTACTTCTCTTACAGAAAAGATTTCTGTTATCAGAATTGAAACATGCTCCAGGTAGGAGTTGCAATGAATATCCTGATAGCACTCTGGATCACTACTGGATGGAAAGATGATCTCTGCCCCCTGTAACAGGCAACATTATTGCTCTTATAATTAAAATTAGGATTTTTTTAACCTAATTTAACATGTTTTCTTCCCTTGTAGTGATAGAAACTGTTGTCAGGGTTGAGATGACCTCCTCCAGGAAGGAAGTCAGAGTGTTTGAACTCTTCTCTATTGCCAAATGCTTTGACAACTGATTTGGGATGAAAGTTTGAAGGCTTATTTGAGATCAGCTTCCCATTAATTAATAATAAATCTTCAACTTGCTTCTCATAATTTGCATCTTTACTAAAAATGACTTGATTATAGATGCTTTCATTTCTATGTTTACTTGCTTTTTTCATGATAATTTGACAGTCATTTAAGATGCTTCTCCAAAGTTGGGAACAAATGGGTTCCTTGTTTCAATGTTGCATTTGATTCCTTTCTCTCCATATATATATATATATATATATATATATATATATATATATATATATATATATATATATATATATATATATATATATATATATATATATATATATATATATATATAATAAATAGCAATAGTTAGCATAACACAAGCTCTATTAAAAATGGGGGACTTGGGCTTGAAATATTTCAGGATGTAATCAATATTGTCCCTTATATTTAAAGTAGGAATATTATGATTGAATCACAAAGTACATTTGGCATTATACCATATGTACTGGGAATATATGCAATCAAAAAATAAATGATTGGAGCTTTCGATCTCTTTTTAGCAAAATAAACAAGTGTTTTCAGTGTCTTTTCTCCATTTGCAGCATTTCTCCCTGGTAGGTTGTTTATTAAGAAGAGCAAAAAAAGCATAATGAGTCATTTTTGGACAATTAGGTTTACACCATATTACCTTATGCCAAACAACCTCCACCTCATCCCCCTTAAGAAATTCCCACATTTTTAAAAAGAAAATTTCTCCTTTGAACAAAGCTTCCAACACCAAATGTCTTTAATACCGTTTTGATCAATTTGCATACTACTGATTGTTGTTTTAAAAATACTAGCAGTAGAACAATTTTGAAAGCTCCAACAATTATTAGAAATAATCTTCTACACATTATCATTGACACCTCCTAATGTATATAAATTATTCCACCCAAGGAGATTAATCAATGAATTTCCACAAATCCATGGATCAAACCACAAACTTGTTAGACTGCCATCCTTTAATTTTCTTTCGATAAGATTTCTCCCCATATCTCTACAGTTTAATATATTTTTCCAAACATATAAATGTTGATTTCCCTTTCTGGCAATCCAAAAAAAAAAATCTTTAAATATCTGGTTTTCATCCATCTGGCTCAAAGTGATTTACCATCCAAAAATTTCCCAAAAAAACATAAACTTACAAACCTCAAAAAGATCTCTAATGTTTCTAAGCCCAAATCCCCAAAATTTCTTTGGTTTACATACTCTATCCCATGCAATTTTGTGTTGCTTACCATTTCAGATAAAATTCGCACATAGTTTTTCAGTTTTTTGAATAACATTCACTGGTATGTTGTGTGATTAAATCCAATATATTATAACTGCTATTATGACTGTATGTGTGAGCTCCATTCTACCAGCTAGTGACAATAATTTGCTAGACCAACCCTCTATCTTGTTATGAATTAAATCAAATAGTCTAGAACAATCTCTTTCCTTAATCTGATCTATACTTAATGGAAGGCCAAGATATTTAACAAGTAATTTTCCTTCTCTAAAATTAAGGAGATTAAGAATTACTTCCTTGTGCATAGCCTCCTTACTAAAATATATCTTGCTTTTATCTGAATTAACAGAAAGGAAAGCATATTTTTCCATATTCTACAAAATTCTTTTAATAACATCAACACTATTCTTATTTGCTTTCACAAATAAAAGCATATCATCAGCACATGATACATGAGTAACATGTGGCTTATTTCTGTTAATAGGCTTAACGTTTCCATTTATCGATTCAATTTCCATTCGAATGGAGAAGTATTCCATAACAATAGAGAATAAGTAAGGTGACAAAGGGTCACCTTGCCTAATTCCTTTATTGCTATGATTAAAACCTTTTGGGGAACCATTAATCATTATTGAATAAATTACACCGATGATGCAATCTTTAATTAAAGCACAGAAATTATCATTAAACCCCATTTTTTGCATAATATATATGATGAATTTTCTGTTAATTTTATCAAATGCTTTATGCAAATCAATTTTATGCACATGAGATTTTTTTTCATATTAAAATATCTAATTAACTCATGTGCTAATAAGGTATTTTTAGAAATTAACTTCACAGAAATAAAAGCACTCTAGTTTTCAGATATGATAAATTTAAGAAAATATTTCAATCTATTGCAAAGAAGAGAAGAAATAATTTTATAAATAAAAATGCAGCAAGAAATTGGCCTATAATCTTCTCTCCGCAAAGGAGTTTGACTTTAGGAACCAGGGTTAAAAATGTGTGATTAGTGTTTTTCTATAGTTTTCTAGAAATGAATTTTTTTGATATAGAATCGCACAAAGAAGATTGCATCTCAACCCAATGTGTTTTGTAAAATTTAGCACCAAACCCATCAGGGCCAGGACTCTTATCATTTTTTGCATTAAAAATGATATTTTTAACATCTTCACTTCTGATAGAGGATAAAAGAATATCAGAACAATTACCGTTGACGGTATATTTAAATTCTATATTGGGAGAAAAATTAGACTGATTAGAAGTATTATATAATGTGCAAAAATAATTAATAGCCTCTTTCTCAATAAGAGAGGCCTCATCAATTATTTTGCAATTATAGTCGATAATTTTCCCAATATCATTTTTATTTCTTCTATTAGACATTCTAATGTAAAAAAACTTGTTAGCTTCATCTCCTATAGTTAGCCAGTCAATCTTAGCCTTCTGCCTAAGATCAACATAATTAACACGAAGAGCACTAACTAGAATTAACACGAAGAGCACTAACTAGGTTAGCTTGTGCATTGAAGAAAGAGTTAGCCTTCACTACAAGAAAACTTTGTTTTTACAGCATTTACTATTAGTGTTTGCATTTGGAATGCTGTAGAGTACATTCCGCGGTGATATATTCGTAGGGTCAAACACTAATAAAACTAGTCCACCGCTTTATTTTCGTTTGCCGCCAACTCAGATCTACTTTGGAAAAAAGGATTGGATTTCCCTCTATTAATAATTCATTTCCCTCTTCTTCTGTTTTCATTTTCTCTCCCATCCATTTCGATTTCAATTTGCCTGCTCCAAAAAATTTCTCGTCCTTCATACTATGTTGTTAATCTCGATTGAGCATGTCCCTGGTTGGCTTTTCTACACGAATCGAATCCGCGTTTGATTGTCCTAAACTCGTCGAAATTGGTGAGTTTTATTTTTTTTATTTTTAACCCTATGTTTTAATTGAGTTCGAAACCGCAAAGTATCATACCTGATTAAGTCTATAGTTTATCCTAAATCCCTTTTGGTGTGTGGCCTTAATTCTTGTAGATGTCTGACATCGTGGCAACTATTAACTAATAGATGCAACTTCAGTTCTTCCTTACACCTGATTATTCTTCACTTCGGACGGATTAGAGGTAAAAATTAGATTATGACTTTTTAATCTAGTAGTGCACATATTCATCTGATATAAGATCATGATGTATAGTGAATTCAAAGATTTATTTGACAGAAATAGTTTACAAATGTTCTAAAAGATGAGTGGAATTATTGAGAGGCTGCTTGATAAATAAATATCAGTCAGACCAATTGTAAGAGCTTCTACATCCTGGTTAGAGGTATCAGTTTCTGAAATTTACATTCGTTTTGTCGTTCTTACGTAAGAATTAAGTCAATTAACTAAATGTAATATTATTTAGTTCATATTTTATTTATTCCTAATTTTAGATATGGTTTAATGTGCTATGATTAGTGCAAGTTTTGACTCTGTGTGCATAATTACAATGATAACTAGTAATGAACATGTACGATGACAACCTGGTTTCCACCATGGCACTGTCAAGTTTATATTAAACATACTCCCATGATCAGTACATGATAAGTACGAAGGCTGGACATTCTACGATCATAATTTAACATACGTGAAAACCACATCTTTATTATCGATACCACGATAGAAAAATGATAAAACAGCTTATTGAACTGTATTTTGATTATAGAAGAAATGAATGGATTACTGATAATATTAGTACAATAGTCTATGAAATGATTCAATGATAATACATTTCGTATACAATATTGTAGTTATATAAGAAATACTGTGACGTTGGATTTGTGGGCCGAAATAGGCTTTCGGGTGCAACTTTCATGCAAATGGAAAATATATTGATATGTTGACCGAGTCACTCTGGTATTTTCATTAATAGCCACTTACCCAGGATCGGGTGATCTTTTCCAGGTTGCTGTAAAACTTATTGTTGGAAATGTTTTACAAACATTAAGTGAATTATTAAAAATGTTGAATAAGTGTATGAGTGGCTCCTATGTGTGAATAGTCCCACATCATGGGATTATATGGAAGAGGCAAGGATTTATACTTGTTTCTAAGAAATCATGTTGGAGCCTTGGGCTCCCAATACATGCTTTGTTGTGAGGAGGGAGACCATGCATCATGAACACCACACACGCGCGCGACCGACCAACTCGACTCGACCCGACCCGTTCCGGTTCGGGCGTGGGCTTTGTGGTGTAGACACTTATATTTTTGGACCATAAAACTTTGCAGTTTTCGAACCTTTTTTTATGGAAAATTATTTTCTGCACCGATAATTTTTTCTGCAATGGTAAAAAGTTTGCAATGGTAAAAACTTTGTCCCCCGAAATTTTAGCAGATCCGATTTTTTCTCTCAAACCCTAATTCTCGTTCTATATATACTTTTTATCTGCAGACACAGAAACATATCGAATTCTACTTTCTTCTAGCCTCCGCCATTAAATCTTTCTTTTAGAAAAATGGAGCAATACTATTTTTTGAAAGTGCAAATCTGCACTGATTTGTTGTGCAAGCAAATCGGTTATCTTTTTAGAGGCTATTTTATCCTAGAGGCGGCGACGAAGGAACGAACTGGTTTGCACCTCTGACCAGATCGCCGAATCGTCTTCAAGAAAGCGACCTAGTCCGCGACTCAGCCATTGTTTTCCAACAAATTGAAGACGACTTTGAAACAATGGCTTCCAACTCAACCGTAGACGATGCTGCTCCACCCTCTGCTTTTCAGAACACTGTCGTGACTGCTGCTCCATTCAAATTCGAAGGCTTGCATTTCAAGCGATGGCGTCAGAAGATGGAGTTCTTCCTCACGATCAGAAAGGTTGTGGCCGCGCTGACTGTTGAAAAATCGCAGCTACCAGATAAACCTGACGAGGCTGACGCAGTGAAGATGGCATCATGGACTGAATAGTCAAAGCAACTGCAGACCTGGACTGAACAAGATTATCTATGCAAGAACTTTATTCTGAATGGACTGAGCGATGATCTGTATGATTACTATAACTCAGATGAGAAGACAACAAAGGAGATCTGGGAAGCACTGAAAAATAAGTATGATACAGAGGAGGCAGGGGCAAAGAAATATGCTGTAAGTCGCTACCTAAAGTATCAGATGACTGACGACCGATCAGTTGAGATGCAGTCTCATGAGCTGCAGAAAATAGCTCATGAGATCATCTCCGAAGGTATGGCACTGGACGAATAATTTCAAATTGTTGTTATAATTGACAAATGACCCCTTGGCTGGAAAGATTTTAAAAATGTTTTACGTCATAAGACTAAGGAATTTTCCTTAGAAAGCTTGATCACGCACCTCCGTATTGAGGAGGGGGCACGCAAACAAGACCAGAAAGAAGAGGTGTTGATTGTCAATAACAACAACACTAAAAAGACCACACCCGCTGTTCTGAAACCGAATCAGAAATCTTTTAAGAATCAGAACAGGCGCAACAAACAGAATGGGATTCCGCAAGGAAACCCAAAAGGACAGCAGAAACCAGCCCAAAAGAATGATTCTGGACAGTTGTTTCTATGCTACAACTGTGGAAAACCAGGTCATATGGCACGAAAGTGTCGGAATAGGCCAAGCTCTGCACTGCAGGCTAACCTGACTGAAGAGCCTCTTACGGCTATGATTACTGAGATTCACCTTGTTGGTGGATCAGAGGGTTGGTGGGTAGACACTGGTGCCTCTCGCCATGTCTGCTATGATCATGGCTTGTTCTCTACTTACACGGCTGCTGAAAATCAGAAAGTGTTGTTAGGAGATTCTCACACCACTAAAGTTGCAGGGATTGGCAATGTGGAAATTAAGTTTACCTCTGGAAAGACTGTAATTTTGAAAGATGTTATGCATACTTCAGAGATTAGAAAGAATCTGGTGTCTGGCTTTCTCCTTAATAAGGCTGGGTTTACTCAAGTTATTGAGGCTGATTTGTATACCCTAACTTATAAGGGATCTTTTGTGGGAAAGGGTTATGCTTGTGAGGGTATGTTTAAACTGAATGTTGAAACTAATTAAGTGACTACTTCTGCTTATATGTTGTGTGACTTTAATATTTAGCACTCTAGATTATGTCATGTTAATAAACGAATAATTCACAACAAGAGCACCCTAGATATGATTCCTAAATTGACAGAATCTGAACTTGAGAAATGTGAATTCTGTACACAAGCAAAAATCACAAAGAAACCTCATATATTTGTTGATAGAATTTCTGAACCCTTGGACTTGATTCATTCTGACATATGTGAACTTGATGGTACTTTGACTAGACAAGGACATCGTTATTTTATCACTTTTATTGATGACTGTTTTGATTTCACATATGTATACCTTATGAAAAATAAAAGTGATGCTTTTGACATGTTTAAAACATTCAAAACTGAGATTGAGAATCAAGCAAATAGGAAAATTAAGAGACTTCGTAGTGATAGAGGTACAGAATATGAATCCACTTCAATTCTGGAATTCTATAAACAACATGGTATAGTACATGAAAGAACTGCACCCTATTCTCCTGAGATGAATGGTAAAGCTGAAAGGAAAAATAGGACATTTACCGAACTTGTAGTTGCCATATTACTAAATTTTGGTGTAGCAAAACATTGGTGGGGGGATATTTTGTTGACTGTATGCTATGTTCTGAATAGAATCCCCAAATCTGAGAATAAAATTTCGCGTTATGAAATTTTAAAGAATCATAAACCCAATGTCTCATATTTTAGAACTTGGGGTTTCTTAGCATATGTTCGCATTCCAGACCCCAAGAGAATAAAATTGGCTAGTAGAGCATATGAATGTGTATTTATAGGCTATGCTATTAATAGCAAAGCATACAATTTTTATGACCTTAGTGCACATAATATAATTGAATCAAATGATGCCGATTTTTATGAAACTAAATTTCCTTTTAAATTAAGGAATAGTGGGGGCACTTCAAATATGCCTATTAGAACAGAACTTAATGAAAATTCTGAAGCTGAACCTAGAAGAAGTAAAAGAGCAAGAACCATAAAAGATTTTGGTTCAGATTTGTGTGCTTTTACTATTGAGGAGGATCCCATAAACCTCCAAGAGGCCTTATCTTCCTTAGATGCTGATTTCTGGTAAGAGACTATAAATGATGAGATGGATTCTTTAGAATCCAATAAGACTTGGCATTTGGTAGATTTACCTCCTGGTTGTAAGTCTATAGGCTGTAAATGGGTACTTAAAAAGAAATTAAAACCTGATGGCACTATTGATAAATATAAAGCACGACTAGTAGCTGAAGGTTTTAAACAAAAAGAAAACATAGATTTCTTCGACACTTTTTCACTTGTTACTAGAATCACATCCATTCGGGTATTAGTCTCACTTGCCTCTATTCATAATTTGTTAATACACCAAATGGATGTGAAAACCGCATTTTTGAATGGTGAATTAGACAAAGAAATATATATGGACCAGCCTGAAGGATTTGTGGTACATGGTCAAGAACATAAAGTATGCAAATTAGATAAATCATTATATGGTTTAAAACAAGCACCTAAACAATGGCATGAAAAATTTGATAACTTAATCATTTCACATGGTTTTAAAGTTAATGAAAGTGACAAATGCATTTATTACAAATCTGAGAATGACATTTGCACTATTATATGCCTTTATGTAGATGACCTACTCATTTTTGGGTCAAACATTCATTCCATAAACTCCGTCAAATCCTTATTAAGTGCCAATTTTGATATGAAAGATCTAGGTGAGGCGAGTGTAATCCTTGGTATTAAAATTACTAGGTCAGAAAAGGGAATTTCTTTGGATCAGTCTCATTACATAGAGAAGATCCTAAAGAAATACAATTACTTTGACTGTAAACCTGCAAGTACACCATATGATCACAGTGTAAAGTTATTTAAGAACACTGGTGAAGGTGTAAGACAGTCTGATTATGCGAGCATCATTGGCAGCCTTCGGTATGCCACTGATTGTACTAGACCCGACATTGCCTATGTCGTGGGATTATTGTGCAGGTTTACCAGTAGACCTAGTATAGAGCACTGTCATGCTATTGAAAGGGTGATGAGATACCTTAAACGAACCATGAACCTTGGATTACATTATGAAAGGTTTCCAGCTATTCTTGAAGGATATTCTGATGCAGACTGGAATACCTTATCCGATGATTCTAAAGCGACCAGTGGCTATATATTTAGCATCGCTGGAGAAGTTGTTTCTTGGAAATCCAAGAAACAGACTATTTTGGCTCAGTCTACTATGGAGTCTGAGATGATAGCACTAGCCACAGCTAGTGAAGAGGCAGAGTATTTGAGAAACCTGCTAGCTGAGATTCCCTTATGGGAAAAACCGATACCGGCTGTGTTGATACATTGCGATATTACCGCGGCTATTGCAAAAGTTCAAAATCGTTATTATAACGGTAAGAGACGACAAATACGTCGTAAGCACAACACGGTTAGAGAACTGCTTTCCACATGTACCGTTAGAGTGGATTACGTACGTAGTGAAGAAAATTTGGCAGATCCTTTGACGAAAGGACTGTCAAGAGAGAAAGTCCACAATTATTCTAAAAGAATGAGACTATTTCCCTTAGATTGTTGAGTCACGCACAATGGTAACCCGACCTAAATGACTGAAGATCCCAAGAACTAGGTTCAATGGGTAAAAACAAGTTGTGTAGTGATAGGAGTTGAGCATGCTATTTAATAAACCAAGAAGCATGTATTCCTGAAGTGATTAGAGGATGAGTTAATAGAAACTCTTAATGAGATCTATACTCTATTTGGAGTGGAGTACCTACCTTCAGGAGTATTCTTGATAGACTCACCTTTGTGAATGTGGAAATGTGGCCGTTTCATATGGATTTTTTAGGCAAAACTTCTAAAGCATTCACTAAACTAGGATAGACGTGCATGGCCATAAATGCACGGGCTTAATTGATTGCACTATAGAAAAGGTTGTGTGTGGTTTGATGTCAGGAATAGAGTTCAAGACTACGTGTCACTCTAGTAAAAACTGAATCTTACTCACTATGCAAAGGTTCAAGTCGGATGACAGCTTTGTTTATGCACAATCTTATGGTTTTAGAAATTGCTCGAAAATATTTTTAAAAATTCAAGTGGGGGGTTGTTGGAAATGTTTTACAAACATTAAGTGAATTATTAAAAATGTTGAATAAGTGTATGAATGGCTCCTATGTGTGAATAGTCCCACATCATGGGATTATATGGATGAGGCAAGGATTTATACTTGTTTCTAAGAAATCATGTTGGGGCCTTGGTCTCCCAATACATGCTTTGTTGTGAGGAGGGAGACCATGCATCATGAACACCATACACGCGCGCGACCGTCCGACCAACTCGACTCGACCTGACCCGGCCCGGTCCGGTTCGGGCTTGGGCTTTGTGGTGTAGACACTTATATTTTTGGACCATAAAACTTTGCAGTTTTCGTACCGTTTTTTTATGGAAAATTATTTTCTGCACCGATAATTTTTTCTGCAACGGTAAAAACTTTGTCCCCCGAAATTTTAGCAGATCTGATTTTTTCTCCCAAACCCTAATTCTCGTTCTATATATACTTTTTATCTGCAGACACAGAAACATATCGAATTCTACTTTCTTCTAGCCTCCGCCATTAAATCTTTCTTTCAGTAAAATCGAGCAATACTATTTTTTGAAAGTGCAAATCTGCACTGATTTGTTGTGCAAGCAAATTGGTTATCTTTTTAGAGGCTGTTTTATCCTAGAGGCGGCGGAGGAGGAACGAACTGGTTTGCACCTCTGACCAGATCGCCGAATCGTCTTCAATAAAGCGACCTAGTCCGCGACTCAGCCATTGTTTTCCAACACTTATTAGTTTAACTAAAAACAATAACTTCATAATTTTTGAAATATTTTGTGTTGTGTTTAAATTTTGCAATATGATGGTCTCGTTGGCGGCAACAGAACCCGTTATTCCAATTATATATCACCTTTAATTGAACTACGCATATTACTAGGGTAGTCGACTAAATTCTTGGTAGATATCTGCATACTTCTTGTTATCATATACTTTCGATGCAAGCAGGATGTCAAAGTACTTTCTCAACGAGTCCTAATCGGATTATAATTAAACTTTGGTTTATGTAAACAATTATGTTATAACAAATAAGTATATTGAACATTCAACAAGTAAGACAAACATATGTTGGTTTTTCTAAAAGTTTCACATAAACCAGCGGGTGCCCTGTTATTGAACCCCTTTTATTTGAAGAAACATGTATCAGGATATATATTTATTTTATTTTATACTAGATAATGTATACATATACAAAAAACAAGGCTGCAGGAAATATACTGCCCACAAATTTTCATCACCAAATTGCTAGGAGAAACGAGAATGAGTTGGCCTATAATATATATTCTCTGAATGTATTTTTGTTTCAACATTTTGTACTTATATGATGGATTCTACTTTAGTCATTTTTGTATATATTATGTACACTAATAGTTCAACGTATGTTGTTCTGATTATCGCTGTCATCTACTATTTCATTGTATTTTTTTCCCAATGTCAATTTAGTCAAAACAATCCTATTTTTTCTGTTGAATTCTGGATGCATCTGAAGAAACATTCATATCATTTTGTTACTTTAGTTAGCTGTGAGTAAAATTTGTTCATGTTGTTGGTGCGAGCTTGTACAGGTGAAAGCTTGCACCAACAAGATTGCACATTCGCAATCTCTCTAGCGCAAAGCTTGCCAGTGCAAGCATGTATGTGCAAGTCTTCACTATAAAATCAACAGTAAATAGAGACAAAGCATAATGATGGGGCATAGGGACGACCATCGATGGCTTTTTCCATTTATTAGTGATGGCTACTGACGGTGTACCAATCTTTATTATTGATTGTATAAAACCATATATTTGCGGTTATAGTTGCTTATCAGTTGAGATGACAATAATCATGAATAAGCCTTCAACCAAGTTTTAAATTAGTTTAATTATTATTTTTAAGATTTTACTTGATTCTATAAATATCACCTAAGTTGTTAATTTTTCATCAAGTTTTATAAAAATTATTCATTTTAAGATTTATCAAATCTAATAACAATAAAACTATCAAGGTATTCTCTATTGCAAGCATGTCAATTTTTAAATACCAAAATGCAGTTTACAGTCCACCAAGTTTAACCAGTTTCATCTTTTCTAATTGGTTACAAGTGCAACAGGAAAACAAATAAAAGATGGTGTTAGGCTATTGGCCAAGGGTGATATTCTGATTCGTTGGCCGGTTCATATCAAGTAAGTTCATGATTAGCGAAAATGTTTAGATCTTTAGATTCTATAGTGGTTTCTTGCGTTGTAAAAACATACATGAACACCTACCCCCAACATATTAATGTAGTCTATAGATGATAACCTTATTTTCTAAGGTCGATTGCAGATAGGAAAATGAGTTTTAGGTCTTTCATTCACTGGAGAAAACTTTGACATTTTGTTAAGTATATAGATGATTTGTGGCAATACAGCTTATAGTATATGTTTGTTAGGTTGCAGTTCCTCTAGGATTCATGTAACTATCTGATTTGTATAATGTTGCACATGAAGCATGTAACCTCCCCATAGACATTAAATTATTAACGCTGATAGCGAAATTCTGCTTTTAGAGGAAAACAGGCTGAGTAAAGCTGTTAACTTTACTAAAGCTACTGAATTATGATAATTCAACTCATTACTGTTGCAGGGCAGCTGCTTGTCTAGAAGTTGGGAGGTGAGTATATTTCTTAATGATTTTAATATTTCTTGGATCGATTCTTTTGTTTGGCATGGTTGCTTTGGTGCACTTATATCAACTGTCATTCATATATACCACAGTTTTCCCCAAGTAAAAAGAGAGTGCAACCAGTCCATATCAATTATTAAAAAGGCCATGTGAATTTTCTGCAAAGGTTTATGAGCATGTACATTTAGGTACAACGTATTTTGTGGTATATTGAATAATGAATATTGTTAGTATGATTCATTAGTGAAATTGGCCTTCTTATCCTTTTTATTTTTTGGATCTTGATATATAGAATTTTTGAGTCGACAATTATATGGTGTTGAACCCCACAAATTTATTAGTTATTCGATATCTCTTTTGCATAGGCATATTAACTCTCTTCTCAGTTTACTTGTGCATAAATTTTGGCTAACATTACTTGAACAATTTAAATAATACATGGTAAAAAATAATTGCATTAAAATATTTGCGATGAACATGACATTGCATTTAATTTAGCAAGGATATTTACGATCGTCTAGGTTCATGATGTCCGAGTGGTAAGACTTTCAGACATAGGTTCTGAGGTCACGCTCTATCGAGTACCAAGTTTCACAAAAGAGAGAGGATATTTATGATCTTTATTATTCAATGTCAACATTACAGTAATGACTACCATGTCGAGTCAGTTATAGCTTTCCAATATCGCATCATATAATCGATCATGGGTTATCTGATGAAAGCATGATGTAGTTTTTATATCCATATTTCATTGTGTGGTTAACTGATGAATATTTCCGTACATGCTGTATCGTTAACCGATGAATGCATGGCTTGGATTTTGCGTTCATCATACAACTTATCTGAGTGGATGAGCGACAGAACGCAAAAGCTTATTAAGAAGAGGAACATCAAGAGCGGTGCTATTATACCATAAAGAAGCTCCAAGCTTATCTAAAAATAGATTGATTGATGTTTTGCACCTTTCACAAGCTACACCAAGAGTGTGTTTGTCGCCTTTCCATTCTAGTTTCTGCATCGGATGTGAAATCTGGATTTACCCTCTTTTAGCCCCATTCAAAGAAAATGAGCTAGGTGATACTATTGTGTCTATTTAGTGTGTTTTAGGATATTATTGTAAACTTGGATATTTGAGTTGTACAAATGTGTGAGTGTATATTTGTATATAGCCTGTATTACCTTTCCATTTTATTAATAAGCACGGACATTTTGCCGCTCTTACGCAGTTTCATTTCCCTCGTAAGTTAGGATTTTTTTTCCTTTTCATTTCCTTGCGGACATTATGCAGTGGTACTAATGGTGCACTGCACCACAGTAATGGTGCACTTATGCACCACTGTAGTGGTGCAAATGCACCACAGTGGTGAACTGCACCACGCAGTGGTACATTGCACCACTTCAGTGGTGTAGCAGCAGTGTTGCTACACTGTGTGGTGTAGTTCACCACTGTGGTGCATTTGCACCATAAGAGTGGTGCACCTGTGCACCATTACTTTGGTGCAGTGCACCATTAACACCACTGCATAATGTCCGACGATGACAATGATAATTAAAAGAAATCATCATTGTTTCGCTAATAGATATAATTGAGGTCCTTCACACAAGCAATCGAATTGAAGAATGATTTTTCATCTAAAATGTATAAATTATAGAGGATTACTTCAGATAATAGGCTTATGTACATATAACGACAAGACCCATGTGGTGAAAACGAGTCATGTTATAACTACAAGACCCATGTAGTGAAAATTAACTAAGATTTATAAAAATTAACAAGTACTATAAAAATTTACTAAGTTATTGATTTTACAAAATTAAATATGATCTATAAATAGTAAATTAGTTTGTAAAAATAACTAAGTATAATAATAATAAAAACTAAGTTTATAATAATAATAAATTATAAATACTAACCAAGTTAAATAAGTTTTATAAAAATCAACTAAATTTATAATAATGATAATAATTTAACTAAGTTAACTATGTTTTGTAAATAATAAAATTAAATAAATAAGTTCTATAAAAATTAACTAAATATATAATAATAATAATTTATTTAAGTTAACTAAATTTATAAGATTAGTTAAGATTTATGAAAACCAACCAGATATTATAAAATTTTAACTAATATATCTAAGTTTTATAAAAATTAACAAGTTTACAATAATAATACTACTAATAATAAACTAAGTTTGTATAAAAAAAATATGGAACTATATAATATTAACCAAGTTAACTAAGTTTTTTTTAAATTAACTAAACTCATACTAATAATAACAATTTAACTAAGTTAACTAAGTATTATAAATAATAATAATTAAATAAATAAATTTTATATAAAATTAACTAAATATTATAAAAATATAATTAAGTTCTGCTAGTTTGAATTCTATAAGTGGTTTTGTAAGTTTGGTTTAAATCCAATCTAATTTGAATTCTATAAGTTTGGCTAAAGCTGCTTTGACCTAAAAGCGACTCATGATGCATGCATTTAATTGCCGTTTCCATCATTAAACAATGTCTTCATCCTTGTCACAAATATTTTCCTTTTACCGCATTCCCATTCAACTCTTCTTGACGCATAAATTGAACAGCATGACATGCATTTCAACAAGCAAACTAGTCACATTTTCAGTCTTTACATGTTCCATAACAAAGACATATTTCATTTGAATATAACAAAAATTGGCGAGAATATTGCTAACAGAATCACTAACTTATTGTTCATTTATTGTAGGTAACTAAAGACCGTTGGTGCAAAAAAGAAGACGACATGTGCTTCATCCATAGTAAGCATATGAAACTTTGTGGTAGCCAATTTTTTATAATATTTGATGCAAACTTGTTTGATGTATATTGTGTTTTTGTCTACATGTTGTGTCTTTGTTTAACGAATACTATATGAACTTGGTTTATGGTTTATTTTTGTTTATGTAAACTTGACTTATAGATGATGTCTTTATTTATAAGTATTGCGTTATATAATTTATATAAATGATTAATAGTTATGTGTTTTTATGGTTGATTCAACCATATTATGGATACTAGTTGCTTAAAATATATTCAAATGCTGATTGTATGCATGTACATAAATACCATGATATTACTACAAAATGTAAATGCTGTAAAAGCCAATACAATAAAAACACAGCGTTTATTTAATGCTGTCTTTACTTTCAAAACTTAATAGTTGAATATTTAAGCGTTTATGAAATGCTAAGGAAAATATGGAAAAACAATTATGCCAGCAAAATGAAAACGATGTAGAAGTTAATAACAACATTTATAGACTGCTGTTGAAAGCATAAAACACAAATGCATGTGCTTTTGACAACATTCTGCAAAGGCTGTTAGAAACTGTTAACAGCTCGTTACAAACGCTGTCAAATGTAGTTTTCTACAGGGTTTCTCCAGATGCAATTAAAATTTCTGCACCTGCATGTCATTATACAACGTTTATCAAAACGCAATCATATCTTATTACAACGATTTTCAAACGCTGCGAAAAGCTGCTTTTGTTGTAGTGTATCGTTCGAACCTTTCGATCCTTAGGTAAAATCTAATGGTTGGAAGCATGTGTTTGAAGCATGTTATATTTGATGATTTCAAGTGGATGCAAGTGTTCGCTAGTGGTTGCTCGTGTATGCATAACACACACTAGGCACTAGATCGTCTCAAATCACTTACATGTTGCATATGGATGTGTGTGCATTTTAATTTTTCTGTGGATGTTAATGAATGTATTATCATTTGGACGTTGCATTTCGATGGATGATTATGCATACATATAGAGTCTACATGATATATAGGACTATTTGCATACATTTTGGACGTATGGCACAAACATACGTTGCATTAAGGAAGCCAACTAAATCAGTCGACCACCTGATTTTCGCATTAGAGTAAGGATATCAACATACGACACTTTGCATAAGTTCATACAAGCATTATCTTAAGGACAATGGATGCCTATGAATGATGGATGAGTACATGGTTGTTAGGATAGTACTGTTCTCTTAGACTTGGAGATTTCGGGGACGAAATCCTTTAAGTAAGGGAGAATGTAACACCCCAAAATATAATACAATACACTATAACCATGATAAATATTCATAATTAACTGAAACTGGCATTACCGTTGTGTTCTTCTTGGAATTCTGGTTCAGATAGACCCCAAGTTTGCGTAAAACGGACAATGTATGATAAAGTTAGGGGCTCTAGAAGTTAGTATACATATATGAAGCTTATGTGTAAACAAATTAAACCAAAACATGTCAAAACAATTCAAACGGACAAGCGGGCAAAAGATGCGGCAGAGAGACCCGTTATGGGTCGACCCCCACTGGCCTGGGTCGACCCAGTAGGGGTCGGGTCGACCCTACGGTCGACCCAGTGGTAGGCGGGTCGACCTATAATAGATTCGGTCGAATTTTGAGCTCTGCACCTGGACGATTTTGTGTCTCTGTTCATGCTGACTCAGCATGACATGTACAGTTCAAATTTAAAACCTAGATCTAAAGGTTGGTGTTGATTCTGTAACTCTATAAATACACAGCCTCCTCTATAGCCAACTTACACAAATTCTTCACCTCTTACTCTACCTCTAAATTATTCTGAAAAATATATGCATAACGGGGGAATGCTGCTAGAGACTGGATTAAACAGAAGCAACATCAATCAAGACTTGCATACAACTTGGATCTGATTTGGACTAGAATTGATGTTGCCTTGTGTTATATACATATTTATCTTCACCATGACTCACTGTGAGTTACAGTTATTTATGGATTTGATTTCGTTAGGCCTTGAACATGACAGTTAAATGAAACTGGCTAGGATTTACAGTAAAATAAATATATCTGATTCACTGTCATCACCGATGCAATTGTAATCTATTATACATCTGTATTATTTTTAGTTAAGCAAACTATGCATGTCTGTGATGTTAATAACACAAGTCATACATGCCTATGATGTTGCAAGTTATATACATGTCTGTGATGTTTAAATGAGTTATATACATGCCTATAATGTTAATTAGATAAGTTATATACATGCCTGTGATATTGTATAAATAACAAGTAAAATGTATTTATCTTTCGTTTCCCATTTTTCTATGTTTATTTCCAGTCTTATATGCTTATGTGGTTCTACTCCTTCTCCCATTGTTTCCTTTTTATTTTACGCCAAGCCTAGGATTTTAAAAGCCTAGGCTATACCCAAATAGGGTATACGTATAATTGGGGCAATGATGAGATGACATAAAAAGGAAGTTAGGCATATTGATTAAGTGGAATTGATTGAATTTACACATGTTAGGCTTGCAGTAATGTGTATATGCTATAAATTGGTAAACCTGTGTATGTTATAAATTAGGGAAAAAGTATAAGTATACATGCGTGGACTTGTTATAGACACTTGCTATAAATGGACCTTCTGCATGAACCTATAACTTGGGAATATAGTTAATAAATAGTATGCATAAGGAATAGACATGTTTACTTTGACTTAAACGGACATTAAGTAAATGACATGTTAAGAATAGGGTTGTATATACATGACAATACAACCATGCTTATTAACAAAATCTGAACCTGTTTAGTTGAATATTAATAAGCAAAGAGGTCCCCCATCTGCTGTTTTGGGGATTATTAAATCCTAGATTTTTAGGGACACAAGCTTAGGGGGTTTGGCTTGTGTCAATCTGCTATTTGGAACCCATATCAGTAAGTATCTGTGTTTGGTATCTTATTAGAAGGGGCCTCACACTAGGTAGGGGCCAGGGTACGCTTTAATAAACTTGATAGTAAGAGGTTCACATAGAGGGTGTTACATTCGCGTTCCGGGGGAGTCACGAGCGTGCATGAGTCAGACTAGGGAAAATAAGACGCTATAACACTTACGGATATTGCTGTGTTTTATAAGTCGTTGGGTTAGGGAGTGATCACCCTACTACTGGGGCTGACACATGATATTCGGGGTAATAAGGAGACGATCACTTAGGTAGTAATTAGGGTACACCTAATCCTGCTATTATGTAATTAGGTTAACACATAATCGTGCTATGTAATTAGGGTACACCTAATTCTGCTGCTATTATTCCTTTCGTTAATCTGAAATATATAATCTTGTTGAACTTGTATACTAGTATTGGTGCAGAATATGATTTGAAATATGAAACGTGTATGTTTACACATATATGGTTTTAGATATAAAAGTGAAGCCTTAACCGATCGTAAGTTTATTTCTGTTATCATGTATGTCCTGCTATTCTGTTTAGATTATCTATTGTAAAATTATACCGTTCTTATCCAGTTTTATTTACTTGTCTTGTCATTTCTAATTCATGAATATTTGTAAATCACTGGAACTCGCCAAACTTTATGTCTGACCTTTTTCTTTCGCTTCTTTCTTCCTTTCCCCCCAAGTTCCCATGGTGGTGGTACTCAGCAATAACTAGGATATCGCTTCAGCTTGGACTTGACTTGGAACGTATCACTTTAATCTGCTTTCCACTTTAGTTTGGCTTATGCTATGGGATATGACTTTATGTACTTTGGTATTTTATTTTCTGTATTGGCTTGAAGGACAGATTTGAAACAGTTTGTTGGTTGTAACTGGTTTTAACATATTTATGAGACTATGCTTTACTTCTATTATAATAAAGTTTAAAATTTTACCACTACTTATTTTATCTATCTTGTATATTCTCTGTAATGATTGCTTGTTGCCATTCACAGAACATAGTGCATTCTCACTAGAGTGACATTAACAGATGTGGGGTGTCACAGCCCGAGATATTGCAATATTAGGGCTAGCAATCAGAAATGAAAACCGAAAACCCAAACCGAATCGACCCGAAAAGACCTGAACCCGAACCAAACCCGATGGGTCTCAGGTCGGGTCTAGGCGCTGAAAAATACATTTAAGACCCGATCAAACCCGACCCGAATTGACCCGACCCGAAAGAACTAACCAAAAAGCATTGAAATGCATGTATTTTGAGTGTTATTATCCGACCGCACCTGAACCCAACCGAACCGAAGCTCGGGTCGGGTTGGGTCCAGATTTTAAAATGTATAGTTCAGACCTGACAAAACCCGACCCGCCTAGAACCGAGACCCAACGGGTTGGGTCCGGGTCCATCGGATCGGGTCTAATTGCCACCCCTATGCAATATTGAGCAATAAATCGACTGAGACAAGATACTGGAATATCATCCGAGATCTTGGTTTTTCTAGTTAAATTTCAGATCCGTGCCTAAACCAGAACAGTAATTAAAAAAAAAATCAAATTTAGCCACGGTAGTCTCCTTCCATTTAGCATTTTGCATGTTAAATGACCATATCATATGTTCACATATGTTCTACAATGCTTATGATTTTCATATTCATCTTTTTATTTTACATACATGTTACCTATGAAATTATGTATTTATGTTCTATTTATGTTGAACTTTTTAAAGTTTTGGACCTTTTTTTAGCTTTATATCTAATAATAATTCATGTTCATGGATCATATGTTATAAGGACTAATCTATTTGCATTGTGTTATATTTATATTTTAATCATATTATGATTTTGAGTATGAACGATCTTTCATAAATTAAGAATAATGAAGTGATTTTGCAATTCGAGTTCAAGTTACTATGTTTATAATAACATTCACAAAAATCATTATGTAAGAAAATTATTCTTAAACATATCATATACCCTGAGATTGTTTTGATATGAACTTTCAGTCCTGATATGGAAATCTAGGACGAACCGAGTTAGATTCATCTCATCTGAGATCTCCCCCGATACGAGATTTAAGTCTCTAAAATCCCCAAGACGAAACATGACTGATATCCGATATTTAAAACCTTGAACCCGTCTTATATTATGGCCTTTTTTTATTTGGATCACTCTGAACAATTTATAACAAATATTTACCAGTGGAAACTTATTACAAAAATAGGTCACTTTTGGTCACATAGACTACCAACGACATCTCAGATGCTACCAATATAATTTTTGTTTTGTTTTCAACATTAGCGACATTCCAGATGTCGCTCACAAAACATTACCCTGTGGGCAACATCTAAAATAACACCAACTACCGCCATGATCTAGGGGTCAGTTAAACTAGCCCCCCTTATGTATGTGCAGGTAGATTGGACCCAAGAACATGAAACTATCACCGAGACACAATTTGTTGATTTATAGGAACGAGTTCGATGTTCTTTCCTATGATAAAATGACACAGAACCCTTATAATGAAGAAGAACTTATGGCACTTCCCCCATTATGCATAAAGGCTCGACAACTATAGAGAGCTAGATTGCTTTTTTCTCTTTGATAGATTGTGCATTTCCTCTTCTAGATAGGTTGATGAGGCAGTTTAATCTACACCAGCATCTTCCTTATCATACTTCCCATTATTCTATTCTACATGGTGAAGATTTCCATGAAATTGTGGAATAATCGTTTTTCTTGTCAGGAACAAGAACAGGAACATGAGGTCACACTAACCGATGAGCAGTATATGGAATTGTATTGGTACATTACACATAGGTATGTGTTGCCAAGATTACCAACACCCTCTGCTGCACAAGTTCCTTCTTATGCTTCTAGAGTTCCGCTCGAAAGAAATGTGATACTATTAAAATTTAGTGTTGTATAAGTGTCTTAAAAGATTGAATACCATATTTTATTTATAGGCGGATGGAGTTTACGGGGTCCTTCGGCTCCGGATGAACTGGAGAAAGAAGTTGCTGGAAAAAAAAAGCAAAGTGAAGTGTATGTCTATTAAACATATCTTGCATTTATGTTGGTTGAAGAACAAAATGGATAGACTGCACCATACGTTATCCCTCCTCTGCTGCTTTCTACCGTTCGGCTAGACGTTGCGTAACTACCGTTAGCTCTCAAGCCAAAGAAAAATACCAAAGTTATAGAAAAGGAAAAAGTAAATCATTTGGTGAGTTACGTTCGCAACATACGGCCGCGGTTGGAAGTTTTCAACCACCCGTAGAACATATTAAAGAAAAAGTCGAGGAAGAATCGACGCCAGATGAGTTTGAACTTAAGCCAAAACCAAAAATGAAAAAAAAAACTTGGTATTTAAAACACTTGAGGGATTAGACTTTGATATATAAATTTAGTTTTAAAACTTCTTAGGACTGTGAATAGTTAGACCACATAGTGCATATGTCCGAAATTTTTATACGTAGTCTATTTGCTTTGTGTGGATTATTGATGCATAAAATATTTTTTTGAAATACTGAAGTTTATACGTCATATTGTATGTGTTTAGAATGTGGAAGTTTATATTGCTTCAGGCCACATGTCTAATAGGATTGTGTTTATATTGCTTCAAGCCACATATTTGATAGGATTGTGTTTATATTGCTTCAGGCACCATTGTTGTAAGCGATATAATTGAATCAACCAAATTTTTGTGGCAGAATCAAATTAACAAAGCGCTATCTTGGATAGCGCTAATAAGCGTTATCTTAGATAAAATCTATAATATTTATTGCTGCCACGTGTGTGTGGCAGCAAGCAATTGATAAAGTGACACCCCGGATGCCGCCCTAAGGTGGCATTCTAGATGTCGCTCTGTCAATTTGTTGCTGCCACAATCATGTGGATGCCACCCAAAGTTGGCATTACAGATGTCACTCTATTAATCTGTTGGTGCCACACTCATGTGGCAACATCAAATTAACAGGGGACTGTATGGGATAGCGCCTTAGGGCGGTCATCTGGGATAGCGCCCTTTCGGGTGATATCCAGGATGTCGCGCACTGGCAATATTCCAGTTAGTGCCTATTTCAGATAACAACATATATTAGGAATTTACCTCTTGTACCACTATCTTTTTATACTTTCCAAAACCTTCATAAATGAAAACCTTATTTTCAAATTTTGTTCAAGTTTAACACTGGATCAAATTGAAGTTTCCAACTTGTTATAGATTGATAAGGGCTGTATTAAGATTGAAACTAATCGAAAACTCTGGCATGACTTTAGGTTTGAGTTTTCTTGTATTGATTTTAGGTTTACATTTATGTGATTAGATTTATAGTTATATAACTTAATTATCTTACTTAGGCGTTGAACGTTAATGATTTACATGAATATGCTACTTATTTTGTAAGTCAAAATGGATAATTAGGAGATTGATGATAAGACAATGATGAAATTTTATGATGATTTTGAACAACAACATGGTGGTCCGATAATAGATAGCGGTTTGACTATGATGTCGAATTCATTCCTAAGACACAAGTTGAAGCGATACGATAAACTTTGGAAAGGCCAAAAAAAAAAAAGGTAGTGGAAAACAGTCGATTCCCAATAGAGTGTTACACGTATAGTCGTTTCACAGCATACAGTCGCTTTACTACAAACAATCTCCTCGTTACTTTGTTACTGTAGCGACGAATGCAATATAATTGTTTATAAGAATGACTAGAATGCACAATGTCGTTTCTACAAGTGCTATGGGTATGCGGATCATAAAATAAGGCATGTTGTTGCATATTGCAATTTTTTAAGTTGATGAATCCTGATATGTGCCCCTAAAGGTGTTGAATGTGCATTGGAGATGCAAGTTGAGAATAAACATTTATATAAGCACAATCTAGAACTAAGAAATACATTGATGAATCGACGGTACAATTTCACAGAGAATCTACTCAGTGGAGCATTCGATGGAAAGTGAGTACTGTCTAGGTATTAAGTATAAACTATTTGTAATATTTAGTAGAATTATGTCATAATAGATAAAATTCTATCAGATCATTGCAGTCTTTTAACCCGTGCTATGAAATACACACACATATACATATATATAAAGTTGTCTTCGTTCATAAAACCAATAGTCCAAGACTTCTATCATGATAAAATTATAAATATTTGAAGATTAATTCAACTATAGTATTAACTAGCCAATGTACACTAATTTTCTTATGACCCACACCACCGCATTTGCTGCATCTATTTACTTTTGGTGCTTGGCTCTTGCCCATGTTATTTTTGAATCTTGTAGACTTCGGCCATTCAGGTTGCCTTTTCGCTATAGGAGGTAGTACCAATTGATTATCACTTAAGCTCCAATATCGCTTATCCCTTACAGGATGAAATTCTAGGGTGTAAGCAACGAGGTATCTCTCAACTGTATAGGACGATGAAGCTAAATCATGATTAACTCTATTAGCTCATGTTGAAACTGATGAACAAGCGACCATTACATGCGTATTTGGTACATGTTATAACAATGGTATATTGCATGTACATGAGAAAGTGTCACCTTTGATAAACACTTTGAATTCTCGCTAAAATAATGTACCACTTTCCTTTCTACCTAGCTAAATTGAATAGTCCTTATACATCTTTCTTCATTGAACCTTTCGACAATCTTTTCTTCCTACTTAGGAGTGAGACGGATGTTAAGATTTCATGCTGCTTCTCTTCTTTGAAAAAAATAATCCACCAACCAGAAAAAAGTTCGTGCAACCAAATCTTTCACATGTAACAACTGAACATCTTTTAATAAACCATTGAAGCTTTCTGAAGCGTTTTTATTCATTACTTGAAATCAACCACCTTCATCTTTGCATAAAGCCCAACTTTCATCTTTCCATTTTATATTTTTTAAATCTAGATGTGCACCATAATGCTAATGACCTTTATTTCTTCCCAAATCTTATGGTATTCGACTTCCACCGAAGCACATGTGTTGCATGAAAAAGGCCGGTTAATCATTTGTCTTTGAAACTGGCTGCTTGAAAATTAGCTTTAAGATGTCTAGAGCAAAAGCGATGCTAATGGAGTAAACGCCACTTTGTTCCAAACGCATTCAGTGTTCCTTTCATTCTATCAGAAATGAAAGTAATGCGACAATCATTGACGGTACGATTGAACTGGCGCATGAAAGCAGAAAACCAACCTCAACTATCGGTGACTCTGACTCAACAATTTCATATGCTAAAGGATATATATAATCATCCATGTCAGCAGTAGTAGTACAAGTAATGTCCCTTTTTATTTCCCATACAAATATATCTCATCAATACAAAGTGAAGGGCGACAATGTACAGACCCTTAAATTTAGGGACCGAAAGCCTAAAAAATTCGTTCAAACACTCCATATTCATCCATAATAACAAGCGCAATGCTTCCCTGGTTTGTTCTAGCAATTTCATCGAAATATTTCGTTAAGGTGGTATAGGATTTCGTCTAATCACTATAAATCTTTTCGACTGCCTTACTCAATGCTCTTAATGCCTTCGTATAACCTATCTTAACGAACAACTATTCCCCCATTAATACCTGCTCAGTGCCAGTGGTTATATTCAAATCAGATTTTACGAACGGTAATTTTTTTAAAATAAAAAAGTGGAAGTTTCTTTCTTGTGATTAAAGTTGATCGTTGGGTTCGTACATTTAAGTTCACTTACATATTTTCGTATAATCCACCAACTTTGCTCAGATCTTTTGAAATAATTGCACGAATTCTCCAAGGATAATTAGCATCGACATTATAGATAGTAGTGTATTTGGTTTTATTTGATTTTATAGGTTTAAAAGAGACAACATGAAGAATTGACCATTCACTTAATTGTAATCTGAATTTTTCTTTCGTCTCAAAAATCATACAAACTTTATATCCATTTTGGACGATCAATGTCGAAAATATCTCATTTTTGATTTACAGATCTACAATAATTGACTTATCCATTCACTGTGCCTTGCATAAGTCATCATTAAGTGGTACCTCCAATTCCATCTCATCACTATCTTTAGGCAATCTTTCTTCCACAATAGTAAAATCGTAGTTTAATGCTTCGTTATTTACTTGTATGCTATCAATCTAAGAAATGTCGTACTCTGGTATACTCACTACATTCTACTACTCATAGGAGGATCCATATGTTCATCTTCACCTACATTCATGTCCATTTTCATATTACTCAATGCCCCATTTGCTCAAATGTCCACGTTGGTTACATTGATATTTTATTATGTAGCAATGTCATGGATGGAAGATCTGAACATTCTCGAAAGGTTTTCTTTTAATTGCAACTTTCATACAAACTCATGCAAATTAAGTGTAACTCAGATAGCGTAAGATACATAAAAGGCGACATATAATAATTTGAAGGTCCAACAATTCAAAATAACATTGGTTATTATGGAAATAACTGCGTATAAAACACTAACAACTACAATAAAACATATGGTTAGTATGACAACTGCCTTTAGGAATGCTTTTAGATTGAAAGTAAACTATATATGTCAGACCCAAACCATTCAAAAACAATGAATTGTTAATATCGATTTAATATAAAAAATAAAAGAGAAGGGAAAGAAACATAACATAGAACTTCACAGCGGATGAACAAAATATAATAAGAACATAAATAAAACATTTATCAATTTACAGTGCACGTCAATATCAGAGTTAAACAATTATCAAGCATACCAATTAATTGCGTGAAACAATGCTAGATAAATATGTCTGTCAGCACTATCTTCATCTTCACAACGAGGTCTTCGCCAAACTGCTAACACGAGCGTAACGAAAATAATACACTCGAGTCAGGACTAAAATATCTTATGTAAGTCAAATCAAACAAATAAAATATGAGTGTAGTAGCTTCACAAATGTTTACGGGATTTTCCATCTCCTCTCAGTGTATAATATGAGTGCAATAATTTAAGAGATGTTACGCTAACTACGGATTCAATATCTCCTAGTATGTTTTCAACAGGATGATCTCTTGAAAGTCTAATTCTTTTATAAGGTTGATTAATTTCATTATTTACTTCATTTAATACATTATCATTATCACATTCATCTTCATTATGTTTTTGATTTAAATCTTTATAATTTTCATCAAAAGACGCATCTAGAGTTTCTTTAACAATATTAGTTTTCAAATTAAAAACTCTATATGATTTACTTCTATTTGAATATCCAACAAAAGTTTGTTTATTTGATTTCGGCTCAAATTTATCTATATTTTCTTTATAATTTATAATAAAACATTTCTTCCAAAAATTTTAAAATAAGATACCTTCGATTTCTTATTATAAAGAAGTTCATATGGGGTTTTGTTAATTAATGGTCTAACTAAAATTCTATTTAAAATATAACAAGTTGTTGCAACTGCTTCAACCCAGAAACTTTTTGGTAAATTACTATCAAAAAGCATAGTTCTCACACACTTCTTGGATCGTCCTTTTTTTATGCTTAACTACTCCTTTTTGTTGAGGAGTTCTTAGAAAAGAAAATTTATGAGTAATTCCCTTTTTATTGCAGAAATTCTCAAAATTTTCATTTTCAAATTCTCCACCATGAACACTGCCTATAATTTAAATTTTTAAAGTTAATAAATTTTGAATTCTCTTAGAAAAAGTTTTAAATAGGTCAAAAACATAACTTTTATACTTAAGAAAAAGAGTCCAAATAAATCTAGAGAAATCATCGATAATTACGTAAACGTATTTACTATGGTTTATTGATTGTGTTTAAGATGGACCAAATAAATCAATATGAAGTAATTATAATGGATTTGAAGCAGTAATATCATCTTTTGACATTAATGAACTTTTTCTTAATTTCCCTAATTGACAGGCATCATATAAATTATTTAGTTTGAAATTCATTTTGGGTAATCCTATAACTAAATCTAAACTAGAAATCCTAGATAGGTATTTGAAATTCAAATGACCGAACCTCTTGTGTTAAATCCATGGGTCACTTTTATTGGCCAAAATACATAAATTATCGTTTGAAATTTTCATACTTAAGATGTAAATATTTTTGTTTCTAATTCCTTCAAAAATAATGTTTGAATTAATATCTGCTTTTCCAAATTTAATTTTATAACCATTATCGCATAGTTAACTTATAATTAGTAGATTGTTTTAAATTCTTAACTAATAAAACATCAGAAATAGTAGGAGTTTTAGAATTACCGACATTGTCAATGCCAATCACATATCTTTTTGAGTTATCACCTAAATTGACCATTCCACTATCTTCATAGACTATATTATTCGATAAGTCAAGATTTTCGGTCATATGCCTCGAATAGCCACTATCCGGTATTCATTTTCCACACCATTTGACTGCCAAGTTTTTGAATCATTAATAGCCATGTTACACATCTGTTCCAGTACAGCACACTAATTCAACAGATAACTTGAATTTTCAATATAATTAGATGCAAACTTATGAAACACTGATGAAATGCATACTTTTTAACTAGTGTTGTAATAACTTCAAAAATTGCCATTTATGCTTTTCAAAAAACCAATTTATGAAAACTTTGAAAACCAATGCTCCGATACTAATTGTTGGGGATGCGGATTAAGGATCATAAGGCAAATTAAGCATTAGATGGCCTGAATAGTGTTTTATGGATTTTATTAGTTTCTTGAAATCTTTTTTGGATTAAGTAGAATGTTATGCAGATCATAGATATCAACAATAACAGATTCAAACACAGATGCAGAAAATAAAAAAATCAGTAAAAGGAAAGTACACACTAGGATTTTATACTGGTTCAGAGTTACCTTATATCCAGTCCCACACAATGTTGGGTTGTGTAGATTTCTTTCCATTGTAATCTTCAAATTACAATCCTCGATTTCAATAGCCATGAGGTCCACCACCACCTACTTCCAAGCATAGGGTGCTCTCTCGATTTACCAGGATACAAGATCACATAATTGATTTCCGGGCTAACAATCATACCTAATCGATTTATGGGCTACGAGCATTCCTTTTCTCAGTACCGGTTTTGTAGTATTGACTTGATATAACTTGATCTTACGATCCTTGATTACAAATAGCCTATAATTCTTGAGTAGCACTTGAATTTCAAAGAGAGTTTGATGTAGAATTGGAAGAGAAGAAGACCAATATAATTTCTTGGAAATTCGGCAGAGTTTAAGTATAGATTTTGAAAAATTAAGAAGATTAATGGTAAGAGAAGAAAAGAAGAAGAAGGCGATGAGAAATTATTAAAAAAATTTGAAATATGAAGCCTATATATAGTTTTCTAATAGCCACAACCATTCAGAAAAGGTTTGGATTCAAAAAACACAACCTCTCAAAATTTAAATAACAAGCCAACCGTACATATTTCGATATAACACGATGTATATGTCGACGTATACTAGTGTAATTTCAAAAAATAATTTTTAAATCAAAGCAAATAAATGATTAAATAAGTTGTGGTGATTTATGAGTTAAAACAAACTATGTTCCTTTATATTAAAATAGAGTATTTCAAGTAGAAACATATATTTAAAACATATATTAAGATGATTAAAAACTAATTATAAAATGATATAAAAGTATGTATATATATAACTATGAATATATTAAAACTTAATATAAATAAGGAAATTGAAAACATAAGTAACTTATGAAATTAGTGCTAAATTTATAAGTAAAAATCCATTTAAATAGGGAGTTAACATACATTAAGTATAATTTTAAAACAAGAGTTAAAATAGATTTAAGAATAAAAAGATATAAATTTAAAATAAGGAAGCAATTTTGAAATCATTTTGAAAATAGATTTAAAAACAAGAAAGTAATCTTTGAAATAATTTGGAAATAGCGAAAGACGTTCAAAAATAGAATTCAACGTTAACCAGAGTTTCAACAAGATATCTAAACACTATTACTCTATATTTTTTGAACTTTTGAATTCTTGATACTCATGAGTCTTGTATCTCGAACTCTTCTACTTTGAAGTCTTGATTGCCTTCAATAATCAAAAATTGCATAGATTTCCCGTACATACATGTATATATATTCTAGATAACAATGTTCAATAATCAATACGTCCATAGATTTCCCGTATATACATGTATATATATTCTAGATAACAATGTTAATATATGTTTATTTATAACAATAATAATTGAAACAAGGTTATTTTTGTAATGACCCGACTTTTCCGTACTGTTTAAGCTGACATTTAACCATCTATGTCACACTCAAATGGCACAAGAAACCGAATGGTTAGGAGAAAGAAGTTAGAGGGTGAGAAGTAGAAATAAGTAAATATTATAATAGAAGAAGAAGAATACCAACACTACAGAATAACAATAGAATATAATCTCACATCGGAATGAATAAAATATAACATATCAAAACACTTTAAACAAAGAGAAACTGTATATATATGATTATACAATCTACAACACACACATTGAAAATAAATTAATACTATAAAATAGGGGAATGCATCTCGACACTGGTTCCTCTCCTGAAGCTCCAAGCAAAACTTAGTTTGGAAAACATACTTGATCTGACCCGAGCACTTTTTGAGGGAAGAAAAATCACCCTGACCAGTCTAGAATACTTTTAGTGATAAAACTCAGCACGGTGAACTTGCAAAAGTTTAGAAAATCCTTTAGAAGAATGGAACTATTGTAAGACACGAACATACATAAACATGGCATGTGTTTTTCCGTTACGATAACCAAATCACTTTTTATTATAAAATTCAATGATATTATAATAACGTCTATCAACCCACAAATAAAATAGGAATATAGCCGAAAAGCTTGCATCTCACTTTTCGACATAGTTTGTTTACATCTAAAACCGTAATGCTTGTATTGAAGTTTGGATTTCAACATAACTAGGTATGGAAATGCCTTCTGATCAGTGTTCTCTAAAGATAAAACATTAGGGTTCAACAAGAACATCTTGCAACCTGACCACATAGAACCGACCACTCATTCAACTTGAGTTTGCCGAATATATCATCACCACGGTTGGGATCAGCAACCGTTTTACTCCAAAGCATACACTAAAGGGACAACCGGTTTCTCTCGATCGCCTAATGGGTATGGCCCACATAACCCTGTTGCTTTTTTAATTTTAGTCATTTCCGGGTTGATGAGGCTTGAGGTCACGATTACCTTTTCAGAAACATCACATCAAACTTTGAATGCCACATTGTCAAATCCGCCAAATTACTAATTGATTTGCACAAATATACTCTAGGTATTATGCTAAAAGAAGTTGCAATCTCCACCACCATAGTTGGTATATTTGTAAAAACCAATGTACGTGGTGTTAGGAAATTCTCTGTCAGACGTTCGTCCGTACAAGTTCGTTCTAGGACTGAACAAAAACGAAGAAACTCAAGAACGTAGGGATTACTGCTACAAGTTTAATCCTGATAGTTAACCAAAGATATCAATGAGTATCCTTCTCGCTCCAAAGATCTATATCTTCAAATCATCTCATAGGCATCCCTACAAGTAAGTTTTTGAATGCAAAGTCAGTTTGAAGTGGTTTTGGGTCTAGTTCCCATCCCGGTCTCCTCGAACTAACACGTCAAAAGTCAAGATTGATATTTATTTATAGTCGAGTTTTCAACTATCAAATCAAAACTGTAAGATCAGTACATTAGCAGCTCAGGCACTTTTCATTAAAATCCTTCCATAAATTTAAAAGATTATCTCAACAAATCTCTTTGTTTTTGTTACTTTGAAAACATATCCAACACTTATATCTTTAGAATATGCTTATTCACCAAAACTCCTCTTTATTTCTTTTACCTCTCAGGCTTGATTTGACAACGCTTTTATCTTACGATAGATAAAAGTTTGTAACTTAAAAGTTGATTAAAATATCACAAGTCTCATTTACTATTATATTTAAATGTGGTTTATATAACATTTCGTACATTTGACATCTATTTCCGATTTCAATCACCTTTACTTAATTTGTTTATTAAATAATTACTTACCAAATCCTAAACCCATGGCTTTAACCTCTTTTCTACATTTCGTTCATAACATGGATTTTATTACAAAATCCATTTGCCAAACCCTTTTACTCAAATTCATTTAGCATCTTATCATAAAGCTTAACTTGGATTTATTCCAAAAATCCATTTACCCAATCCTGTACAAAAATTTATTAAACATCTTATTAGAGAACTAAATTTGGATTTTATTACTAGAATCCGTTAATAAATTCTTTACCCGAAAAACATTAACCATTCTTCCTTTACATCTTTGAAATCCCTCTTTCAACTACAACCAATTCTACTTAATTCAATTATTAAGTAAACACTCATTTATAATTATTATTTTTGCTCTAAATCACTTTTATAAACTTTTGTTAATAAAATTTGGATTTATTTCTAAAATCCTCTTATAAAACCCTTTTCAAGTTTCAACTAAAATCTCATCACGATCTGGATTACTTTCTTAAATGATTTCCATTTAAGAAAATAATCGCTTTATCTATTATTAATTAAAATAATAATTAATACTGAAGTAAAAGTAGTTTACTTCGGTATTAACTTAAAATAAAATAGTTAAATATCTTTTTAGAAAGTTGTTTAAATAATATTAATGATTATTAATTCGATAATTATCTTTAAATACCATTAATTAGAAAGTTAATTTAATTTTAAGAAATCATATTAAGTTTAAACGATTATTTGTTAAATCTATTTCAATTAGATTAAATGAAAACAAATAAACTTAATAACCAATTTTAATTAAAAACAGTTGACTTAGTCAACTTGAAAACATCAGTTAACTTGTTAACTGATTCCAATTAATCCCTCCACTTTAAATCAATGAAAAACATAATTAATTTACTCGCTTAATTGTTTTCTTAAAAAACTATTACTCAAACTATTAACCCATAGGTTAATTTCTAACATACTTCTTATAAAACTTATTAAAACGTCGAAATTAGTTATACAAATCGTTTATAATTACTTTATAAAAACCAATTCTAAATATCGATTTATTTATAAAACTTCTATTTTTATATAACTTATAAAAATATAATTAAAAATCTTGCTTCGGTTATAAAAATAAATTTTATAACTTAAACTCCGTCGATTCGTCTGATAGCAAATCGACGTCTTAAAAGGATGGATTTTAGGCCCTCTGTTGTCAATCGCTTAGTCAATACTGCTTATTGATTAATAACACATAAATGTTGATTTTCAATTCAACAAACCTTATCCAAACAAATTTCAACGTCAACTGGGTCAAGCAGTTCATATATAAATAATATGAAAAACAAGTAACATATAAAATATTGAGGAATCCAGTCGGATCCCTCCGACCTGTTTTTACCTACATCACAGATCGTAACATCATTATATAATTTCATATGAAATAGATAATCTGATTTTAATCATTTAAATGACGGAAATAAAAATATCATCAACCATCCACAAACAAACAAACGATAATCATCCATAGCATTCAAACATCCAATTTATACTAACAACGATAATAATATTATATGAATTTTATCACGTCCTAGTATTCCAGAAAGCGTGAGAGTTAACTCACATTTTGTTTTGATTCGTTGATTTCTGTGTTGTTTCATTTAATTTTAAACGATCGTTTAAAATTAAATAAAATTCCAATGAGCTCCAGTTCATTCCAAACCAACACCACTTGTTTCGCCGAATTATGTTAATGTGTGATAAAGTTATACTTGTTGATATACTTTAATCAAATTAAAATAATTTAATCAACTAATTATATATTGATTAACCTTAATGACCTCATTAGCTTTAATAAATCATGTCTTAAACACTAACCTACGTAATTAGCCTAAAATAACCTAATTCCTCTTCGTTCCTACTCTTCCAGTCATGAATGAAAAGCCTTCCTCAACAAAGATCATCGCTGCTCCTCCTCAGAGCCATCGGACGATCGAACTCCTACACCACTGTGACCGCCCGGCTTCCATCCCCCTTCGCCAAAAACGCCCAACCACCATTGTTAGCCATTACTAGAAAATGTCTTTGAACCAATTTCCTATAACTTGCCATAACCGTCTCCACACTCCACCTAATCGACGGCGACCACCCCCAATCGAATGGCCTCCTTCTTCCTGACCTTTTTCCTTCAGGACCCATTGCCTGAAACCAACCCCAGCTCACTAATTTCGAGAAAAACCAAAAACTACTACTCCATGTTCGAACTCCTCCACTGGCAGCCTCAAACCACCGAGACACCCCCAAACTCCGCTTGTAGGTCTATCGCCTCATGCTCTGTGAATTTCTGGTCAATAACTTTTGCCAATTCCTCATGGATTTCAAGATTTAATTAAAAGTTTGATCGAAATAAATAAGAAGGTGGCGGCTGCAAACGAAGGAAGAAGACGGATTTGAGATACTTTATAGGTAAAGGGTTGGGCTATTTTATTATTACAATATTTACACGAAATTTATGTTGGAAGTTTCACGCTCTAACGACCACATATGAGCTCCGATCTCTATGAAAATTGAAATTCTACAATAACTTATTATTTCAGTCCAATCGAACTGGTTTCATCGAACTCTGAGACTATTTGAAAAATTCCGATTTTAATTTCAAAATGTATAACAATAAGCGTTTATATCGCCCACGATCACATAACAACCCAATTGACTTGAAATTTAAATCTTACGATAATTAACCATTACAGATTTTATAAAATTAGTTTCGTTGAAACCCGAGATCATTTGAATTTTTTTTATTTTCAAGTGTTAAATTAAATCGATAGAATATAAATCGATTTCAAAACAATCAAATCAACTGATAAAAAATTCTTATTGTCATATTTATTCAAACAGAATTTTATATAACTTCAAAATAAACTAATTTGGGTTTTAAAGTCAACGTTTTAAATTTCAAATTAAATTATCCAATTTGTTAAAAAGGCTTACATTTTATTTAAATAAATCGTTATAGTTCATAAACGATTATACCGCTATTTTTTTGAAAACTTGATTTGGACATAACTCAAAATGGACAAGATGAAATATTGATTTTTCTCTTTCATTAGAAAACAATAATCCAATATATCCGAAAGATTCTTTTTACAAAGAATTCCGACTTATATTGAATCTTGTTTATCCATTTGAAGTTCAAAACGTAAATTACGAATTACCACGATGCGGTGAGCTCGTTTTTAATTAAATTTAATTAATACGTTCAAACTTCGTTTAATTAATAAATTCCTTATTATAATTCAAATCTGAACTTAATTGAGTCTTAATAAATCATCAAATTCCTACTATACCTCAAATCCAATTTACTCAATTATTTCATAATTAAATTTATTATTTTACTATTCAGATTAAATTAATACTCGAAGTTGTAGAATTCAAGTTATATAAATTTCCAAATCAACATTTAAAACCAATTTTAAATGTTCAAACTTTATGGCTAAAAATCTAGGTCGTTACATTCCTTTCCCCTTAAAATAATTTCATCCCTGAAATTACAAAGGCAGAAAAAAATGCTATAACCCTTCTATTTTTTCATAAATCCACTTAGTTAAAATAGTCCGTTTCACTTTCTGAACTTTTTTGTTCCAACTGGTCTAATTAGTTTCAATCAAAACATCAATTCATTTCTGTTAACAAAAACTTTCAAAAAATTTGAAAATTTTCTAACATCTTAAATTTTCTAAAATTTTCGGTAGAGATTCCCCTGTACAGATGAACTTTCGCAATATAACAAGAGAGATAAATATGTATACATCAACTCGCACGGTTAGAAAACCAATTCATATACCAAATTTTGTAATTTTGCGTAAGCGTACTTATATGAGCGTTATTAAGCGAGTTCACTTGATATTTATGTAATTCACGCAAGAAAAACTAAGTCATACAGCTCCATATACCTGTACATACTCGATTGGAACACGTAAGTCTCATCACATGAGGTTTAAATAATCATCCATTTCCTTAATTTTTGAACAAACCCATGATTTCCAATTGATATTTTTACATTCAATTCATATCCCATGCACAATACATTAACATTCATCCAAATTGATTTTAAACCAATTTATTTACTTTCAATTTATAAGCTACTCAATTTAATTTCCTTAAAAATTTATCCAATTTATTTTACTAATGTAACAACCCAAAAAATCAGAACCACTTCATAAATTTTATTTTGGCAATTTTAATGAATTTTGAATATTTAAAATGATTTATTTTAAATAATAATGACTAGAAATTTATTTTGAATAGAATTAGAACATATAAATTTATTTAAATCGAAACTAGAATATAAATATTTGTTTTAATTATAAAAGGAATTGGAAATGGCGCGGTAGTTTGAAAATTCGATTTCAAATTTCAAATGAATGTACAGGATTCAAAATAAATCAGATTTTAGTGAAAAAGGAATATTTGAATCTATATGAAAAAATCTTTCTAATGGATCTGAAAAATTGAAATTTCATAGTGGGAATAAAAAGTTATGTCCAGTTGAAAATTCACAATAGTCGCTATGAAAATATTGCCCTCAAAAATAGCGATTTTGCAAACGACCTCCGTTTTCGATGAAACCACTTTCGTTGGATCCGAAATGTCAAACTATTGCTGGATTTCAATTTTTATAATTTTTGGAATCAATATGAGAGCGTGGTAGTTTAAACACGTTTGGTAATTTCAGTTTGAATTTAATCGACTGCAAAATGACTGTTTTCAAACGGTATCCAAATTCAACAAAATTAGTTTTGTTAGGACCGTACCATCTAAACATAGCCAGATTTATTTTTTTGGAATTTTCGGAGTCAGTATACGGCCCCAGTAAATTAAAATGTGCATTCGAATTAAATATATATTGATTTATATTTTAATTTTGATAGAAACTGATCATAACAGTCGAATTGGCTTACGACACATATCTCATTGTGTTCGGAATGAGGTAATTAGCTAGGGACGACAGTCGTTGGGTCTCGTTTAGAGTTCGAATAAAAAGTCAACTTTTAAAAAGGAAAAAAAATATTAATTATATATATACCCCTCTGTTTTCTCAAACCTTATCTCTAAAAAATAAAAATCCCGCTGTCGTTCCCAAACCATCCTTCCCCAAATCGAGTGACGCTCTCCTCCCTCCTCCGCTTGCACGTGCCTCCAACGGCGCCGCCGCCATCTCCGACGACCCCCCCTCACGCCTCTCTCCTTCCTCCTCCTCTTTTCCTTCTCAATTTGCAACCCGACGCCCTCACGCTCCAAAAACCGATGCGCCTCCTGACTACTACTCGCCGCCGCATCCACCCACCACCCATCGCTTCCCTCTTCGATGCCCCCCTCCGATGCTCCGCCATCCCCCACCCCCGAAACCCTATGTGAGTTTTTTTATTTTTGTTTATTTACTTTATTTATTTAAGGTAATTAACTTAGAAAAAAAAATCAGTTTTTATACGTTATGGCATGATTTATAAAATTGGATTTTAATATATATAATAGCGAATTAGAAATAGAATATATACATATATAACTTAGTAACAACAAGATTTGATTTTTGAAAACAAAAGGATTTTATTTTTAAAAACAAAAAGATTTGATTTTTGAAAACAAAAAGATTTGATTTTTGAAAGCAGAAAGATTTGACTTTTATAATTAAAAAGATTCGATTTTTGAAAATAAAAGGATGTTGTTTATATAAAAAGGTATGATTTTTGTTTGTAGAAAAGATTATATTTTCATTATAGAAAAATATGATTTCATATATGTAAAAGCGTGATAAAAATATGATTTTTATAAAGCAAACATCGGTATAAAAATATGATTTATATATAAGAAGTAGCGATATAAAAATATTATTTTTATATATGTAGTAGCGAATAAAAATGTGAATTTTAAATATATGAGGCGTTATTAAAAATATGATTTTTAATATAAATTTGGTGACACAGATTGCGATAGAACTGTTGGGAAACAAATCCAAATCCAAATGGTTCAGAACTTCATAAATAGAACTAGAAGAGTGGAACCCACGGTGAGAACTTCTCGCTTTAATTTTATTTTCTAGTTAAAATATATACTAGAATGCAGACGGAGCTTAGCAGCACCCGACACCAGTCGTCCACAGACCGTGGACGACTTGTTTGATTTGATTGCGTTGTGGAAATTGATCGTGATGTGGAATGGAATATAAAATATTCATGTGTTGAATAAAGTGTTAGAACAATAAAAATATCATTTTTATTGTATGAATGAATGAAATAAAATATTTACTGAAATAAAATAAATATTCATTTACAAATCGGACGATTTGTTTATGTACACCCATTTGACTGATATTGATTGGGACGATAAATTTTACACATCGCTCAACTGCAAAAATAAAATCTGTGTTTGTTGTTTGAAACCCCACATGGGTATTGGAATGATATTTGACGTACACTAATCCCAATTATTTAGTTGTATGTCGATCGATTGGTTGACAAACTGTGTAACGTTAATTATTTATATTTAATGCTTATGTAGTTGTGTGATGCACTTTGGATGATTGATGATTGCTTATCATTGTTATTATATACATGTATTGTATGAAATCCATATAATCAACATTATATGGTAATTGACTGTGTCTGATTCCAGTTCAGAAAGAATGAATATTTTAAAATAATGAATATTTTAAAATAATATTCAGTCAAAGATCCAAATATGATTTTGATGTCCGATTTAGGATGTACACGAAAATATTTAAATATGTAAAGCCGTGTTGATTAGATTAACGCCATTTTGACGTAAATGATATTTATATCGATTTTATTCATTTTTATAATAAATTTTAAAAGGAAGTGATTTCAAAATCTAATGTTTTGAAAATATTATCATTTATATATTAATGATATGGAATATTCAATTTTGATTTGAAATTGAATATGAAGTTTAAATCATTTTGAAAATGAATTTAAAATGATTTATAAAATATGTTTTAAATGGAAATCGACAATATATATATATATATATATGTTATATATATATTTAATGGCCTGAATAAAACGCGTCGCGCCGCGGCAGTTCGCGAATTTCGACCATTAACTTCGAATTGATATTACGGGAGATCCAACCGTCGGATTCTCCTAAAACCGGAACTGTTGGGTTCGTATCGAAAAGTTCTTTCCAACGAATACAAGAGATTTGAAATTTAACGGTTGGAATTGGAATTATGTCCAAATCAAAATTGGAAAAGGTCGTTGTAAGTGCAGTTCGATGACCGTTTATGGAAATCGACTGTATGCACCGCGATAAAACTACTAAAAATATCAATAATTTGTGTAAAATCATAATAAATGATTTGGAAAGGATTAGGATGAAAAATTCCATATTTGAAAAGATAAAAATGTATTTTTATCGAAATGAACTAGTTATGAACTAGAATTATAATCCAATATTTTTAAATAAATAAATTGGATTTGAAGTGGTTTTAAAAATAACCAGAATTCCAATATATGAATTGGAATGGATTTGAATCGAAATTATCTTCAGAATATTTCGATATTGGATTCCGTGATTATACGGATATTGTGGAGGAATTTGGAAGATATATACATCGTTATTCCAATACAATATTTGTTGATTTCAGAATTCGATATGGAATATAAGCCGATATATTTTCTATTCGGAGCCTTGTATTTAATATCAAATGAGATTTTGGGTTTATCGTGAATGGTGTCTTTATTAACACTGTTCTTAGACCCAGTTGAGAAAAGGTTAAATCTTTTAATTAAGATTTAAAGGAGTCTACCAATTAATTAAAATTTAATTGGAATTGAATTAAATTGGATTTTGGGTTTGTCGTGAATGGTGTCTTAAATAACACTATTCTTGAACCCCGAGTGAAAAGAACAAATCTTTTAATTAAGATTTAAAGAAGAATTACCAATTAATTAACATTTAATTGGAATCAAAATGGAATGTGAATTGGGTTTATTGTGAGTTGTGTTTTTAATGACATTCGTTCTTTAACCCGATTAATAGAGAAATGCGACTTGGAATATACGAATCTTATATTAAGATTTAATGGGTTTTCCCAAAGTAAAGTTTTCCAATTAATTAATATTTAAATGGAATGGAATTCGATTTGGTAATAATCGAAGTGAGCTTCTATGGAGGAAGACTTTTAATATATATAGAATTTAAAAGGCTATGTCGTTATTCCATGTATACTATTAGTCGGATACGGAAATTGATATCGATTATATATATTGTTCCGTTTTTCGTGAAGATTCCATAATTAATAGAATGAGATTTTGGGTTTATCATGAACCGTATTTTAAATGACTTTAGTTCTTTAACCCAGGTAAAGACAGGATTACCTGTGTAGCATGGTATTTCGAATTGTATGGTTAACCTCTGCTAAATATATATTTGTTTGGTGGAGGAGAATTTATTCTCTTGCTTAACACCCTTCTCTAAGACGTACGAGGTTAGAGGTTATATATCGGCAGAAACCAATAGTACGGTGTGAATTATTGATGCGACATGTTTGATTTCCCATAGTTAAATAATCATTAATATTGATTTTTGGGAAGATTAAAACTAAGTGGAATTTTAGTGAACCTTTAATTAGATTGAAATGAGGATTTGATCATTTAATTATCAAATCTGATAAATGATCGAGAATGGAGTACCACCAGTTTTGCTCCATGCGATAGTTAAATCTTTAATTGGATTTGAACATGAAATGGTAATTAATATTTACCGATAACACTGTGGTGTTAGATATGGAGTATTACCAGTTTTGCTCTAGGGGATGAATAGGTTGGGATTAGGAAATAAAATAAATGATTACTTCAGTGTGGTTCGCTAATCCCGACTAGTTTGAAAAACCTTAATATGGTTTGTTATCCAAAGGAAGATTAAAGAATAAATTTAAAAGAATTTATCTTTGATAAAATTAATGGGGACCTATTCCCTAATGATGTGAATGTTTAAATAATATAATATTTTGGATTGGAATGAGGCGTATGCTGTGTTTGTGCAACACTTGTTTATTATATACGCGAGTTATTCGGGAAGGCCGGGTTTATACCCATTCTGAATAACTGATTCGACGATATGTCAACGATGAAGACGGTTGTAACACCCCACCTCCGTTAAGGTCACTCACAAAGGGAATGCCTTAACTTTGGTGGAGCATTTTAGTAAACAGAATAGAATCTTACAAGACAGATAAAACAATACTTGAAAATTTTATAACTTTATTACAACAGAAACCGAAATAAGCTTGGTTACATCCTTTCAAATCACAATATCAGAATTCAAGTACAAAATATCAGTCTTGTACAAAAGCCTTCAGAATGCATAGTTTAAAATCATAATCCCCACAGAAGAAGACTAGCCATACTTTAAGCACTTCAAGCAGAAGAAATCTGGATCAAGCTAGAGTATTCCCTTCTTAGGAAACCTGAGGGGGAGGGGGAACGGAAGAAAAGGGGCAAAAACAAGCAAGGTCAGACATAAAGTCTGGCAAGTCCAGTGACTTTCAGCATATGCACAGATAATAATAATAATGACATGAAAGCAAAACTGGATAAGAGATGGCAGTAACATGAGCAGCAGATATACTTAGGTTAAACAGTAGAAACAGAATGATGTAGACTAAGCCATGCTTCTTATTTATATCTTACTTCTCTGCACTAATACTAGTATAACAGGATTATGTGTCACCCTAATGTCTAAACTGAAACAGAAACAGGTACAGAATAATTTCCACAGAAGAGAATGCTAGTAATGGGCCTTTACCACCCCAACAGAATTAGACAGAAACATAATGCTAATAATGGGCCTTTACCACCCTAACAGAAGGTACAGAAACAGGTTAATCCCTATGGAAACAGAATGTAGAATTAGGTGTACACTAGTAAATGGGCCTTTACCACCCGAACAGACGGTACCACGCAGAAACAGACAGGTGTTACCACCCAACAGAAACAGACAATACCAATAGAAACAGACAGAACTAAGTGTACCCTAAAACCCTACCCCAAGCGATCGGCTCCCTAATACATAAATACCCTGTGTCGGCCCCACAGTAGGGTGTATACTCCCTAAGTGACAACCAATTGGCACAGACCTATTTACAGATGTCACGGCGTCTTACATCCTCAGAGGCAGACTGGGATCCATGTATCCACATGACCCAGTTGGAACGCACCATCAACACCCTTCGCCATTATCAGAATGAACCGCTTATAATTAGTTCATTAAGCGTGCCCGGACCCTACCTACTGTTGGGTCAAAGTTTTGATACCAGAAAGGGTTACTGACTAATATGGGTCCCAAACAACAGATGACACAAGTAAATTCCCTCCTAACCTTGTGTCCCCAGACTAACAGATTCCAGATTAACTTGTTTACAAATTCAGACATACAGGGATCAGATTTACTAGTTCACAGATCAGAAAATCAAATCAACAAGTTTTCAGACTAACGGATCAGATGTACAGATTTAACAGAATTTCATATTTGTCTAACTTTGTATTGGGCCTATAGATTCATGAACGGGTTTATTATATATTAGTCCAGTTGGTTTAACCCTCTCCACCCAACATGTTTTGGACATCATTTTTATCTCAAATTTGCATAAATTAATTATTAATGCACAGACCTCTCACATTAGGTCGCTAGCTTGTGGCCGCTGGATGGGTCGGGCGGTTCCGGGCAGACTTCTGCCACAAGCCAGACCTAACCTCGTGTCTAAGCATATTATGACTAACTTCTCACATTAGAACCTATTGTTTGCGGCCACTGGATATGCCGGGCGGTTTCGGGCAGGATTACGCCGCAAACTCATTCTAACCTCGAGTTAGCCATGTTCATCTTTGCGGCCAATTAATTAATAATTTACCATTTATGCCAACGCCTAATATACATGTCAATTATTCATAACTATAGCCAATTCAGATTATGTCAATAACAGACTAATTATATCAACTCAACAGATATAGCAGATAATAGATTTTGCAGATTAGGCGACTTAACGGATTTAGCAGATTAAGCAAACTAGCAGATTTAGCAGATAACAGATTAGGCATCTCAACAGATTTAGCAGTTTAGGCATCTCAACGGATTTAGCAGTTTAGGCATCTCAACAGATTTAGTTTAGCAGATTTGGCATTTTCAACAGACTTAGCAGATGATAGATTTAGCAGATTTAATATTTCTAAAGGTTCTGTTTACATGCCTTGCTTAATCATAAATTAGGCCTAAATAATTATCATGATTCACAATATGATCATATACCCCATGTTTGCATAAATTTACATAACACAGAATTGGATATAATTTACCATATAACATATGTTCCCATTTTGGTTAAACTAGCATTGTACAGCAGATTCATCTATAAATTATACCAAATATTACAATGCATGCCATATATCCAAAAATCCCTATTTAGGTGTATTCACACTTAATAGTCCTCAAATCTTATTATAGATTTTAATTTCTACACCTCAGTCACATATCTTCCCCTTCTTCAAATGTGCCACAAATCTAGGTTTTAATCAGGTATCCTATTCTTAAAATCAGATATTGAATTATGTCCCCAAATCACAGATTATCATACATAGCTTGCTCAGATCCAGATCTAGTTTACAACATGTAATATGTATCTAACTAATTACATGCCTACAGTCAAATTTATGCCCCAATTCCTAAGTCATATGTCCAATGTAAATTTTATGCCTCAACTTCTCAAGTCGTATGTTCAATATTCTTTATGCCACAAAACTCAAGTCATAGGTTCAATTATATGCCTTAGATTTATGTCCTAAGTTCCAAGTTCAACCTATGTTCTTTCCTCAAATCAGTCACATATCGGTCATGCCCATTTCATGCATTATTCATTTTATTGTCCCAAATATTTTAGCGTATGTTAATCTCTTATGAGATTGGCTCAGGCTCGTGGTAGCCTGGCTATAGAACAGAAAGCAGAAAGAAATACAGAATAAGGTAGATCTAAACAGAACAGAACAGACATAATCTCAGATTCAGATTTACAATTCATGTCACAATCAGAATTAACGTTTATATCGGAAAATAACTGTACTTGCCTTGATTAGAAAAAGAAAGATAGTTGTAGCGATGTTAGTTGATCTTCTTTAACCGTTGTTGAAGTTTCAAGCTTGAATTGAGTTGCTTAGGTTGATTAGCTTCTAGTTTTGATTCCAGCAGAGTAGCGACGCCATTTTTATTTTTATTTAGAACAGAGGCAGAGTAGAAGCAGAATAGAATTGTGTGTAGAGAAGGCTAGTTTTGGGGCTGTTTAAATAGGTTTAGGCAGATGAATCTGGACAGAAATCGGACTGGAAACATCAGAACGAACACTGGCCCAAAAATGGGCTCTGGGACCAGGTCGACACCCAGGTCGACTGCCCAGTCGACCTGGTCTGGGGGGTCGACTGCCCAGTCGACCTGGGTTTGGGCGGGAAATTTCCCGCCCAGTCTGTTCTGCGTTTGAAATTCGAATTTTGAATTTGAATTCGAGCTGTTTTGAACTCTGAATATTTCTGAAACTTTGGAGGGCCATAACTTGGTCATACGGACTCCGATTCTCACAAACTCAGACTTGTTTTCATGCAAAATTTCGAGACGAACAAAATGGCGCAACCCATTTTCCCTAATTCTTATTTTATATTTTAATTACACTCAGATTTGTAGTTCTTAAATTCACAGAAAATACGGGGTGTTACATTCTCCCCTCCTTAAAGGATTTCGTCCCCGAAATCTTCAAGTTAAGAAGAATGTGTCCTACCATCCAACATCCATCTACTCAATCATCAATCACTGGCGTCCATTGTCCTTAGAAACTTCTAATGTTGTATGAACATATGCAAAGGTGTGTGTATATGTTCCTTATCTAAGGCAAAGATCAGGCGGTCCACTGATTCAGTTGACCTCCTTAATGCGAATTATGCCAGTGCCATGAGTCCAACATGTATGCAATTTTCCTACTCGATACATATCATTTCTATATGAGTGCACAACCATTCAGTCATATGCAACATCCATGTGCTGAGTCAATCATTTTGCATCCACAAAAATTGAAAATGCTCACACATCCATATGCAGTATGAGAGTGTTTTCGAGCCGATCTAGTGCCTAGTGTGTGTATATGCATCCACGAGCAACCACTAGCAACCACTTGCATCCACTTGCAACCATCAAACATAACATGTCTCAAACACATGTTTACACCCATTAGTTTCCACCTAAAGTTCGAAGATTCGATCGATAGGATACAATCGAATGATGGAAGCGAGTACAGATAAAACAAAAACTTGGTTCCCATTAGACATGGGTCCTAAGTATCGGCCTCGAAGACCGAAACCAACATCAAATTGACACACAGAGGATTACCCTCTGTAGATAATGTCAAAACTGGAAATCTTAACCTTATCGGGAATATTCAGATATTTACAGATTACTGGTATAGATCAGATTACCGAATGATTCTTAGGAAACTAAGCATGATAAATCCCAGAATGTATGCGTCCTACTTGATGCCTAACACGAATATCTCTCAAACCCCAATCACAAACAGTCGAGTCATAACCCTTATGGATTTGGGCTACAGCGGAATCAGAAACAATACTAGTATTAAAGTGCAGAGTATCGATTACAGAATCAAAATGCCAGAATTGGAAAGAGTTTTAACTCAACAATCAGATAAGAAAATTAAACCTTCTACTTAAATTTTCTTATTTCTACCCTATCTACCAGTCCCTTGAGCATTCGCCTGTCCTCCAGAAGTGGGTTCTGCCCTCTGCCCTTGCTCTCGTTTCTTCGGGCAGTCCCTAGTGAAGTGTCCCATCTCACCACAGTTGAAGCAAGTGCCCTTCCTTTTTCTGCAATCCTTGTTCAGATGAGTCGAGCTTCCACAAGTAAAGCACTTTTTCCCCTTCTTATCTTCAGACTTCTCATCCTTCTTTTGTGTTTCCTTTTTGGGCCATGCTTTCTTATTCTGTGGTTCTTCCTTCTTTGTCTCTTTCGGGCCCTTGTCTTCCTCGTGCAGTAGTGCCATATCCACCAATTTCTCGTAAGTCGCTCCCATGGGTACATGGGTCATGGCTAGGCTGTGCAGTGGCTCGTTCAATCCTTTAACAAATCGGAGAGCCTTTTTATGCTGAGTGTTGACTAAATCCAATCCGAACCTAGCCAGTTGGTTGAACTGGTTGACGTATTCTTGACCGTCATACTTCCTTGCTTAAGAGATAAGAACTTTTCCAGTTGTAAACTTCGTTCAGCTTGCAAGAGGAATTTTATCTCAAACCTTGTTCTGAAATCCATCCATGTTTCAATTGGCCTCTCGGCGTTAGTGACTTCCCACCAATAGGAAGCTTCGTCTTTGAGCATCCATACCGCCAACTGTACCTTCTGCCTATCGTCCACCTCGAAGATAACGAATAGATCCTCAGTTTCTTTGAGCCAGTTCCTCGCTTCTACGAATGATTCAGTTCCCTTGAAATCCTTCCCACCCATGGCCCTAAAATCTCTACAGATCTTTGAGAAAGCAATTGCACGAGAAGGGGGCGGAGGAGGGGGATCATTTACTGGAACTGCGGCGGCGGTCCTAGCCTCAAGATATTGACGAAACCAACCGGGTACATGAACACCCTCTGGTATCTCAGATGCTTCAGACATGCTGAAAAAAAGGAAAGATTCAATACAAAAAGGACTGAAGGAAAGATATATGGCTCTTGGGGATCATGTTTTTCAAAATAAGCTTTATTTTTGGAAATATTTCCTTTCAAAACCATTTTTTTTAAAATAGTTTTCAAAAACTTTACCCAATCTAGTAACCTTCGGCTCTGATACCAAGTGTAACACCCCACCTCCGTTAAGGTCACTCACAAAGGGAATGCCTTAACTTTGGTGGAGCATTTTAGTAAACAGAACAGAAACTTACAAGACAGATAAAAAAATACTTGAAAAATTTATAACTTTATTACAACAGAAACCGAAATAAGCTTGGTTACATCCTTTCAAATCACAATATTAGAATTCAAGTACAAAATATCAGTCTTGTACAAAAGCCTTCAGAATGCATAGTTTAAAATCATAATCCCCACAGAAGAAGACAAACCATACTTTAAGCACTTCAAACAGAAGAATTCTGGATCAAGCTAGAGTATTCCCTTTTTAGGAAACCTGGGGGGGGGGGGGGGAACGGAAGAAAAGGGGCGAAAACAAGAAAGGTCAGGCATAAAGTCTGGCAAGTCCAGTGACTTTCATCATATGAACATATAATAATAATAATGACATGAAAGCAAAACTGGATAAGAGATGGCAGTAACATGAGCAGCAGATATACTTAGGTTAAACAGCAGAAACATAATGATGTAGACTAAGTCATGCTTCTTATTTATATCTTACTTCTCTGCACTAATACTAGTATAACAGGATTAGGTGTCACCCTAATGTCTAAACTGAAACAGAAAAAGGTACAGAATAATTTCCACAGAAGAGAATGCTAGTAATGGGCCTTTACCACCCCAACAGAAACAGACAGAAACATAATTTCAAGCAGAATTTCGAGACGAATGAAATGGCGCAACCCGTTTTCCCTGATTCTTATTTTATATTTTAATTACACTCAGATTTGTAGTTCTTAAATTCACAGAAAATACAGGGTGTTACAACGGTGGTTGAAGACCTGAGGTCTTCACATCGTTTGCATGATTATTGATGTCTTGATTTGGCTGTACACCCAAGACGAGGTAATAAGTGGTGATCGTCCAGACGTACTTGGAGATCGACGGATATGCAAGGGCCTCTCTCCTGTATTCGACATATAGGATGAGGAATAAGTGCCTTCGGTTTCGTTCAGACCTCGAACAAACTTGTAAATGGACTGTGTGTCTAACATTGGATTTTACTCTGTGTTGATTGATCTCTATTAAATATATATCTATTTGGTGGCAGAGAATTTATTCTCTTTCTTAACACCCTTCTCTGAGACGTACGAGCTCGAAACTTACATATCGACAAACATTAGTCGCATGGCGTGAATTGCCTGTGTGGAAAATGATCAAGGCTTCTGTTGAAAATCAGAGTCTTGTGGTTGATGATCAAATCATAGCTTTAATATAGCGTGGCTTTGTGTATAGCATTAATTCGCGAGCCTCACACCCCGGTGTGGACCAGAAACGGGAGAAGGACTCAGGGAGAACATGCGTTTCTTTCTAGCTATGGGTGGTGTCAGCGTTTACAAGCCCTGACATATTTATATTTTTACCTATGTGGCTGTTGGAATGGGAGGCGCCTCGGATATATCGGTTACGCCGATGGATATTGAGTCATCTCGTTCATTTACGCCCCAAAGGGCGGGGAGACGTATTATTCAGGGATTTTTAATCCACTTAAAATGTGGACCGGCCCTAAAGATCCTAGGTGTAGTTACGACTGTATCCTGAGGCTCGGACTAGAGAGTCTCGAATTCGGTAAGGATGATCCCTTGCCTTGGTTCATGATGGGAATCCAACTTCCAATACGACATTTTACGATTTTGATTGTTGAGCCTAGTATGGAAACATAGTGGGATGGGGCAGTCATGCCGTTTATGATTGATACATTTATATTTGAAGTTGTTTTCATACACTTTACACTATAATAGTATCAAAATGATTTGTTTTTAAACGTACCAAGCTTGTTTGGCTATTATATGGTAAAACTCTATCCTCCGGCTTGCGTTGCATTGTGTGATGGGACCTGAGTCTTATAATAGCTTCATTTTTTCAAAAATCATTGCGCTGTTTATAACTGTTTATGCACTGATATTCTTGGGAGGAAACCTGTTCCGTGTTATACGACGTGGTCCCTTGGTTTACCAAATTTTAAAGGAAAGAATTAAATAACTATTTTAGTTCTGACACCAGTCACATGACTGACCTGGAGTTTATTGTTTTAACCAAAACTCTAGGTGCCCATATTTTCCACACGAGCAGCTAGCAGTTGGGTTTTTGCAGATATTTCTATTCCAGGATCCTGGATTTACAGCTGGAGTAATATTTAGAAAGCTCCGTATCCGTGTATCTCTTTCAATTGTGTTATGTATTATTTTCCGCTGCTATGTAATATATTTTAATCTCCGATATTTTCTGCTGTAAATTATTTATTCATACTCTATTATAATTCTTGTAATCTGATGTAATTATTGTAATTAGCAATGAAATGTTCTCCTGTTTGTGTTATGATCCGTTGTGTTCTCAACTCAATCCGGGCTTTCCTTTACGGGGAAGTTTGGGCATTTCATTTTGGTATCGGAGCTTTGGTTTATAGAGCTCGAAAACAAGACACACTAGAACCGAACGAAAGAATTCATCAGAGATTGGATTAGTAATATCCAATGAGGATGACTTGTTAGAGATGGGATCAGTAGTATCCTAGAACAAGTGTGAAGGGTGTAATTTTTAAAAATAAAAATGAAAACCAATTTCGTTTTGAAAATATAAACCATATTATTCGTATTTGAATATTTATTTTAGAATGATTTTGGACATTCAAGTATATTGAGGTTTTGAATATACGCGTAATTAACGTGTATTCGAAACCTCAAATATACTGGATAGATATGGAATCACACTCTAGTCGCCCGGACATGATCCTAATGATGAAGTATACCATCACCAGTATTTATTTTCGAATTTTGAAAGTGGGATATCTATATATTTCCATTGACTGGTGTGAGAACCAAAACTAGATAGGGTTATTGTTGTGATTTGGCATCAATAATAGATTTTTAGTATATATAACAATTTATGTGTTTGAAACGATAATCCACTAATTGATTGTTGGTTGTGTTGTTTGATTAATTAAAATTTTGAACCATTAAGCCAAATTGAATCAAATTTTGAAATGAAATGAAAATTGTTTGGAATTGCATGCATATACATGTATATACATTGAACAGGTCATAGCATGTACGCAAATAAGAGGAATAAAGTTTTATGCCCGACAAATAGGTACGTGTTTACTAAATTTCGTCTTCTTTTAAAGAGTTTATGAGTCTAAGGCTGACCGCTTGGCAATTTCCTTTTCTTTTAAAGAGTTTATGAGCCTAAGGCTGGCCGCTTGGCAATTTTTCTTTTCTTTTAAAGAGTTTATGAGCCTAAGGATGCCCGCTTGGCATTTTCTTTTTCCTTTGGATTGATGAAGGCCTTGTGAGGCTAGTTGCGGTTTTAAAGTGCTCCTTGTACAAAGGAGTTTATGGCGGAATTTTTCGAAAATTTAGGGTGTTAGCCAAATTTTTGAAAAATTTGAAAATTCTTAGAAACTGAAAAGTTGAAGAATAAAAGCCAGAATGAAAGATGAGTTGATTAGTCAAACAACTTTCAGCTCCGTTCCTTTTCGAGGACGAAAAGTTTTTAAGTGGGGGAGATTGTAACAACCCGGAAAATCAGAACCAATTTAAAATTTGTATTTTAGCAGTTTTAATGAATTTTAAATATTTAAAATGGTTTATTTTAAATAATAACGACTAGAAATTTATTTTGAATAGAATTAGAACATATAAATTTATTTAAATCAAAATTAGAATATAAATATTTATTTTAATTATAAAAGGAATTGGAAATGGCGTGGTAGTTTGAAAATTCGACTTCAAATTTCAAATGAATGTACAGGATTCAAAATAAACCGAATTATAGAGAAACTAGAATTATTTGAATCTGTTTGAAAATACATTTCTGACGGATCTGAAAAATTGAAATTTCATAGCGGGAATAAAAAGTTATGTTCAATTGAAAATTCAAAATAGTCGTTATGGAAACATAGTCCTTAAAAATAGAGTTTTGCAAACGAACTCCATTTTCGACGAGACCACTTTTGTTGGATCCGGAATATCAAATTATTGCTATATTCAAATTTTCATAATTTTTGAAATCAATATGTGAGCATGGTGAATTTAAACGCGTTTGGCAATTTTAGTTTGAATCTAAACGACTGGAAAATGACCGTTTTTCAAATGGTCTTCAAATTCGATGAAATTAATTTTGTTAGGACCGTATCATCTAAACATAGCCAGATTTATTTTTTTGGAATTTTCGGAGTCAGTATGCGGCCCCGGTAAATTAAAATGTGCGTTCAAATTAAATATATATTGATTTATATTTTAATTTTGATGGAAAATGATCGTAACAGTCAAATTGGCTTACGAGACATATCCCATTGTGTTCGGAATGAGGGTAATTAGCTAAGGGCGACAGTCGTTGGGTCTCGTTTGGAGTTCGAATAAAAAGTCAACTTTTAAAAAGAAAAATAAAATATTAATTATATATATACCCCTGTGTTTTCTCAACCCTAATTTCTAAAAATTAAAATCCCGCCGTCGTTCCCAAACCATCCTTCCCCAAATCGAGCGACGCTCTCCTCCCTCCTCCGCTTGTGCGTGCCTCCAGCGGCGCCGCAGCCATCTCCAACGACCCCCCTCGCGCCACTCTCTCCTTCCTCCTCTTTTCCTTCTCGATTTGCAGCCCGACGCCCCCACACTCCAAAACCGACGCGCCTCCTGAACACTACCCGCCGCAACCACTTACCACCCATTGCCTCCCTCTTCGATGCCCCGTCCGATGCTCCCCCAACCCTCTGTGAGTTTTTTTAATTTACTTTATTTATTCAAGGTAATTAGCTTAGAAAAAAAATCAGTTTTTGTAACACTACACGTCCATTAATGTCACTCACCAGCGGAATGCATTAACTTCCATGGAGGTCATAAGTGGATATAGAACAGAGAAATTACAACAAGACAGATAATAAATAGCACTTGAAAATCTAAAACTTCATTTTATTGCAGCGGAAATTAAATATGTCTGTTACATCATAAAACCATAGATCATAACCAAGTACAATATCCATCTTCACAAAAACAAAATACATAATCCCATTACAATAAATAGCCATTAAAAAGAAAGATAACAAGCTGGACTTTACTTCTGCAGTCCAAGCTTTCCAAGAGATAAGTGATCCAACTAGACTCCACTAGAACTTGGCCCAACCTAAGGACCTGAAGGAAAAAAAATGGGAAAGAGGGGGTCAGACATAAAGTCTGGCGAGTATGATAATTCTACAATACTATTATCAAAATAACTGGACTAAGGCATAAGCTGGAAAACAAGGAAATGTCTATGAAAGAGCAGATTAAGGACATAGACAATCGCTAAAGGAAACGTTATAGGCGCTCCTAAATACTAAAGGATAAACACTATACTGCACCACACCAGTCACCCTAAAGATTGATCCCACTTAGCTTCACTTAGAAACTTTCTTAATGGCTTTGCGTACTCCTAGCTGACTACATAGGTGTCGCCTGCCCCTATCTCCACTAAGTGTACCCCACTTTCCATTTTTCGATCGGCTCCCTACTCGTAGATACCCGTGCTAGCCCCACAGTGGGGTGTATCATTCCCCTAAAGTGGCAACCCGATATAACGGAGATGCACGGCTTATATCTACACGATGCAACAACGTCTTACCTACCAGCCCGGGTCCACACACGCATATGAAACCCGTTGGACTTGCGTTGCCACCGCTCCCTGTTTTGGCCTCTTATAGTCAAACCCAGTATGCGTGTCCCGTCCTCGACTTGGGTCGAGCCCACAAAGATACGTTTTGGGATACTGGTTGAAATGGGCCCCCATTATTTCCCACAAGCATTCCACCTAGGCTTGTCCCATTAGTCCATCCACTTAACCCACTTAGTCATGTTCATTTACATGTGTATTTGGTTAAGTCTAATTGTATTTCAAATGCCTCTAAAGGCAACCACTAGATTCCTCATGCCACCCAAGGCACCTACTTAACCCCCATGTCCCACCTTACATGATTATCTGGCTAAGTATTTCTTAATTCATTAAGGCCATAACCTCATAAAGACCTCTCACATTAGACTGGCATTTATGGCAACTGGATTTGCCGGGCGGGTCCGGGCAGTCTTATACCATAAAAGAGTCTAACCTCTTGTCTTTACAACTGTCATGCTTTAGTTTGGGCCTAGGACCTCTCACATTGGGCCGACATTTGTGACTACTGGATTTGCCGGGCGGGTCCGGGCAGGTTTACGTCACAAACGGGTCCAACCTCGTGTCCTAAGCATTGATTATTATTAATAATCCACTTTCCCCAATTTTAATAATTCCCTACTTGAATTATTAATTAATTTCAAATTCAACAATGTCCATAATTGACTCAATTATGGACATCCATTCAAGGCATGCAAAATTATACAAAATTGCACCCAATTTATTAATTCCTAATATCATCCCTACCCCACGTTTGAACTCTTATTCGCAAAATATATATTAGACTCGAATAGTCTAACTCATAGCATAAAAGAGATTATCACAATAACAACATGTATATATGACTAAATGAATCATAATAAGGGGTGAAACTTGCATATGTACAACTTGCATAGGATTATACATGTCATGGATCTAAAGATGTCAACTTGTTCATAATTCACATAATATGATCTCAATCAAATTTCATAAACTTGCATAGGAACATGTGTGAATCAACATCATCTAATCTAACAATATGGGTTTATATGGGTACACCTAACTCAATAGGCAAATTCCCATAATAAAAATTCATTTAGTCATAGATTCATGCATATGGGTACACCTAACTTAATAGGCAAATTCCCATATTCAAGATCCAATTTAAATTGTGGATTCATGTATATGGGTACACCTAACTTAATAGGCAAATTCCCATAATCATGATCCATTTAATTTTTAGAAAAAAAACATAAACTTTAAAACATGATCCAATTTGCATAAATAACAACATCATGATTTTACAACTTGTACGATTCAACACAACTTAACATGATATCATAATCATATAACTTATGGATTTCCAACATATGTGTTAACATGAGATCTACAACATATATAAGATTTATGACATAACATAGCATGATTTACACATAGCATAGCATGATAGCATAACATAGCATAGCATGATTTTCATCATAGCATGGCATAGCATAGGAGAATTTACAACATATAATTTACAACATATGACAACATAATAACATAACAAGAGATCCACAATATAGAATTTACAATTACAATTCACATCACTTTCTTGTGATCCATTCATAACTTAATCGAATTATTTTATAATAACATTGTGAGAATCATCATACTCACAATTTTAAAGAAGAGAAATAGAAAGAGTCTTTGATTTAATTTGTTTGTTGAGTAGATTTAGTTGTAGGCTAGACTTTCTCCTTCTTCTTTAGTTTGTGACGGCTACGCTGAACTCCATGGCAACGGCATGTCGGTAGCTCTCCAATTTTTCAAGTGATTTAGGGTTAGAGTCTACCCACTTATTTATAGATGTTAGGATGCATTTAGGCCATTAGATTTACCCTAGAATAGATTGGAGCCATTAGATTTCGTCCAGCCTTCAAAACACAGCCCGAAAACCCAACCAGATGCACCCAGGTCACCTGGGCTCGACCAGGGAGGTCGACACCCAGGTCGACTCTAGTGTCGACCAGGCCCCCCCAGGTCGACCCCCAGGTCGACCTGGTCTGGGCGGGAGTTTTCCCGCCTGCCTCCATTTCTGTGTTTTTGAAATCTGTTTTAAAATTTGAATTTTTTGTGAAACTTCTCGAGTGCATATCTCGGTCATACGAACTCCGATTCACAAAATTTCGGACTCTATTTCACGTATTTTTCCGAGACGAACACAATGGCGAAGCCCGTTTCCCAATATTCTTATATTTGAAATTAATTATTCTTTCATTTGTGAATATTAGTATTAACTGATTTACGGGGTGTTACATTCTCCCCTCCATAAAGGATTTCGACCCCGAAATCTTCAAGTCAAGGAGAATGTTCAACCTAACATCCAATCAACCATCTACTCAATCATCAAACACTGGCATCCACTGTCCTTATAGACTTCTAATGCTTTTATGTTTAAATGCATAGTGTGTGTATATATCCGTATCTAATGCAAAATCAGGCGGTCCACTGATTCAGTTGACCTCCTTGATGCAATTCATGATAGTGCCATGCATCCATTATGTATGCAAAAGATCCTAATTATTTACATACTACTTCTATATGCGTGCACATCCATTCAACCGAATGCAGCATCTATATGATGGTACAACCATTATACATCCATTATACTAAATACATTCATTTATGCAATATGCAATATGTAGTGACTGAGCCGATCTAGTTCCTAAAGTGTGTGTATATATGCATCCACGAGCAACCACTAGCACCCACTAGCAACCACTTGCATCCATTTTGCATCCATCATACATAACATGTCTCAAACACATGTTTCAACCATAGGATTATCCTAACTAAAGGTCAAAGATACTAATGAGAGGACATACTAAAGATAAGATAAGATAAGCTAAGTGATAAAGGAGAAATTAAAAGACATACCCTCAAAAAGAAAAGGGTACAACGAACGCATCTTCTCTTCTGTCTCCCAAGTAGCGTTGCTCTCATCATCTCCCCATTGCACCTTAACTAATCTGACCTCTCGACTCCTCGACTTTTTGATCTCCGACCCAAGAATGCATGTAGGAGCTCGTCTAATTGTTGCATCACGCTCTATTTCCACCTCTTTAAGCAAGCTCGGCTCTACCACCTCCGCGGTCTTGTGCAAACACTTCCTCAAATGTGATACATGGAATACGTCGTGTACTCCACTAAGTTTCTCAGGCAACTCCACCCTATACGCCATCTTCCCAATCCTGTCTTTTATAGGAAACGGCCCTACAAACCTTGGCGCTAATTTCCCAGCGGACCCAAAGCGAACAACATTCCGTAACGGAGATACTTTGATAAAAACCATGTCCCCAATGTCAAACTCAAGATCTGTCCTCCTCTTATCAGCATACGATTTCTGCCTATCTTGTGCTGCTTTCATCCTCCTTCGAATCAAATCAATCTTCTCCGAGGTTTCCCTAACCATATCGGGCCCAAGTAGGATTTTATCGGTAGATTCCCACCAACATGTAGGCGAACGACAAGGCCTTCCATAAAGAGCTTCGAAAGGTGCCATGCCAATACTAGACTGAAAGCTATTATTATATGCGAATTCTACCAACGGAAGGTGCTCTTCCCATGTACCCCCAAAGTCTAGGATACAAAGCCTTAAAAGATCCTCTAGAATACGATTCACCCTCTCGGTCTGGCCGTCCGTCTGAGGATGATATGCGGTGCTCAAACATAGCTGAGTCCCTACCGCCTCTTGTAAACTCTTCCAAAATTCGCTAGTGAAGATGGGATCACGGTCGCTTACTATACTAGAAGGAATACCGTGTAAACGAACTATCTCTTTAATGTATACAGAAGCCAACCACGGAGCAGTCCTCTTACTTTTCACGGGAATAAAATGGGCGCTCTTAGTAAGTCTATCTACTATAACCCAAATACCCGTATTACCCTTCCTTGATCTTGGTAATCCATCCACAAAATCCATTGAAACGCTTTCCCATTTCCATAGTGGAACTTCCAATGGGTGAAGCAACCCACTGGGTTTCTTTTGTTCCGCTTTTACTCGTTGGCACACCAAGCATCTAGCGACGTACTCGGCCACATCCTTCTTCATACCGGCCCAAAAGAAAACCCGCTTCATATCTTTGTACATCTTGTCTCCGCCGGGATGAATGGTCATCTTTGAGCGATGAGCATCATCAAGAATGGCCTTCCTTAAGTCTTCGTCTTGTGGTACACAAAGTCTATTATCCCTTCGTAACCAACCCTTATCGTCTAGGGTATACCTACGAAGATGGCTAGACGACACCCCTCCTTTGAGCTTTTCTACTATCTCAACCAACTGTGGGTCGTCTTGCTGTGCCTCACCAACTCGTCCTAGAAGTGTAGGTCTAACCTCCAAGGATGCTAACAAACCAGGTACTAGGTCAACGGAGGGTCTAAAGTCAAACATGGAGATGAATTCTAAGCTTCGTCGTTCAACAAACAACGGACTCAAGGACAACCTTTTCCTACTTAAGGCGGCTGCTACCACGTTACCCTTGCCCGGGGTATATGCTATTTCAAAATCGTAGGAGGCTAAGAATTCCATCCACCGTTGCTGCCTTAAATTCAAATCCTTCTGAGAGAATAAGTATTTTAATGATTTATGGTCAGTGAACAGTTCAAATTTCTCACCAAGAAGATAGTGACGCCAAGACTTAAGCGCGAAAACAATTGCGGCTAACTCAAGGTCATGCGTAGGGTAATTCTTTTCATGAACCCTCAACTGCCTTCCACCATAGGCTATTACTCTTCCCTCTTGCATGAGGACCGCGCCAAGTCCCGTCCCACAAGCATCAGTATAGACGGTAAACGATTTATTCCCGTCTGGCAGCACTAAGACTGGGGATGAAGTTAAGGCTCTCTTTAAACGTTGGAACGCATCATCACAATCTTCGTACCACGTAAAAACCAGGTTCTTCTTCGTTAACCGTGTTAATGGAGCTGATATTTTTGCGAAGTCTTTGATAAACTTCCTATAATAGCCAGCCAACCCCAAGAAACTTCTTACTTCGGTTACATTTTTAGGGACCTTCCAATCTTGGATGACCACCACCTTTGCGGGATCCACTGCTATCCCTTCCTTGGAAACCACGTGCCCTAAGAACCGTACTTCTTTCCTCCAGAAGTGACACTTAGAAAATTTTGCCTTAAGGTTATGCGCTCGAAGGGTTTCCAACACTTCCCTAAGATGTAGGGCATGCTCTTCTTCATCCTTAGAAAAGACTAAGATGTCATCCACAAAGACTACCACGAATTTGTTAAGGTACTCCCTAAACACCCTACTCATCAAATCAACAAAATATGCGGGGGCGTTTGTCAAACCAAAGGGCATCACTAGCCATTCATAGAATCCGTCAGGAGTCCTAAAAGCAGTCTTATCTATACTATCCTCAGCCACTCTCAGTTGATGAAAGCCAGTGGCTAAGTCCAACTGCGAAAACACTGAGGTGCCAACTAACTGATCAAAGAGATCGTCAATCCTCGGCAGTGGGTGTCGGTTCTTTTTAGTAAGCTTGTTTAGTTCTCTATAGTCCACACAAAGTCTAAGGGACCCATCCGCCTTTGTAGCAAATACTACTGGAGCACCCCACTCCGATATACTACGTCTTATGAACCCCTTCTCAAGCAACTCCTTCACTTGCTTATTGAGTTCCCTCCTTTCACGAGGAGCCATGTGGCGCACCGGCAAAGATACGGGTTTAGCATTATCCACAAGATAAATTCGAAAGTCTATCTCCCACTTTGGAGGTAAGCCCTTCACCTCCTCAAACACATCCGGATATTCCCGGACCACCTCTACCGATCGCAGATTCTCTACAGACACGTCAAGCGATTCAAGATAACTCAGCATAACGGAATCTATGGGATTACAAAAGATGTCGAGAGTGTTACCAAGGCGAGTCACAAGCCTAACTACTCTCCTTTCACAATCAAGAATGGCCCCATTTCTAGATAACCAATCCATTCCTAAAATTAGCCCATAGCCCGTGAAGCCCAATACATAAGCATCACATCTAAATTCAACGCTAAGTATAAAGATTTTCAAATCCAAACATATCATGGTCAAATGAGCCGAACCCCCAATTGGATTTGTAACAACCAAGGGATCCTCTACTAAACTGGTGTTCAAGTGCAGTAATTCAACTAATGATGCAGAGATAAACGAATGAGATGCGCCAGAATCGAATAAGGTACGGACAGGATGATCAAACAGAAAAACTAAGCTTTCAACAGAAATTGTTCTACCTCTTTCTTGCAGCGGTGGGGCCGCAATAGCCTGAACTTGCCCCCTTGCCTGCCCTGGTGCCATAAGAGCCTGCACCTGTCCTCCCGAGGTAGACCCTTCCCTCTGCCCCTTCTTTGGGCAGTCCTTCACCAAATGTCCCGCATCTCCACAATGAAAACAACCAGTCTTCTTTTTCTTTCTACAATCTTTGCTGAGATGGCCAGGCGTCCCACAATTGAAGCATCTCTTCTTCCCTTTGCCATTATTGTTTTTACCACCCTTCTTATTTTGCTGTTGGGGTTTCTTCGGATCCCCTTTCTTTTCAACTGCCTTATCCTCATGCATAAGTGCCATTTCTACTAGCCTTTCAAAGGTGGCTCCCATAGGGATGTGGGTCATAGCCAACCTTGCAACGGTTCATTCAAGCCTCTAACGAACCTCAAAGCTTTCTTCTCTGGCGTGTTCACCAACTCCAAGCCAAACCTTGCTAACTGATTAAATTTATTGACATATTCCTTCACTGATAAGCTCCCTTGCTTTAATGTCAGGAATTTTTCCATATTTAAATTCTCCTCTGCCCTTGAAAGAAACTTTGCCTCAAACCTTCGTCTGAAATCCGCCCATGAATCAACTGGACGTTCCCCGTTAGTGACCTCCCACCAAAATGAGGCCTCTCCCTTCATTAACCAAGCAGCTAAACGGAATTTCCTCCCATCTTCCACTTCAAAGATATCCAACAATTCCTCAGTCTCCTTAAGCCAGTCTCTAGCCTCCACAAACGTCTCAGTCCCTTGAAAAGTTTTTCCTCCCATAGCCTTAAATTCCTTGCACGTCTTTGCAAAAGTGTCAACACGAGGAGGAGGAGGAGGAGGAATGGGTGCAACTGGGGGTGGAGGAGCATCTGCTGGGCCTGCAGTGGTGGCCCTAGTCTCCAAATATCTCATAAACCACCCTGGAACCGTCACACCTTCTGGGAGATTAAGATCTTCAGCCATGTTGAAACGAAAAAGGAAAGATTCAAAATGGAGAATTCGAAAGATAAAGATAAGGATATGGCTATTTGGGATTATGTTTTTCATAAAAACTCTCTCTAAATAACATGTTTTTGAAAGCACTTCTTCCAAAAATACTTTAGAAAAATATTTTTCTAAAAATTTTATCTGTTCTAGTAACCTTATGCTCTGATACCACGTGTAACACTCCACGTCCATTAATGTCACTCACCAGGGGAATGCATTAACTTCCATGGAGGTCATAAGTGGATATAGAACAGAGAAATTACAACAAGACAGATAATAAATAGCACTTGAAAATCTAAAACTTCATTTTATTGCAGCGGAAATTAAATATGTCTGTTACATCATAAAACCATAGATCATAACCAAGTACAATATCCATCTTCACAAAAACAAAATACATAATCCCATTACAATAAATAGCCATTAAAAAGAAAGATAACAAGCTGGACTTTACTTCTGCAGTCCAAGCTTTCCAAGAGATAAGTGATCCAACTATAGACTCCACTAGAACTTGGCCCAACCTGAGGACCTGAAGGAAAAAATATGGGAAAGAGGGGGTCAGACATAAAGTCTGGCGAGTATGATAATTCTACAATACTATTATCAAAATAACTGGACTAAGGCATAAGCTGGAAAACAAGGAAATGTCTATGAAAGAGCAGATTAAGGACATAGACAATCGCTAAAGGAAACGTTATAGGCGCTCCTAAATACTAAAGGATAAACACTATACTGCACCACACCAGTCATCCTAAAGATTGATCCCACTTAGCTTCACTTAGAAACTTTCTTAATGGCTTTACGTACTCCTAGCTGACTACATAGGTGCCGCCTGCCCCTATCTCCACTAGGTGTACCCCACTTTCCATTTTTCGATCGGCTCCCTACTCGTAGATACCCGTGCTGGCCCCATAGTGGGGTGTATCATTCCCCTAAAGTGGCAACCCGATATAACGGAGATGCACGGCTTATATCTACATGATGCAACAACGTCTTACCTACCAGCCCGGGTCCACACACGCATATGAAACCCGTTGGACTTGTGTTGCCACCGCTCCCTGTTTTGGCCTCTTATAGTCAAACCCAGTATGCGTGTCCCTTCCTCGACTTGGGTCGAGCCCACAAAGATACATTTTGGAATACTGGTTGAAATGGGCCCCCATTATTTCCCACAAGTATTCCACCTAGGCTTGTCCCATTAGTCCATCCACTTAACCCACTTAGTCATGTTCATTTACATGTGTATTTGGTTAAGTCTAATCGTATTTCAAATGCCTCTAAAGGCAACCACTAGATTCCTCATGCCACCCAAGGCACCTACTTAACCCCCATGTCCCACCTTACATGATTATCTGGCTAAGTATTTCTTAATTCATTAAGGCCATAACCTCATAAAGACCTCTCACATTAGACTGGCATTTATGGCAGCTGGATTTGCCGGGCGGGTCCGGGCAGTCTTATACCATAAAAGAGTCTAACCTCGTGTCTTTACAACTGTTATGCTTTAGTTTGGGCCTAGGACCTCTCACATTGGGCCGACATTTGTGACTACTGGATTTGCCGGGCGGGTCCGGGCAGGTTTACGTCACAAACGGGTCCAACCTCGTGTCCTAAGCATTGATTATTATTAATAATCCACTTTCCCCAATTTTAATAATTCCCTACTTGAATTATTAATTAATTCCAAATTCAACAATGTCCATAATTGACTCAATTATGGACATCCATTCAAGGCGTGCAAAATTATACAAAATTGCACCCAATTTATTAATTCCTAATATCACCCCTACCCCACGTTTGAACGCTTATTCGCAAAATATATATTAGACTCGAATAGTCTAACTCATAGCATAAAAGAGATTATCACAATAACAACATGTATATATGACTAAATGAATCATAATAAGGGGTGAAACTTGCATATGTATAACTTGCATAGGATTATACATGTCATGGATCTAAAGATGTCAACTTGTTCATAATTCACATAATATGATCTCAATCAAATTTCATAAACTTGCATAGGAACATGTGTGAATCAACATCATCTAATCTAACAATATGGGTTTATATGGGTACACCTAACTCAATAGGCAAATTCCCATAATAAAAATTCATTTAGTCATAGATTCATGCATATGGGTACACCTAACTTAATAGGCAAATTCCCATATTCAAGATCCAATTTAAATTGTGGATTCATGTATATGGGTACACCTAACTTAATAGGCAAATTCCCATAATCATGATCCATTTAATTTTTAGAAAAAAAACATAAACTTTAAAACATGATCCAATTTGCATAAATAACAACATCATGATTTTACAACTTGTACGATTCAACACAACTTAACATGATATCATAATCATATAACTTATGGATTTCCAACATATGTGTTAATATGAGATCTACAACATATATAAGATTTATGGCATAACATAGCATGATTTACACATAGCATAACATGATAGCATAACATAGCATAGCATGATTTTCATCATAGCATGGCATAACATAGGAGAATTTACAACATATAATTTACAACATATGACAACATAATAACATAACAAGAGATCCACAATATAGAATTTACAATTATAATTCACATCACTTTCTTGTGATCCATTCATAACTTAATCGAATTATTTTATAATAACATTGTGAGAATCATCATACTCACAATTTTAAAGAAGAGAAATAGAAAGAGTCTTTGATTTAATTTGTTTGTTGAGTAGATTTAGTTGTAGGCTAGGCTTTCTCCTTCTTCTTTAGTTTGTGACGGCTACGCTGAACTCCATGGCAATGGCATGTCGGTAGCTCTCCAATTTTTCAAGTGATTTAGGGTTAGAGTCTACCCACTTATTTATAGATGTTAGGATGCATTTAGGCCATTAGATTTACCCTAGAATAGATTAGAGCCATTAGATTTCGTCCAGCCTTCAAAACACAGCCCGAAAACCCAACCAGATTCACCCAGGTCACCTGGGCTCGACCAGGGAGGTCGACACCCAGGTCGACTCTATTGTCGACCTGGCCCCCCCAGGTCGACTCCCAAGTCGACCCCCAGGTCGACCTGGTCTGGGCGGGAGTTTTCCCTCCTGCCTCCATTTCTGTGTTTTTGAAATCTGTTTTAAAATTTGAATTTTTCGTGAAACTTCTCGAGGCCATATCTCGGTCATACGAACTCCGATTCACAAAATTTCAGACTCTATTTCGCGTATTTTTCCGAGATGAACACATTGGCGCAGCCCGTTTCCCAATATTCTTATATTTGAAATTAATTATTCTTTCATTTGTGAATATTAGTATTAACTTATTTACGGGGTGTTACAGTTTTTATACGTTATGGCATGATTTTAATATATATAATAGCGAATTAGAAATAGAATATATATATATATATATAGCTTAGTAACCAAAAGATTTGATTTTTGAAAACAAAAAGATTTGATTTTTGAGAACAAAAAGTTTGATTTTTGAAAACAAAAAGTTTGATTTTTGGAAACAAAAAGATTTGATCTTTGAAAACAAAGAGATTTGACTTTTATAAATAAAAAGTTTCGGTTTTTGAAAATAAAAAGGTGTTGTTTATATAAAAAGATATGATTTTTGTTTATAGAAAAGATTAGATATTTCATTATAGAAAAATATGATTTTCATATATGTAAAGGCGTGATAAAAATATGATTTTTATAATGCAAACACCGGTATAAAAATATGATTTTTATATAAGAAGTAGCGATTTAAAAATATGATTTTTATGTATGTAGTAGCGAATAAAAATGTGATTTTTAAATATATGAGGCTTTATTAAAAATATGATTTTTAATATAAATTTTGTGACACAGATTGCGATGGAACTGTCAGGAAACAAATCCAAATCCAAACGATTCAAAACTTCAGAAATAGAACTAGAGGAGTGGAACCCACGGTGTGAACTTCCCATTTTAATTTTATTTTCTAGTTAAAATATATAATAGGATGCAGACGGTGCTTAGCAGCACCCGACACCAGTCGTCCACAGACTATGGACAACTTGTTTGATTCGATTGTGTTGTGGAAATTGATTGTGATTGTGATGTGGAAAGGAATATAAAATATTCATGTGTTGAATAAAGTGTTAGAACAATAAAATTATCATTTTTATTGTATGAATGAATGAAATAAAATACTTACTGAAATAAAATAAATATTCGTTTACAAATCGGATGATTTGTTTATGTACACCCATTTGACTGATATTGATTGGGACGATAAATTTTACATATCGCCCAACTGCACAAATAAAATCTGTGTTTGTTGTTTGAAACCCCACACGGGTATTGGGATGATATTTGACGTACACTAATCCCAATTATTTAGTTGTATGGCGATTGATTGGTTGACAGACTGTGTAAGCGTTAATTATTTATATTTAATGCTTATGCAGTTGTGTGATGCACTTTGGATGATTAATGTTTGCTTATCATTGTTATTATATACATGTATTGTATGAAACCCATATAATCAACATTATATGGTAATTGACTATGTCTGATTCCAGTTTAGAAAGAATGAATATTTTAAAATAATATTCAGTCAAGGATCAGAATATGATTTTTATGTCCGATCCAGGATGGTCACGAAAATATTTAAATATATAAAGCCATGTTGATTAGATTAACACCATTTTGACATGAACGATATTTATATCAATTTTATTCATTTTTATAATGAATATTTAAAAGGAAGTGATTTCAAAATCTAATGTTTTTAAAATATTATCATTTATATATTAATGATATGGAATACTCAATTTTGATTTGAAATTGAATATGAAGTTTAAATAGTTTTGAAAACGAATTTAAAACGATTTATAAAATACGTTTTAAATGGAAATCGACGAAATATATATATTATATATATTTAATGGCCTGAATAGTACACGCCGCGCCGCGACATTTCGCAAATTTCGACCTTTGACTTCGAATTGATATTACGGGATATCCGACCGTCGAATTCTCCTAAAACTGGAACCATTGGGTTCGTATCGAAAAGATTTTTCCAACGAATACAAGACAGAAATCTAACGGTTGGATTTGGAATTATGTCCAAATCAAAATTGGAAAAGGTCATTGTAAGTGCAGTTCGATGGCCGTCTATGGAAATCAACTGTACGAGCCTTGATAAAATTATTAAAAATACCAATAATTTGTGTAAAGTCATAATAAATGATTTGGAAAGGATTGGGATGAAAAATTCCATATTTGAAAACATAAAAATATATTTTTATCGAAATGAACTAGTTATGAACTAGAATTATAATCCAATATTTTTAAATAAATAAATTGGATTTGAAGTGGTTTTAAAAATAACCAGAATTTCCAATATATGAATTGGAATGGATTTGAATTGAAATTATATTCGGAATATTTCGATACTGGATTCCGTGATTATACGGATATTGTGGAGGAATTTGGAAGATATATATCGTTATTCCAATACGATATTTGTTGATTTCAGAATCCGATATCGAAAATAAGCCAATATATTTTCTATTCGGAGCCTTGTATTTAATATCAAATGGGATTTTGGGTTTGTCGTGAATGGTGTCTTTATTAACACTGTTCTTAAACCTAGTTGAGAAAAGGTTAAATCTTTTAATTAAGATTTAAAGGAGTCTACCAATTAATTAATATTTAGTTGGAATTGAATTGAATTGGATTTTGGGTTTGTTGTGAATGGTGTCTTAATAACACTGTTCTTGAACCCCGAGTGAAAAGAACAAATCTTTTAATTAAGATTTAAAGAAGAATTACCAATTAATTAACATTCAATTGGAATTGAAATGGAATGTGAATTGGGTTTACTGTGAACTGTGTTTTAACGACATTCGTTCTTTAACCCAATTAACAGAGAAATGTGATTTGGAATATACGAATCTTATATTAAGATTTAATGGGTTTTTCCAATGTAAAGTTTTCCAATTAATTAATATTTAATTGTAATTGAATGGAATTCGATTTGGTAATAATCGAGGTGAGCTACTGTGGAGGAAGACTATTAATATATATGGAATTTAAAAGGCTATGTCGTTATTCCATGTGTAATATTAGTTGGATACGTAAATTGATATCGATTATATATATTGATATGTTTTCCGTGAAGATTCCATAATTAATGGAATGAGATTTTGGGTTTATCGTGAATAGTGTTCTAGATGTCATTAGTTATTTAACCCAGGTAAAGATAGGATTACATGTGTAGCATTGTATTTCGAACTGTATGGTTGACCTCTGCTAAGTATATATCTGTTTGGTGGCGGAGAATTTATTCTCTTGCTGAACACCCTTCTCTAAGACGTACAAGCTTAGAGGTTATATATCGGCAGAAATCAATAGTATGGTGTGAATTATTAATGCGACATGTTTGATTTCCCAAAGTTAAGTAATCATTAATATTGATTTTGGGAAGATTAAAATTAAGCGGAGTTTTAATGAATCTTTAATTAGATTGAAATGAGGATTTGATAATTTAAATAATCAAATCTAAGAAATGATCGAGAATGGAGTATCACTAGTTTTGCTCCATGCGATAGTTAAATCTTTAATTAGATTTGAATGTGAAATGCTAATTAATATTTATCGATAACACTGTGGTGTTGGATATGGAGTATTACCAGTTTTGCTCCATGGGATGAATAGGTTGTGATTGGGAAATAAAATAAAGGATTACTTCGGTGTGGTTCGCTAATCCCGACTACTTTGGAAAACCTTAATATGGTTTGTTATCCAAAGGAAAATTAAAGAATAAATCTAAAAGAATTTATCTTTGGTAAAATTAATGGGAACCTATTCCCTAATGGTGTTAATATTTAAATAAAATAATATTCTGGAATGGAATGAGGCGTATGTTGTGTTTGTGTAGCACTTGTTTCTTATATATGCGAGTTATTCGGAAAGGCCGGGTCTATACCCATTCTGAATAACTGATTCGACGATATGTCGACGATGAAGACGGTGGTTGAAGACTGGAGGTCTTCACATCGTTTGGATGATTACTGATGTCTTGATTGGGCTATACACTCAAGACGAGGTAATAAGTGGTGATCGTCGAGACGTACTTGGAGATCGACGGATATGCGAGGGCCACTCTCCTGTATTGGACATATGCGATGAGGAATAAGGTAACTCCGGTTTCGTTCAGACCGAGAATGAACTTGTAAATGGACTATGTGTCTGACATTGGATTTTACTCTGTGTTGATTGATCTTTATTAGATATATATCTGTTTGGTGGTAGAGAATTTATTCTCTTGCTTAACATCCTTCTCTGAGACGTACGAGCTTAGAGGTTATATATCGACAGACATCAGTTGCATGGCGTGAATTTCCTGTGTGGCAAATGATCAAGGCTTCTGTTGAAAAGCAGAGTTGATGATCAAAGCATAGCTTTAATATAGAGCCGCATTGTGTATAGCGTTAATACGCGAGCCTCACACCCGGTGTGAACCAAAAACGGGAGAAGGACTCAAGGAGAATGTAACAACCCAACTTTCGAACACCTCGGAAGTTGTATCATTATATAAGAATAAAAGATAGATAGAAGATAAACTACAGAAAACATCAGAATCTCACAGCGGAACTTGATTATAACATAGCAACCCAAAATATTACATATCATAGGTCAAGTACGTTAGAGTACTGCATACATAGGGATACATTAAAAGTCAAGTACATTAGAGTACTACTTACATAGGGATACATGTCATCATGATTACATAATTATCATTCATGATACTAACTTACAGAATAACAGTACATAATACCATAAGTGGACCAACATTTGGATAATTATACATAACATAAGATAGATATGCCAACATTTCAGATCCTGCCTCCTGCTACTCCCAAGTTACGTAAAACTCTGGATCACTTGTCTATTCATAACAAGTGCTATGAATACCCAAGAGTTTAAAGGAAAACACAGAAAAATAAACTCTGGGTCAGTCATGGACTGGTATGAGTAAACGATTTATAAACAAGTTTAAATAAATCACAATGATTCATAAGACCGCGCCGTAAATACAGAACGGGTTTTTTTCCTTATGATGATCAAAAGCTGTCTGTATACTTAAAAACAGATATTATGATAATGTCTAGGGTTTCCACAAATAATTATTAATCTAGTAAAATGGTTTCATCTCACATTTTACTATATAGTATACAAACAAAGCCATTAAACGTGTATGGTTAATGGATTTCCAACTATGACAAGGTATGGAACCACCTTTCGGTAGTGTATCTCTAGATACGAATACACTGGGTTCAACAAGAACTTCTTGTAACCCGGCCACACATGACCGACCACTCATTTCTCTTGAGTGTATCAAATGTATATCACTAATGGTTATGTACGGCAACCATTCCCCGAATCGGGACAGGATCGATAAAATAAGAAACAAGCAGATCTCTCTATATAGGTGATAATACATCCTAATGGGAGCGAACCACATAGCCATGCTGCCTGCCCGATTTTTGTCATTTCCTGGTTGTGAAGCTTGAAGCTAAACTTATCTTGACAACCACCTTTATTTTCTTTGAACGCCACATTGTCAAACCCGCTAATTACTAATTGACTTCTTCAAATATATATTACAAGTATAAAGAAAGAGAAACGAATTCCTCTGCCACTTATAACTACGTTTGAAAAGATCAATGTACGTGATTAGTTTAGGAGTACTCTGTCAGACGTTCGTCCTTACAAGTTGTCCTGGGACTGGACAAGCTGAAGATATTGTTTTATAAACCTATCTCAGTTAATTTCTACCCAGGATTTTATAAAACAATTCTTGTATTTCTCCGTCTTTTATTTTCCTCGATAAATCTTCGACGTGCAACGTAGAAATAGTTTTGAAGTGGAATATTCATTCCGGTCTCTTCGAATCGATATACGTACTGTCTTTATAAAATTATCAGTCTAACTTGGTTAATCTACATCTCTTTAAAATTTGAACAAATAAAGCGTGTGCGTCGCACACGGTATTTTCATTGTCTGTTATCTGAGCTTTTACGGTGTTTAACATCTCTGTTCTTTTCTGTAAATTATTCCCTTACATCTAGTTTATCATAAATTAATGAAATTTATAATTTATATAAATTATTTTCTTTTACATTAAAGTTCCAAAACCGTCGACTTCCTATAGTCGAGCTCTGCCCTTGGTGTTCTGCGGTTTTCTTCCTCTGCCACCGTCTATGACACTTTAAATAAAAACTTCTCCTTTTTATTTAAAAATAAAATCCTTCTTTGTTTTATTTAATTTCCTATTTTTAAATTTACACTGTTTTTAATTAAACTCTTATTCAAAAATTCTATTTTTGAAAATGTTTAACAAAAGTACCAAGTGCCGGTTTTAAACTGTGGTATGCGCATGTAAATTCTGCTCTGGATCTCGTGTTCATCCTGAAGTGCCAAAGTACCAGGTGGTACTTCCGATTGCCAAAGTACCACGTCCAGTTACCGTGTTCCACGCCTAAAATCACTTGCGCCCCCCATATTTTCATCTCCTCCCAAAGTACCAAGTGGTACTTCCCATTTGCCGAAATACCAGCCCCTGCTACCGTGCCAAACCCTCTTTTTCACCACAAACCATCAGCCTGATAAAGTACCAACCCTTCACAGCTAAAACCCAATCCAAGAAAAGTCCTTCCAGCTCACACCTCGCCGCATCCCCTACTGCTCCCGTCGTGGTGTAGTTCATTTGTGTACTTGAGTAACCCAACACGAAAAAGAAAACCCCTCGATCCTTCAAACTCAAATTTTTACTCGTTAGAAAAATTGTTTTGTATTTTTCCTACCATCTAGATGTCATTACGCCCCTTCTCCCCTGGTTACATGATCAGTTATCATGTGGATCAACAGTAATGGCCCCAAATGTTATTTTCGACTTAAACTCCCTTTCCCTTGATCCCCTTTACTGAAAATGAGGTTGTTTGATTCAAAAATCATAGTTTCTGTTACTGATCAGGTTCATATACTTATATATCATAACTAGATGGGTTGGCTCATATTGGTTTTTGACAGTTTTGTTTACTGTCAACCTACAGTGCTCAGGAATGTGTTTTGTACAGGTTATATATATATGGTATAACTTATAAATGTTGCTTATATACACATGTGAAACATATATGTAAGTGCTGGGGTATGTTCTTAATACTTATGTAAAATGGAATCAAACAAGGCACTGTTTGATCACTAAATGGATACATAGTTTTACTTTGACAGGCATGGTTGACATCTTTGTTCAACCAATATAGGTGACGACATATATACAGGAGATTCAAATGTCATTCAAAAACCGAATATACATTCCATGAATTCACCCACAAAGCAAATGTTTAACATAACACACAACATGGTTTAACAGGGCATTCATAGTTCAATGATAATTAACATGTCATATCTAGGGGGTTTCTTCTTCTTCTTTTGATCACGCAATCATGGTTTTTAGCAATAAAGTTTAGCAATAAATTCAGTGCAGCACACATGTATATATTTATCAACTTGCATGATTTAAATCAGTAGAGTAGTGAATGTTTACTCACTTAGATGCTGCCGTTAAAGTTTCCCTTTCCCTTTTGATTTTGCTCGAAAATAAAGTGATTCAAAAAGAGAAAAAGTATCAGCCTATTTATAGGAAAAACAAGAAATAAAAAAATTGTTTCTTTACATTTCTTAAATGAGAAAAATCCTTCTTTTCTCTGGTCATGTTAGCGCAGATGTTCAGGCTACAAAGCAGAGAATGTTTCCTTTATGATGCTAAGTTTTGTTTGTGCAAGTAATGGTGGATGTCCTTATATCCACTATTATTCTCAAGTATGACAAAACCATTTAATGTTATGGTCCTTTCATATCAATACTTCCTATAAAATCCTTCCATATGTATGGATGAAACAACGGGAAGTTTTCTCTTTTGGTAAACTTTACACATATTAAAAGCTTTAAATTAAATTCTAAAGTTCTAAATTTTAAGTATGTTCTCCCTTAAATGCTTCTCTGCGCAAGCCAAGAGAATGATGGCAATTTCTCCCATTAAATCTTCTTGAAACACTTAAGTGTTTTAGCAACTAATCATGTGTCATGTTGTTCTTGTCCTTGCGCAAGACTTGGTTGATTACAAACCTTACAAGTTTAAATGTTTAACAAAGTTTTTCTTAGAGAAATTGATGTGCATATGTGTAATGTTTTTACCCATTTGTCTTGCTGCATGTCCCTCTTGTTATTTGTGCAAAAATGGCTTGAGTTCATTGATGTCAAATGGATAAATATACAAAGGTTAACTAGTTAGTGTAGGTGCAAGTGTATGTTGTTCTCTAGGTCCATTTGCTCTTTAAATCAATTTAAACTTTACTAAATGTTGAGTTACACTTGCTACTAAATGTGTATACTATATGATTTGAATTACCATTTTAAATATGTAGTTGCATACATATTGGATTCAAGTTGTAGTAAAGAAAGCTTTATTCTCTTTTCTCACTTTGTGTAAATGAAATATCTAACATAAATAAGTTTTGGTTATCAATGTTTTGTTCATTTAAAATTTTAACACATTTTAGTTTCGTAAAAAAAAAATCTCGGGTCATTACATTCTTTCCCCCTTATAAAAATTTTGTCCTCGAAATTTGTAAACAGAGATATAACAAGCCAAAAGTGATATGTCATGCCATCATAGAAAGTGCTACAAATAATACGATAAGTGCTATACCCGACTAGTTTGAGTTATAGTCATAGTGCGATAACAAGTGCTATACTCGACTAGCTCGAGTTATAGTCTAATAAAAAGTCCTATATACAAACATAACATACCCTCCTACTCGGAGTCATCGCTACTAATCTCGATAACGTCATCCACTTCGTCATCAGAGACATTGATGACCTCGACTACATCGTCATCCTCATCCATATCTTCATCATCTGATATGCAAATGACTTCCACTCCCTCGTCTTCCTCATCATATGATATACAAATGACTTCCACTCCCTCGTCTTCCTCATCATCTGATAGGCAAATGACCTCAACAGGTGAAGGTGGGTGCAACATCATGTCGGGATAAACAAAGTCCTCTGTAAACTCCTGATAGCCTCCTGCAGCATGGTATTGCAATACGTCATGGATATACTGTGCCCACGCAGCAGTCAACTGATCATATGGCTCGATGGGTGGAGTCTCTACTACTGGATCTACCTGCATGAGTTCCAGTACGACCTGATCTTCTTCTTCTTCTTCCATTTCCTCCTCCTCCATAGGCTCTTTGTATTCCTCGATATCCTCTAATCTCATATCTGAGTCGTCGTCATCATCACCACTACTGTCATCACCCTCTCCATCAAGATCCATCTGCTGGCCCTCCCCATCCTTTCCATCTCCCTGGTCCTCAGAAAAAACTACGCTCTCCTCCTCCTCCTCCATAGGCTCTGGCTGTCCTGGGATGGGCTCATCTGAATCCATATCTCTACCCTCATCATCACGGGGTGGTACTATCTCAGTCCTATCGCTAGAACCTACTAACTCATGAATACGGACACTGTCATGGAACCTCAATATCTGTGAGGGGGTTAATCTCTTCCTAGCGGTCCTATTGAATAAGGGTGTCATCTGATAATAAGGAATAGATATCAGAAAGTGAACATAAACTGTAAAAAGTTCATAAGCCCTAAGAATACTGAATCCTCAATAACACATGCTGATAAAATGAAAAGTCCATAATTTCATTTCTAATATAGGATAACATCCCAAAACGATACATATGATAACATCCAAAACGATACATAAGATAACATCCAAAACGATACATAAGATAACATCCGATATACGATACATATCATACAATAAACTGACACTTAGTCCATAACAAAGTTCAGATAAAACTCCTTGACGTGCTGCTCTGTGTCCCAAGTACTGTCATTTGGGTTCTTGCTCCATTGTATTTTGAGTAGCTTCACAATCTTGCTTCGGAGTCGCTTCTCTTCTTTACCAACCACATAGACTGGATATCGAATCATAGTCATGTCTGGTTCAATCTCGCGATCTTCCTGAACGGATGGTTCCAAAATCAAAGATGGGTCGTGAACACATTTCCAAAGACGGGATACGTGAAAAACATTGTGAATCCCTGCCATCTTTTCTGGTAATTCTACTCGATAGGCTAGTGATCCAATTTTCTCAATAACACGGAAAGGTCCTAAAAATCGTGAAGCCAACTTCCCTGTTTTACCAAATCTGATTGCTCCTCTGATAGGTGCAATATTCACAAACACTAGATCTTCAACAGAAAAATTTAGATCTCTTCACCTTTGGTCTGCGTAACTCTTATGTCGATCCTGGGCTTCTTTCATCCTAATCTTAACTAACTCAACCTTCTCTATTGCCTCTCGGATCATATCTGGACCGAGAACAAGTTTATTATCGGACTCAACCCAACAAGTCGGTGATCTACACGGTCTTCCATAGAGAGCTTCGTAGCCATACCTATACTGGTTTGATAACTATTGTTATAGGAGAATTCTACCAGATACAAGTGATCCTCCCATGATCCTCCAAAGTCAAGAATACGTGCTCTCAATGGGTCTTCTGAAATTCGGTTTACCCTTTCCGTTTGGCCGTCTGTTTGCGGATGGTAAGCCGTGCCCAGATGTAGTTTAGTGCCCAAGGTCGTTTGAAGTGCTCCCCAAAATTTACTAGTAAATAAGGGATCTCTATCGCTTACAATATTCCCTGGGACTCCATATATTCTTACAATCTCTCTCATGAAAAGTTCGGCTAGTGAAGCTGTATTTCATGTCGGTTTTACCAGAATGAAATGTGCACTCTTCGTTAGTTGGTCTACGATAACCCATACTCCTTCATATCCTCTCCTTGTCTTGGGTAATCCATCAATGAAATCCATTGATATCATTTCCCACTTCCAATTGGGAATCTCCATTGGTTGCAATAATCCTGCTGTTTTCTGGTGATCTCCTTTGATTTGCTGACAGTTCAAACAATTATTTACATAAGTCAAAATGTCCTTCTTCATTCCAGGCCTCCAAAATGTGCGTTTCATGTCTCTATACATCTTCTAAATTCCTGTGTGCAGCTTTGACTTATGACATTCGTTAACACTTCTTGCTTTAGTCCGTCAATATCAGGAACACACAGTCTCCCGTTTATCCTGAGAACACCATGATTATCCAATTCCAGGCCACCAAAAATGTTGCGTTATGTGGCAAAACGCTGTGATAGTAAAGAACATGTAAACTTCCAGAAACGCTGTGATATGTGGCAAAATGCTGTGATAGTAAAAAAATTGTAAACTTTGAAAATGCTATGATATGTGGCTAAACGCTGTTGAAAAGGGAAGATAACGACATTTCTGGAACAATATAAAACGCTGTATAGACATAAAGACAACACCATTTGAAACACTGTAATATGTCAATTTTCTACAGCATTTTTGAAAACGCTGTGATATACCCAGGGACCTATAACAGCACGTTGGTAGACAGCGTTCATCAAAACGCTGTTAAAGGCTATAACAGCATTTTTTCAATGCTGTGAATAGACATATTTCTTGTACTGGATCTATAATTAGAAGTAGATCTGACATGATAAAGATTTAGATCCAAGTCATAGTTAATTCATAATATCATAGGTTCACAAATTACAATATATCTGATATGATTCAGTCGCAAGGATAGAACCAAATTACAGTCATATCATGTTTTACTTTTAACCATTTAAATCTAAAAGTAACTTAAAACTCATAGTGTTCAGATCTAAAGAAATAGAAGGAGAAAAGCAGTTGATGAATCTTATATCTACACTTGAATCTTTAAATTTGATTGTAGAAGAAGAAAGAGTTTTGATTCAGCCCAGGCACCACGTAGGACTCCATTGATTTTCAGTGTGAGAAAACCAGAAAATGAAGCCATATATATCGCTGCCAACCCCCAAAATTCGATTGCCACCTCAGCCCTAGGTGGGTCGACACCCCCTTAGGAGGTCGTCCCACAGGTCGACAACCCCCTTGAGGGGTCAACCCTGTTAGAGTTTATGCCCTAGAGGCAATCCATTTGATGTTATTAATAACGTTATTATTTTATTTGGAATAAAAATATTCTTTTATGTTATATTTACTGCGTAAGATAAATAATAATTTAATAGAAGTCCTTAGAATAATAATATGGAATTATATAGTTTGAGTAAGACTGAACTTGAGATTATATAATGCGATTAGTATTATAATTCTTAAATGTCCCTAGTCAAGTTTTATTTTTTATAAAGGACAACAATAAAGCGTTGAGACTAGTATGTTGATTGACTGATGATCACATCTCACTGATCATTAATATACGTGATATTAATGTCAAAAGATAAATATGTATTAGAGAATATCGTATTGGGCTGACCTACCGTGAGATAACTCCATGGAATATAATTAACAGTATCATAAGTTATTCTCATAGTGACAGTGATGTAATGGTCCTCAGACCTGAAATCATTATAGTTTTATTCGAGGATATTTGTGTTTTTGATATCATCTAAAGTTATTCGTAACAGAGTAACGATAACGGTGATTATTGGATACATCTCGAATCGAATGAAAATTATGAATGATCTAGATGGAATTTAACCCCATAATATATTTGTGGTGATATCCATGGGCCTCTTGATTGAGTGAGACTGTGAAATGCATGGCCGTGCTCAAATATTGATTTGTTTTAAACAGTCTGCTCATCGATCAAGAAAAACGGATTAAATTATAATGAGGATGATACAATCCATGTCTCTAGTTTAATTCTGGATATATTAGTTAAAAGGATTAAATTACGTTGATACACTGGTCACGGAAAGGTTGTATCGAATCGTCAATATTATTATAACTTGGGTAGTAGTGATGTATTACTAGATGTCGCTCACTGTTTACAATTTAAATATTGTTTAAATTGCTGCCAACGTTTTAATAACCTATAGGGTCACACGTAAAAGTGTTACAAAAAGAATTAACTATTCTTGATAAAGGAGAATAAAAGGGGTTTGACTCTTCTTCCTTTTGAATAGTTGAACGGGTTAAAAGGGGTAACTATAATATCGTGATATTTCATTGTAAAACAAGGCTGGTTCCTTCTTTATATTGGGATATAAAAAATCACGAATATATGCTAACCCTAAATCCAATCATCGGCTAGTACCAATTTCCCCTTTCGATTTTGTTTGACGTCTTCGAGATATTCGCTTGTGGATACATATAGAGGTGCGACATATGACGTACTAGATGATTCAGTCGACCTCCAACTCCATTCAAATTCATGGATTCAACACAGTTCTAGTATGATTTTATTTTTGATTTACTTTTAATCATAAGATCTAGTTATAAATAGTGTAAATTTATAAACTAGGGTTTCGATTTTGATCGCATAACCCCAACAGTGTTATCAGAGCTTGAGTTCTGCGATTTTAGTATTTTGATTTTGCTCCTTGATTTCTTATGTATGATTTCAAGTATTATTGATAATCTTGGTTTCACGGATTCGAGATCTAGTTGTTTCTGATGTGAAAAATGTTTCACTGTTATTAAGAAAAAATTATATTTGATATGAATTACAAAATTATTTTATAATTGATATGTATCTGAGCTTTATATATGATATAAAATTACATATAGAAAGTAAGAAATGTTAAATTAGTTTGACAATCCTAGTTCATATACTTTGGAACCTGAAAAATTAATCAAAAATCAATTTTGTTAATCGGAGGATATAAGATCCTTTTTGATCAAATTCTGTATAATATTTTAAGTCTGTCAATTAAAGTATGTACTATTTTAATTAGGTTTGAAATAGTTGTGTGTTTACAGATTAATCTGATTAAATCTGTGAAATCAATTAAAGGGAGAAATGTTGTAAAATTTGATTTCTAATTTTGATTATGAAATGCAAAAAACTATTATTGTTTTGTCAAATCTGTTTGGCATCTATTAAATATATACACACCATTGTATATACTATTGCATATTAAACTGTTTTTTGAAACTGAATTGTTCAAGTACAAATCAGTTTGTTTATGTAATCATTTTGAACATTTATAGATATTTAAATAATTTTGTTATACAAATCTGATTTGTATAGTTTTAATTTAATATATATATATATTATGATATATATATATATATATTAAACCTACAATGGTTTTAAAAAGGGGCGAGATGGCATGGTTTCAAAAATATTCTGTTGCTACTAACAATTGATATATCGATATTTCATACACTTGAAAACTGTTTCATATGTAAGTATCTGGATTTATAAATCAGTAGAATTGTTTTCACATCGGTTTTGATTTATTGAAATAAAAATTATTGAAATTTGTTAGCAGAAGTTTATCTTGATTTGATCTTTAAGCATGGATATAAAATCAAAAATTGTTTGATTTAAAAATCCTTGCCATGTCATAATCCTACTTCTAATTTTACAGAAGCCAAAATTTTACTGACTGATAATCTATAATTTATATTTGAAATGATTTACTGAAATCATTTATATGAAAAACTGTTTAGACAGTGTTTTCGTAAAACCAGTTCATTTGGTTGTATTTTGATTGAAAATTGGTCAAAAGAATTTTACAACTTGAATTAAAGATTCATACATTTTTTAATGATTTCTCATTATACTGATAATGACCAAGAATGACTCTAAGTCATAACAAATGTTGTATGACTTGGTAATTCCATAAAATTAGACTAGAGAGGTATTCCAGAAATGAAATATGTTCCGCTGATGTTGTATTTGATACAAAGAATATTTATTTTATAAATGAATTTTATATTTGATATAAAATTTAGAGTTAAGCTCATGACTTTGGATGTTGACTATGTTTCACAAATTTAATAACCTAGTTTATTAAATTGTAGTATCATGTATCTGGATCTATTAATATGGATAAACCCCTACATGTTATAAATCAATATGATTAACTGATGGAATAATATATAGATGAGATCTGAAAATAATGAACAAATAATTTTGCAATGAAACTGTTTCATAGCAAAGAAAAATTTGTTTAGTTTTTCTGTATATAATATGAATTAATATTTGATATTGATTTGGAAATATGTATTTAAAATTTCTGTTATAACAGTTTAATGCATATGATATAATTTTGTCGATGAACAAAATGGAATCTGGAATATCATACACAGTCGATTGTGATATATTCATAACTTCAAATTTATGTACAATTTTAAGATATATGATATAATTGATATCAATTTGATAAATTGCCTGCATATGTATTACATTATATATATACCGCACTGTTGCATCTGTGCCAATAACTATTTACACGCTGTATTGTTTGTATATTAAATACATTGGCAGATCAACTTTAAATATGATGTTGGTTTATATTGATAAACCTCATGATACATGGTTTAAGTAATGAAAGCAAACATAATTTGTTATGTTTAGAAATGCCAATGTTTATATGATGACATTTGGTATTAGAGCAATTCAGAAACATTGTTCAAAATATCTGTGTGAACTGATATGATGGCTAGTTGATTTTATAGTCCTGGACTTATGTTTATGTATGTGTAAAATATATGTCATTATCTTACTGTTTATAATGAAACTTGATTAAGTTTGTCAAGAATATTTATTAGTTTGATTTAGGAATCAAAACCCTAAATTATGAATGACCATAATGATATATGTATATGATACCTAAATGCTGATATGATATAAAGATGAAACAATTTTGACTTGTTTTATAAGTCAGATTTTGGCTATCTGATCAATGATCAATTTTGAGCTTCTTGTTTAAAACATAAACTTTCTTTTGTAATTTTAACACGTACTTTCCTGTTAGACTAGGAATCGAATTTGCTGCAGTCTTGACTACTGTATACCCTGTTATAATAGTATAAACAAGAAAATACTTGCAGAACTATGTATAGTTTCACACATTGCAGGTTGACACAAGCTAATAGTTTTGATCTAATTAGTTTTTACAGTCTGCAGGTATATAATATTGATTATTAGATGATTGATTCCAATATCACAGCGATAATATCCTTTGATTTAATTATTAACAATCATAATGGTACATATATTTCGATATGACTCGAAACGAGTATGCTAGTTGATGAACTGTTCATCTAAATATATATAAATTGCAAATATGATTTGCAAGGAGGTTAAATTTGATTTGATGCATATGATACTGAGCATGAAATTAAACATGCAGTAGATGTTTTGTAGTAGTTCCCCTTTCATTTGTGGTATCAATATGAAAATGTTTCAAAGTTGATACACAAACATACACTACTGTATGTTTAATTCCACCTGATCACATGCATTTGATGTATTTTGATAGGACTAATCATGTGGATTAAAACTATTTTACCATTGCAGGAGTTGTTATAACCGCTGAAATTGTTTCAGCAAATTGGATCAACTCAACTGATGATGCATTTTATACCGTTGGGTCGGTACTATGTTGTTAGCAAAATTGATATGTATTTGTTTATAACTATATGTTTAATCAAATTTTGTATGCTAGAAGCTTATAATGTAATCTGTTATAAATGTGTAAGAGATTTAATGATACATGTACTGTTTTCTTTTACATGGACTGTATAGGATATCTGAATAGTGCAGTTTAGCGTTTTGTTTAATTGCTTTAAAGTGTATTGCAGTTTTATATATGTGATATATACAAATGCAATATTGATATATGAGTTACATATGTGTTATTCTGTATGATCACAGAAAGATCTGAGCCTACTAATCAGCCTACATATTAATACCTACACGTCTTTTGTTCATAATGGGCCTAAGCATTTAAATTAATATATAAAGTTTTGAATAATGATAACGGGCTCAGTCAACATCTTTTGTACATAATTGGGCCTTAAGTTGTTTTGGCCAATATGTTATATGTATAAACAAATGTATTGATTACTGGAAATTTAATATTATTGAGTATTAAATTCCTTATAGTTTATATACAAATTTTAGTTAACCATTTTTTATATTTGAAATGTTCGAATAAAATAAATTTGGTACTTTGAATATAAATATATATAATATATATTTAAGTGTGTGTTTGACATATTTTATTTAAATTCGATTAATTTTATGAAATTAAAATACATATATGTGATATGTGTAAAAACTCTAATATTGTTTACACTACGAATTATAATTCCCTCTAAAGAAAATTTTGTTATATTAAGTCATGGTGAAGTTTTCCAATAGTACATCCATCACTGCCCAATCTCATTGGATGTAACTAACGCCAAAGCGTTGTGCACCTTTTATTTTGGTTATATGCGGTAGGAGTAAATGTGATGCTTCGACTGTATTATTGGGTCTGACTTAACTAAGCTGCATAATAAGATTATGGCTTAGAGACAACAACATGAATTATTAATATTTTGAGCAAATAAATAATACTGAACAAAACGTTCATCATGCGATCAAAGAATTATATACGATATAATTGACATAAGATGTCTACCTAAAAGGTTATGTTTTGGGGCGTAGCCAAAGCTTGGTCAAGGCATGACTAGATACGGATCTTGGAACACCGTTATATATGTATATCGATATGTATATATAAACAGAGGGATGTTAATTGAGAGGGAGCGTATTTTAGTTATACATTTATGTTATTATAAATCTTGATTGTCAAAAATTATATTAAGTAAATACTAAAGAATCAGTTATTATTTATTATCTATCGTAGATATTAAATAATAAATAACTCATTAATTTATATTAATCCTTAAGAAGGATAAATTGAATTAAATCAAATTTCTTGACTGACATTGAAATTCGAGGATTGTCCTCAAACAATTTAAACGTAATTGTTTTGGAAATAAAGAGAGGATCTAAAATAAGTTAAAGTATGACTTCAAACAATTAAGATGTAAATGTTATAAAATCTACTTATACATCTCTAGTATTAGATACTAGATATAAATAACATAAATGTATGTTGATTTACAGAAATTGCAGAATAAGTAGAAATCTGATAAAAGGACAAGTAGACTTACGATTGGAAATAAAGCAAATGTTGCTGGATTATCCATAGGAAGTTGATTCTTGTTGAATATACTGGCTTAATTAAACAAATAAAATAATTGTTATTATCAAATTCCAATTAAAATAAATGTTAAAATATATCTTGTTCAGACAAGTTTGAATTTCATTTGTAATAAAAGAATAATTGTTGTTCATTTTATTTAAATGAAATATCGTATGGAATTTCACAAATAGTTAATGATCTTTGTAAATCCTTAACTATAATGTACTTGACATTAATAATGAATGGATTAAATTTAGTGATTTAAATCCAACATACCTTTAGTATTACCGGTTAGCCCAATAAACAAGAAAGTATATCAAAACTCCATAATGATGGAATTTTGAGACCTTTTCATTTTGAATTATATGAAGAATACAGATCTTGTTTATTAGGCAAAATAATTGAATCACCTTTCACTTGACACAGTGAATGAGTGATAAGTATTAGGTCCCGTACATAATGATGTATATGGAGCAATGAATACATAAACTAGAGGCAGGTTTTATTACTTCATTATATTTACTGATGATATTAGTAGATACAAATATGTGTATCTTATGAAACACAAATTAGAATCCTTCGAAAAGTTCAAAGAATTCAAAAATGAAGTTCAAAAAATTTTTAACAGAAAATAAATTCTCGTCGAATAGATCGAGAGAATGTTTAAGCCAATTATTAATGATTATTCAAATGAGTTTGAAATTGTTTCATAACTCATTTTATCTAGAACACCATAACGATATGGTGTGTCTAAAAGGAGAAATCACACCTTATGCTATATAGTACGATTAACGATAAGTCATATAGATCCTCCAACAAATTAAATTTAGAACAATTGCATTTAGTCCTACTGAAATGATCTCGAAGACACCATATAAGATATGAACTAGAAAATGTCCTACTTTATCTAATACAATGATTTGGGATGTAAAAATGTTTATTAAATGTCCTTCCTCTGATAAGATCGGACCTAAATCAAATAACCATTTTGTGGATATAAATTTTCTGAGAATAAAATGTTTATTGCTCGACTTGGTATCCTTTTGAAGGAGAGCCCGTCTCTAATACACTAATGGAAATGAAATAGAATTCAAAGTGTCTCGAAAAGCACAAAATATCATTGAATCTTGTATAGACAAGAAACTGAGTGGGAGTGACACAATAATTCTAATGTTATTTGATAACACATTAATTATTGTAAATAATGTTAGTTTTAAAAACAAGAAATAAATACTGATTCTAAGAAAGAAAATGTTTGGATTAAGAAAATCATGATTGAACTTAATTCATTGTCGATCCAATGATAGACATTGCGATAATAATATGGCTGTTGCTCAGGCCTAAAACATTAAACTTATAATCGATCCAAACATATATTTAAGAAATATAATTCTTATGTGAAATTGTTCATAGAGGATATGAACATATCTGCAAAGTTGTAAAAGCTGTATTGTTGCAGACCTACTGAGTTAAACACTGTCGCAACATAATTTTAATAGTCACACTAGTTTCATGAGTATATGATACATGAATGATTGACTCTAGTGCAAGTGGGATATTGTTAGAGTTTAAGCCCTAAAAGCAATCCATTTGATGTGATTAATAACGTTATTGTTTTGTTTGGAAAAAATATATTCTGTTATGTTATATTTACTGCGTAATATAAATAATAATTTAATAGAAGTCCTTAGAATAATAATACAGAATTATATAGTTCGAGTAAGACCGAACTTGAGATTATATAATGTGATTAGTATTATAATTCTTAAATGTCCCTAGTCAAATTTTATTTTTTATAAAGGACAAGAATAAGGCGTTGAGATTAGTATGTTGATTGACTGATGATCACATCTCACTGATCATTAATATACGTGATATTAATGTCAAAACATATATACGTATTAGAGAATATCATATTGGGCTGACCCACCGTGAGATAATCCATGGAATATAATTAATAGTATCATAAGTTATTCTCATAGTGACAGTGATGTAATGGTCTTCAAACCTGAAATCATTATAATTTTATTCGAGGATATTTGTATCTTGATATCATCTAAAGTTATTCGTAACAGAGTAACGATAACGGTGATTATTGGATACATCTCAAATCGAATGAAAATTATGAATGATCTAGATGGAATTTAACCCCATAATATATTTGTGGTGATATCCATGGGCCTCTTGATTGAGTGAGACTGTGAAATGCATGGTCATGCTCAAATATTGATTTGTTTTAAACAGTCTGCTTATCGATTAAGAAAAACGGATTAAATTATAATGAGGATGATACGATCCATGTCTCTAGTTTAATTCTAGATATATTGGTTAAAAGGATTAAATTACGTTGATACACTGGTCACGAAAAGGTTGTATCAAATCGTCAATATTATTAACTTGGGTAGCAGTGATGTATTACTAGATGCTGCTCACTGTTTACAATTTAAATATTGTTTAAATTGTTGCCAACCTTTTAATAACCTATAGGGTCACACGTAAAAGCGTTACAAAGGGAATTAACCATTCTTGATAAAGGAGAATAAAAGGGGTTTGACTCTTCTTCCTTTTGAATAGTTGAACGGGTTAAAAGGGGTAACTAAAATATCGTGATATTTCATTGTATAACAAGGCCGGTTCCTTCTTTATATTGGGATATAAAAAATCACGAATATATGCTAACCCTAAATCCAATCATCGGCTAGTACCAATTTCCCCTTTCTATTTCGTTTGACGTCTTCGAGATATTCGCTTGTGGATACAAACAGAGGTGCAGCATATGACGTACTAGATGATTCAATCGACCTCCAACTCAATTCAAATTCGCGGATTCAACACAGATCTAGTATGATTTTATTTTCGATTTACTTTTAATCGCAAGATCTAGTTATAAATAATGTAAATTTATAAACTAGGGTTTCGATTTTGATCGCATAACCCCAACAGACCCCGGGGTCGATACTCCCCCTAAGGGGTCGGCTCCCTTTGGGCGGGAAGATTGCCGCCTCCGGATTTTGATTTTCAAATGGTTTTTTCTGATTTCTGATTTAATTATATATATATATATATATATATAATTCTTCTGCGCGTATACAAACTTCAAACCCTCATAATTTCTTTATACGATGTCCGTTTTACGCAAACCAAAAGCCTATCTTGACCAGAATTTCGATACAGACGCAATGTTGCAGTTCTTTATCCTTAAAGTTGAATATTAAATTAATCATTATTTTAATTTATCTTCTTTTAGTATTGTTTAAATTACGGGGTGTTACATCTTTTCACAACTTAAACCAAATTAAGGTTTATATAACTAGTCGGGATTATCGAGCCTTACCGAAGTAACCATTTATTTCATTTATCCCAATCCCAACCTATTCATCCTATGGAGAAAACTGGAGGTACTCTATTTTTATCACTAATAGTGTTATCGGTAAATTTAATTACCACTTAACATTTCAAATCTAATTAAAGATTTAACTATCTTATGGAGTAAAACTGGTGGTACTCCAGTAGATTCTAAAAGAAGAGATTTAGCATTTTAATGGAGATTCCTCTTCTAAATCCACTTTCGCTTTTGATTCTTCTTCTTTCTCCCCTCTTTTGTCTTCTTGTCCACCTCCTCTCTCCTCCGCTTCTTCTGATGGAACTCGTGCCAATGAATTGGGACTGGAGTGGATCCTAATTAATCCAATTCTGCTGATGGTACTTGTGCCAATGATATTTGATCTGGAGTGGATCTAAACAAATCAACTTCTAATGATGGAATTAGAGCTGATGTTAATCAATTTTGAGTGGATCCTTTTCAATCAGCATCAAATTTGAATGGTAAATTGGTTTTTGCTTCGCTGTTTCACTCTCTTCCTAGGAATGCTGGTCACTACGAGCCTATTCAATTTGACATTAAAAAGGATGGCTCATTACTAGATCTAGTTAAGGAGGAGGGGTTGAAATACTGGAAAAACAGTATGATTGGATTTTTTTTCTTGATGGTACGCTCTCTTACTCTGCTGTTGTTTGCTTCCTAAAAGCTCGCTGGAAACTGAAAGGTGATTTTAGCATCAAATCGGATGGCTACAACTTTTAGTTTCAATTCTCTAAGGATCTTGATAGATCTAAGATTCTTCGATCGGATCCAATCTTCATAAGGGGCCGTATATTCATCATATCATAGTGGGTTCGAACCATTGGTAATTCTCAAAAGTTAATCAAGAAGGTACCAATTTTGATTCATTTTTCTAATATACCATTACTATTGTGGACTTTGGTGGGTATAAACTGGATATCGTGTCATGTAGGAAGGCCTATATGCTTTGATTATAGTACTGAAAAGTTACAACATTTTAGTTATGCGAAAGCCTTGGTGCAAATCAGTCCAGAGGCCGATTTGCCTTATAGTATACAGTTAACTTGTTTAAGTGATTGTCCCACTATTAGGCTGTCATATGAGTGGAAACCAGATATTTGTGTTACTTACAAGTGTTTTGGTCATCGTACATTAGATTGTGTTTCAGGAGATAAAGTGGATGAGTTAAATGAAGATCAAAGTGATGTCATTAATGAAGAGTATCATGGGAACAGTTTTGATAATCATTTTAAAAGAACTAATAAATCAGGATACAAGGACAAGGGTTGTTATGAAAAAGAATATGTACTGGAGGAGGAAAAATGTAGAAAATGTGAATATAGAGGAGATTAATCTGGATACAAATGTGGTAGAGGAGGATTTGATTAAGAATGCGGCTATTAAGGATACTTATATTGATGGTACTGATATTGGTGTAAATACAGTTAATAGTGATAATATTGGTGGTACTGATAAAGTGAATACAGTTAATGGTGAAGTTGGTGGTAAGGTAAATGGTAAAATTAGCAATGCTAAAGTTGGTAGTTCATTAAATGCCAAAGGTTTTCAATTGGATTAGGATGGTAACTTTGTGAATACAGGAGATTTTGGTCTAAATACATTGTTTAATGATGACAGAGCTGAAGAGGTAAGATCGAGATCAACTGCTAAAGCATCTAAAGTGTCTGGCTCTTCCTCTGTTATCAAACCTGTGTGTTGTTCATCATCAACTCATACTAATTCTTCTCCTTATAACCACTTGAAGCCTCCATCCAATATTGATTAACTGCCTCCTCCCGCGATGATGGGTGCTGGCCTTACTTATCCTGTTATAGATCAGTCCTTATTATCCATGGCAATCCTCAAGAGTTCAACGCCCTCTTCTAAGTCCACAAATGTTAAACATAAGGGTAAATTCTGGGATGACTTAGATGAGGGTGTTGAATTTACGCCTGAGGAGGTATTTCCTTTAAGTTCAAACTTGAAAAATTCTAGGAGGCATACTAGGAACAATCCTTTGTACGACCCCTCATTTTCGTGATGATGATTACTGGGTTTATATGTACAGATCATGGTATTTGTGAGCTCAGTTGTGTGGTAATATATGCCGGTTTTATTTGGTAATCAAAAATTGAAGTCATCTGGATTTATATTGGATAGTTATAAGGATTTTAAGGGTGTTATTACTTACTGAAGATATATAGTAAAGCATAATCTGGGCAAGTCAAGGTTTGGAGGCTTCTTGGAATTTGTTTGGAGGTATGCAGAACTTATGGGAGAAGGACCAGTAAATTGCGATTCATATGGTGTCATTTGGTATCTTAGGATTGTTTTCAATTAGTGTTTTTTGTTATTTTCCTGAAGTAGATTGTATTTTTTGTTTATTGTTTTAGTACATATTGTAATCAGTCATAGTAAGAAATAAAATTTTGCGCTTAACTTTCAGAAAAATGGCAGTACTCCATTTCGAATACTTTTTGTGTTTGGTAAATTTATTTACTTCTTTTTACATTTTAATCTAATTAAAGTTTCATTAAAACCCAACTTAGTTTTAATCTTCAAAAATCATTATCTAATGATTATTCAGCTTTTGGAAATTAACCTTGTTTTTTACTTGGATTAAACAACAAATGTCATGTAAAAACACCGTTCACGATAAACCTAAAATCATCTTCCATTTAACATGGAATCTTCACGGAAATCTGAACTATTTATAATCGATATAAATTTCTGTATCAGACTAGTATTATAAGTGGAATAGCGGCAAAGCCTTTTAAATTCCATTAATAGAAAATGCCTTCCTTTATAGAAGCTCATTTCGATTATTATGAGTCGAATTCCATTCAATCCCAATTTAATTGAATAAACTAGAGAACTTCACTAATTCTTAACTAAAAGAATCATTCCATCCCTAAATGGGTTCAAGAACAATACTAATGAAAATACCATTAACAACAAACCCAAAAATCCCATTCTCCGTTTAATTCTAATTTATATGTTGGAAACTTATGGTTATGACAAAACTGTTCGCAAATCCAACTTATTATATTTAAAAATCATTGGATCATTTTTCTAGTTATCAACTAGTTCCTTCGGATTAAAATATCTTTTATCTTTTCAAATATGGAATATTTCATCCAAAATCTTCCCAAGCCATTTACTATGATTTTACAAAATTTTCCCATAGTTTAATAATTTTATTAAGGCCCTTACAGTCGGTTTCCAATATCGGCCACCGAACTACATCCATAGCGACCTTTTCCAAAACTTATTTGGACATATTTTAAAATCCAATCGTTCAAATTTAAACCTCTTTTATTCATTAGAAAGATCTTTTCGATATGTACCCAACAGTTCCGTTTTTAGGAGAACCCGACGGTCGGATCTCCCGTTGCGTCGATTCAAAGTTCATAGCTAGTCGAAATTCGCTGACGGTCGCTGCACCGTGCGTTCTATTCAGGCTATTTAAATATATATAATATATTTCGTCGACTTCCATTAAAAAACATATTTTTATATAATGTTTATAAATTCGTTTAAAAACGATTCCAACTTTCATTTCAATTTTAAATCAAAATTGAGCATGCATCTTATTATTATCTCAAAATGATAATATTTTCAAAATGTCAGATTTTGAAATTCAGTCTTCTCGATATTCATTATAAAGATGAATAAATTGATATAAAAATCTGTTTGAGTTAATATAGCATTTTTATAATTAACTCGGCTTCATATATTTTTATTTTCGTGTCCATCCAAAATCGGACATTAAAACCAAACTTCTTCTCTTCATTAAATATTGCATATAAAATTATTCACATTTACTCCGAATGGGAATAAAATTTCAACCACTATCCATATAAATAAATTTATATGAAGTATATTCATCATATATATCCAATAATAGTTATAAACAACTATCAACATCCAAAATGACATCTAATGTGCATTTTATTTTCATATAAGCTTCAATCAAATAATTGATGCTTATATAAATCTATCAATCAATCGATTAACCGAAATTTCACACAAGGGAGATGTGTAAGTCAAATATCATCCTAAGACCCGTGTGGGGTTTCAAGCAACAACAAGCAATTTAAATTCATTGCTGATTCATGAATTAATCATTTCTAATTTAATTCGAATAATTTTTAAAACTAACTAATTTTCACTGTTCAAATTATAAATGGATATTTATATCCAATTTCAAGTATCACAATAACATTAACGTTATTTTGACATATTAAATATTTCAAATTCACAGTCAAATCATAACACAACAAATCAACAATTTATCCATGGGTTTGCAAACAACTGTGATGTGAGCTACCAAGCACCGTATAACAATTTATGATATTAACATAAAAATAATAATTTAGTGAGCGAGTTCTCATCCAATAGATAATCCAAACTCCACGGCACTTCTTATGCAGAATTTTCGCCGTGCACTCGCCGTTATCGCTCTCCGCAACCGGAATTCACTATTCTGGCTTTATAGTCTGCATATGACCTCCAATTTTCATCAAACTTGGTCAGCAACACGGAAACACCATTCCAGACAACTTTTCCCTAGATCACTTTCTACCAAAAACGCTCGGATTCACGAGAAATCGCCAAAAATAGCTCCAGGCCAGTGAACTTCAGTCGCATTTTTAGAGCAACTCCAAAATTTGATTCTGATATGTGCATTTCGTAGAGAAAAACGAGATCTACAACTTTCATTTATAGGGCCTTAGCCAGAAATGCACGGATCGGTGGTTATTGAGAAAAGAAGGAGAGGGTTGTGTTTGCAAAATGGGAATTTTGCAAAAGAGGGTTTTTTGGTGAAATGGGGCCCATGGTCGGAGGAGGAGGGGCTACAAGCGGTCAGTGGTGGCGCAGGTCAGAGGGGAGGTGGCTGCGGCGGTGGCGCGGTCTGGGGAGGCGGCTAAGGTGGAGAATTGGTGATTTAGGGGATAGGATTTGTAGAAGAGGAAGGAGAAGAGGATGAGGAAGAGGTGGTAGTCGGCTGAGGAGGAGGCAGTTGGTCGGAGGCAGCGACAGTGGGAAAGGATGCGACGACAACAAGGTTTCGGAGGAGTGGCCATTTTTTTATAAGGAGGAAGAAAAAAGAAAGAGAGAAAAAGTAAAGGAGGAAGAAAGAAAGAGTGGATTATATGCAAATTTCTTCCTCTCTCTCCGATTGCCCGACTGCAAACAATCTCCATTTGCCATGAAATTTCGACACATAATGATATACGGAATTATGAATCCATCGAATCAAGTTTCGTCGAATTCGAGTTCATTTGACCTTCCGTTTATTTCCTCAATTATGCTCACATTAGCTTCAAAAATGCGATTTTAGTGTACATTTTCTTCTTGTACGCCGACATGCTAACTCCAAAAATTATGAAATTTTGGATTCAACCATTATTTGATGATACGAATCCGAAAAAATTGTCATCGAATTCTGAGATTGTCTCCATAATGTTCCTTTGTAAACTGACTGTAACTGTTGCCCAAAATGGATTTGCCTCTCACGGCCACATACTAACCTCGTTTTTGTGAAATTTGAAATCTAGCCATGACTTATTATTCTAAATCCAATAAAATTAGTCTCATCGAATTCTGAGCTCGCTATCAAAATTTCACTTTTTAAGGGTTATGCGATGATTTAAAAAAAAAATCGAATTTTCAAAATTCACAAATACAAGGCTTATAAATCAATTGAATAATTTTACTGAGTCTTTTTTAAGTCAAATAATATTTAAAAATAGTATTAAAATTATTCTCAAATTTTATTTAGCAAAAATAACTAATTTATATTCAATATTCATTAAAATAGCTTAAATCAAAATTTTAAATTGCAACTGAAATTCCGGGTTGTTACAATCATTTAGCTCCAAAACCATCCCGTTTAACTTAAGCTTCACAACACCTTTACCAACGATATCAAAAGTTGATCATCACCAAGATATTCAATTCTAAGATTTTTTTAGGACGTATCTTTCGAGGAATTCTTTCTCTTAAGTAGCATGTAACGGTGCTCTGGAGTCTAATGCCCTCGACTCTTCCTTACTCTCTAAAGAGTATATCAGCGCTTATCTCCTCCTGAGGTGGAAGTAACATTTGAATGTGCCCTTGCCTCCTAATCCTTTGGTGCACTTCTGGATTGATTTTTGTAGTGCTCGGTCTTCCTCTAGTTCCATCACTCAATGGTCTTCAAGCTATTGGAATTATTGAGATTTCTAGATTTAGACCTCCAATCCTTTAATCTACCTCGGTAGTTCGACTTGCTATGTCCATTTCCTCTTGTTGAATTCCTTCCCTTTGATTATGTATGCAAAATTTAAAAGGTTGGTGATTCATTTGATTCTCTCCATCGGACAAGATCCCAAATGTCGTTGAACTTTAACTTGTTGCTTCCAAATCAGCTACTCATTGTCTGAAAGTAGCATTCCAACTTTCTGACAGAGAAGGAAGAATATCAATACTCGTACTACTTCGTCGAATTTTATTTTTGTTTAACTTAGTTGGGATGTAACTGTATTTTTCTTATTGAAATGTTGAGTGATTGATGAACATTCTGTTATCTGCAAACTGAACAGTTTCCTTATCAACTGAAGTTTATTAAAGACCGTTGCACCTCAAACAGTGACACTCCTCATAATGTCCCTTGATTTCAATCAAAAATTACATTTCTCTCCCCACCCACTCATCATCGCTTCCTCTCAAAAAGATTATTTAAGTAGAAACTTGTGGCTGAGATAGAATTGCTTTTGGGATGTTGTAAAACATGGGTGTTGTAGATAAGCATACGTACATATATATGCACACACACACACACACATACACATACACACGAGACAACTACTATTGAGACGCAAAATTAAACGCATGAATTATGTATCGTTGGATTAGTTTGTTTTTATTTGCAAACTGAAATTCAAGGGGAGAACTAATGGTTAAGATTTTTCGTATCTTATTTTGTGTCCGAAATAGAGTTTTCTTATATATATACACACACACACATGCATGTGCGTACATACGCATACATCATTATTAGCGGTTGTAATATCTTGATGTCACAATTTGTTGGTATCATTGTGAACTACCAAAAATGCCCTTCTATCTTAATATCACTATAGGGGATCTAACTTCTTTCTGAAAGATTAGGATCGAATAGTACGGAGTATAAGCAAGGTAATGCGTAGATAGTAAAGAACTAACAGTAAATAAAATAACACGGTTGATTTTATACTTGTTCGGACCACTGTCCTACCTCTAGTCTCATTCTCCCTTTTGATATTTCACTAAACAACAACTACCCTCACTTCACCCGGAGGAACATGATTACAATTAACCGAACAGCCGAACGGGATTTCTTGCCTCAACTGCTGAAGAGGACTTCCACAATACAAATAATTTGTTGACTACTCGTGTTCTTGATAACAAGGATATGTCAAATTAATGTACATCCTTCCTATTATCTTTTTTGGATGATAATAGTATAATTCTTGAAAGAATATGGAAGATTAGAATTGATTTGTAATCTTAGAGATATAGAAATAGAGTGCTTGAGTGAATTTGAATGCTATAGACAAAATAGAAAGAATTAGAGTAAGATTCGATAAAGAAATAATTTGTTTGAACTCCTGTTTATAATAATCAAATATATGCAATCATCCATGAAGAGATTCAAAGAAGAGATATGAATTTAAAGGTTGTGACTCTTTATTTAATAGCTGAATCTATTCATATTCAAATGTCTGAATTAAAAATTCAAATGTCTGTTTTTAAATAAAATTCAAACAACAAGGAAATAGACCATTTCGGGGTTAATCAAACGTCTGTATATTTTGATTCAGGCGTCTGAATATTATGCTAAAGAGAATTTTTGTTTCAGCAAACATATGTCTGACTTAAGATAAACAGACTTCTGTTTGCTGATACAGACCTATGTCTTGTGCATGTCATATATAAAATCATATACACTAAAACGTGTATGTGTGTATGTATCACAAGTGTAATAACTTGGAAATCTGAGCCAATTAAAATTTTTTATTTTGGCAATTTTAGTGAATATTGAACATTTAAAATGATCTATTTTAAATAATGACGACGAGAAATTTATTTTGAATAGAATTAGAACGTATATATTTATTCAAATCATCGTTAGAATATAAATAATTTATTTTAATTATATAACGAGCCTGAAATGGCGCAGCAGTTTGAAAATTCGATTTCAAAGTTCAAATGAATGTACAGGATTCAAAATAAACCGGATTTTAGCGAAACTAAAAATATTAGGATCAATTTGAATATATCTTTCCAACGAATTCGAAAAATTGAAATTTCATAGCGGGAATCAAAAGTTATGCCTAATTGAAGATTCAGTATAGTCGCTATGGAATTCTAGCCCTTAAAAATGGCCATTCTGCAAACGACCTCGGTTTTCAACGAAACCACTTTTGTTGGATCCGAAATGGCTAGTTATTTCTAGATTTCAAAATTCATAATTTTTGAAGTCTATATGTGAGCGTGGCGAAGTAAAATGTGTTTTGGCAGTTTCGGTCAATTTCGATCGACCAGAAAATGGCCATTTTCCAAACGGTCTCGGAATTTGATGAAATTAGATTTGTTAGAACCGTATCGTCAATACGAAGCTAGAAAATATTTTTCGGGAATTTTTAGAGTCCATTCGTGGCCCCTGTAAATTGAAATGTGTGTTCAAATTCAGTATATAGAGTTATATTTTGATTTGAACGGAAACTGGTCGAAACAGTCGAATCTGCTTACGATACATATCCCATTGTGTTCAGAATGAGGGTAATTAGCTATGGACGACAGGCGGTGGGTCTCGTTTCGAGGTCGAAATAAAAAGTTCCTTTTTGAAATAAAATAAAATAAATAATATAATTTCCTTACCTCCTCTCTCTCCTATACATGGTCAACTCAACCACCCCTCCAACCCATCGTTCAAATTAGATTTTAGGAAAAAGAAAAAAGAAAAAAAACCGCTCGTTCAAATTCGTCACTCCTCTGCCCCGATCGTCGCCGCTAGGCACGGTGCCGCCCCCAAGCTCTGGCTCGACCTCAGGCGCACCCCCTACCGACGGTCTTTACCTTCTGCCGCTCTCACCTCGTCCAATCGCGAAACCCTAACTGGAACAGCCCATTCCGGTCGCCTGGGCCCCGCCGCGGACCACCGCAGCCTCCCCTCACCATCAGCGACCACCAGCATCGCCTGCTACCCCTCCTCCACCTCCGGTCCGCAGAACCCCCCCTCCGTCGAACAACGAGTAAAACCCCTCCCTTCTTCGATCAATGTAAGTTTCTTGCTGATTTTGTTATTTTAGCTTATAAAAATATAAAGTTTATATTTTTATTAGTATAAAGTTTAGATTTTGTTCATATGAAAGCTTAGATTTTAATCTCCATAAAGTTTATATTTTTAATCGTGATAAATATGAAAAGGTATCATCTTTAATTGTAAAAAGATTTGATTTTTATATAAGGGATTTGAAATAAAGATATGACCTTTACTATGAAGTTAGATTTATAAAAATATGATTTTTTTATTATAGAACGAATAAAAATATGATTTTTATATTATAGAAAGAATAAAAATATGATTTTTATATTATAGAAAGAATAAAAATATGATTTTCATATTATAGAAAGAATAAAAATATGATTTTTATATTGGAATAGTATTAAAAAAATATGATTTTTAATATATAGAACTTCATATTAAAAATGTGGTTTTAATATGAACAGCGTGAAAAGGATGGCGTAGGAATTTCGAGCAAATCAAATCGACCAGATGTTCAGAAATATAATGGCAGAGTGGAACCCTCGGTGAGAACTCCTCACCTTTAATTTATTTCTAGTTTGAAATATATACTAGGATGCAGACGGTGCTTAGTAGCACCCGACGCCCGTCGTCCACAGACCATGGATGACTTGTTTGTTTGGTTGCTATGTTGTGAAATTTGATTGTGTGATGGGGAATGAAATAAAATATTTTAAAGTGGAAAATATTTTATAGTTAAAAATATGATTTTTAACGTGTATATAAAATAAATATTTATAAACAAATCGGACGATTTGTTTATATACACTGATTTGACTGATATTGATTGGGACGATAAATTTCACACATCGCCCAACTGCACAAATAAAATTTATGTTGTTTTGAAACCCCACACGGGTATTGGGATGATATTTGACGTACACTAATCCCGATTGTTTAGTTGTATGTAAATCGATGGGTTGATAGATTGTGTAAGCGTTAATTATTTATATTTAATGCTTATGCAGTTGTGTGGTGCACTCTAGATGATGGTTGATTATTTATCGTTGCTATTGTATACATGTGTTGTAGAAAATCCATATAATGTTATGCAGTTGTGTGGTGCACTCTAGATGATGGTTGATTATTTATCGTCGCTATTGTATACATGTGTTGTAGAAAATCCATATAATTAACATTATATGGTAATTGATTGGGCCTCATTCCAATTTGGAAAATAAGAAATATTAATTCATGTGTTGATTAGAATAAATATTCATGTGTTGAATAGAAAAATAAATTCTTGTGTTGAATTGAAAATAAATTCATGTGTTGAATAGAATAAATATTTATGTGTTGAATAGAAAAATAAATTCATGTGTTGAATTGAAAATAAATTCATGTGTTGAATTGAAAACATTCATGTGTTGAATAAAAGCCGTGTTGATTAGATTGACGCCATTTTGACGTGAACGATATTTATATCGATTTTATTCATTTTGATAATGAATATAGAAAAGAAAGTGATCTCAAAATATATCGTTTTGAAAATATTATCATTTGTATATCGATGATGTGGAGTATTCAATTTTGATTCGAAATAGAATAAAAAGTTGAAATGGTTTTTAAAAATGAATTTAAAACGATTTATAAAATACGTTTTGAAAGGAAATCGACGAAGTATATATAATATATATATTATATATTAAATGGCCTGAATAGAACGCGCTGCGCCGCGGCAATTCGCGAATTTCGACCATTGACTTCGAATGGACATTGCCGGAGATCCGACCGTCGGATTCTCCTAAAACCGGAACCGTTGGGTTCGTATCGAAAAGAGCTTTCTAACGAATATTAGAAATTGGAAATCTAATGGTTGGATTTGGAATTACGTCCAAATCAAATTTAGAAAAGATCGATGTAAGTGCAGTTCGATGGCTGTTGATGGAAATCGACTGTACGGGCCTTGATAAAATAATTAAAAATACTAATAATTTGTGCAAAATCATAAGAAATGATTTGAGAAGAATTGGGATGAAAATTTCCATATTTGGAAAGATAAAAATAGATTTTTGTCGAAATGAACTAGTTTTGAACTAGAATTATAATTCATTTATTTTTGAAATAAATAAAGTGGATTTGAAACGGTTTTGAAAATAACCAGAATTTCCAATAATTGAATTGGAACGGATTTGAATCGAAATTGTCTTTGGAATATTTCGATATTGGCCTTCGTGATTATACAGATATTGTTAAGGAAATTTGGAAGATATATTTATATCGTTATTTCCAATACGATATTTGTTGGTCGTACAATTTGATATTGAATATAAGCCGATATATTTTCTATTCAGATCCTTGTATTTAATATCAAATGGGATTTGGGTTTGTCGTGAATGGTGTCTTCATTAACACTATTCTTAAACCCAGTGGGGGAAAAGATTAAATCTTTTTATTTGGATTTAATGAAGTATACCAATTAAATAATATTTAATTGGAATTGAATTGAAATTGATTTTTGGGTTTATCGTGAACAGTGTTTTAAATAGCATTTGTTCTTTAACCCGATAATTAATGGAATGTGATTTGGGTTGGCGTGAATGGTATCTTTAATAATACTGCTCTTAGACCCAACGGAGTTAAGAAAATCAGAAACTAAATGGAGATTAGTTAAGTTGAATGGTTTCCTGGGTATTGATCTGATGTTGGTTTCGGCCTTCGGGGTTAATGTTTAGGGAATTGCTCACTTGCTATTTTACAGTTAAAGGCTGATAGAATGGAATGTGATTTTGGGTTTATCGTGAACCGTGTTTTAAATGACATTGATTCTTTAACCCAATTAAAAATTAAAACTAAGTGGATTTTTAATGAATCTTTAATTAAATTGAAATGATCGAGAAAGGAGTATCACCAGTTTTGCTCCAAGCGACAGTTAAATCTTTAACTAGATTTGAGCATGAAATGGTAATTGACTTTACCGATAACACTGTGGTGTTAGATATGGAGTATTACCAGTTTTGCTCCTTTGGATGAATAGGTTGGTATTGGGAAATAGAATAAATAATTACTTCGGTTTGGTTCGCTAATCCCGACTAGTTTGAATTGATATTCAAAGGAAGATTAAAGAATAAATTTAAAAGAATTTATCTTTGATAAAATTAATGGGAACCTTTTCCTAAGAATGTGAAATTTAGAAACTAATTGTAGGTTAGCTAAGAAGAATGGTTACCTGGGTATTGATCTGATGTTGGTTTCGGCCTTCGGGATTACTGTTTGGGGAATTATTCTCTTGCTAATTTACGGTTAGTGACTGATGAATTGGAATGAGGCGCATGTTGTGTTTATGTAACACTTATTTCTTATATACGCAAGTTATTAAGAAAGACCGGGTTTATCCCATTCAGAATAACTGATTCGACGAGGTGTCGAGGATGAAGACGGTGGTCGAAGACCGGAGGTCTTCACATCGTTTGGGTGATTACTGATGATCTTGATTGGGCTGTACACCCAAGAGGAGGGAGTCAGTTGGTGATCGTCCAGACGTACTTGGAGATCGATGGATATGCGAGGTACAAGGTGCCTCTGGATTCGTTCAGACCCAGAACGAACTTGTAAATGGACTGTGTTTCTGACATTGGATTTTATTCTGTGTGATTGATTTCTATTAAATATATATTTGTTTGGCAGCGGAGAATTTATTCTCTTGCTTAACGCCCTTCTTTGAGACGTACGAACTCAGGGGTTATATATTGATGGATATCAATCGCATGGAGTGAATTGCCTGTGTGGCATGCCTAAGTGGCAAATGATCAAGGCTTTTGTTGAAAAGCAGAGTCTTGTGGTTGATGATCAAAGCACGGCCTGTGTGGCATAGCTTTGTGTTGCGTTGATTCGCGAGCCTCACACCCCGGTTGTGAACCAGAAACGGGAGAAGGATCCAGGGAGGGCATGCGTTTCTTTCTAGGTAGGGAGGTGTCAGTGACCTACCAGCCCTGACATTTATATTATTTTCACCTGTGTGGTTGTTGCTGTTGCGAGGCGCCTCGGTTATATCGGTCGATCCGGAACTGATGGAGTCATTCGATGGCTCGTTTACACCCCAAAGGGCGGGGAAACTTAGTGTTCAGGCATTTTAATCCACATCGATGGACCGACCCTATGGCTCCTAAGGGTCACTCGAGCTCTGATCCTGAGACATGGTAGGCTAGATTGTCTCGAATCGGTAGAGGACGATCCCTGACCTCGGTTCACAGATGGAAATCCAACTTCCGATACGTGACTTTGCGGTTTTGATTGTATACCTATATATGGTGACATAGTGGTATGGGGCACTTGTGCCGTCTATGATTGATACTTATGATTGAAATTGTTTTGACACTATACACTTATAGTAATAAAAGATGAAATTTAGCGTATCAAGCATTCTTTGGCTATTATAAGGTAAAACCCTATCCTCCGGCTTGTGTTGCATTGTGTGATGGGACCTGGGTCTTATTATAGCTTCATTGTTCTTTATTTAGCATTCCGCTGTTGTTTTATGCACTGGTGTTCTTGGGAGGAAACCCATTCCATGTTATATGGCGTGGTCCCTTGATTTACCTAACTTTAAAATAAAGATTAATAACTGTTTTAGTTCTCACACCAGTCACATGACTGACCTGGAGTTTATTGTTTTAACCTAAACTCTGGGTGCCCTTATTTTCCACACGGGCAGCTAGTAGTTTTGGTTTTCTAGATTTATATGCATAGGAACCTGGTTTACAGCTGGAATGATATCCGGAAAGCTCTGTATCCGTATATCTCATTCAGTTGTGTATTGTATTATTTTTCCGCTGCAGTAATTTATTGTAACCTCTGATATTTATCGAATGTATTTTATTTGTTTATACTCTATATATTCTTGTATTCTGATGAAATTGTTGTAATTAACAATGAAATGTTCTTCTGTCTGCGTTCTTTTGTGTGTTGTTCTCAAAGTATCCGGGATTTCCTTACCGGGGAAGTTACGGGTCTTCACATTTGGTATCAGAGCTTTGGTTTACAGATCTCGGAGAACAAGGCACATTAGAACCAAACGAAAGAATTCATCATAGATTGGATTAGTAATATCCAATGAGAGTGGCTCGTTAGAGATTGGATCAGTAGTATCCTAGAACGAGTGTGAAGGGTATATTTTTAAAATGAAAATGAATTTTTTTTTGAAAATTTAAATTCAATTATACGTATTTAATTATTTATTATATTTGAATTTGGAAAATCTAGTATATATAGATTTTGCGTATATGTCCGATCCGCGTGTATTTGGAGTTTTAATATACTGGATAGATATAGAATCACGCTCTAGTCACCCGGAGATGATTCTGATGATTGACTAGTCGTCATCAGTATTCATGTTCGAGTGACGAAAGTGGGATTTCTATATATTTCCAATTGACTGGTGTGAGAACCAAAATTAGATAGGGATTATTTGTTGTGATTTGGCATCAAAAATTTGATTTTTTACTATATATCCAAGTTATGAATTTGAAAAGATAATCAACTAATTGATTGATGATTGTGTTGTTTGATTATTGGTTGATTAATTAAAATGTTGTACCTTTAGCCAAATTGATCAAATAGTGAATTGTATTGAAAAATTATTTCATTTGCATACATATACATGTACTTACATTGAACAGGTCATAGCAAAGAGGCTAGAGCAGAAGAATAAAATTGTTTGCCCGACAAATAGGTACACGTTTACAAATTTATTGGGTTTGGATGATTTTATGAGCCGATTGGCTATTTTTTTCTTTTGGATTGACGGGGGACATGGAAGGCTATTCGAAATATCCCGAAGTCCCCGGCGTAGGGGAGGTTATGGCGAAATTTTTCGAAAATTTAGGGTGTTAGCCAAATTTTTGAAAAATTTGAAAAGTTCTTTGAAACTGAAAAGTTGAAGAACTTAAGCCATAAAGAAAACAATGAAAGTTGAGTTGATTTGTTTAACAACTTTCGGCTTCGTTCCTTTTCGGGGACGAAAAGTTTTAAGTGGGGAAGATTGTAATAATCCGGAAATCTGAGCCAATTTAAAATTTTTATTTTGGCAATTTTAGTGAATTTTGAACATTTAAAATGATTTATTTTAAATAATGATGACGAGAAATTTATTTTGAATAGAATTAGAACGTATATATTTATTCGAATCGTCCTTAGAATATAAATAATTTATTTTTATTATATAACGAGCCTGAAATGGCGCGGTAGTTTGAAAATTCGATTTCAACGTTCAAATGAATGTACAAGATACAAAATAAACCGGATTTTAGCGAAACAAAAAATATTAGGATCTATTTGAATATATCTTTCCAACGAATCCGAAAAATTGAAATTTGATAGCGGGAATCAAAACTTATGCCCAGTTGAAGATTCAGGATAGTCGCTATTGAATTCTGGCCCTTAAAAATGGCCATTTTGCATATGACCTCGGTTTTCGATGAAACCGCTTTTGCTGGATCCGGAATGGCTAGTTATTGCTAGAATTCAAAATTCATATTTTTTGAAGTCTATATGTGAGCGTGGCGAAGTAAAACGTGTTTTGGCAGTTTCAGTCAATTTCGATCGACAAGAAAATGGCCATTTTCCAAATGGTCTCGGAATTTGACGAAATTAGTTTTGTTAGAACCGTATCGTCAATACGAGGCTAGAAAATATTTTTTGAGAATTTTTAGAGTCCATTCGTGGCCCCGGTAAATTAAAATGTGTGTTCAAATTCAATATATAGAGTTATATTTAGATTTGAATGGAAACTGGTCGAAACAGTCGAATTAGCTTACGATACATATCCCATTGTGTTCGGAATGGGGGTAATTAGCTATGGACGACAGACGGTGGGTCTCGTTTCGAGGTCGAAATAAAAAGTTGCTTTTTGAAATAAAATAAATAATATAATTTCCTTTCCTCCTCTCTCTCCTATACACGGTCAACTCAACCACACCCCCCTAACCCATCGTTCAAAATAGATTTTAGGAAAAAGAGAAAAGAAAAAAAACTGCTCGTTCAAATTCGTCACTCCTCTGCCCCGACCGTCGCCACTAGGCACGGCGCCGCCCCCCAAGCTCCGGCTCAACCTCAGGCGCACCCCCTACCGACGGTCTTCACCATCCTCCGCTCTCACCTCGTCTAATCGAGAAACCCTCGCTGGAACCGCCCATTCCGGTCGCCTGGGCCCCTCCGCGGACCACCGCAGCCTCCCCTCACTATCAGCGACCACCAGCGCCGCCTGCTACCCCTCCTCCACCTCCGGTCCGCAGAAACCCCCCCTCCGTCGAACAGCGAGTAAAACCCTCCCTTCTTCGATCAATGTAAGTTTCTTGATGATTTTGTTATTTTAGCTTATAAAAGTATAAAGTTTATATTTTTATTAGTATAAAGTTAGATTTTGTTCATATGAAAGCTTAGATTTTAATCGCCATAAAGTTTATATTTTTAATCGTGATAAATATGAAAAGGTATCATCTTTAATTGTAAAAAGATTTGATTTTTATATAAGGGATTTGAAATAAAGATATGACCTTTACTATGAATTTAGATTTATAAAAATATGATTTTTTATTATAGAAAGAATAAAAATATAATTTTTTTATTATAGAAAGAATAAAAATATGATTTTTATATTATAGAAAGAATAAAAATATGATTTTTATATTACAGAAAGAATAAAAATTTGATTTTTATATTGGAAGAGTATTAAAAACATGATTTTTAATATATAGAACATGATATTAAAAATGTGGTTTTTAATATGAACAGCGTGAAAAGGATGGCGTAGGAATTTCGGGCAAATCAAATCGATCAGATGTTCAGAAATATAATGGCGGAGTGGAACTCTCGGTGAGAACCCCTCACCTTTAATTTATTTCTAGTTTGAAATATATACTAGGATGTAGACGGTGCTTAGTAGGACCCGACACCCATCGTCCACAGACCATGGATGGCTTGTTTGTTTGGTTGCTATGTTGTGAAATTTGATTGTGTGATGTGGAATGAAATAAAATATTTCATAGTGGAAAATATTTTATAGTTAAAAATATGATTTTTAACGTGTATATAAAATAAATATTTATAAACAAATCGGACGATTTGTTTATATACACTGATTTGACTGATATTGATTGGGACAATAAATTTTACACATCGCCCAACAACACAAATAAAATCTGTGTTTGTTGTTTTGAAACCCCACACGGGTATTGGGATGATATTTTACGTATACTAATCCCGATTGTTTAGTTGTATGTGAATCGATGGGTTGACAGACTGTGTAAGCGTTAATTATTTATATTTAATGCTTATGCAGTTGTGTGGTGCACTCTGGATGATGGTTGATTATTTATCGTTGCTATTATATACATGTGTTGTAGAAAATCCATATAATTAACATTATATGGTAATTGATTGGGCCTCATTCCAATTTGGAAAATGAGAAATATTAATTCATGTGTTGAATAGAATAAATATTCATGTGTTGAATAGAAAAATAAATTCATGTGTTGAATTGAAAATAAATTCATGTGTTGAATAGAATAAATATTCATGTGTTGAAAAAAAAAAAAATTCATGTGTTGAATCGAAAATTAATTCATGTGTTGAATTGAAAACATTCATGTGTTGAATAAAAGCCGTGTTGATTAGATTGACGCCATTTTGACGTGAACGATATTTATATCGATTTTATTCATTTTTATAATGAATATAGAAAAGAAAATGATTTCAAAATATAACGTTTTGAAAATATTATCATTTGTATATCGATGATGTGGAGTATTCAATTTTGATTCAAAATTGAATATAAAGTTGAAATCGTTTTTAAAAACGAATTTAAAACGATTTATATAATATGTTTTGAAAGTAAATCGACGAAGTATATATATTATATATATTAAATGGCCTGAATAGAACGCACCGCGGCAGTTCACAAATTTCGACCATTGACTTCGAATGGACATTGCAGGAGATCCGACCGTCGGATTCTCCTAAAACCGGAACCGTTGGGTTCGTATCGAAAAGATCTTTCTAATGAATATTAGAGATTTGAAATCTAATGGTTGGATTTGGAATTATGTCTAAATCAAATTTGGAAAAGGTCGATGTAAGTGCAGTTTGAAGGCCATTGAAGGAAATCGACTGTACGGTCCTTGATAAAATTACTAAAAATAGTAATAATTTGTGTAAAATCATAAGAAATGATTTGAGAAGAATTGGGTTGAAAATTTCCATATTTGAAAAGATAAAAATAGATTTTTGTCGAAATGAACTAGTTTTGAACTAGAATTATAATTCATTTATTTTTGAATTAAATAAAGTGGATTTGAAATGGTTTTGAAAATAACCAGAATTTCCAATAATTGAATTGGAATGGATTTGAATCGAAATTGCCTTTGGAATATTTCAATGTTGGACTTCGTGATTATACAGATATTGTTAAGGAATTTTGAATGATATATTTATATTGTTATTTTTAATACGATATTTGTTGGTCGTAGAATTTTATATTGAATATAAGCCGATATATTTTCTATTCAGAGCCTTGTATTTAATATCAAATGGGATTTGTGTTTGTCGTGAATGGTGTCTTCATTAACAATGTTCTTGAACCCAGTGGAGGAAAAAATTAAATCTTTTTATTTGGATTTAATGAAGTATACCAATTAAATAATATTTAATTGGAAGTGAATTGAAATTGATTTTTGGGTTTATCGTGAACGGTGTTTTAAATAACATTTGTTCTTTAACCCAATAATTAATGGAATGTGATTTGGGTTTACGTGAATGGTATCTTTAATAATACTGTTCTTAGACCCAATGGAGTTAAGAAAATCAGAAACTAACTGGAGATTAGTTAAGTTGAATGGTTTCCTGTGTATTGATCTGATGTTGGTTTCGGCCTTCGAGGTTAATGTTTAGGGAATTGCTCACTTGCTATTTTACGGTTAAAGGCTGATAGAATGGAATGTGATTTTGGGTTTATTGTGAACCGTGTTTTAAATGACATTGATTCTTTAACCCAGTTAGAGATTAAAACTAAGTAGAGTTTTAATGAATCTTTAATTAGATTGAAATGATTGAGAATGGAGTATCACCATTTTTTCTCCAAGCGATAGTTAAATCTTTAACTAGATTTGAACGTGAAATGGTAATTAACTTAACCGATAACACCGTGTTGTTAGATATGGAGTATTACCAGTTTTGCTCCTTGGGATGAATAGGTTGGGATTGGGAAATAGAATAAATAATTACTTCGGTGTGGTTCGCTAAACCCGACTACTTTAAAGTGATATTCAACTGAAGTTAAAGAATAAATTTAAAAGAATTTATCTTTGATAAAATTAATGGGAACCTTTCCCTAAGAATGTGAAATTTAGAAACTAACTGTAGGTTAGCTAAGAAGAATGGTTTCCTAGATATTGATCTGATGTTGGTTTCGGCCTTCGGGGTTAATGTTTGGGGAATTATTCTCTTGCTAATTTACGGTTAGTGACTGATAAATTGGAATAAGGCGTATGTTGTGTTTATGTAACACTTGTTTATTATATACCTGAGTTATTAAGAAAGACTGGGTTTATCCCATTCTGAGTAACTGATTCGACGAGGTGTCGAGGTTGAAGACGGTGGTCGAAGACCGGAGGTCTTCACATCGTTTGGGTGATTACTGATGATCTTGATTGGATTGTACACCCAAGAGGAGGGAATCGGTTGGTGATCGTCCAGACGTACTTGGAGATCGATGGATATGCGAGGTACAAGGTGCCTCCGGTTTCGTTCAGACCCAGAATGAACTTGTAAATGGACTGTGTGTCTGACATTGGATTTTATTCTACGTGATTGATTTCTATTAAATATATATCTGTTTGGCGGCGGAGAATTTATTCTCTTGCTTAACGCCCTTCTCAGAGACGTAAGAGCTCAGGGGTTATATATTGCTGGATATCAGTCGCATGGAGTGAATTGCCTGTGTGACATGCCAAAGTGGCAAATGATCAAGGCTTTTATTGAAAAGCAGAGTCTTGTGGTTGATGATGAAAGCACGGCCTGTGTGGCATAGCTTTGTGTAGCGTTGATTCATGAGCCTCACACCCCGGTTGTGAACCAGAAACGGGAGAAGGATCCAGGGAGGGCATGCGTTTCTTTCTAGCTAGGGTGGTGTCAGTGACCTACCAGCCCTGACATTTATATTATTTTCACCTGTGTGGTTGTTACTGTTGCGAGGCGCCTCGGTTATATAGGTCGATCCGGGACCGATGGAGTCATTCGTTGACTCTTTTACGCCCAAAAGGGCGGGGAAACGTAATGTCCAGGCATTTTAATCCACATCGGTGGACCAGCCCTGTGGCTCCTAAGGGTCACTCGAGCTCTGATCCTGAGACATTGTAGGTTAAATTGTCTCGAATTGGTAGAGGACGATCCCCGACCTCAGTTCACAGATGGAAATCCAACTTCCAATACGTGACTTTGCAGTTTTGATTGTCTACCTATATATGGCGACATAGTGGTATGGGGCACTTATGCCATCTATGATTGATACTTATGATTGAAATTGTTTTGACACTATACACTTATAGTAATAAAAGACGAAATTTAGCGTATCAAGCATTCTTTGGCTATAATAAGGTAAAACCCTACCCTCCATCTTGTGTTTCATTGTGTGATGTGACCTGGGTCTTATAATAGCTTCATTGTTCTTTATTTAGCATTGCGCTATTGTTTTATGCACTGGTGTTCTTGGGAGGAGCCCGTTCCGTGTTATACGGCGTGGTCCCTTGATTTACCTAACTTTAAAATAAAGATTAATAACTGTTTTAGTTCTCACGCCAGTCACATGACTGACCTGGAGTTTACTGTTTTAACCTAAACTTTGGGTGCCCTTATTTTCCGCACAGGCAGCTAGTAGTTTTGGTTTTGCAGAATTATATTCACAGGAACCTGGTTTACAGCTGGAATGATATCCGAAAAGCTCTGTATCCGTATATCTCTTTCAGTTGTGTATTGTATTATTTTTCCGTTGCAGTAATTTATTGTAATCTCTGATATTTATCGCATGTATTTTATTTGTTTATACTCTGTATATTCTTGTATTCTGATGAAATTGTTGTAATTAACAATGAAATGTTCTTCTGTCTGCATTCTTTTGTGTGTTGTTCTCAAAGTATCTGGGCTTTCCTTACCAGGGAAGTTACGGGTCTTCACATTTGGTATCAGAGCTTTGGTTTACAGACTCGGAGAACAAAGCGCATTAGAACCAAATGAAAGAATTCATCAGAGATTGGATTAGTAATATCCAATGAGAATGACTCATTAGAGATGGGATCAGTAGTATCCTAGAACGAGTGTGAAGGGTATATTTTTAAAACGAAAACGAATTTTGTTTTGAAAATTTAAATTCAATTATATGTATTTGATTATTTATTATATTTGAATTTGGACAATCCAGTATATATAGATTTTGCGTATACGTCTCATCCGCGTGTATTTGGAGTTTTAATATACTGAATAGATATAGAATCACGCTCTAGTCGCCTGGAGATGATTCTGATGATTGACTAGTCGTCATCAGTATTCATGTTCGAGTGACGAAAGTGGGATTTCTATATATTTCCAATTGACTGGTGTGAGAACCAAAATTAGATAGGGATTATTTGTTGTGATTTGGCATCAAAAAGTTGATTTTTTGACTATATATCCAAGTTATGAATTTGAAAAGTTAATCAACTAATTGATTGCTGATTGTGTTGTTTGATTATTGGTTGATTAATTAAAATGTTGAACCTTTAGCCAACTTGATCAAATAGTTAATTGTATTGAAAATTTATTTCATTTGCATACATATACATGTACTTACATTGAACAGGTCATAGCAAAGAGGCTAGAGTAGAAGAATAAAATTGTTTGCCCGACAAATAGGTACATGTTTACAAATTTATTGGGTTTGGATGATTTTATGAGCCGATTGGCTAGCCGCTTGGTTGTTTCTTTTTCTTTTTGGATTGATGAGGGCCATGGAAGGCTATTTGAAATATCCCCAAGTCCCCGGTGCAGGGGAGGTTATGGCGAAATATTTCGAAAATTTAGGGTGTTAGCCAAAATTTTTAAAAATTTGAAAATTTCTTAGAAACTGAAAAGTTGAAGAACTAAAGCCGTAAAGAAAACAATGAAAGTTGAGTTGATTTGTTTAACAACTTTCGGCTTCGTTCCTTTTCGGGGACGAAAAGTTTTAAGTGGGGGAGATTGTAATAACCCGGAATTCTGAGACAATTTAAAATTTTTATTTTCGCAATTTTAGTGAATTTTGAACATTTAAAATGATTTATTTTAAATAATGATGACGAAAAATTTATTTTGAATAGAATTAGAATGTATATATTTATTCAAATCGTCGTTAGAATAAAAACAATTTATTTTAATTATATAACGAGCCTAAAATGGCGCGGTAGTTTGAAAATTCGATTTCAAAGTTCGAATGAATGTACAGGATTCAAAATAAACTGGATTTTAGCAAAACCAAAAATATTAGGATCTATTTGAATATATATTTCCAACGAATCCAAAAAATTGAAATTTGATAGCGGGAATCAAAAGTTATGCCCAGTTGAAGATTCAAAATAGTCGCTATGGAATTCTAGCCCTTAAAAATGGCCATTTTGCAAACGATCTTGGTTTTCGACGAAACCACTTTTTTTGGATCCGGAATGGCTAGTTATTGCTAGATTTAAAAATTCATATTTTTTGAAGTCTATATGTGAGCGTGGCGAAGTAAAACGTGTTTTGGCAGTTTCGGTCAATTTCGATTGACCAGGAAATGGCCATTTTTCAAACGGACTCAGAATTTGATGAAACTAGTTTTGTTAGAACCGTATCGTCAATACGAAGCTAGAAAATATTTTTCGGGAATTTTTAGAGTCCATTCGTGGCCCCGGTAAATTGAAATGTGTGTTCAAATTCAATATATAGAGTTATATTTTGATTTGAACGGAAATTGGTCGAAACAGTCGAATCAGCTTACAATACGTATCCCATTGTGTTTGGAATGGGGGTAATTAGCTATGGACGATAGGCGATGGGTCTCGTTTCGAGGTCGAAATAAAAAGTTGCTTTTTGAAATAAAATAGATTAAATAATATAATTTCCTTTCCTCCTCTCTCTCCTATACACGGTCAACTCAACCACCCCCCCAACCCATCGTTCAAATTAGATTTTAGGAAAAAGAAAAAAGAAAAAAAACCGCTCGTTCAAATACGTCACTCCTCTTCCCCGACCATCGCCGCCAGGCACGGCGCCGCCCCCAAGCTCCGGCTCAACCTCAGGCGCACCCCTTACCGACGGTCTTCACCTTCCGCCGCTCTCACCTCGTCTAATCGAGAAACCCTCGCTGGAACCGCCCATTCCGGTCGCCTGGGCCCCGCTGCGGACTACTGCAGCCTCTCATCACCATCAGCGACCACCAGCGTCGCCTGCTACCCCACCTCCACCTCCGGTCCTTAGAAACCCCCCTCCGTCGAACAGCGAGTAAAACCCCTCCCTTCTTCGATCAATGTAAGTTTCTTGCTGATTTTGTTATTTTAGCTTATAAAAGTATAAAGTTTATATTTTTATTAGTATAAAGTTTAGATTTTGTTCATATGAAAGCTTAGATTTTAATCGCCATAAAGTTTATATTTTTAATCATGATAAATATGAAAAGGTATCATCTTTAATTGTAAAAAGATTTGATTTTTATATAAGGGATTTGAAATAAAGATATGGCCTTTACTATGAAGTTAGATTCATAAAAATATGATTTTTATATTATAGAAAGAATAAAAATATGATTTTTGTCTTATAAAAAGAATAAAAATATAATTTTTATATTATCGAAAGAATAAAAATATGATTTTTATATTGGAAAAGTATTAAAAATATGATTTTTAATATATAAAACATCATATTAAAAATGTGGTTTTTAATATGAACAGCGTGAAAAGGATGGCGTAGGAATTTCGGGCAAATCAAATTGATCGGATGTTCAGAAATATAATGGCGGAGTGGAACCCTCGGTGAGAACTCCTCACATTTAATTTATTTTTAGTTTGAAATATATACTAGGATGCAGATGGTGCTTAGTAACACCCGACACCCGTCGTCCACAGACCATGGATGATTTGTTTGTTTGGTTGCTATGTTGTGAAATTTGATTGTGTGATGTAAAACGAAATAAAATATTTTATAGTGGAAAATATTTTATTGTTAAAAATATGATTTTTAATGTGTGTATGAACAAAATATTTATAAACAAATCGGACGATTTGTTTATATACAATGATTTGACTGATATTGATTGGGACGATAAATTTTACACATCGTCCAACTGCACAAATAAAATCTGTGTTTGTTGTTTTGAAACCCCACACGGGTATTGGGATGATATTTGACGTACACTAATCCCGATTGTTTAGTTGTATGTCAATCGATGGGTTGACAGACTGTGTAAGCGTTAGTTATTTATATTTAATGCTTATGCAGTTGTGTGGTGCACTCTGGATGGTGGTTGATTATTTATCGTTGCTATTATATACATGTGTTGTAGAAAATCCATATAATTAACATTATATGGTAATTGATTGGGCCTCATTCCAATTTGGAAAATAAGAAATATTAATTCATGTATTGAATAGAATAAATATTCATGCGTTGAATAGAAAAATAAATTCATATGTTGAATTGAAAATAAATTCATGTGTTGAATAGAATAAATATTCATGTGATGAATAGAAAAATAAATTCATGTGTTGAATTGAAAACAAATTCATGTGTTAAATTGAAGACATTCATGTGTTGAATAAAAGCCGTGTTGATTAGATTGACGCCATTTTGACGTGAACGATATTTATATTGATTTTATTCATTTTTATAATGAATATAGAAAAGAAAGTGATTTCAAAATATAACGTTTTGAAAATATTATCATTTGTATATCGATGATGTGGAGTATTCAATTTTGATTTGAAATTGAATATAAAGTTGAAATCGTTTTAAAAACGAATTTAAAACGATTTATAAAATACGTTTTGAAAGGAAATCGACGAAGTATATATAAATATATATTATATATATATATTAAATGGCCTGAATAGAATGCGCCGTGCCGCGGTAGTTCGCGAATTTCGACTATTTACTTCAAATGGACATTGCGGGAGATCCGACCGTCGGATTCTCCTAAAGCCGGAACCATTGGGTTCATATCGAAAAGAGCTTTCTAACGAATATTAGAGATTTGAAATCTAACGATTGCATTTGGAATTATGTCCAAATTAAATTTGGAAAAGGTCGTTGTAAGTGCAGTTCGATGGCCGTTGATGGAAATCGACTGTACGGGCCTTGATAAAATTATTAAAAATAGTAATAAATTGTGTAAAATCATAAGAAATGATTAGAGAAGAATTGGGATGAAAATTTCCATATTTTAAAAGATAAAAATAGATTTTTTTCAAAATGAACTAGTTTTGAACTAGAATTATAATTCATTTATTTTTGAAATAAATAAAGTGGATTTGAAATGGTTTTGAAAATAACCAGAATTTCCAATAATTGAATTGATATGGATTTGAATCGAAATTGTCTTTGGAATATTTCGATGTTGGAGTTCGTGATTATACAGATATTGTTAAGGAAATTTGAAAGATATATTTATATCGTTATTTCCAATAAGATATTTGTTGGTCGTAGAATTTGATATTGAATATAAGCCGATATATTTTCTATTCAGAGTCTTGTATTTAATATCAAATGGGATTTGGGTTTGTCATGATTGGTGTTTTCATTAACACTGTTCTTAAACCCAGTGGAGGAAAAGATTAAATCTTTTTATTTGGATTTAATGAAGTATACCAATTAAATAATATTTAATTGGAATTGAATTGAAAATTATTTTTGGGTTTATCGTGAACGATGTTTTAAATAACATTTGTTCTTTAACCCGATAATTAATGGAATGTGATTTGGGTTGTCGTGAGTGGTATCTTTAATAATACTGTTCTTAGACCCAACGGAGTTAAGAAAATCAGAAACTAAATGGAGATTAGATAAGTTGAATGGTTTCCTGGGTATTGATCTGATGTTGGTTTCGGCCTTCGGGGTTAATGTTCAGGGAATTGCTCACTTGCTATTTTACGGTTAAAGGCTGATAGAATGGAATGTGATTTTGGGTTTATCGTGAGCCGTGTTTTAAATGACATTGATTCTTTAACCCAGTTAAAGATTAAAACTAAGTGGAGTTTTAATGAATATTTGATTAGATTGCAATGATCGAGAATGGTTCGGTGTGGTTCGCTAATCCCGACTAGTTTTAAGTGATATTCAAAGGAAGATTAAAGAATAAATTTAAAAGAATTTATCTTTGATAAAATAAATGGGAACCTTTTCCTAAGAATGTGAAATTTAGAAACTAGCTGTAGGTTAGCTAAGAAGAATGGTTTCCTGGGTATTGATCTGATGTTGGTTTCGGCCTTCGGGGTTAATGTTTGGGGAAATATTCTCTTGCTAATTTACGGTTAGTGACTGATGAATTGGAATGAGGCGTATGTTGTGTTTTTGTAACACTTGTTTATTATATACGCGAGTTATTCAAAAAGACCGGGTTTATCCCATTCTGAATAACTGATTCGACGAGGTGTCGAGGACGAAGACGGTGGTCGAAGACCGGAGGTCTTCACATCATTTGGGTGATTACTGATGATCTTGATTGGGCTGTACACCCAAGAGGATGGAATCAGTTGGTGATCGTCCGGACGTACTTGGAGATCAATGGATATGCGAGGTACAAGGTGCCTCCGATTTCGTTCAAACCCAGAACGAACTTGTAAATGGACTGTGTGTCTGACATTGGATTTTATTCTGCGTGATTGATTTATATTAAATATATATCTGTTTGGCGGCGGAGAATTTATTCTCTTGCTTAACGCCCTTCTCTGAGACGTATGAGCTCAGGGGTTATATATTGATGGATATCAATTGCATGGAGTGAATTGCTTGTGTGGAATGCCTAAGTGGCAAATGATCAAGGCTTTTGTTGAAAAGAAGAGTCTTGTGGTTGATGATCAAAGCACAGCCTGTGTGGCATAGCTTTGTGTAGCGTTGCTTCGCGAGCCTCACACCCCGATTGTAAACCAGAAACGGGAGAAGGATCCAGGGAGAGCATGCGTTTCTTTTTAGCTAGGATGGTGTCAGTGACCAACCAGCCCTGACATTTAAATTATTTTCACCTGTGTGGTTGTTGCTGTTGCGAGGCGCCTCAGTTATATCGGTCGATCCGGGACCGATGGAGTCATTCGTTGGCTCGTTTATGCCCCAAAGGGCGGGGAAACGTACTGTTCAGGCATTTTAATCCACATCGGTGGACTGACCCTGTGGCTCCTAAGGGTCACTCGAGCTCTGATCCTGAGACATGGTAGGCTAGATTGTCTTGAATCGGTAGAAGACGATCCCTGTAAACACCAGAATATATCACTATAAATATGTGTATGCTTTATAGGATTTATTGGGTATCTAATACAGCCCAATAAATTTCCAAACACCTCCCCGTACAAAGGAGGTTATGGCGAAATTTTTCGAAAATTCCAGGTGTTAGCCAAATTTTTGAAGAATTTGAAAATTCTCAGAAACTGAAAAGTTGGAGAATGGAAGCCGGATTGAAAGTAGAGTTGGTTAATCAAACCACTTTCGACTTTTTCCTTTTCGGGGACGAAAAGTTTTAAGTGGGGGAGATTGTAACAACCCGGAAAATCTAAACCATTTTAAATTTTTTAAATTGACTAAAATAGTGGATTTTAAATATTTAAATTAAATATTTTAAATAATAGTGATGAAAAGTGAGTTTGAATCGATGTTTGAAAATAAATATAATTATTATAAATTATAAATATGGCCTGAAATGGCGCTGCAGTTTCAAAAATTGAATTCAAACTTTAACCGACTATACCGGGTGCAAAATAAAACGGATGTGAGTATAACCAAAAATATTTAAATCTGTTAGTGAACACCTTTCTAACGAATCTGAAAAATCGAAGTTTCATAGCGGGAAGCAAGAGTTATGGCCAAACGAATTTTCAGAAAGGTCGCTATAGAGAATATATCAATCATGAAAATAGACATTTTGCATATGACCTCAGAATTCGACGAAACCACTTTTGTTAGATCCGGGATGTCAAATTATTGCTAGGTTTCAAATTTCATAATTTTTGAAGCTAGTATGTGAGCGTGGCAAAAGAAAATGTGTTTTGATCAATTATAGTTAAATTGGAACGACCGAAAAAGGGCCATTTTTCAAACGGTCTCATAATTCGATGAAACTAGTTTTGTTGGGACCGTATCGTCAAAACGTAGCTAGATTTATTTTTCGGGAATTTTTAGAGTCAGTATGTGGCCCCGGCTAATTGAAATGTACGTTCAAATTAAATATTGAATGTTTTATATTTTAATTTGAAGGAAAACTGACTGAAACATTCGATTTGGCCTTCGAAACATATCCCATTGTGTTCGAAATGGAGGTATTTAGCTAGGGACGACAGTTGTTGGGTTTGGATTGAAGTTCGTATGGGCGGAGGGGTATTTTCGGATTTAATTGAATTAAAAATTAAAATAAAATTCATTGGCCAATCAGAACTAGCCATCTCTTTTTATCATCCGCTCCAAAAACCCGTGACCACCCAGCTCTCGACGAAGTAGCTTTCACCACCTTCCCAGCCAATTTCCGGCGAATCCAGACCGAGTTAGACCCCCGTCCAGTTAAGCTTTTTGAAGCTCTCCTCTCCAGCTCCAAATCCATACCCGTCTCCCCCCTCCTCGCCTCGTATTTCGCGCGAATCACCTCTCCAAAGTCACAGTCTTCAAATCGCTGCCCCGCCGCCCCTGCTACGTCGTACTCCTCCCCCCTTCAGGCGCAGGCGCGCCTCTCCAGCCCCGATGTTGTGGCGCAGGCCGATCGGCCCCTAGCTACACGGATTTCGAGAAAAGTGGCGACCTAGTTTTGAACGAAATTTGAGAGGTAACGGCTGATTTTTAGTTAACTATCTATAACACTTTTAAGTGTTGCAAATGGTTGATTAACTTATAAAAATCGTATCTTTTTGCTATGTGGTCGAAATTCAGTGAAACAAGGGACACCCAGACCGTGAGGACGTCTTCTACATTCTAGAGGAGACCGCATATTTTTCTGAGCCTTCTACTATTTTTGGTGGAGTGGAACCCAATGTGAGATTTCTAATTTATAAACGATATGGAAAACAACGATGTATAAATTATATAGTCGATGTATGAGTTATGTAAGTGTTGTACACCTCATGTATAAGCGCTGTATAAGTTGTATGTTCGATGTATAAGTTATATATGCGTTGTAAAAAAAATTGTATGTGCGTTGAAATGAATTGAAGTGAATCGAAATATATTTATATACGAATATATATATACTCCCCTCGTCCACAGACCATGGACGATATTTATTGTTTGTGATTGGTGTGAAAATTGGTTGATAGCGAATGGTTGATTAGAATTGTTTGTGGTTGAAATTGATTGGTTGTGGTTGAAAAATACCCATTGGTGATTGAAACAAAATTAGTATAGATTGTGGAAATGAAAATAAAACATGCCGCCTGCGTGCGAACTAGATGCATGAATCCCCATTGTCAAAAGCTGCGAGGCTTTAAGGTAGAGCGAGGAGCCGTACTAGGGACGGCCTCGGTTTTAACTACCCTGCCGTTATGCTGCCGAAATTTTCAATAATATTCATGTGTTAGAATTATTTTCATGTGTTGAAACTATATTCGTGTGTTGAATAGAAATTCATGTGTTGAACGATATTTGTGTTTCGAATAAATTGTTTTATAATAAAATCATATTTTTATCATCTATATGAACTATATAAAATAGTCGTGTTTTGAAATAAAAATCATACTTTTATCATCTATATGAACTATATAAAATAGTCGTGTTTTGAAATAAATTGTTTTACAATAAAAAAATCACATTTTTATTATATACATGAATTGTTGAAAATAGTGAAGTGTTGAAATAAAGGACTGTTAGATAAAAATATCATTTTTATCAAATCTATAAAGTAATAGGGTTTTGAAATCGATGAAAGAATTATATTTATATATTTATATAAATATAATCAAAATATAGTGAATAACGAAGCTGCAGTTCGTGTTTTGAAACCGTGATTTCAAACGATTAGTGCGGAAGATCCGACCATCGGATTTTCCCAAAACCACAACCGTTGGGTTCGCCTTGGAAATATCTTTCCAACGACACCAACTTTGTAAAGATCCAACGGTTGGATTGTCTGGAATGTTTAATTCAAATCTGAATAAAAACAGCGCTAGAATCGATTATACATATATAAAAAAATATAATTAAATTAAATCGAATAACGACGCTGCAGTTCGCATTTTGAAATCGTAACTTCAAACGATTAGTGCAGGAGTTCCGACGGTCGGATTTTCCCAAAATTGAAACCGTTGGATTCGTTTTGAAAAGATCTTTCTGATGATATAAATTTTGTGAAGATATGTGTAAATCAAATCTGGAGGAAAACAGCGCCACGGCCGCGTTATGGCCTGAAGCGTTGTTTTGAATAAATTGGCTATTTTTAAATAAATAAAAATCGTGATAAAATATTATAAACGATATGGAATGGAAATAAACTGAATTTGCTCGGTTTATATGATATTTAATGGTTGAATGTGTTTGGCGTGAAAATTACACTAAAGAACAGAATTAGTGATATCGAATAATTTAACCATTGAAATGAATTGATTTGAAATTCTAAATATACGTGAATTATTTGAAAAGGCCGAGTTAATTCTCATTTCAAATAATTGATCGACGATTGAAAGTCGAATATATGAAGATGGTGCAAGACCGATGATCTTCACGCCGAATGGAGGGGTGCTACTGATGCTCATGATAGGAGTAGCTACCTTGACGGGGTTGAAGTAGTAGCCACCCGGACGTACTTGTAGATTCTACGGATATGCGAGGTATTGAGTGCCTCCGGTTTCGTTCAGACCCAGGACGAACGTGTAAATGGACTGTGTGTCTGACATTGGATTTTTTCTGTGCCGATTGATCTCTATTAAATATATATCTGTTTGGCGGCGGAGAATTTTTTCTCTTGCTTAACGCCCTTTTCTGAGACGTACGAGCCCAGAGGTTATATATCGATAGAAATCAGCCGCATGGGGTGAATTGCCTGTGTGGCACGCCTAAGTGATAGATGATCAAGGCTTCTGTTGAAAAGCAAAGTCTTGTGGTTGATGATCATAGCATAGCCTGTGTGGCATAGCTTTGTGTATAACGTGAATTCGCGAGCCTCACACCCCGGGATGGACCAGAAACGGGAGAAGGATCCAGGGAGGACATGCGTTTCTTTCTAGCTAGGGTGGTGTCAATGACCTACCAGCCCTGACATTTACATACTTTTCATCTGTGTGGTTGTTGCTATTGCGAGGCGCCTCGGATATATCGGTCGATCCGGGACCGATGAAGTCAATGGGCTCATTTACGCCCCCAAAGGGCGGGGAAACGCAATGTTCAGGCATTTTAATCCACATCAGTGGACCGACCCTGTGGCTTCTAAGGATTGACTGAGTACTTGCCTGAGGCTTGGGCTAGAGAGTCTCGAATTCGGTAAGGACTATCTTTTGCCTTAGTTCATGACGGAAATCCAATTTCCAAATACGACATCGTGCGGTTTTGATTGTATATATATATGTGGCGACATGATATATGGTACCCATGCCGTCTATGATTGATAGTTATGATGGAAATTATTTTTTAAACATATATACACTAGAAATAATATCAAATGATTTGTTTTGCTCGTATCAAGCATATTTTGGCCATTATAAGGTAAAACTCTATCCTCCGGTTTGTGTTGCATTGTGTGTGTTAAGTAGATTTCTCATACCAGTCCCATGACTGACTCGTTGTTTGTTTCACTTGCAAACTCGGGTGCCCTTATTTCTACACGGGCAGCCTTGTATTCAGGTTTTAGTAGGCTCTTTCTGGATAGCTGGAGCTGAAGATGGATTCTATCATTTATCTCTTTTTACGCTGTTCAGCTCCTGTTGTACATATTATGTTTTCTTTTCCGCAGTAGACATTTATGTATAGCTGAACTGTATTTTGTACTAAGTATGATCCTATATACTGTGTAACTCTGATGATTATAGTTATCCAGTGTATTCTACTGTACATTATCTAGTGTATTTATTTATTTCTGTTCTGTTGTTATCTGTTTATGTGTTATATTCCATAGATTACCCTTGCACCGTCTTATCGGGAATGGGGTCGTCACAATAGAAGAAAACGAAGAACACAAATCTCACAGTGGAACAAATAAAACATATTTTATAACATAACTGATTAGCATAGAATTGTGTTTATTTTATGCTCTTATATCTTATCTTTTGTATATAAATAAATATTACTTGGGTATTGTTTTGTCACTTTTACAGATATTCCAACCAAGTCGCATGCAGTCAGATAGAGAAATTGAGATCAAACTGTTGTATATTTACATTTGAAGGTTTGCAGATGAAGATTTCATATCACATTGCCTTTTGGACAAGAAAATAATTGGTAGACGGGCTTTGCACATCACAATTCAATGAAGAATTGTCAAAGAAGCAAGAGGAAAAGAGGAAAGGCCCAAATTTACTAGATTTCACTAAGGCCCAATTGTAACTCTCACTGTAAACTCTTTTGTGATTTCCTTAAGGCCCATTTGTCATTGTATTAGGGTTGGCTATCTATCCTATAAATACCCTTGTATTCTCATTGTAAAGATCATCCTGAAATCAACAAAGTTCTTCTTCTTCTTTTTATTTTATGCAATTTTCTATTTCTTAGCAATTAGTGTTGTCTACAAGATTAGATTCGGTAGAACACTATTTGTATTTTGTATTTCTTTTCATTAGTGATTTACCGTCTGATTAGATTCAGCGGTAAACCTAATTTTATTTTCTATTTGTTATTTTAAATTTCTGCAATTTTAATTCCTGTTCGTTTACCGCTTTCGTAGGTCATATCGGATTGAATACAGATTTGATTAGATTCAGATCTGATTCAATTCAATAATAGTTTAATTGCAGTTTCATTTTTATTGTTTTCAACCCAATCTCTAAGATTTGTCTAACACGCCCAAGAGATTAGATAAATAATTTGATTTTAATCTACCTCCCTGTGTTCGACCTGCGTACCACACGATCTGTGCGCTTGCAGAATTTATTACAAATATCGCACTTTTCTAGTTCATAGGAAAGCGTCGATCAAGTTTTTGGCACCGTTGCCGGGGAGGCAATATTAAATTTTATTTTTTTATTTAATTTCTGATTCGTGTTTTTTTTCCTTTTGATTCTTGTAGATATAGAAAAGTGTCTTAACTGATTGATACTGTACCGTAATCTTCTAAGAAAAAATACTCACCAATTTTTGTTTCAGCTTTTATTTCTTTCCTCTTTTTCTACTTCCATAATAAAAAATCCATTAATTCTTTCCATCTTTCAATACCTCTTTTATTTCTTGCCACTTCTTTTCAATTTCTTTTATTTCTTATTTTACGAGTCTTGCCAAAAACAAAATAAAAATAAATTTCTTTCCAAATTTTTAAGTACAAATTTCTTTCCCTTCTTTTCTCTGTTACAATTCTATATCACGCTCATACCTCCGCAAAAATTCACAACTCCATCTTTGCCAAAATTTCTACCTAGGGCTGTCAATGGATACCCGGAAAATCCGAAATCCGTCCGCATTCGTATCCAAAAAGCGGATAAATATCCGATATCCGGAAAAGCGGATGCGGATGCGGATACAGGCATATCCGCATCCGAAAATTATCCGTCCGTTTTTTCCCCGATTATAGCTTAAATTATGTGTATTTTAACATAATTAAATAGACTAATTTATTCATTTGCAAAATTAAAAGTCTACTAAACGCATGTTAGTTACTCAAAATTATATATTATCATCAAATTTATTTACTTTTAGCACTTTAGTAATCAATTAGGTTGAAAAAGCTTAATATTAAGCTAAAAAAATTCATTTATGTTCATTGATTTATCGATTGTTGGCGGAGCGGATAATTATCCGATATCCGTCCGTATCCGGGATACGGATATCCGATATCCGAAAATGGTTTCGGATGCGGATACGGATATGGCACTATCCGTATCCGAAAGTATCCGTTGACAGCCCTATTTCTACCGCAACATCTTCGCCATTAATCCCCTTCGCCAGTTCACCATCCCTCAATTCCCATCACTCCCCTACCCACTTTCTACACGCACAGCCCTCAAAACCAGAGAACCATCTACCATACTTCACCACTCCAACGCCCTTACCATAACCAACACAAGACCACAAACCTACACCCCACGTTCACCAAACAATCACCGTCTAACTTCTTTTCTTCCAATCACGTTCATCTTCTGGCCATCTTTCCTGTAACCCACACAACGTTCACAAATCATCAACCATACAACAAATCTTCCTCCACAAAACCATCACCAATCCACAAAAACCGCATTCACCTTCATTAATCCGAACAACTACAGATTGATCCACGACGCCTGTTTCAAACTTCCAGTATCCATCGGTCAAATCCCATAAAGCCGCAAACTGAACCACGAAATCGGAATCCTTGATATCGAATTCAACATCCGATCAACTCACCCACTTCAAACCCGAGTCAGCAACCGAAATCGTACCATCTTCCTGACTTTATCCGCCCAAACCAGTCCATCCTCTATCCACAGTTCGCCCATCCTTCACAAAAACATCTGCCTCCATATCTAAAGTCCAAAAACCACCAGCAACCGGTGTCTGTGTTTCCAACCTCACATCTGGAAATCTCCACGCACCGCTCAACAATCTGCTCTAAAAATCCATTCACTGCAAGATCAACTGTCCTCCACATCCGATCACCACAGCACAAACTCCATCACCATACCCAATTTCAAAACCGCACTCCTCTGACCACGCTGCTAACCCTAAACGGATCCGAAACCACAAATCGTACACAGAAAATCGCAGCCATCGCGATTCACAAGCCAGCAAGCCCAATCAAAATCAGATACCCAGAATCGATAAACAAACCCAATTCGAATTCGATCTTAGCTGCGAACTTGTTTTCTGAAACAAAAGGGGGCATTATTTAATTGCGTGGTTTGATTCTTGTGTTTCTTTTTGGGTATGTGAGCGTCTGATCTTAATGAGTGGAGGCCTAGTTTTGATTTTAATATTTTGTGCGCCTCTTTTACCTTGCGTGTATTATTTTGTGGTCTGCTCAGCTTTAATTTGAGGATCTGACTAGGCTTATTTTAATTGTTCGACTAGCCAGAGTTGAATTTTGTTAGCTCTTGTTTCTTGTTAGCTAGTTCTTGTTATTTTATTGTTTTTTAGCTTAGTTTTTAGTTTTGAATTTTGTTGAGTCTAGTTGTCTTCGTGTTTAGTTTAGTTTTATTTATTTATTTATTTTGTTTAGCTTAGGCAATCGTTTTTTTCTTAGTCTAGTCATTTTTATTTTATTTTTTAGTTAGTTTTTTTACTAGTTTTTATTTCAAAAAAAAAATCATTCAAGGTTAAAGGCCAAAGAGAAGGAACGGATTCACGAGAACGAACAAGAAATCAAAGGTGAAGCGTTTGCAAACGGTTGATTGAATTATCAGTGCTATTTAATTTCTCTGGAAGGACTGTCATACCGGACTGTAAAACTTTCTGAACTCTACAAGTTCTGCAGCTACCGAAAAATATATAGACATTGCTTGTAAAAATCTTCTACAGGGGCAGCGGCTTGCTTGTAAAATATTTTAATTTTCTGTTACTATTCTGTGACTGTTCTATGACTGATATTTCTGAATTTGTTTGTGAAGAACGAATTTCCATAACTAGAATCATCACTCTCATCGTTTTTCAACAATAAAATTTTGATTTTCAAAATAATATAATTGAAAAGTGGTGTTTTGTGAAGTTGACTGTCTCGTATAATTGGATCGCGGATATATAGTAGTTCAATTTATTGAATTATTAGCAAAAGAGGTTGCATACTACCCGTAAAACATTGGTCGTATCCCTTAGTATTTATACTATAAGTGAACGGCCATAAGACCCTCTTCCCCCTTCTAATTGAGTCAGTTAATTAATAGAGCACAACTCAGTCTTTTATATTATTTTGAATTGAGAATAATTTCTGTCTTGCCTTGATTTCATTCAAATGTCTGATTCAAAAAAATCTTTGAGAGAATTGTGGGATAATAATCGGAGTAGACGTCCTCTTGAAGAGTATGAGTATGAATTACAACTCATGAGACAAGATTTCCCGAATTTTCGTGAGCCTGATGTCAACAATTTTCAAAATTATCCAACAGATCAACATTTTCAAAATCTTAGAAATGATCAACATTGCGATTTCAATTCAAATTTCAATAATTTTGATTATGGGCCACATCCACATCCATATAAAAATAGCTTTGAATCCCAGTATAGCTTTGATCAACATCAATATGTGGTTGGAAACCAAAATTTTCAAAGTTATATCCCATATCAACATCTTGAAAATAACCAAAATTTCAATTTTCCCTCAAATTCCAACAGTTTTGGTTACGAGCAAAATTTTTATGATCAAAATAATTTCCAATATCATTGCCATTTTTCTGAAAATTCAAACAACCACCACATTGGAAATAATATTGATCGTGAAATTGATGTTGACTATAATTTTGAGAATCAAGAAATCCAAAACGAGAGTTTTCAAATCAACGATTCTGAAGAATATCATCTTAACACTCTTAGAGAGAGGGTAGAAAACCAAGATATACAGCTTGATGAAAAAGATAGAAAGCTTGATGAACTTCTTTGTTTAATGCATCTTTTAAAGAGCAACTCGAACAACAAAATCAAATTCAAACATGCGATGAATCAGAAAATAGTCCATTCTTTACTGATAGTGAAAATTTTCAAACAACAACTTTGGAAATTGATAATAACGATCTAAATGAAGTTGTTCAAAATCCGGTAAATGATTTGGACTTCAATTCTTTTCAAGAAAAAGATTTAAGTTTAGATTTTGATCTTCCTCTTTTAGACTCCGAGAAACTTGAAATTTTTGAAATCGAATGAAATAAAAATGTTGAATTTTTGGAGAAGGATTTTAATGAACATGAATTCTTTGGATTATGTGAGGATGAAAGCCTTAATTCTGACCCCAATCCCGACAATCATTTGATTCTGACCCCAATTGAAAAGCTTGACACTCTTCCCATGACAATCAAGACCAATTCTTCTGAAAATACCAAACCTCCATCTTCTTCGAATGTTGGCAACCCCAACATCTCTTCTTATGGTGTCGGCAACCCCGACGATATCACTTCTTTTAATGTTGGCAATCCCAACATCCCATACTCTATACCTGTACCTCCTTCACTTACCTTGCCGACACTTTCTTCTTCGAATAACCAAGATTCTGAAATTGAATCAAGCCACCAATCCATGTTTGAAAATTTTGATTTTGAGGTTTCAAACGAACTTGAAGTTGTCAGTGTCAAAAATATGTTGTTAATGAATGAAATTGAGAAATGTGATCTCATAGTCTTGAACAACACTCCGAATTTAAAATTCACGATTGCAACTGAATTCATATACGATCACAAAATTTTGAAAAATTACACTGATAAATTTGTTGAGTACATGAATTATTTTTGGAATGTTAGCTTGATTGAAAATTTTCATGTTAGGACGACCCTGAACATTCATTTACTGGACTATAAATCGAGGTATAAAGATGAGATGGTTTTCAAAAACTTTTGCTTATTAGAAAACATGCCTAGACATAGTGGGAACAGGATTCATCGGGCTAGAACCAAGTGTGGGGGAAAAAGTTGGTGGCATTCATTGCATCGCATGCATCGCAAACACATATATCATTGTAAATACGATCCATTCTTACATATAGTTAGACTGCATTTCATTCTACAAATAATTTTGCATCTCATCCATCTTTGGGTACTATATTTCACATTTAGAAAACGTGTTTACTGTGTGGACACTGTTTAGTTCTAGTGCGGGGGGAATCTGCATTGCATTCTTTTCATTTTTTTTTTATTTTTTTTCTTTCTTTTTAAATAGGACCATCATGCATTTTAGATCGTAGTAACATGCCAATTTTTTTTTTTGAAATACGACTCATTTTAGATTTGATACAACAAAATAAGTTAAGGATTATTAATCAGTTGATAGTATTTTTTTTCTCTCAGCTTAGATCGAATAAGAAATATAATGAAAAGTTTGATTTTGAGGGATAATAGTGTAACCGGTACATAGGGAGATTCTTAGGTGATGGCCATGAAATCTATTCTATATTGTAGACTTTGTTTAAATAAATGGAGGACTTAAAATACTTATATTGGCTTTTCGAATCTTTAAAACTAAGTTGTGTTAAGCTGAATTCGCGGAATTCTCTTTTGTGCTTATATTTTCAATAATAATAATAATAGCAATCCAAGGGTATCCAACATTGCTTGTATATCTCGCGTTGGTGTGCAAACCCGCCAAGCTCTATCCGACACGTTGTTGTCAAAGTCAGCGTTGGAATATCTTGGTCTCATTTTATGAGATTGGACACCTAAGGATTACCGACATGTGTTGACAAAGTCAGCGTCGGTCTGCACAATCCGCCAAGCTCTATCCCAACTCTCCGTCAGTCCGCAAGGCAGTGTATGGGTGGTATACCTTAGTCTTTAAGTTAGGTGTATGTAATTAATTATAAAGATTCATTTTTTTAGATATAGAGAATAAGCGGTGAAGCCCAAACACTTCTTGACCTTATTGATTTGACTAGCCGTACACAAGGAAATTAGAATACCACTTTACAAATTGTGCCAAGCAAACTAAGAATTTATTTCATGGCTGTACTATGTTATCAACCGAACTAACTGGCCAAGCTGGAATTTAACATTTGAAAACTTGATTTATGTTGAAAATTTGTGACAAGTTGAGGTATCTAAAATAAAATCAACTGATTAGAAATCCTTAATTTAATTTGTTGTACCACTGTCTGGAATAAGTCGTGTTTTCATTTTCTATTTTTATTTTTGTTTTCATTTGCATAAGTCCTCTGCATTCATGTAGTTACATTAAATCCATAACATACTCCATTTGGATTTTGTGGGTAGTATCCGCTGAAAACCCTCATGAGACACCACTCGTCCTACTAGGGACACCTAGAGGTTTAACGGCTTGTTGCATACGCTCAATGCAATCGTGCTTCCTACGAAAGTGTGACCTATCTAGTCTAGCTTTTCATTTTCTTTGTTTTTCTTTCTTTTTACTCGAGGACAAGTAAAAGATAAGTGTGGGGGTATTTGATTAGCATAGAATTGTGTTTATTTTATGCTCTTATATCTTATCTTTTGTATATAAATAAATATTACTTGGGTATTGTTTTGTCACTTTTACAGATATTCCAACCAAGTCGCATGCAGTCAGAGAAATTGAGATCAAACTGTTGTATATTTACATTTAAAGATTTGCAGATGAAGATTTCATATCACATTGCCTTTTGGACAAGTAAATAATTGGTAGACGGGCTTTGCACATCACAAATCAATGAAGAATTGTCAAAGAAGCAAGAGGAAAAGAGGAAAGGCCCAAATTTACTAGATTTCACTAAGGCCCAATTGTAACTCTCACTGTAAACTCTTTTGTGGTTTCCTTAAGGCCCATTTGTCATTGTATTAGGGTTGGCTATCTATCATATAAATACCCTTGTATTCTCATTGTAAAGATCATCCTGAAATCAACAAAGTTCTTCTTCTTCTTTTTATTTTATGCAATTTTCTATTTCTTAGCAATTAGTGTTGTCTACAAGATTAAATTCGGTAGAACACTATTTGTATTTTGTATTTCTTTTCATTAGTGATTTACCGTCTGATTAGATTCAGCGGTAAACCTAATTTTATTTTCTATTTGTTATTTTAAATTTCTGCAATTTTAATTCCTGTTCGTTTACCGCTTTCGTAGGTCATATCGGATTGAATACAGATTTGATTAGATTCAGATCTGATTCAATTCAATAATAGTTTAATTGCAGTTTCATTTTTATTGTTTTCAACCCAATCTCTAAGATTTGTCTAACACGCCCAAGAGATTAGATAAATAATTTGATTTTAATCTACCTCCCTGTGTTCGACCTGCGTACCACACGATCTGTGCGCTTGCAGAATTTATTACAAATATCGCGCTTTTCTAGTTCATAGGAAAGCGTCGATCAATAACTCCTGAATTACAAATTAGTAACTGTATATGCATACCATCATCAAAGCACAACAACTATTTCTGGAACAGTTATAAACACCAGTTTCTAGATACAACATAGTACACAGCGGAAATATGATAGCTTATAGCTAATTGATGAAGGCTCCCACTTCAAGCTCCTCCAAATGAATCTGAAAAATCCCGGCTACTTGGCTGCCCATGCAAATTTGGGCACCCAAGAGTTTAAGGAAAACAAAGCAAAATAAACTCTGGGTCAGTCATGGTACTGGTGTGAGTAAACTTCAACCATTTGGTTTAACTTCCAAAATTCTTTCGAAAGAAATGATAATCGTAAGACCGATCCACGCATAAGCACAGATGGTTTTTACCTTATGATAACCAAAAATATTTTTGATATCAAATCCAATGATATTATAATAGTTTCTAAGTTAATTAATTATCGATCTAGCGGAACGCTTGCTTCTCACGCTCCATATATAATATAAAATCAAAAACGATAGGGCGTTTCTTGGAGATTGGATTCCGACTATGACAAGGTATGGAACCGCCTTCCGATCAGTGTACTCTAGAGGGGATACACTAGGGTTCAACAAGAACATCTTGCAACCCCACCACACGTTGCTGACCACTCATTTAACTTGAGTGTACCGAGCATATTATCACTAACTGTTATGATCAGCAATCGTTACCGAAAGCATACAGCAGCGAATACAATAAGAAGCAAATGAAATTCTCTAAATTAGGTGATAATACCCCGAATGGGAGTGACCCACTTGGCTATGCTGCCTGCCTGATTTCTGTCATTTCCCAGTTGATGAGGTTTGAGGTCACGATTATCCCTTTTGAACGTCTTTCCGCTATTTACTTTAAATGCCAGATCGTCGGACATTCGTCCATATACGTTGTCCTAGGACTACACAAACCGAGGCACTGTTCTATTAATCCATCTTTGGTAATTTTTACCTAGGATTAACAGAATAGCCCTTGAACTTTACTCCGTCTTCAATCATCTTTAGTATAAGTTGATTCGTAACGCTTATGCCCATACAATGGGGTTTTCAGGTAATAATCCTGATCTCGGTCTCTCTGTATTGACACCGAAGGTATAAAATAACTAAAACCTTGATAGTTGGTGATTTAACTATCAAAGGAACATCCATACATACAATCAACGGTCTTATTCCAAATGGAAATTCTATCGATCAATCATCAAGCAACACTAGCCCCTTTTCATTTAATTTCATATTAAATTACCATTTCCTAATTCCTCTCAATATATCTACCTTGATATTTTTTCAAAACCCACTTAGCCATTTCTTAGCCAATCACAAAGTCAATCAAGTTGGGGTATAATTACCTCTCAGACCTTAATTGAACAACATTCTCAATGTCAGAATAGGCTCACACTTCAAATTCCAACAAAACATTATTTATGCATTCTCGGATTCAGTTTGAGAATCCACCTTTTTTTTAAGAAAACAACGATTATAATGATAGCGTTATAAATTCCTATTTCTAAAATATAAATTTAAAATATCACTTTTATTCATTAAATTAAATATATAAATAACTAAACAAATAAATAATTAATTAAATCTTGATTAATACAGAAAGTGAAAAATACTTCCCTAAATTCGATATAATCGAATTTTAATAAATAATTCTCTTTCGAATAATCCATATTCGATTAATATTCTGAACTTTAGAATAATCTACCATTTCTGTTTAACTCAAATGGCCTTAATATTTATTTCCTGTAACGAACTGGAATTTTCGACCCAGAAATTCGACATAAAAACCATGTTAACTATTCCAGAATCGAACATACCAGTTCATTACAGTGGTATCAGAGCTGAAGGTTAAGTGATTACCTTAGCTCTGTGGCGTAACTCGATAGAGATAGGGTTAGTAATGCCCTAGAGTGAGTAGAGTGTATATATACGAGTGAGTGTATTTGTAGATTTTATAAAATTGTTTTATATGGTGGAGATTTATTGGTTGAGTTGTTTACGAGTTCTGGTCGATCAGTTTGATCCACTGTATCGGTAAGAGTTTCTAAACACTTGAATACGATGAACCGACACCCTATGTTTTGAAAACAGGGTAAGCGAAATAATTTTACCCAAATCATATTTTGATGTAAAGGCTTTATATTGAAATTATTATAATATATTGGATATATTGGTTTTTATTATAACTGAATGAGATTATAAAAGTGAAAAGGTTAGATATAACCAATAAAAATTCATATTAATGTAAGATATACAAATCAGACGGATTAAATTTGAAATTAAAACCAGAATTGAAATTAAAACCCCGCAAATTTGGAAAGATGTTTGTAAATGGAATTGGATTAAATATATGAGAATTTTAAAATCCTAGGAGATTTTAAATTGTTTAACAAGATTTGTGAACGATATTTTGAAATGGTTTCAAAATGGAGGTGTTTGAGAATTGAGTTTGAAAATGTTATAGTATTGAACTCACTTTAGTCGCTGGAAAATAACCCTGATGATGCTGGCCACATCATCAGTGTTCATTTTCAAGTTCTGAGTGACGGATTACTACCAAAGATATTTTTTTTGGAAATGTTTTGAGAAAACAAGTTGTTTTGATTCCAAAAGGGAATATTTGAATTTTTTGAGAAAAGCAAAGCAGTTTAAAACTCGCAGGAAGATTATTTTGAATTAAAAATAGATTTTATAGAAATTTGTGAAAATATATAAGAATTGAAGTCAGTCAAGTAGAAATGGAAATGGATAAGTAAGTTAAGAGTTTGGGATAGAGAATGGAACTGGAGTTTGAATTTGGCTTGGGTATAAGTGAATGATTGAATTTGAGAATGAGTTGAATAAAGACTAGTTGGAAACACATTCGTATATGTTGAAACAGTAACAGATTGAAGAAATAGAGTTGGATCCCCGACAAAAGGTACAAGTTTATATTGTATATGGATATGAGATTTATGAGCCTGTTTGGTGAGCCGCTTGGTTGTTTGATTTTATTTTGGGATTGGAGAAGGCCTAGAGAGGCAAGTTGTATTTGTACCGATTAAGCCGTACAAAGGAGACGCTTAAGGTGTTAGAAAATTTTCAGGATTTTTGAAATTTTTCGTTAATAGAAATGAATTAATATTTTAATGGATAAATTGATTCAGTTGAAACTGAAATTAAAGAAGTAAACAAAAAAAAATACCTAGTTAGTAGGGTTTGTTTCTACCTTAGTAATTTCAAGGACGAAATTCTTTTAAGAGGGGAAGAATGTTACGTCCCGTATTTTTAATGGTTTAATAATTAATAATTTAAATGATGTTTTAGTAATTTAATGACTTGAATTAAATTATATTGAATATTTAATTAAAATAATTAATAGAATAATATATTTAATTTCGAAATAGTTGAAAATAGTAGAATTCGCAATATTGCGTGAATTGGATAGTATAAGAGAATTGGTTAAGTTTAGATTCGAATTTTAATAGTGAATCTATTTGATAAACGGAAGTTAAACATATTAATTATAAAATAAATTATAATCGAGCTCGTAATATCACGGTAGTTTGTAATATTGAGTTTTGAACTTCAACCGAGTATACAGGATTCGTTATAAGTTGGATTTCTTTGAAACAAGAAACGTTCGAACCTGTTGAGCTATATTTTCCTAAGGAAGTGAAAAATGGAGATTTCGCTTTATAGGTTGTAAGTTATGTCCAAAGAAAATTTTCAAATAGTTGTTATGGATTCGTTTGTAAACCATAACGATTATTTAATTATAATAAAATATTGGTTTCGAATTTGGACAAGATCTTTGAGACGTAGCTATAATTTAATTTTTAGAATTTTACTGTAATTTTTATTTTGAAAAAAGCAACTTTTTAGTTGGAATATTTTACACCCTATATCAGCATTTTGAAATTTTACAGAATAAGTTACTTGTCTATATTATTATATTTTTGGGATCTTGACGCATCACGGGAGACGATCGTATTTTTATAATTGTCCATAGCGTTCATAAATTAAATGAAATTCTGCGAAATCGGTACCATATTAAATTTAACAAATATATATATGCCACTATGTTATAAGTATTGGCCACCAATCCACTGCACAGTATAAATACATCACGCAAGGCATTCCATTATCCTTCGAGAAAATAAAAATATAATAAAATAAAATGAATATGTATTTATATAATGACTTACCTCCTAAGTAATTAGGGTACATAAAAAGCCTGGATTACAGCTACCCACATGAGTGGTCATTTCTCTATCTATCTACCTCTACAGTCTAATACATATAAAGTATATTATCTATTATGTAGTTACTATGGCTTCTGCGTGTATATATATAAGCGAGCTATCTTCCTTTTTTTGTTTTGGACACATCTCCAGTCGAAACTTTTCATGGCAAAACGCAACTTCTTTAATTCAAACCAAAAACAAAACAGTAAAGAAATAGGAAATCGAGATCTTCAATGCATTATCTGTAAGCCTGAGTTGGTGAAGACTGACTAGTAGTGTGAATCCTAACAATGATTTTATACTCAAGAGGACGTGGAAGATTTTGAAGACTTCTTCGATCCTAATTCCGACTACGGATTTGGCAACAATTATCAGTAGTTAATTAGAGTTTTGTAACAACCCGTAAAATGCGAGCCAGTTTGAAATTTTTATTTTGGCGATTTTAGCGAATTTTGGATATTTAAAATGGATTATTTTAAATAATATCGACGATAAATTTATTTTGAATATAATTCGATCGTATATATTATACACGACGTCGTTAGAATATATATAATTATATATAATTATAAATAGAATTGAAAATGGCGCGGTAGTTCGATAATTCGATTTCAAACTTCAATTGAATGTACCGGGTGCAAAACAATCCGGATTTTAGTGAAACCAAAAATGATAGGATCTAATTGATAATATCTTTCCAACGAATCCGAATAATCAAAATTTCATAGCAGGAATCAAAAGATATGTCCAGTTGAAAATTCTGAATAGTCGCTATGGAATTCAGGCCCTTAAAAATTGACATTTTGCAAACGACCTCGGATTTCGACGAAACCACTTTGGTCCGCAGTGTCAAATTATTGCTAGGTTTCAAATTTCATAATTTTTCGAATCAATATGTGAGCGTGGCAAAGGAAAACGTGTTTTGACCATTTCAGTTGATTTTAATCGACTGGAATTTGGCCGTTTTTCCAACGGTCGCAGAATTCGACGAAACTAGTTTTGTTAGGACCGTATCGTCAATACAAAGCTAGAAAATATTTTTCTGGAATTTTTCTAGTTAGTATGTGGCCACGGTAATTTGAAATGTACGTTTAAAATTCAATATAGTGATTTAAATGAAAATTCAAAAGGAAACTGATTGTAACGATCAAATCAGCTTGCGATACATATCCCATTGTGTTCGGAATGGGGGTAAAACGCTATGGACAACAGGCGGTGGGCCTCGTTTCAAGGTCGTATGTAAAAGTCAACCCTTTTGCAAATTTAAATAATAAAATAATAAAAAAAATAATTTTTAATTTCCCTCCCCCCTTTTATCTTCGTTCTGGCCCCCCCCCCCTTCATTTCGATTTAAACAGAAAAAAAAAGAAAGAGAGAAACCCTACGCCTATCGAGAAGCCGCCGCCCCTCTTACCCTCGACGCCGACGAAACCCGAAGCCGCCGCCCACCTCGAAAGCATCGCGAGCCCCCCCTTGAAGTCAACGCCTTCTCCGATTCGCCATTCGAAGCCGCTCCCCGTTCGAACCCCGAGCCGCCCAGCTCGAGAAGCACCTCCGACATCGGTGAAACCCCCCCCCCTCGGTAAGTATTTCGTTATTTGATTTTATAATGATTTAAAAACTGTTTTTTTTAAATTTAAAGCTGATTTGAAAAAAGATTATAAAAACTGTTCTTTTTAAAAGCATTTTTTTTAACTGATTTTATAAAGAAATTAAAAACTGAAATTTTTAAAAACAGAAATTAAAAACTGTGTTTTTAATTAGGAATTTAAAACTGATTTTATAAAAAAATTAAAAACTGATTTTGTTTAGAATTTTAAAACTGAAATTTAATTAGGTTTAAAACTGAAATTTTAATAAAGATTTAAAACTGTTTTTTTTATATAAAGGATTTAAACAGATTTTAATTTTAAGTTAAAAGAAAAGGTTTAAACTTTAAAGAGATCAGATTTGAAGAAAAGTAAAAATCATATTTTTATTTAGTGAAAGTCGAAGTAAAAATCATATTTTTATTTAGTGAAAGTCGAAGTAAAAATCATATTTTTATTTAGTGAAAGTCGAAGTAAAAATCATATTTTTTATTTAGTGAAAGTCGAAGTAAAAATCATATTTTTATTTAGTGAAAGTCGAAGTAAAAATCATATTTTTATTTAGTGAAAGTCGAAGTAAAAATCATATTTTTATTTAGTGAAAGTCGAAGTAAAAATCATATTTTTATTTAGTGAAAGTCGAAGTAAAAATCATATTTTTATTTAGTGAAAGTCGAAGTAAAAATCATATTTTTATATATCGAAAGTCGAAGTAAAAATCAGATTTTTATATATTGAAAGTCGAAGTAAAAATCAGATCTTTATATATTGAATAGCATAGTAAAAATTCGGTTTTTACATGTGTAGAGAATACGGGCAACAAAGCGACAAAGGAGAGATTGGCGAAGAATTTATGCAAAAGAAGAGTCAAGATGATTGGATAGCTTTTGGTGAGAACTTCTCACTCTTCAATTTATTTTCTAGTTATATATATATACTAGGATGCAGACGGTGTTTAGTAGCACCCGACACAATCGTCCACAGACCATGGACTTGTTTGTTTGGCTGTTTAGTGATTGATTGCGATATTGGTTTGAATGTGGTTTGTGGTGTGAAAAATCGAATCGATAAATTGGTTAGGATTAGACGTGCGCCGTTATAAGGCGAAGGAGTAATGCTAGGTTAGATCCTTACTCCAAATTTTGTGGTTTGCATAATGAAATGAATTGAATTGTTGGGTGAAATGAATGGATTGATTGATGTGTGAATGGCGTGGGCCTTCACTAGACCGGGGATAAGGCTAGGCCTTGTCCCGTTTCTAGTATCGTGCCGTTATGCCGCCGAAATTTTCTAAAATATGTTAGAAAAATACAAATATCATTTTATTGTGTAAATGAATTGAATAGAAATTCATAGGTTGGAATAAAATGTTTTAGCGTTAAAAATATAATTTTTAACGTGAATGTGAATAAATAAATATTCATTTACAAACCGGACGGTTTGTTTATGTACACCTATTTGAAGGACATTGATTGGGTCGATAAATTTTACACATCGCCCAATTGCACAAATAAAATATTTGTTTGATGGTTTGAAAACCCCACACGGGTGTTGGGATGAAATATGAATGTCACTCATCCTGATTGATTAAATATGTCGATCGATTGATTGACAGGCTGTTATAAGCGTTGAATATCTATATTTGATGCTTATACAGTGTAGTGCACTTTGGTTGATGGTTGATTATTTTTCAATGTGATTGTATACATGTGTTGTATGAAAATCCATATAATTAACTTTATATGGTAATTGATTGGGCCTCATTCCAATTTGAAAAATAAAGAATATTATAAAATAAAAGTTCATGTGTTGACAGTACTCATTCATTGAGATTGGTCATGTGTTGAACGAAATATTTTGATAATAACAACTATTTTGAAAAAGAAATATTTGAAATAGAATATTTGAAAATAGAAATTTATGAAGCCGTGTTGATTAGATTGACGCCATTTTGACGTGAACGATATTTATATCGATTTTATTCATTTTGAAATGAATATTGAAAAGTGATTTCGAAATCGAACATTTTGAAATGAATTGAATTGAAAATGATTTCGAAATGAATTGAATTGAAATATTTTGAAATGAATTGAATTGAAAACGATTTCGAAATGAATTGAATTGAAAACGATTTCGAAATGAATTGAATTGAAAACGATTTCGAAATGATTTGAATTGAAATGGGAGTTGAAAATGTTTTTGAAACGAACTCAAAACTATTTATATAATTCGTTTTAAATAGAAATCGACGAAATATATATTATATATATATTATATATATAATATAATGGCCTGAATAGAACGCGCCGCGCCGCGGCAGTTCGCGAATTTCGACCATTGATTTCAAACGGATATTACGGGAGATCCGACCGTCGGATTCTCCTAAAACTGGAACCGTTGGGTTCGTATCGAAGAGAGCTTTCTAACGAATGTGAGAAATTAGAAATCTAACGGTTGGATTTGGAATTATGTCCAAATCAAATTTGAAAAAGGTCGCTGTAAGTGCAGTTCGATGGCCATTGATGGAAATCGACTGTACGGGCCTTGATAAAATTATTAAAAATAGTAATAATTTGTGTAAAATCATAAGAAATGATTTGTGAAGATTTGGGATGAAAAACTCCATATTTGAAAAGATAAAAATAGACTTTTATCGAATTGAACTAGTTTTGAACTAGAAATATAATTCTATTTATTTTTAAATAAATAAATGGAATTTGAAAAGGGTTTTGAAAATAACCAGAATATCCAATGATTGCGTTGGAGTGGATTTGAATCGAAATTGTCTTCGGAATATTTCGATGTTGGAATTCGTGATTATACAGGTGTTGGTATGGAAATTTGAAAGATATATATTTATATCGCTATTTCCAATACGACATTTGTTAGTCGTAGAATTCGATATTGAATATAAGCCGATATATTTTCTATTCACAGCCTTGTATTGAATATCGAATGTGATTTGGGTTTGTCGTGAATGGTGTCTTCACTAACACTGTTCTTGAACCCAGTTGAGAAATGATTAAATCTTTTTATTTAGATTTAATGAAGTGTACCAATTAAATAATATTTAATTGGAATTGAATTGATATTGATTTTTGGGTTTATCGTGAACAGTGTTTTAAATAACACTTGTTCTTTAACCCGATAATTAATGAATGTGACTTTGGGTTTATCGTGAACCGTGTTTTAAATGACACTGATTCTTTAACCCAGTCGAAGATTAAGACTAAGTGGAGTTTTAATGAATCTTTAATTAGATTGAAATGATCGAGAATGGAGTATCACCAGTTTTGCTCCAGACGATAGTTAAATCTTTAATTAGATTTGAACGTGAAATGGTAATTGAATTTACCAATAACACCGTGGTGTTAGATATGAAGTATAACCAGTTTTACTTCACGGGATGAATAGGTTGGGATTGGGAAATTAAAACAAATGATTACTTCGGTAAGGTTCGCTAATCCCGACTAGTTTGAATTGATGTTCAAAAGTTGATTAAAGAATAAATTCAAGGAATTTATCTTTGATAAAATTAATGGGAATCTTTCCCTATGAATGTGAAATCAGAAACTAACTGTCGGTTAGCTAAGCAGAATGGTTTTCTGAATATTGATCTGATGTTGGTTTCGGCCTTCGGGGTTAATATTTGGGGAATTATTCTCTTGATTAATTTACGGTTAGTGACTGATGAATTGGAATGAGGCGTATGTTGTGTTTGTGTAACACTTTTATAATATATACGCGAGTTATTCGGAAAGACCGGGTTTATCCCATTCTGAATAGCTGATACGACGATAAGTCGAAGATGAAGACGATGGTCGAAGACCGGGAGTCTTCACGTCGTTTGGGTGATAACTGATGATCTTGATTGGGCTGTACACCCAAGAAGATGGAAACAGTTGGTGATCGTCCAGACGTACTTGGAGATCGATGGATATGCGGGGTACTAGGTGCCTCCGGTTTCGTTCAGACCCAGAACGGACTTGTAAATGGACTGTGTGTCTGACATTGGATTTTAGTCCGTGTGATTGATCTCTATTAAATATATATCTGTTTGGCGGTGGAGAATTTATTCTCTTGCTTAACGCCCTTCTCTGAGACGTACGAGCTCAGGGGTTATATATTGATGGATATCAAACGCATGGAGTGAATTGCCTGTGTGGCATGCCTAAGCGGCAATGGATCGAGGCTTTTGTTGAAAAGCAAAGTCTTGTGGTGATGATCAAAGCACGGCCTTTGTGGCGTAGCTTTGTGTAACGTTTACTTCGCGAGTTTCACACCCGGTATGAACCAAAAACGGGAGAAAGGACCTCAGGGAGGGCCTGCGTTTCTTCCTTGTTAGAAGTGGCGTCAGTGGTTTTACACGCCCTGACGAGTTTGACTTATGTGGTTGTTGCTGTTGCGAGGCGCCTCGGATTGATCGGTCGTTCTCGAACCGATGGAGTCATTTAGTGGCTCATTTACGCCCCAAAGGGCGGGGAAACGTAGTGTTCAGGCATTTTAATCCACATCGGTGGACCGACCCTGTCGCTCCTAGGGTCACTCGAGCTCTGATCCTGAGGCTGGGGCTAGGCAGTCTCGAATCGGTTGAGGACTATCTTTTGCCTCGGTTCATAGACGGAAATCCAATTTCCAAATACGTGACATTTGCGGTTTTATTTGTAAACCTATATATGGCGACATAGTGGCATGGGACGCTCATGCCGCCTATGATTGATACTTATGATTTGAAGTTGTTTTATACACTATACACTTATAATAGTATCAAATGATTTGTTTTAAACGTATCAAGCATTCTTTGGCTGTTATAAGGGAAAACCCTATCCCCCGGCTTGCGTTGCATTGTGTGATAGGACCTGGGTCTTATAACAGCTTCATTTTTCTTTATTTAGCATTGCGCTGTTTGTTTTATGCACTGGTATTCTTGGGAGAAAACCCGTTCCGTGTTATACGGCGTGGTCCCTTGATTTACCTAACTTTTAAAATAAAGAATAATAACTGTTTTAGTTCTCACACCAGTCCCATGACTGACCTGGAGTTTATTGTTTTAACCTGAACTCTGGGTGCCCCTATTTTGACACGGGCAGCTAGTAGTTTTGGGTTTTGCAGATTTATATTCACAGGATCCTGGTTTACAGCTGGAACGATATCCGGAAAGCTTTGTATCCGTATATCTACTTCTAGTTGTGTATTGTATTATTTTCCGCTGCTATGTATTTAAATGTAATTTAAATCTCTGATATTTCTGTGTAATATTCATTTATACTCTGTATATTCTTGTAATCTGATGCATTGTTGTAATATACAGTGAAATGTTCTTCTGTATGCATTTTGATTTGTCGTGTTCTCAAACGATAGGGCGTTTCGAACGGCCTGGATCGGTTTAGCGACTGGTTCGGACCGAGCGAGATTCCTTGCCGTCACAGTTGGTATCAGAGCTTTGGTTTACAAAGCTAGAGAACAAGACACATTAGAAACATACGAAAGAATTCATCAGATATTGGATTAGCAATATCCAATGAGAATGACTCGTTAGAGATGGGATCAGTAGTATCCTAGAACGAGTGTGAAGAGTATATTTTTCAAGTGAAAACAAATTTTTGTTTTGAAAATTTAAATCAATTATTCGTATTTGATTATCTATTTATATTGAGTTGGACAGTCCAGTATATAAAGATTTTGCGTATACGTCTGATCCACGTGTATTTGAAATTTTAATATATTAGATAGATATAGCATCACACTCTAGTCGCTCGAAGATGATATTGATGATAGCGATCGCATCATCAACATTTATGTTCGAGTTTCGAAGGTGTGATTTTCTATATATTTCCATTAGACTGGTGTGAGAACCAAAACTAATATAGCTAGAATACATTGTTGTGATTTGGCATCAAAAACATGATTTTTTGTATATATATCAAATTATGAATTTGAAACTCTAATTCACTAATTGATTGATGTTTGTGTTGGTTGTTTAATTGTTTGATAATTTTGAACCCTTATGCCTAACTGAATCAAATATTGAATTATATTGAAAATTGGTCGCATTTGCTTGCATATGCATATATATCATTGAACAGGTCATAGCAAGGAGGCTAGAGCAGAGAATAAAATTTGTTTGCCCGACAAATAGGTACATGTTTATTACATAATTTCCTGTTTTGTTTGGGTGATGATGATTTTGTGAGCCTATTGGCTAGCCGCTTGGCTTTTTCTTTTTCTTTTTGAGATCTGAAGGACCGGGGAAGCTATTTGAAATTCCCCGATGCTCCTGGTGCAGGGGAGGTTATGGCGAAATTTTTCGAAAATTTAGGGAGTTAGCCAAATTTTTGAAAATTTGAAAATTCTCAGAAACTGAAAAGTTGGAGAATGAAAGCCAGATCGAACGTAGAGTTGAATTATCAAACCACATTCGACTTTGTTCCTTTTCGGGGACGAAAAGTTTTAAGTGGGGGAGATTGTAACAACCCGTAAAATGCGAGCCAGTTTGAAATTTCTATTTTGGCGATTTTAGCGAATTTTGGATATTTAAAATGGATTATTTTAAATAATATCGACGATAAATTTATTTTGAATATAATTCAATCGTATATATTATACGCGACGTCGTTAGAATATATATAATTATATATAATTATAAATAGAATTGAAAATGGCGCGGTAGTTCGATAATTCGATTTCAAACTTCAATTGAATGTACCGGGTGCAAAACAATCCGGATTTTAGTGAAACCAAAAATGATAGGATCTAATTGATAATATCTTTCCAACGAATCCGAATAATCAAAATTTCATAGCAGGAATCAAAAGATATGTCCAGTTGAAAATTCTGAATAGTCGCTATGGAATTCAGGCCCTTAAAAATTGACATTTTGCAAACGACCTCGGATTTCGACGAAACCACTTTTGTTGGGTCCGCAGTGTCAAATTATTGCTAGGTTTCAAATTTCATAATTTTTCGAATCAATATGTGAGCGTGGCAAAGGAAAACGTGTTTTGACCATTTCAGTTGATTTTAATCGACTGGAATTTGGCCGTTTTTCCAACGGTCGCAGAATTCGACGAAACTAGTTTTGTTAGGACCGTATCGTTAATACAAAGCTAGAAAATATTTTTCTGGAATTTTTCTAGTTAGTATGTGGCCCCGGTAATTTGAAATGTACGTTTAAAATTCAATATAGTGATTTAAATGAAAATTCAAAAGGAAACTGATTGTAACGATCAAATCAGCTTGCGATACATATCCCATTGTGTTCGGAATGGGGGTAAAACGCTATGGACAACAGGCGGTGGGCCTCGTTTCAAGGTCGTATGTAAAAGTCAACCCTTTTGCAAATTTAAATAATAAAATAATAAAAAAAAATAATTTTTAATTTCCCTCCCCCCTTTTATCTTCGTTCTGGCCCCCCCCCCTTCATTTCGATTTAAACAGAAAAAAAAAAAAAAAAAAAAGAGAAACCCTACGCCTATCGAGAAGCCACCGCCCCTCTTACCCTCGACGCCGACGAAACCCGAAGCCGCCGCCCACCTCGAAAGCATTGCGAGCCCCCCCTTGAAGTCAACGCCTTCTCCGATTCGCCATTCGAAGCCGCTCCCCGTTCGAACCCCGAGCCGCCCAGCTCGAGAAGCACCTCCGACATCGGTGAAACCCCTCCCCCCTCGGTAAGTATTTCGTTATTTGATTTTATAATGATTTAAAAACTGTTTTTTTTAAATTTAAAGCTGATTTGAAAAAAGATTATAAAAACTGTTCTTTTTAAAAGCATTTTTTTTAACTGATTTTATAAAGAAATTAAAAACTAAAATTTTTAAAAACAGAAATTAAAAACTGTGTTTTTAATTAGGAATTTAAAACTGATTTTATAAAAAAATTAAAAATTGATTTTGTTTAGAATTTTAAAACTGAAATTTAATTAGGTTTAAAACTGAAATTTTAATAAAGATTTAAAACTGTTTTTTTTATATAAAGGATTTAAACAGATTTTAATTTTAAGTTAAAAGAAAAGGTTTAAACTTTAAAGAGATCAGATTTGAAGAAAAGTAAAAATCATATTTTTATTTAGTGAAAGTCGAAGTAAAAATCATATTTTTATTTAGTGAAAGTCGAAGTAAAAATCATATTTTTATTTAGTGAAAGTCGAAGTAAAAATCATATTTTTTATTTAGTGAAAGTCGAAGTAAAAATCATATTTTTATTTAGTGAAAGTCGAAGTAAAAATCATATTTTTATTTAGTGAAAGTCGAAGTAAAAATCATATTTTTATTTAGTGAAAGTCGAAGTAAAAATCATATTTTTATTTAGTGAAAGTCGAAGTAAAAATCATATTTTTATTTAGTGAAAGTCGAAGTAAAAATCATATTTTTATATATCGAAAGTCGAAGTAAAAATCAGATTTTTATATATTGAAAGTCGAAGTAAAAATCAGATCTTTATATATTGAATAGCATAGTAAAAATTCGGTTTTTACATGTGTAGAGAATACGGGCAACAAAGCGACAAAGGAGAGATTGGCGAAGATTTTATGCAAAAGAAGAGTCAAGATGATTGGATAGCTTTTGGTGAGAACTTCTCACTCTTCAATTTATTTTCTAGTTATATATATATACTAGGATGCAGACGGTGTTTAGTAGCACCCGACACAATCGTCCACAGACCATGGACTTGTTTGTTTGGCTGTTTAGTGATTGATTGCGATATTGGTTTGAATGTGGTTTGTGGTGTGAAAAATCGAATCGATAAATTGGTTAGGATTAGACGTGCGCCGTTATAAGGCGAAGGAGTAATGCTAGGTTAGATCCTTACTCCAAATTTTGTGGTTTGCAAAATGAAATGAATTGAATTGTTGGGTGAAATGAATGGATTGATTGATGTGTGAATGGCGTGGGCCTTCACTAGACCGGGGATAAGGCTAGGCCTTGTCCCGTTTCTAGTATCGTGCCGTTATGCCGCCGAAATTTTCTAAAATATGTTAGAAAAATACAAATATCATTTTATTGTGTAAATGAATTGAATAGAAATTCATAGGTTGGAATAAAATGTTTTAGCGTTAAAAATATAATTTTTAACGTGAATGTGAATAAATAAATATTCATTTACAAACCAGACGGTTTGTTTATGTACACCTATTTGAAGGACATTGATTGGGTCGATAAATTTTACACATCGCCCAATTGCACAAATAAAATATTTGTTTGATGGTTTGAAAACCCCACACGGGTGTTGGGATGAAATATGAATGTCACTCATCCTGATTGATTAAATATGTCGATCGATTGATTGACAGGCTGTTATAAGCGTTGAATATCTATATTTGATGCTTATACAGTGTAGTGCACTTTGGTTGATGGTTGATTATTTTTCAATGTGATTGTATACATGTGTTGTATGAAAATCCATATAATTAACTTTATATGGTAATTGATTGGGCCTCATTCCAATTTGAAAAATAAAGAATATTATAAAATAAAAGTTCATGTGTTGACAGTACTCATTCATTGAGATTGGTCATGTGTTGAACGAAATATTTTGATAATAACAACTATTTTGAAAAAGAAATATTTGAAATAGAATATTTGAAAATAGAAATTTATGAAGCCGTGTTGATTAGATTGACGCCATTTTGACGTGAACGATATTTATATCGATTTTATTCATTTTGAAATGAATATTGAAAAGTGATTTCGAAATCGAATATTTTGAAATGAATTGAATTGAAAACGATTTCGAAATGAATTGAATTGAAATATTTTGAAATGAATTGAATTGAAAACGATTTCGAAATGAATTGAATTGAAAACGATTTCGAAATGAATTGAATTGAAAACGATTTCGAAATGATTTGAATTGAAATGGGAGTTGAAAATGTTTTTGAAACGAACTCAAAACTATTTATATAATTCGTTTTAAATAGAAATCGACGAAATATATATTATATATATTATATATATAATATAATGGCCTGAATAGAACGCGCCGCGCCGCGGCAGTTCGCGAATTTCGACCATTGATTTCAAACGGATATTACGGGAGATCCGACCGTCGGATTCTCCTAAAACCGGAACCGTTGGGTTCGTATCGAAGAGAGCTTTCTAACGAATGTGAGAAATTAGAAATCTAACGGTTGGATTTGGAATTATGTCCAAATCAAATTTGAAAAAGGTCGCTGTAAGTGCAGTTCGATGGCCATTGATGGAAATCGACTGTACGGGCCTTGATAAAATTATTAAAAATAGTAATAATTTGTGTAAAATCATAAGAAATGATTTGTGAAGATTTGGGATGAAAAACTCCATATTTGAAAAGATAAAAATAGACTTTTATCGAATTGAACTAGTTTTGAACTAGAAATATAATTCTATTTATTTTTAAATAAATAAATGGAATTTGAAAAGGGTTTTGAAAATAACCAGAATATCCAATGATTGCGTTGGAGTGGATTTGAATCGAAATTGTCTTCGGAATATTTCGATGTTGGAATTCGTGATTATACAGGTGTTGGTATGGAAATTTGAAAGATATATATTTATATCGCTATTTCCAATACGACATTTGTTAGTCGTAGAATTCGATATTGAATATAAGCCGATATATTTTCTATTCACAGCCTTGTATTGAATATCGAATGTGATTTGGGTTTGTCGTGAATGGTGTCTTCACTAACACTGTTCTTGAACCCAGTTGAGAAATGATTAAATCTTTTTATTTAGATTTAATGAAGTATACCAATTAAATAATATTTAATTGGAATTGAATTGATATTGATTTTTGGGTTTATCGTGAACAGTGTTTTAAATAACACTTGTTCTTTAACCCGATAATTAATGAATGTGACTTTGGGTTTATCGTGAACCGTGTTTTAAATGACACTGATTCTTTAACCCAGTCGAAGATTAAGACTAAGTGGAGTTTTAATGAATCTTTAATTAGATTGAAATGATCGAGAATGGAGTATCACCAGTTTTGCTCCAGACGATAGTTAAATCTTTAATTAGATTTGAACGTGAAATGGTAATTGAATTTACCAATAACACCGTGGTGTTAGATATGAAGTATAACCAGTTTTACTTCATGGGATGAATAGGTTGGGATTAGGAAATTAAAACAAATGATTACTTCAGTAAGGTTCGCTAATCCCGACTAGTTTGAATTGATGTTCAAAAGTTGATTAAAGAATAAATTCAAGGAATTTATCTTTGATAAAATTAATGGGAATCTTTCCCTATGAATGTGAAATCAAAGGTTAGCTAAGCAGAATGGTTTTCTGAATATTGATCTGATGTTGGTTTCGGCCTTCGGGGTTAATATTTGGGGAATTATTCTCTTGATTAATTTACGGTTAGTGACTGATGAATTGGAATGAGGCGTATGTTGTGTTTGTGTAACACTTTTATAATATATACGCGAGTTATTCGGAAAGACCGGGTTTATCCCATTCTGAATAGCTGATACGACGATAAGTCGAAGATGAAGACGATGGTCGAAGACCGGGAGTCTTCACGTCGTTTGGGTGATAACTGATGATCTTGATTGGGCTGTACACCCAAGAAGATGGAAACAGTTGGTGATCGTCCAGACGTACTTGGAGATCGATGGATATGCGGGGTACTAGGTGCCTCCGGTTTCGTTCAGACCCAGAACGGACTTGTAAATGGACTGTGTGTCTGACATTGGATTTTAGTCCGTGTGATTGATCTCTATTAAATATATATCTGTTTGGCGGTGGAGAATATATTCTCTTGCTTAACGCCCTTCTCTGAGACGTACGAGCTCAGGGGTTATATATTGATGGATATCAAACGCATGGAGTGAATTGCCTGTGTGGCATGCCTAAGCGGCAATGGATCGAGGCTTTTGTTGAAAAGCAAAGTCTTGTGGTGATGATCAAAGCACGGCCTTTGTGGCGTAGCTTTGTGTAACGTTTACTTCGCGAGTTTCACACCCGGTATGAACCAAAAACGGGAGAAAGGACCTCAGGGAGGGCCTGCGTTTCTTCCTTGTTAGAAGTGGCGTCAGTGGTTTTACACGCCCTGACGAGTTTGACTTATGTGGTTGTTGCTGTTGCGAGGCGCCTCGGATTGATTGGTCGTTCTCGAACCGATGGAGTCATTTAGTGGCTCATTTACGCCCCAAAGGGCGGGGAAACGTAGTGTTCAGGCATTTTAATCCACATCGGTGGACCGGCCCTGTCGCTCCTAGGGTCACTCGAGCTCTGATCCTGAGGCTGGGGCTAGGCAGTCTCGAATCGGTTGAGGACTATCTTTTGCCTCGGTTCATAGATGGAAATCCAATTTCCAAATACGTGACATTTGCGGTTTTATTTGTAAACCTATATATGGCGACATAGTGGCATGGGACGCTCATGCCGCCTATGATTGATACTTATGATTTGAAGTTGTTTTATACACTATACACTTATAATAGTATCAAATGATTTGTTTTAAACGTATCAAGCATTCTTTGGCTGTTATAAGGGAAAACCCTATCCCCCGGCTTGCGTTGCATTGTGTGATAGGACCTGGGTCTTATAACAGCTTGATTTTTCTTTATTTAGCATTGCGCTGTTTGTTTTATGCACTGGTATTCTTGGGAGAAAACCCGTTCCGTGTTATACGGCGTGGTCCCTTGATTTACCTAACTTTTAAAATAAAGAATAATAACTGTTTTAGTTCTCACACCAGTCCCATGACTGACCTGGAGTTTATTGTTTTAACCTAAACTCTGGGTGCCCCTATTTTGACACGGGCAGCTAGTAGTTTTGGGTTTTGCAGATTTATATTCACAGGATCCTGGTTTACAGCTGGAACGATATCCGGAAAGCTTTGTATCCGTATATCTACTTCTAGTTGTGTATTGTATTATTTTCCGCTGCTATGTATTTAAATGTAATTTAAATCTCTGATATTTCTGTGTAATATTCATTTATACTCTGTATATTCTTGTAATCTGATGCATTGTTGTAATATACAGTGAAATGTTCTTCTGTATGCATTCTGATTTGTCGTGTTCTCAAACGATAGGGCGTTTCGAACGGCCTGGATCGGTTTAGCGACTGGTTCGGACCGAGCGAGATTCCTTGCCGTCACAAGTTTATTCGCTGAGAATCAAAATCCTGTATTAAATGTGCTTCAAATTTCCAGAGAACTCCAAAGGAATTAATAAATTGTAATATGTTATATTACTTGATAAATCTAGAATGTAAAATCTAGAGTATTCTAAATAATAAAAAACTATTGTAAGATGCCTATAAATAGAAGTTGGGGCACATTGTAATGGTGTACTACAATCTCAAAGTAGTAAAGTTGTTGTATTACCAAAACCTTTGAGCCATTTCTCCATTAAACTTTACTTCCATTATTTCAACTATTCAACCAATCAACTATTCTACTATTTTTCACTACTACATCTACTATCAAATGGTATCGGAGCTGCAACTATTAAAAAGTGGTATCGGAGCTTCGTTCGTTCACATATTGGGCGAAAAAAATCCCAACCATTATAAGCTATGGCAAACATTGTTCAATCTCCATCAATTCCCATCCCTAATTTTACTGATGAAAATTATGATTTTTGGAGCATAAAAATGAAGACATTTTTTAGCTCTCAAGATCTATGGGATATTGTAGATGAAGGATACACTATTCCTGAAGATACTTCAACTCTTAGCCAAGCTCAGAAAAGGGAGCTAAAGGAAAATAAACAAAAAGATTCAAAAGCGTTATGTATTCTACAACAAGCGGTGGCCGACGCTATCTTTCCTAGAATAATGGGAGCTACAAATGCCAAAGAAGCATGGACCACATTACAGGAGGAGTTTCAAAGAAGTGCAAAGGTACACGCCATTAAACTTCAAACATTAAGGCATGAGTTTGAATTAATAAAAATGAAGGAGTCGGAGACCGTAAAGGATTATTACTCCAAAATAAAAGAAATAGTTAGCCAAATAAGAGCTTATGGGGATAATATTCTTGACAAGAGGATTGTTGAGAAAATTTTAATTTCAACTCCCCGTAAGTATGGCCCATCGTGACTACGATCGCGCAAACTAAAGATCTATCTACCTTATCGGTGACCGAATTAATGGGCTTCCTTGAAGCATTTGAATAAAGAATGAGCAGACATGATGAAGACTCATTTGAAAATGCTTTTCAGTCGAAACTCAAGTTATCATCCCAAAATAAAGGATATGGACAAAATAAGAGTGATGGAGAAAATTCTAGAAATAAAGGAAATTCTAGAAATTTATCAAAGAATAAACAAGATAAATATCCTTCATGTGGAATTTGTAAGATGACAAATCACTTGGAGAAGTTCTGTCGAAATCGTGGAAAGCCACAATGTCGACACTGTAAGAAATATGGACATTTGGAGAAGAATTGCTTCAGCCTAAATAAGCATCAAGCAAATTTTATCGAATAGCATGACAGAAAACAACATCAATATGATCGAGATCAACATCTTTTTTATGCTACCCAAGATTCAAGTGATGACAATTGAGGAAATTGGTACTTGGATAGCGGTTGTAGAAATCACATGGCTAAAGATGGGAGCATCTTCAAGCATATTGATGACTCTGTCAAAGTAAAGGTATGATTGGGGAATGACACTGTCGTAGAATCAAAAGGCAGATGCACTGTTATAGTGGAAACAAAGAAAGGTACAAAATTTATCAAAGATGTTTTACTAGTTCCAAATCTAAAAGAAAATTTGTTGAGCATTGGCCAGATGATGGAGAAGGGCTATGCTCTACACTTTGAAGGAGGCATTTGCAAAATATATGACAACAACAAAAGACTAGAGATATCCCAAGTAAAAATGGAGAAGAGAAATAGACGTTTTCCAGTAAATTTTAAATACGCTACTTATATAGCCATGAAAGCACAAATTGATGATTGATGGTTATGACATCAAAGACTTGGCCACTTCAACATTCAAGCCTTGAAATTGTTATATCAAAAGAATATGATGAGAGATTTTCCATGTATGAAAGAAAATAATGAAACATGTGAAGGATGTCTTCTCGGAAATCAACACAGATCATTATTTCCATCACGAAGCACTTGGAGAGCAAAAGACTTGTTGGAGTTAATTCACACTGATGTTTGTGGACCAATGAGAACACCTTCACTCCATAACAATAGTATTTCATCCTCTTTATTGATGATTTCTCTAGAATGACATGGGTCTACTTCATTAAAGAAAAATCAGAAGTCTTTGGAGTATTCAAGAAGTTTAAGGCTCTTGTCGAAAATCAAAGTGGAAAACGCATAAAAAGGCTTCGTAGTGACCACGGTAAAGAGTACAACTCCTATGAGTTTGATAAACTTTGTGACGATGAAGGCATTAAGCGGCAACTTACAGTTGCATATGCTTCGCAACAAAATGGGGTATCTGAAAGGAAAAACTGCACAGTCATGGAGATGGCCAGATCAATGCTGAAGGAGAAGGCCTTACCAAATATTTTTTGGGCAGAAGCAGTTTATACTGCTGTCTATATACTCAACCGATGTCCAACTAGAGTAGTTGAATATAAGACTCCTATAGAAGCATGGAGTGGAAGAAAGCCAACAACCAATCATCTAAGAGTTTTGGATCTTTATGCTATATACATGTTCCAGATCAAAAGAGACAAAACTAGAAGAGAAGACCATACAAGGAATCTTTCTGCGATATAGCACACAATCGAAAGGATATACAGTTTACAACTTGCAAACAAAGAAGCTGATGATTAGTCGAGATGCCGAGGTTGATGAGAATGCTTCTTGGAATTGGGATGAACAAGAAGTCGAGAAAAGAAACATTTTGTTCCAGTACATCAATCTCATGAAGATGTGGAAGATATAGAAGAACCAACAGAAGAACCAAGTATGCCCCTTTCACCTCCTCAACAACAAACTTCTTCACCAGAGTCTACTCCAAGAAGAGTTAGATCTTTGGTAGATATATATGAAACTTGCAACATGGCTGTATTTGAACCCGAAAGCTATGAAGTTGCATCTAAGCAAGAAGTATGGGTCAAAGCAATGGAAGAAGAGATCAAAATGATTGAGAAGTATAATACTTGGGAGCTTGTAGATTGTCCTAAAGATAAAGAAATCGTTGGAGTGAAACGGGTTTATAAGACAAAGCTAAATCCAGATGGCTCAATACAAAAACACAAGGCTTGGCTCGTAGCAAAGGGCTACTCACAACAGTATGGAGTCGACTATAATGAGATATTTGCTCCAGTTGCACGTCCGGACACAATTAGAGCTTTAGTTGCTCTTACAGCTCAGAAAGGATGGAACGTTTTTCAACTAGATGTCAAATTAGCCTTCCTAAATGGAGTATTAGATGAAGAGATTTATGTGGAGCAACCGTAAGGCTTTGTAAGTAAGGGCAACAAAAACAAAGTTCTAAGACTAAGTAAAGCTTTATATGGCCTGAAACAAGCACCTTGGGCATGGTACAATATAATTGATTAGTACTTCATAGATCAAGGATTTAGGAGGAGCAAGAGTGAGCCAACATTATACATCAAGGCACAAGGTCAGTATGATACTCTCATTGTCTCTCTATATGTGGATGATCTTATCTGCATGGGAAATAATATGAAGATGATAACTGCATTCAAAGAAGATATGATGAAAACATTTGAAATGACCGATCTTGGCTTGATGAATTATTTCCTTGGCATCGAGGTGAAACAACATAAAGAAGGGATATTTATCTCTCAAAAGAAACATATTGAAGAACAATTGAAGAAATTCAGAATGAATGATTGCAAACCTATAGCTACTCCACTCATAACAAATGAGAAGTTGCAAAAGGATGATGGAGCCCTAGAAGCTGATGCATCTCGCTATAGAAGCTCGATTGGAAGCCTATTATATCTTACTGCTAAGCGACCGGATATTATGTATGCTACAAGTCTTTTATCAAGATTCATGCAGAGTCCAAGTCAGATTCATCTTGGAGCAGCTAAAAGAACTTTAAGGTACTTACAAGGAACAAAGGAGTTTGGTATATGGTACAAAAGCATGACCAACTAAAAATTGGTTGGCTACACTGATAGTGATTTGGCTGGATCAGTAGATGACATGAAAAACACATCAGGCTATACTTTTTCACTTGGATCATGAATATTCTCATAGGCATCGAAGAAGCAAGCAACAGTTGCACAATCAACAACGGAAGCAGAATATGTGGTAGCAGCTGAAGCAACAAGCCAAGCTATATGTTTACGGAGAATACTTGAAGATATGGGTGAACATCAAGGACAACCTATTACAATCTATTGTGACAACAAATCAACAATAGCGATGACAAAAAATCTAGTTCATCATATTCAAACTAAACATATAGCTATCAAATATCACTTCATCAGAGATGCAGAAGCGGCAAAAGAAATTCAGCTCAAGTACTGCAGGACAGTTGCAGACATCTTCACAAAGGCACTACCAAGAGCAAGATTTGAGAAACTTCGAACTATGCTTAGAGTGTATGAAATTTGCATCAAGGAGGAGTATTAAATGTGCTACAAATTTCTAGAGAACTCCAAAGGAATTAATAAATTGTAATATGTTATATTACTTGATAAGTCTAGAATGTAAAATCTAGAGTATTCTAAATAATAAAAAACTATTGTAAGATGCCTATAAATAGAAGTTGAGGCACATTGTAATGGTGTACTACAATCTCAAAGCAATAAAGTTGTTGTATTACCAAAACCTTTGAGCCATTTCTCCATTAAACTTTACTTCCACTATTTCAACTATTCAACCAATCAACTATTCAACTATTTTTCACTACTACATTAACTATCAAGTGGTACCAAAGATGCAACTATTAACATCTTGTGTTTATGGTTTGATATTAAACACTCGATTTTGCAATCGATTTGCATCACCAAATGATCTAGAATCAGGACGTACTGTATACCATATGAAATTGGATCTGGAAACAATGCAAATTTGGATCTAGCCTAAAGAAGGGATCTATGTTGGATGTACTCGGTATGACAGAACATGGCAAGTGACAGTGGAGTTGTAGGGGTTCAAAGGTAAGAGGCAAATGGAAATAAGAGAACAAAGGTGTTATCTGTTTCTTGTGAATAGGAGATGACATGGGTGAAGGCGTGCACATACAGCGGTGTATGGGGGGGGGGGGGTATAAAAGAAGGACGGTTTAATAACAAGGAAAATGGTATTTGCAGATATGGGTTTTCTAGAGCATGTACTGTGGAGCTCTAAAATGGAAGTGGAGGATTGGTTGGTGGTGCAAGGTAGATGGGGATATGGTATGTGAAAATGCTTTAGGAAGTGAGTTTTAGTTAACTGGAGCGTTCCCTTCTTGTAGAATACAAAGACCAGCATGAGGGTGAGTTTGCAACGAGTGATTGGGCCGACGTTTGGGTGAGGGTAAGCCCATTTGAAAGTAAGTGAAGATGAAGCCCAAAATTGTTTAATAATAACTTTTAAGTCTAGTTCAAATTCAATAGTATATAAACTGATTAATATCATATTTTACTCATACGTTATCAGAACTTCGTAAACTTGGATCTATTAGGATCGGATGGAAGTAGTCTACACAATTGAACTAGTCTGAAGTGATTTGGAGCTCGTTACAAATTATAGCAGATTTAAATGTCTGATTCAGAGCATCAACCGTAAATCGTTATTTAACGATCAATGACCAAAGTGAGTAATCTCGCTAACTCTATCCAGTTTATATTTTTATAAATGTAATTTAGTATTGATAAATGTTGATTGATTGTTGTGTGATGATTGTATGGATGAACTGCTAATTAATTGGTTAAGATTATAGATCCAGTTATATATACATATATATAGCTAATTAAATATTGATTCTGTTTATTAGAATATTATTTCATATTGAAATGAAATTGATGCTATTTATATTGTTTAACATCTGTTGATGCAGGGAAAACGGGTTGGAGGGATCCAACTGGATTCCTCAACATTTATATTACTGTTTTTCATACATTGTGATATGTGATGTGATATATATATATATATATATATATATATATATATATATAAAATCCGTGATGGATTTTGATGTATTTGGATGACACTGGACTTTTTATATGGTATTTTAAATACCATAAGTAATACTGGAATGTAAAAAGAGAATTTTCAAATTGTATATTGAAATAAAGTATTTATATAAAATCAAAGGATTTTATAGAAAAGGAATTTTGAAGTGGATAGTCGATTTAATAATTTTATAAAATCAACGGATCTTATAAAAGGAAATATTTGGAAATTTAATAAGAAATTTATGTATAAAATTATTAACAGTTGTATGGAAGTTTTAAAAGCCATTTTTATGAAAATACTGAATGCAAGTAATAAGAAGTAAATAAATGATTATATGGAATAAATATGATATTTGGGAAATTAATAGAATTACAAAAAAGAGAATTGTACATTAGGACTAGGTTTAGACCCGTGCTTCGCACACGGGTGTAACATGATATTGATTTAAGGGAATGTGTAATAAAAATGTTGAAGCAAGGTTTGTAATATATTAGATTTTACAATGTTAAAAAACTGCGACCTAGCATATGATACGGCATGTGACTGGTAAGTATAATAATAAAATAAATTTATAGCATTAAGACGCATAGGAAAAGGAACAAATAAACGAGAATATGAGGTTGAATATTGTATATACTTTAGTGTGACGGAAAGTATTATGCACAGCTGGATTGAATTAAAAATTGGAGAAGTAAACTATAATAAACACTTAATAGTAAAGATAAGCAGTAGGAAAATAACTTTTCGTAGAAGCAGTATTACTATACATGGACCAATATAGGTTATTCGAAAGGGAGTTATTAAATATAGGTTATTCGATAGAGAGTTTTCGAATATAGATGTCTTGAGAGAGAGTTATACGTTGAAATTCGATTATATTGAATTCGGGAAAGTACTATTTACTTTCTGATTTTTAATCAAGATTAATTAATTAATTACTATTTATTCAAATTAATGAATAAAAGCTATGTTTTGAAGTTGGATATTTCGAAAGTATGGATTATAATGTTATCGTTATAACCAATGTTTTTCATAAAAGAATTGGATTCGTAAACTGAATCCGAGAGTTGCTTAAGCAATGGTTTGATAATAAGATAAGAGATGGATTTAAGAAAATTAGAAATGGACTAGAGATTAGTTAAGTAAAATGGTTTCCTGAGTATCGATCTGATATTAATTTTAGCCTTCGGGGTTTATACTTGGGAAGTTGCTCCCTTACTAGTTTACAGTTAGATACTGATAGATGTGGGAGGGTAGTGATGCGTGAATAGGGAATGGAAATATTTTCCAATGTTAATAACATATATTTTCTAAATTTAGAAAATAATTATGAATATATATAATGGAAGGGAAAATGGGGAATTGAGTAAATAAATGATAAATTTATTTAAAGGGAAAAAATGTTGATTGATGATTGATCGATAAAATTTCCATTTGAAAATAAGAACGTTGTGTGTATGAATGCTTTTCTTTGATAGATAAATAACCGACTATCATAGTTTTGACCATTTTTCCGTCGTCAACATGGAGAGACCGGGATCAGATTATTTATCTGAAACCCACTCCATATGGGCATTACCGTTGCAAATCAAATATGATCAAGATAATTAAAGGCGGAGTTTATGCAAGGGCTGTTCTAGCAAATCCTAGGTAGAAATTGCCTAAGGTGGGTTTACAGAATAGTGTCTTCAGTATGTCCAGTCCCAGGACAACCTGTATGGAAGAATGTCTGACAGAGTATATTTAATAGATCACGTAAGTTGATCTCTCAAACGTATTTTTTGTTGGTTGGGGAATTCGTTTCTCTTAGTTGTATACCTGCGGTATTTTTGGAGAAATCAATTTGTGATTTGGCAGGTATGACGTTGTGACATTCAAAGTGAACAAATGTGTGATCTGTCAAAGATAAGCGTGGCCTCAAGCCTTACAACCAGGAAATGGTAAAAATCGGGTAGGTCGCATAGTTAATTGGGTAGCACCCAATTAGGGTGTATTGACAACCGATCTAGAGAAATTCCATTTGCTTTTTAAAACTATTTCGATGTTGTCCCTTTTCGGAAATGGTTGCTGATCCCAACCGATGGTGATAATATATTCGGTACACTTAAGAGAAATGAGTGACCGGTCATATTTAGCCGGGGTTACAAGATGTTATTATTGAACCCGGTGAATTCCTCTCTACATATACACTTTCAGAAGGTGGTCCCATACCTTGCCAGTTGGAATCCATTAACCAATAAGCTCCTACGGTTTTTGATTATGTATTATATATGTGGAACATAAAATGAAAGCGTTCCGCTAAATTTTTATCTATTTGATGTAGACATTATTATAATATCAAAAGAGTTGTGATACAAAGAATAATTTGAGTAGTCGTAACGTAAAAACCATCTGTGTTTATGTGTGGATCGTTCTTACAATTTTCCTTTCTTTAAAAGGATTTAAAATTTAAACAAATGGTTGGAGTTTACTCATACTAGTCATATGACTGACCCAGAGTTTATTTTGTTTGGTTTTCCCTAAGCTCTTGGGTGCGCAATTTTGTATGGGCAGTCAAATAGTCGGGATTTTATAGATATACTTGGAGTGCTGGAGCAGAAGGCTTCAAAATTTTATAACTATTGTGTATTTCCGCTGTGTTGTAAGTGTTGTACTCCGATAATGGTTGTATACAGATACTGGTTTTATTTCAAAGTTATGTTGTATAATACATTTTATTCGTTACGCTGTGAGATTCGTGTTTACTCTGATTTTGTCCTGTTACGATCTTCTTCTTCTATTCTAACTTTCTTTCTTTCTATTTCTCACCCTCTAACTTCTTTCTAATAATGATCTGGTATGTTCTATTCTGGAATAGTTGACATGGTTTTTATGCCGATTTTCTAGGTCAAAAATTCCAGTTCATTACTTTTCCATTCGTAAACATTTGCTTCCAAACTCTTATTCAATTTCAAATACGGATTTCATTTCTTAATAGGAATCTAGACTCGTTTATTCAAATCAACTTGATTTTTATTTATAATATCATTACTGCTCAACTTCAAGTTATCGAGTCACTTTTTAAACCCACATCATATTCTGTTTCATTTATAACTTTGTTTTGTAAAACTGTTACTCAATTAATACTTTCCCGCTTGTTTAAACAATTTAAGTTCTCCTTTAAATGTATTTACAAGCTATACATTCTATAACTTCCGAAATTATTTAATTTGAATTCTATAAACCCCTTTTAATATATTATTGCAAACCATGAATTTGTTGAAATATTAACCTCTTAACGTATTTAAATTAAATTACAGTTTCATGTTAAATAAAATTTAAATATCCTTTCAAGAAATGAATCATTTGTATTAAATTCGACATAGCCGAATTCCATTTTATAAATCTATTGGATTTATCTCAATTTATTTTATATTCCGAATTATGGAATAAAAATCATCGTTTCCTTTTGAACGGTTACCACTTCCCTTTCTCACTCAAATTCTAATTTGTATTCATATTTCAAATCTAAATTTCCTTTATAGATATTTCATTTGTAAAATATTTACTTTAAACCATTATTCACTTTAATCCTGAATATATTTCTTTTATGTACAATCTTTTGGTTTCGTACTTATAAATATTCTCTTAAACCCGAATTCTATTTATAACTTCTATTCAGAAGTTTTCAAACAAATCTAATTTTATTCCAATCATTTAAAATCTCGTTTATGATTTCCAATATAATTTGCTAAGTTCAAATCTCATCTCAAATATTGGTTTCAAATCTGATTTCCACTTTTCCATATAAATTCAAATTTGAATTTATATTTCAATTTATCCAACGATAAATAATTCACTTAATTTATAAACTCGTTTAAAATCAACTTCTTATTTTGATAAAACAAGTTTATACTTTTTAACTCCATTCGAAATTACACTTCAATTTTTGGAAAAATATATTTCCTTTTTAAATCTCAAATTTCATTTTCTATATTCGAAAATATTTTACGGTATTTAAATACCTAAATTCTAGGGCCAGTGATATCTAAACATAACAAGATCAATCACAGTTAATATATCACAACATATGTCACAATTAATGCAAACACAATAATATAAATGCTGTGGAATCCAGTTGGATCCTTCCAACATGTTTCCCTGCATCAACAGATGTTAATCAACATCTATAATATTAATTTCACATCAGTATGAAATGTCATAGTAAAAAGAATTAATAATCGATCAACAATTCAACTAATTTTATCAACCACTCATCCAAACAACCATCACACAACATAAAATTACTATAGATAATTTAAAACTCATTTATGTAAAAATATAAATGAGTCAGAGTTAGTGAGTGTACTCATATTGGTTTATTAATCGTTGGATACTGATAAATGTTTGATTGATTCGATCAACCGTTTTATATTCCCTGAAATTCCAATGAGCTCCAAATTATACCAGGCCACCTCAATAGCAAAGGATTCTTCGATATGATTCCAACAACACCTGTTTCGCATAATTCTGTACACGTGTGAATTGGTTACGATGATTACAAATTATATATGATTCAAATGTCATTAGTATTTAATAATTAAATTAATTAACTTTATATTCCTACCCATGTTTTACTGTTGATCTATCTTCTCACAGGAGACTTACTAGCAGACCTTTACTTGAAGCCAAACCACCATTAACACTTCCACGTTACTCCCCTTCATAGACCACTAATTCAATTTCCAACACCATCATTATCTTACCGTCATCTCCTCTTCTCCAGACAAGTACCGAATTCAGAAGAAAAACCTACAGTTTTTCAACTCCACTTGCTTCCTTAAGTTCAAAACAAACCTTACCCTTAATCACTAATTAAGCCCATAAATCCATATTAGCACTGTTAAACATACCATAATTCACACTTCCTTTTATAGCTGATAAACCATAACTGCTACTCAAATAATTTCCTCCCTTCATTCTGATAATCGCTGCTTCTCTCTTATTCTCATGTCCACGACCGACTTTTGCAAGCTTGTTCTCACCTTATGTTTCACAAAACTCCACGCCAACACCTCTGTAGGTCTCCTCTACTCGGTTGCCATCCGCCCAGAACCACTACGAATAGCCTCCCCCCTCAGCCTGAATTGTGTCTGTTCCATAAACCACTGTGCCATTTAAAAAAATGTGAAGCTCTCCTCCGTCTGATCCAAACCCACCGGAAACCTACAGCGATGACCACCCCACCACCTAGCTAACTTCACTGATTAACTTGAACCCTGTTGCTGCCTCGTACTTCTAGTTAAACCCAAAAACATCGAACTAAAATAGAGAATACCTGATAAAAAGACAGCTCCCTTCAACCATGACTGTGTCGCCACCAGTTTAGCAAAGGTCATCGACCTATCACCGCTCCGACCGCCCTCGCCTTGGCTTCAAAACCTAACTGACCACAACAACTTCGGTGGCCTGTAGCTCACCGGCGAGCTCAAAAATCAAACCCTGTAACAACCCGAATTTTCGGGTAACCGGGAAGTGCAGATTTACTACGTTTTGTGATTTCTAAGATAGTATTATATAATTGAGGGCATATTGAAAATATATTTTTATATTGATTGGGAATCAATACTTAAAGGGGAAAAAATATTTTTAATATTTGAGATTAATTATTGGTTAAAATAAGTCAATGATAATATTTGTTTGTCTGTTTTAGAGATTGCCAAGTATAAATAAATATAATTTCAACTAACACATTTATATTGATGTTATGTTGGAATTAATATTTTAAAGTAGTGTAAATGTGTTTGTGTATTTTGACATAATTTATGATGCAACAAATTAAAAATGAGCAAATTGAGATATTTATTCATATGTATTTTAAAGGATGTAAAAATATAATTGAAAGGTTTTATAAAGTGTAACTTGTGTAAATTTATGATTAAAATTGCAAACTTTGTGTAAAAATGATAATTCAAAGATAATAAGCTTTGAAATGATTGTATAATGAGGTTTACAAATTTATTTAACTTAGTTTATTGTTAAATTTTGAGTGTGTGTGACCAATTAGGTAAAACAAAGGTTAATTGGCCTAATTTTGGACTTTTGAGGGTTAATAATCGCTTAGAGGCTTAACTAAAGGATTACGGACTAATTGCATACTTATCTAAGGAGAATTTTGGAGGAAAGAAAGGTACGTACATTTTTTCCTCATTATTCTTCTTTCTTTTAGCTAAAGCTTTTCAGTAAATCCATGGCATGCCTTTCTCCTCAAAAATCCAAACCCTATCTGTTGCAAAAATCAAAAGAAATCATATAAAATTCCAAAAATTCTGAAATTTAGATATGTTGTTGCTAACACATTCCATCACCTCTCCTCCAATTTTAGTGGCATTTAGTTTTGATCTGAAGCATCAAACATCCTCTTTCATCATGAAATTTTCAGGTCAGATCTAAGTAGAAAACGAAGGCCAGTAGAAAATTCGTAACTAATTCTAGAAAAATCCAAAAATTCTGAAATTTGGATATGTTATTCTCAACTCATTAACACAACCTCTATAAAATTTCGTTGTAAAATAATTAGGTGTGCTATGTCAAACCCTTGTTGCAACAGAGGTTAGAAATGCAGTTTTTTTGGGAAATTGATGATGAATTGAGGCTTGCGTGCTAGATCTTGAGGTTGAGGTGAGTTGTTACACTCACACATTCTAGTTTAAACATTTATCTTTGCATGTGGCTTGAGTTTATATGAATTTCATGTTAAGGTTTAGTTTTAATGAAACCAAGTTTAGTTTTATTTGCATGTAGTTTTTCTTAATTCCGACAAAGGAATGTTGCCGGATTTTCTTCTATTGATAGTTCATGTGTCGTTGTATGGATACATAAAACTTTTTGTGCAAAACTACTTTGTTTGATATCTATAACCTTTGTTGCGAAATCAGTTCGGCCACAAGATTTTGCAAGTGCACGTTTTGTTGCTGCAAACACGGCCTGTGTCCATTTTTGAGAGTCCATAACTCTTTCATATCAATTCGGAATTCATTGATTCTTTTTTTGTTGGAAAGCTAAGATTTTATACTGTGCACATGTCAATTTTCATACCATTTATAGGTCATTTGAATGCTTTAAACTGGCCTCAAAGTCGAACTTTGATCGTGATTCAGACCTGAGTTTGAATTTCCAGAGTGAAAACATCTCCAAGACCCAACTTTGGGGTTCTGCATCTCCTTCTTTATCTATCCATTTTGAGTGATTCTTTTTGTGTTATAAAGTCCGGGATCTTATCTATATGCTTGCAAATTTTTAGGCCAATCCGAGATTGTTTGTCTGTTCAATCCTGGTCACAAATTTGGACCCTGAAGTGATTTCAGCCCAAGCTGAAATCTAGTCTAGGTCCATGTTTGGAGCTTCATAACTTTTTCGTCCAATGTTGGAATTCATTGAATCTTTTTTCTATTGAAAGTCAGGTCTTTCTAGTTTGTGCATATCAAATTTTAGACCAATCAGTGATCGTTTGGTCAACTTGTACATACCTGAAAGTTGCAACCTGAAGTGATTTTGGGTGCGTTTTCTTGTCTTGATACTTGATTTCCATGTGATTTTGTGTGTTGTTGTGACTTGGTTATTACTTTATTAACTTAGAAACCAAGTTCATATTTTTAAACAATTTGAACATAGGATTATGGGAAAAATTTATGGTGATTCATTGTTAAGACTTTTGATGAGGTTTACATTGACATTCAGTACACGTACACGATTTTAACTAGTTTTCCAATATATACATAAATATGGATTTCACTGTAGTTTTGAGGCTAAATGAGTTTTATTATCCTAGTATTAAAAATTAAATGGCCTCAAAACAATAGTATAAAATTATTTTCATAAATATATGGTTTTCATAAACAAAGTAATCATTTTTGGGAAAATCGTTTTATAAACTTGATTTGTCAAAACCAAGTATTTTTCAATTATAAACCGCACTTTTCTGCACCCATCGAGATGATGTTAAGGATATTAAACAATGTCATAAACCTTGTGGTATGGGACACGATGGTATATGAGATTGGTTAATTTCCTATTTCGTCTGATTGAAGCTATTGAGTTGTTGTTGTGATTTATGAGATGTTTGTGATTGAAGATTTCTGAGTTTTCCAGTGCGGAGTTGATGAGCGGTTAGTGAACCAGTAGTAAGAATGTATGGTATGGGATGCACTGTTACAACTACTCGAGTTACTGACTGTGAGTCAGTGATGCATATTCTGTTTTGTTAAGCTAGTACTTTGCTTTCGGGGGAAGCTGAGACTCGGGGGGAGTCATGTATATGTATTCACTTGACGGGTGGGTCAAGATACACTCGACCGGGGAGGTCACGTGGTAGACTCCTAACTTGAATATGTATAAGTACTGAACTAAGCTCGGGGGGAGCTATATTATCATGAGGTTGCATATGCATATTTATTTCATTGGATCCATATTGTGATGATATTTTGTGATTTGATCTATACGATCATTTATTGAAGATTATTGGATTTTAAATTTACATAAACATTGTGATTTTCAATGTCAGAGTGTAATGCTCCTTCCGTGATATTTGACTCACTCGAGTTATATGATGATTTTGATGATTTTCATTTGAGGATACATGGCTATCGCTCGGGATGAGCAACATTATAGCTTGGGATGGGCTTTATTATTATGGCACGTGTACATTTCTTATGATTTCTTTTATGATTTGAGTTTGATGATTTTAACTCGATCGGGATGATCGTACATTTGCAAAAGGCGTTTGGATTTCTAATCCCTTGTATTTTGAGGTTTAGATGCTTTGGAGTGAGGTAATCCCTTTATTAATACTTTAACTCGTTGAGATGTATATGATGATTTCAATGATTTTGTGTATGTTTCATCGCGGCTTGAGTATGATGTACTTAGTCTAATTCTACTCCACGAGACTTGTATAGTTATCCCTTGTGTCATGATATGTGATCTAAAACCAATTAACGCCTTTATGTCATTATATTCACAATTCTTAGGATCAAGAGTTGTACATCTTTTGCTTATTTATTTCTTATACTGATTTGTAAACTAGATTGACCCATGTGAGTATTCCTCGGGTCAGACCGAGATGTTTCACGTATAGTTGCTGACTTTGGGATTAGCAGGTTCTTTGGGATATCTTTTCTATCGCAGCTTCCAGTTGATATCGAACTGTAGAGGTTTTCAATTAATTCATTTGTATCATATTGTATAAGTTCTAGTGTTATATCTATTCTTATTGTAACGCACGTATTTGTAGTACTCTAACGATGTAATTTTATGCAACTGTTCTGTGATCTGTAAAGGTGTATTTATATGTATTGTGCTCTAAGCTGATCCTGTAGCCACGGTGGAATTGAATTACATAAGTATTAAGTTTGTCGATCCACATAGAAGAAAAATAGCAATCATCTTATCAACACACTTAAGACTTGCCAATGCAAATCTACGAGTGGTTGCCCCTAGCCATCCCTATTCTCCGCTCTAATAGACATCATTACCTAGTAATGCTCTTTATTACAGTGGGTCTCGGGGTGGGGCATTACAAACCCGCTTAAATTCCTTCAAATAGTCGAAACTCCGAATACCGTGACCTAGTGACCCCACAACTACATCCTCGAGACGCGCCTTCCTCCTCTTCATCTTTGCCTGAAGTGACACCGCACCCCTCGCCTTCAAATCGCCAGAATTCTCCCCAAACCGCTACTGTTCAAAAGAGGAGGTGTGAACTGTTTAGAGTTTGAACATTCTAAAAGGAAAGCAGCTTGACGATCATGTTTTGACCATCTTAATAAATCCAAATATGTATTTTCTTGTTGAGTCTCAGACTTTAGAAGTCTCCTCTATACAGATGGACTTCTACGATATCGCAGAAACAACAAATATATATACATCGATCCGCATGGTCGGAAAGCAAAATTCAAAACCTAATTTCTGTACTCCTGCGTAAGCGTACCATATATAAGCATCATTAATGGAACTCGCTTAAGTCGTATACTATTTACGCAGCCTAAAATCAAGCCAGGTAGCTTCATCTCCCTGTATTTACTCAATTTAAACAAATGAGTCTTCGATATGAAAATTAATAACCATTCAATCCTTTAATTCGAACAAGCACAAAATTTTCATACAATACCTTTTGCTTTCCATCCATCCATATCCATTACAACTTGGGTTTAAAACTAATGTATTTGCCTTGGTCTATGTCAAATAACAGTCCAGTTCATATCATTTCTTTATAAACCAACTTATAAACTCATCCAGCCAAGTTTCCGTCATATTTGCTACCAAATTCCATTTCAGTGGATTACAAATAGATTTTAGTTTTCATTATATTTCATTTTGGGTTTGGATAATTTACAACAAATATTTTTACATCCAATCCATGTTCCACACACATACACCCATATTCACCCAAATTGATTTTAAATCAATTTATTCTCTTTCAGTTTATGAGCTGTTCAATTTTATTTCCAAAAAATATGATTCTATTTAACTTAACTTAAGATAAATTTTTAATCTATTTAATTTACTTATACCATTCCAATTCATTTAACTTACATAAGTTAAATAAAAATTCGTAATTCAAATTCCCGGCTTTTATTTCAAATTCAGTTTGAAATCATATAATTATATACATATATTTATAATCATTTACAAATTCAAAATATTTGAATTTTTAAAACAACTTGTTCTTTTCAAACAAATTTTCCATGAAGAATTATTGTGGTAGCAATCTGTCACTCAACAAACTTGAAAATGAATACCGATAATGTCGTGATCGATTATCAGAATTATTTTCTCGCCACTGAAATGATTCCAGTGCTTAATCACTTTCAAAATCCATTTAAAACCATTCTTATTCAAAAATCCTTTAAAGTAAGGTTATATTAATTTTAAAAACACTTCAGAAAATATTTCAAAACACCCAGGATTTAAATCCTCAGTTCTGATCTGAATTGAAATTTAATTCAGCTCATTGTTATATTTCATTCTTATACAAGTTCTGTCTGGTTATATATATAACTACCTCAATATTTTATAATTTTGTTCGATCGTAATAAAAATCAACACATTCATATATTATAATATCTCATAAAATTTTCCTTTACATCAAAAAAATTTTCTAGGCAAAATTATTTCATTTACCCTTTTTTTTAAACCATACTGTATCGAATTGCTTTGTTCGAGAGTTTAGAAACACCTGTCGATACAGTTGTACATTCTGTATCGACCAGAATTCATAAACCACTCAACCAGTCAACACAATACAAAACAATTTTTATAACAAATCTACAAATACGCTCTCTCATATTTATACACTCAAACTCAATCTAGGGTATTACTAACCCCATCTCTATTGAGTTACGCCATAGAGCCAAGGTTATCACTCAACCTTCTGTTCTGATACCAAATGTAATGGCCTGAATTTCCATACATTTGAGTCGGCTAATAATACCACATGTCCAACCCAAATTGCATAGAAATACGAATCATTAGTAGAAAGAGGTTAAAGGATGAGGAACATAAAGAAAGAATAGAATAGAAGAAAACAAAGAACACAAATCTCACAGCGGAACGAATAAAATATATTATGTAACATAACCCTAGAAATATAAATTAGTAATTGTATATACATACCATCACCAGAGCTCAACCGTTATTTCTGGAACAGTTATAAACACCTATTTCCAGATACAACATAGTACACAGCGGAAATATGATAGTTTATAGCTAATTGATGAAGCCTCCTGCTTCAAGCTCCTCTAAGTGAATCAGAAAAATCTCAGCTACTTGACTGCCCGTGCAAATTTGGGCACCCAAGAGTTTAAGGAAAACAAAACAAAATAAACTCTGGGTCGATCATGGGACTGGTGTGAGTAAACTCCAAACATCTGATTTAATTTCCAAAATTCTTTCGAAAGAAATGATAATCGTAAGACCGATCCACACATAAACAGGAATGGTTTTTACCTTACAATAACCAAAAATATTTTTGATATCAAATCCAATGATATTATAATAGTGTCTAAATCAAATAAATATCAATCTAGGGGAACGCTTGCATCTCACGCTCCATATATAATATAAAATCAAAAACCGCAGGGCGCTTATTTGGAGATTGGATTCCGACTATAACAAGGTATGGAACCACCTTCCGATCAGTGTACTCTAGAGGGGATACACTGGGGTTCAACAAGAACATCTTGCAACCCGATCACACATGGCTGACCACTCATTTAACTTGAGTGTACCGAGAATGTTATCACCAACGATTGTGATCAGTAACCATGACCGAAAGTATACAGCAGCGAACAGAATAACAAGAAAATGAAATTTCTCGAGATCAGGTGATAATACCCCTAATGGGAATGACCCACTTAGCCATGCTGCTTACCCGATTTCTGCCATTCCCCGGTTGATGAGGCTTGAGGTTACGATTGTCCCTTTTGAACATCTTGCCACCATTTACTTTGAATGTTAGATCGTCGGACATTCGTCCATATACGTTGTCCTGGGACTGGATAAACCGAAGGCACTGTTCTATTAATCCATCTTAGGCAATTTCTACCTAGGATTAATAGAATAGCCCTTGCACTTTACTCCATCTTCAATCATCTTTAGCATAAGTTGATTCGTAACACTTTTGCCCATACGGAGTGGTTTTCAGGTAATAATCCTGATCCCGGTCTCTCCGTATTGACACCGAAGGTATAAAATAACTGAAATCTTGATAGTTGGTGATTAAACTATCAGAGGAACATCCATACAATCAACGATCCTATTTCCAAATGGAAATTCTATCAATCAATTATCAAGCAACACTGGCCCCTTTTCATTTAATTTCATATTAAATTACCATTTCCCAATTCCTCTCAATATTTTTACCTCGATATTTTTTTCAAAACCCACTTAGCCATTTCTCAGTCAATCATGAAGTCAATCAAGTTGGGGTATAATTACCTCTCAGACCTTAACTGAACAACATTCTCAACGTCGAAATAGACAAGGCACGCACTTCAAATTCCAACAAAACATTGTTTACGCATTCTCGGATTTTGTTTGAGAATCCACTTCTTCTCCTTTTTACGAAAACAAGGATTATAACGCACAATGGTGCATAACAGTTGTAGTAGATTTTATTACAAGGGTGCATAGCTGTTGTAATAAAGTTTATTACAACGATGGAAAAAAGTTGTAAAACATACATATTACAACGGTGATGCAACAGCGCGTTATAAATTCCTGTTTCTGAACTATAAATTTTAACATATCACTTTTATTCATTAAATTAAATATATAACTAAACAAATAATTAATTAATTAAATCTTTATTAATACGGAAAGCGAAAAACATTTCCCCGAACTCGATATAATCAAATTTTAATAAATAATTCTCTTACGAATAATCCACATCCGATTAATATTCTGAACTTCAGAATAATCTACCATTTCAGATTAACTCAAATGGCCTTAATATTTATTTTCACTTGTAAACATTTGCTTCCAAACTTTTATTCATTTTCAAATACGAATTCATTCTTTACTAGGAATCTAGACTCATTTATTCAAATCAACTTGATTATTATTTGTAAATATCATTACTGCTCGACTTCGAGTTATCGAGTCACTTTTTAAATCCACATCATATTCTGTTTCATTTATAACTTTGTTTTGTAAAACTGTTACTCAATTAATACTTTCCCATTTATTTAAAGAATTTAAGTTCTCCTTTGAATGTATTTACAAGCTATACATTATATAACTTCTGAAATTACTTAATTTGAATTCTATAAATCCCTTTTAATATATTATTGCAAACCATAGAATTTGTTGAAATATTAACCTCTTAATGTATTTAAATTAAATTACAGTTTCATGTTAAATAAAATTTAAATATCCTTTCGGGAAATGAATCATTTGTATAAAATTCGACATAGCTGAATTCCCACTTATAAATCTATTGGATTTATCTCAATTTATTTTATATTCTGAGTTATGGAATAAAACCCATCGTTTCCTTTTGAATGATTGCCACTTCCCTTTCTCATTCAAATTCTAATTTGTATTCATATTTCAAATCTAAATTTCCTTTATAGATATTTCATTTGCAAAATATTTACTTTAAACCATTATTCACTTTAAACCTGAATATATTTCTTTTATATACAATCATTTGGTTTCGTACTTATAAATATTCTCTTAAACCCAAATTCTATTTATAACATCTATTCAAAAAATTTCAAACAAATCTAATTTTATTCCAGTCATTTAAAATCTCGTTTATGATTTCCTTTATAATTTGATTAGTTCAAATCTCATCTCAAATATTGGTTTCAAATATGATTTCCACTTTTCTATATAAATTCAAATTTGAATTTATATTTCAATTTATCCAATGATAAATAATTCACTTAATTTATAAACTAGTTTAAAACCAACCTCTTGTTATAATAAAACAAATTTCTACTTTTTAACTCCATTCGAAATTACACTTCAATTTTTGGAAAAATAAATTTTCTGTTTAAATCTCAAATTTCATTTTCTATATTCGAAAATATTTTATGGTATTTAAATACCAAAATTCCAGGGCCAGTGATATCTAAACATAACAAGATCAATCATAGTTAATATACCACAGCGTATGTCACAATCAATGCAAACACAATAATATGAATGTTGAGGAATCTAATTGGATCCCTCCAACCTGTTTCCCTACATCCATAGATGTTAATCAACATCAATAATATTAATTTCACATTAATATGAAATGTCTTAGTAAACAGAATTAATTATCGATCAACGATATAACTATTTCAATAATTCAACCAATTTTATCAACCATTCATCCAAACAACCATCACACAACATAAAATTACTATAAATAATTTAAAACTCATTTATATAAAAATATAAATGAGTCATAGTTAGTGAGTGTACTCACATTGGTTTATTAATCATTGGATAACGATAAATGTCTGATTGATTTGATCAACCGTTTTATTTTCTTCGAAATTCCAATGAGCTCCAAATTATACCAGACCATCTCAATAGCGTAGTATTCTTCGATATGATTCCAACTAAGGCTGTCAATTTCTAACACGGCCCGAAACACGACCCGTAATCTGCACGAAAAAAACCCGACCCGACCCATTTATAAATGGGTCAATTTCAGGTCAACTCGCTTTGACCCGTCTAATAAACGGGTTGACCCGACCCGACCCGTGAACCTGTTTCTGACCCGTCATGGCCCATTTAATATAAACATATTTTTATTACTCTACAATCAACAAAACATAGGCTCAGCCCCGTCCACTACCAATTTGCTGCTTTACCCTAATTTACCAATTACCAAGCCACCACTCATACAATCATTCTAATTTCTACGGTTCTACCTCTTCACTGATTCATTCCTTCACGTTTTCATGTTTATTCCCACATTAAAAACTTTTTACATTTTTATGCTCATCTTAGCTTGTAACAGTTGAATGACGACAACACCCTTCTTTCTCTTCTTTTTTATACAAATATTTTTCTTAATGGGTTACACGAATAAAACCCGAAACCCACATGATTATAAATGGGTCAACCCGAAGCCGACCCCTTTAATAAACGGGTTGAGCTGACACGACCTGAACTCAACCCGAACATGACTTGACCCGACCTGAACCCGACCTAGCCTGACCCAATGATAGTCCTAATTCCAACGGCACCTATTTCGCATAGTTCTATACACGTGTGAATAGGTTACGATGATTACAAATTATATATTATTTAAATGTCATTAGTATTTAATAATTAAATTAATTAACTTTATATTCCTTCCGATGTTTTACTGTTGATCTATCTTCCCGCAGGAGACTTACGAGCCGACCTTTATTTGAAGCCAGACCACCATTAACACTTCCACATTACTCCCCTTCATAGACCACTAACTCAATTTCCAACACCATCGTTATCTTACCGTCACCTCTCTTCTCCAGACAAGTACCAAATCCAGAAAAAACCTACTGTTTTTCAACTTCGCTTGTTTCCTTAAGCTCAAAACAAACCTCGTCCTTAATCACTAATTAAGCCCATAAATCCATATTAGCACCGTCAAACATACCATAATTCACACTTCCTTTTACTGCTGATAACCTGTAACTGCTACTCTAATAATCTCCTCCCTTCATTCTGTAATCGCTGCTTCTCTCTTATTCTCATGTCCACGACTGACTTTCGCAAGACCGTTCTCACCAGTGTTTCAAAAACTTCACGCCAACACCTCTGTGGGTCTCCTCTACTTAGTTGCCTTCCACCCAAAACCACTACGAACAGCCTCCTCCCCCATCCTGAATCGCGTTAGTTCCAAAACTGATGTGCCATTAAAAAAACACCAAGCTCTCCTCCGTCTGATCTGAACCCACCGGAAACCTACAGTGAAGACACCCCCCCCCCCCCGCTACCTAGATAACTTCACTGATCAACTTGAACCTACCGGAAACCTACAGTGAATGACCTCAACAACTTCGGCGGCCTGTAGCTAACCGGCGAGCTCAAAAAGCAAACACGCTCAAATTCCATTCAAACAGTCGAAACTCCGAACACCGTGACTTAGACACACCAAAACTACATCCTCGAGATGCACCTTCATCCTCTCCATCTTTGCATGAAGTGGCGCTGCACCCCTTGCCAGAATTTTCCCCAAACGGCTACTGTTCAAAAGAGGAGGTGCAAACTGTTTCGAGTTTGAACATTCTGAAAGGAACACCAGCTCAACGATCTTGTTTGGCCATCTTAATGAATTCAAATATGTATTATCTTGTTAAGTTTCAGACTTTAAAAGTTGTGAATTCTTTGTACTGGAATTGCAAATGAAAATGAACAGGGAAAAGAAAAGGGAATTTAGGGATTACAGATGTGGACGGAACGGTTTGCTAATGCAAATTTATAACTGAGTTTATTATTTTTAATTAGATTATTTTATTTGATTTTATTCGGTGATGTCTATCGTCACTTATATTTGGCGTTTAAAATTCATGCAATTCCATATGATATCCATCTGCGATAACAGTGGACCTCTAGCAATAGTTTGATGTTCCGGACCCAACGAAACTTTTTTCATCAAATTTTGACTCCGTTTGCAAAAATAACGAGTTTTTAAATATTAAATTGTTAATTGATTCACGTTTATTTTCTATACGTTCACAAAATAATTCCAATTGGCTCAAATCCTGAAATTTTACAATAATTAAATATTCCGAATACGATAGAACTAGTTTCGTCGAAAACGGGGGTTGTTTGAATAATAGCCCTTTTTAAGGGTCCAATTTAAATTAAAATAAATCAAATTTAAAGTACCTCAATATAATAATAATAAAATATTGCATTCGGACGTACTCGAGCATAATTTCATCCAGTATCAAGATAAAATACTTCTGGATGAGTTTCAAACCAAATCGATATTTAAAATTCCCTTTTATTTTATATAATAAATCGTTATATTTCTAATAATGAATTCCATGGCGACTATTTGAAATTTTGATTTGGGCATAAAACAAAATCTAGAATATGAAATCTTAATTGTTCACTTTCATTAGAAAAATATAATTAATTAGATTTAAACGTTTCTTGTTTCATAGAAATCCAACTTATATTGAATTCTATATATTCTATTGAAGTTCAAAACGTTAAATTACGAACTACCACGATGTTACGAGCTCATTTTAAATTTAATTATAAATTGTGACGATCCCAAAACCCCGTACCACGGTGTTAAGGATAATCCACATTAATCATCAATAGAATAATTTACATAAATATGACAGCAGAATCTTATACATATCACCACATCAGAGAGCACAGTGCAGGATACAACTTAGTGCATAACAATATATAATCAGTCTACATCGCCTGGGGGGAATCATACATAGAGAATACATAAACTAAACATCAGTCTACATCGCCTGTGGCGGAATCATATACATATATAGTCATGGCGGAAAGAATCATAGTCATCACAATGTAGTCAAGCCTCGCCATGAGCCCAAAAGTGCACCTCTACTACGGTGCCAAGCAAAATATGTCAGCTACCTATAACTAGGTTGCCCGTGTGAAAATGAGGGCACCCGAGTTTGCAAGGTGAAACAAAATACGAGTCAATCATGGGACTGGTATGAGAAATCTACTTAACAGATTAAATCATAATTAAAAGGCAAATCAAAGGACCACGCCACTTTCGTGGAACGGGTTTACTCCAATGAGTGCTAGTGCATGAAATAAAGTAAATGATTAAATCATTGCAATGCTTTTTATTAAAATGAAGCCATTATAAGACTCAGGTCCCATCACACAATGCAACGCAAGCCGGAGGATAAAGTTTTACCTTATAATGGCCAAAAATGCTTCATACGTATAAAACAAAAGTGTTTGATAGTGTATATATGTTTTCAAAAGCAAATTCAATCATAAATATCAATCCTAGGCGGCATAGCTACCATCTACTATGTCTCCATGCTAGTAATACAATCACATCCGCAATTTCGTATCGGAAATTGGATTCCATCATGAGTTGAGGCAAGGGGCAAGCTCCTCTCCGTTCGAGACACTCTAGCAAATGTCCCAGGATCGCACACAGCGGTCCTTGGAATCGGCTGGGCCGGTCCTCTCTTACTTTTGAGGATTAGTTATTCTTGAACACACGTTTCCCGGTCCTTACAGACCTATAATCTAGGCGCCTTGCATTCCAACAACCACACAGGTGAAAAGTATATATAAATGTCATGGCTGGTAGGTCACTGACACCACCGTAGCTAGAAAGAAACGTCGTGTTCTCCCAGCAGTCCTTCTCTCGTTTTTGACTCATACCGAGGTGTGAGGCTCGCGAATCCTCGTTATACACAAAGCTACATCACACAGACCACGCTTTGATCATCAACCACAAGACTTTGCTTTGCAACAGAAGCCTTGATCATATGCCACTTAGGTGTGCCACACAGGCAATTCACTCCATGCGATTGATTTCTATCGATATACAACCTCTGAGCTTGTACGTCTCAGAGAAAGGTGTTAAGCAAGAGAATAAATTCTCCGCCGCCAAACAGATATATATTTAATAGAGATCAATCATCACAGATCAAAATCCAATGTCAGACACACAGTCCATTTACAAGTTCGTTCTGGGTTTGAATGAAGCCGGAGGCACCATATTCCTCGCATGTCTGCACAATCAACAATACGTCCGGACGGCTATTACTTCAGCTCCTTCAAGGTAGCTACTCCAATCACGAGCATCAGTAGCGCCCATCCATCCAATGTGAAGATCGTCGGTCTTGAACCGTCTTCATCTCTTCGACTTCTCACCGTCGATCGATTATTTGAAATGAGAATTAACTCGGCCTTTCCAAATAATCCACGTATATTTAGATTTTCAAATCAATTCTTCACATGGTTAAATTACTCAACATTCACATTTCAGTTCCTTAGTATAATTTTCATGTTAAATACATTCAACCATCACATATCAAGCAAACCCAGCAAAATCGATTTATTTACATTATGTATCATTTATAATATTTTATAACGATATATTGCCATTTTTATTTATTTAAAAACGACCATATTTAATTAAACGACGTTTCAGGTCGTGCCGAGGCACTGGCGTTGTTTTTCACTAAATTTGTTTTACACATATCTGAAAATCTAACCGTTGGATCTTCACAAATTTTATTTCATTAGAAAGATCCTTTCAAAACGAATCCAACGGTTTCAGTTTTGGGAAAATCCAATGGTCGGATTTCCCACACAAGTCTTTTGAAGTTACGATTTCAAAATACGAACTGCAGCGTCGTTATTCGATTTAATTTAATTGTATTTATATTTATATATAAATATAATCGATTCTGGCGCTGTTTTTCTTCAGATTTGAATTAAACATTTCAGAGAATCCAACCGTCGGATCTTTACAAAGTTGGTGCCGTTGGAAAGATATTTCCAAGGCAAACCCATCGGTTGCGGTTTTGGGAAAATCCGATGGTCGGATTTCCTACAATAATCGTTTGAAATCACGGTTTCATAACACGAACTGCACGGCCACGATTCGTTTTAATTATATATATATATAGTTCATTTGACGATTTCTATATCGTTTTCACTTCAAATATTTCACTAACGCCTTTAAATTTTGGAAAATTTCGCCATAACCTCCTTTGTACGGGAGGGGCTGGGAAAATTCCCAAATAGCCACATGGGCGTCTCATCTCAAAAAGAAAAAGAAAAAGCCAATAGGTTCATAAAATCATCACCCAAGCAAAACAGTAAACATGTACCTATTTGTCGGGCACACAATTTTATTCCTCTTCTCTAGCCTCTTTGCTATAACCTGTTCAATAAATATGCATGTACATATGTGCAATTCTTATCACTTATCATTTTCCATTCAACTTCGTATTTGATTCAATTTGGTTTAAAGTCACCATTCATTCTAATGTTGCATACACAAGCAAAAATCATATCATTAGCTAATTAATGAATATTTCAACTCATGCATATTTATTTGAACAAGTGGTTATTTTTAACACTTCACATTTCAAAAATGATATTTTGGCGAACTAAAATATATTTCAACACATGACTATTTCATTTAGTTCCTATACATGTTAAAATAATATTCATAGCAAACAAATATTTATTTCAACACTCGTATATTTTTAGCGAATCACATACATGATAAAAATGGTATTTTTATCATCTAAAATATCTATTCAACACATGAATGTTTTTAACACTTCATAATTTCAATAAAAGGTAATTTTTATTGCTCGATCTTTTTATTCAACACATGAACCTTTTTCAACACACGCACTTCTCAACACATGAGCATTTCCACACATGGATATTTTATATAGTTTGTTCATATAAGAAAGATGTAATTTTTATTGTTGAAACAATTTATTTATAACGCGAATATTTCACCTACTTCATATATATTATAAAAATGTGATTTTTATTATTTAAACATTTTATTCATTCAACACATGAATTTAATTTTCAACACATGACTTTGGTTTCAACACATGAAAATAATTTCAACATATGAAAATAATTCTAACACATGAATATTATTCAAAATTTCGGCAGCATAACGGCAGGGTAGTTAAAACCGGCACCGTCCCGAGTACGGCTCCTCGCTCTACCTTAAAACCTCGCGGTTTTTGACAATGGGGATTTCATACATCTAATTCGCACATAGGCGAGTATGATTTTTCTTTTCCACAATTTATTTCAAATTTTTTTCAATCACCAATGGGTATTTTTCAACCACAACCAAACAATATCAACCAAAAACAATTCTAACAACCATTCACATTATTCACCAAATTTTTCACACCAATTCACAATCAATATATATCGTCCATGGTTTGTGGACGAGGGGAGTGTATATATATATATATGTATATAAATATATTTTATTTCCATTCCAACACACATATCATTTAAACAATGCATGCATAATTCATACTTCGCTTATACAGCTTACACAACGCACGTACATGAGGTATACGACACGTGTATAATTTATATTTCACTTATATAATTTATACATGACATTTCCATTCACATTTCAGTTAGAAATATCACATTGGTTTTCGAGGTGCTAATAATCGTAGATAGCTCAGAAAAATCCGCGGTCTCTTCTAGGTGGTAGAGAGCGTCCTTGCAGTCACGATGTTTCATGTTTCATCGAATTTCGTTAACACACCATAAAGATACGATTTTCCAAAGTTTGCAACACTCAAAAGTGTTTATTTCAGTTTAAATATACCCAAGCTATTACCTTTCAAAGTTATTCAAAACTAGGTTTTGAAAATTCGTGAAATCCGTAGCACTTCGTCCCGATCAGGTTGTATGACGTTGAAGAGGGTGGAAAAGGCTTCAGGCGCAGGGGGGTTTCGTCGGGATCGATGGTCGGAGGCGTGCTCGGCGGCGCTGGAAAGTCGCCGACTTTGAGGGCGTCGTTCTTGATGCTGGCGAGGAGAGAGAGGAAGATAGTTGGTCGGATTTGAAGAGGGGAGGCGGCGCTGTCGAGTGTGGGTGTTGGCGAGGTCGGGCGTGGGCTGTGGCGATTGGAAATCGCCTGAGAAGTGGCGAAGCGCGTTTTTCCGTCGATGTCGAGGGGGGCAGGGTTTTCTGATTTTTTTTTTAATTATGGATGGAGAAATTCTATTGGCCGAAGGTTCTATTAAGTTTTAAAATAGTGTTTCTCCACAAGGATACCAATTCAAACCCAACGACTGTCGCCCCTAGCTAAATACCCCTATTCCGAACACAATGGGATATGTTTCGTAGGCCAATTCGATTGTTACAGTTAGTTATTTTTCAAATTAAAGTATAAAACATTAAATATTCGATTTGAACGTACATTTCAATTTGCCAGGGCCACAAACTGATTCGAAAAATTCCAGAAAAATAAACCTAGCTATGTTTTGACGCTACGGCCCCAACAAAACTAGTTTTGTCGAATTTTGAGATCGTTTGAAAAATGGTCATTTTCTGGTCGATCCAATTTAACAGAAATTGACCAAACACATTTTCTTTTGCCACGCTCACATACTAGCTTCAAAATTTATGAAATTAAAAAACCTAGCAATAATTTGACATCCCGGATCCAACAAAAGTGGTTTCGTCGAATTCCGAGGTCGTTTGCAAAATGTCTATTTTCAAGGGCTATATATTCTCTATAGCGACCTTTCTGAAAATTCATTTGGCCATAACTTTTGATTCCCGTTATGAAACTTCGATTTTTCAGATTCGTTAGAAAGATATTCATAAACAGATTTAAATATTTTTGGTTTCACAAAAATCCGTTATATTTTCCACCCGGTACAGTCAGTCAAAGTTTGAATTCAAATTTTCAAACTGCCACACTATTTCTAATTCACTATTTTATTGAAATCTTCTATTTCAATTATTTAAATTCGTTTGAAATAACCAATTTAAAAATTTTAAATTGGCTCGTATTTTCCGGGTTGTTACATAAATTGTACGTTCAAACTTTGTTTTTAATTAATAAATTCCATATAAATTTTCATTTATGTTTCTAATACAATATTTAAAACAATTTAAATGTTCAAAATTAAATGGCTAAAAATCCGGGTCGTTACACACATATTCAGCTTAATATTCAAACGTTTGTTTTGAATATTTCAAACATCTGAATATACCCCGAAATAGCCTATTTACTTGTTGTTTATAAATTTTATTTAAAATGGACTTCTGAATTTTTAATTCAAACTTCTGAATTTTTAATTCAGACTTCTGAATTTTTAATTCAGACTTCTGAATTTTTAATTCAGACTTGTGAATACTGGCTGAAATAGCATATTTCTTTGCTGTTTGAATTTTTATTAAAAACAAACATCTGAAATTTGTATTAAGACATCTGACGAATAGATGCAACTATTCGACGAAGAGTCACAACTTTTATTTCATATCCTTTCTTCAAATCTCTTCGTGAATAATTGCAACCTTTTGTATATTATAAATAGAGGTTCAATCAAATGTTTTCCTAACCGATTTTTATTCTAATTCTTTTTATCTAATCTATTTCAATTATACTTGCAAGAGCACTCTATTTCTACATTTTTGTGATTACAAATCATTTTCAGTCTTCTATATTCTTTCACGAACTATACTATTATCATCAAGGAAAGATTACAGGAAGGGTGTACATCAATTTGACATATCTGTGTTATTAAGAACACAAGTAGTCAACAAACTTTTTGTATTGTGGAAGTCCTCTTCAGCGGTTGAGGCAAGAAATCCCGTTTGGTTGTTCAGGTAGTTGTAAACGTGTTCCTCCGGGTGAAGTGAGAGTTGTTGTTGTTTAGTGAAATACCAGAAGGGGGTCTGGGATTGGACGTAGGACAGTGGCCCGAACCAGTATAAAGTTGACTATGTCTTTTATTTATTAATATTATTCTACTATGTACACATTACCTTGCTTATATTCCATATTGTACGATCCTACCACTGCATAAACTCTTTCACTTTCATAAGTTCAAAATTATCCTTGCCAGATGTAACCAAATCTTAATATCCTTTAAACATAGAATTTAGCAAATAAATTTCTACAAACATTAATAAATCTTAGTTTCACTTAACTTTTTTTTCAAATTCGTAACTTTCTTTTATAAGTATTACCATATCCATTAAAAATAAAATATAACAAATAAATAATTAATAAAAAATAAGTTAACTCCTAAAACGTTCATATACAAATTTAAATTGTCCATCTACAAATATATGCAAATTTAAATATCATTTGAAAATAGAATCTAACAAACAAAATTCTTTAACAAATAAAAAGTGATCACCTATCAAATTATCAAATCTTAATACTATTTAAAAACATGATCTATTAAATAAATTATTAATTCATAATTAATTGAAAAATAATTTGGATGTGAAACACGTACTATCACCATGTGTGAAGCGTGTACCGTTACATTCGTATATATAACAAATTCGGGTGCATTGTTAGGACAAAAACTGAGTAAAGAACAAGATAAACTTCTTTTTCATAAGGAAATTCTACACTTTTATTCCTATTTTCGAAAAGTATAACATAAATACGTCTATTTTGAAAATATTAACATACATATATGTCTGTTTTAGCCACGTATGCAACTCAAATAAGAATTTGTTGTTGGAGATTTTTTAAAAGTTGCCAACTAGCTAGTAATTTTTCAAAACTTGCCATAAAACTAGTTGGCGATTTTTCAAAAGTCACTGACTAGATTCAATTTTTTTGTATTGGCGATTTTAGAAAAATCACTAGTTGGCAACTTTTGAAAAGTTGCTAACAACATCAAATTCTCGTTGACCTGCACGCCTAGCCAAAACTAGTCAATTTGTGTAAATATTTATAAAACTGATCCAAACTTGTTATTCCTATTAAAAAAATGCCCAAATGAGAAAAAAAAATTCATAATGAGACAAATGTCCGACTTTGATGTATCATTTTCACCAGGTTTCTCCCTATGAATTATATATAGGAAAATTTTAGCATTTTGACTTGTTTTTAGAAATTATTGCATCATTAGATCACTTTTGAACATAAATAAATCACTTTTGACCACATGTGCAATTTACTTGCAATTTCTAGTTGGCAATTTTTCAAAAGTTTGTCGTCTGGCAATTTTTCAGAAATTGCCAACATGGAAAATATGTGAACTAGTTGACTATTTTGGAAAAATTGCCAACTAGTTCACATTTCTTTCAAAAGCCATCAACTAGTTCGAATTTTTTTTGCGTTGGCGAGTATTGAAAAATCATCGGTTAGAAATTGCCCGTAAAGTGCATACAAGATCAAAAGCGACCTATTTATGCAATTATTTTCAAAAATGTCATTTTTGTTATATTATCAAAATAGGCCTAGAATTGCAAAATTTCCTATATCCTTAAAAAAAAGCTTGGTACGCTATTATTAACAAGCAGAAAAGTACATAACATGGTTAACATACTAACCTGAATACATTTTAAATAAAGCATTCATAAAAACAAAAGGTACATAAAACTAACATTTAAACTTAATAGATAAAAAGACTTAAACCCATGATGAGGTCAGCTATTTCCAAGCCTACAAATGTGATCAACCTTGCACTTTCAACTCTCTAGTGCCCCCATGTTCTCTAATCATGATCTAAACTACCAGATTAACACCACATTCTCCGTTCAACACACAAACCTATAACTGAGTCCTTCACCACAATTTGATCATAATTACTCCACATTCTACAAGCAGTTACTTTCCTGGATGAAAATTTACATCACAGCAAAATACATACCTAATCATTCTTCGATAATAAGCTTCCTAATACTGCTTCCAAAATTCATTATAGGGTACATATGAATTTGAGGAGCAGAAGTAGAAGTCAATATTTAAGAGTTATGATTTATCTGTGTGATCTCAAAAATGCTAAAGAAACTGTAGCGCGTTGCAGTTAGTTAGCAACATCTAGTACTGGTGAAAATATTTAAATTTGAAACATAAAACTGAACCTGTAGACAGTCGAGCAAATTAAAATTGCAGCACTGATTTTACATTTAGCTCCAGGCATGCATTTAACATTGGAAATATATCGAATTTTGCAGAAATTAATCTTTAGACTAGCAGAACTTTGTCAGTAAGAATGGATTCACCATTAAATTAAAAGAATTCAAATCTAAAGGCTCAAAAAAAAAAATTGATAGTAGAAACACAGTAGGTTAATAATCTTAAAGCTTTGCTTGCATCCAGATAAAATATAATTTGGTTTCATTGATATAAATCAGGAGTGCTACTGTTCACACCCTGATTTACACTTCTGGCCACCAAAACTAAAAGCATCCAAAATATTTCAAATTTTCGCTGCTGGTCACCGTCTAAATTAATAACAAAATGGAGAGGCCACCGACGCCTTCCTCTACACGAACGCTTCTTCCTCACTTACATGATGCATTTATGTCTTTTGAGTCATTTGATCAAACATCTGGCATCATATTATCACAACAATCATGCTTATCGTCCAATTTACCGTCATTCAAATACTTAATCTATGAAACAACAACAAAAAGTTAAGGTATTAATTTCTAAAAAAGATAAGTAAGTTATACAGATAAAAACCCTACAAATCAAAACTTACATTGTCATTCCTATTACAATGTCGTCAAATTTAATGTCCTCTGAGCTTGAAATTTCCAATGGAGCAAGAAAAATATCCTAAAACGCAATGGAAAACACTGACCATTAAAAAGAACATAACAACATGTTCTGTAACATAATAGAAAATAATAAAAATCAAGCAATTCTAACCTCTTTTTTATCTTTATCTTCCATCTTTATTAGGCACAAAAGAATATATGCTTTTGTTAGGGTTTAAGGTTTGAAATTATAGAGAAACACATGTTTTTCTTAAGAGAAGTACGGTGGTGAATAACTGAGCGAAAGAATAATATATGGTGGCCAGAAGCATATAAGAAATAATCATTTGTATTAAATTTAGAAAGGTGGTCGGAAGTGTAAATCAAAGTGTCAAGAAATTCTAACCTCTTTTTATCTTTATCTTCCATCTTTATTAGGCACAAAAGAATATATGCTTTTTTTAGGGTTTAGGGTTTGAAATTATAGAGAAACACATGTTTTTCTTAAGAGAAGTACGGTGGTGAATAACTGAGTGAAAGAATAATATATGGTGGCCAGAAGCATATAAGAAATAATCATTTGTATTAAATTTAGAAAGGTGGTCGGAAGTGTAAATCAAAGTGTGAATAGTAGCACCCTAAATCAGTGAATAGGGTTTCACCCACAGTTGAAGTTGTATAATGAAACCGATTTTCATTTGTAAAGTAGTCACTCCAGTAATCAGTAATAGAAACTCCATGGCGATGCAAAAAAAATAGAAACACAGATCTTATTGTATGAAAATAATTTCAGTTTTTTACCCTTTATAAATCGACGGACGCCGCGATGATAGCCGAGTCACTGGAAGGATCGATTAATGGAAGAACGAGAGTCCGCTATTAGGTGTTCTCATGGATTTTAATAACGTTGAAACCACAATTATTTGGAGGCTTGATCCCACTTGAATCGAATATAGCATCACTTTAAGATCTGGTCTATCATTTACAAGGGTGAAAAACCCTTTCGGTGATCATGATTTAGGGGAATAAGATTTGGGTTTGAGAAGATAGGTGGGATATGAGAAGAATCTATCATTGATTAGGTTTGTGGTGTAGAACAAGTCAAAGTATTGATTGTTGCTATTCAGCGATTAAGGGGAGTTATCGCTGAGATTTAGCTTGAAACCAAAGCGGTTTCATTTTTACTGTTTATCGCCTTTTCCTTATTGGAGAGAGGAAGAGAACGTTTTTTTAATCTATATCCTTATGGGAGTGTCTATTTTGACACAATTTGGTGACACAAATGTTAATAGCAATTATAGGTTTCTTTATTGTAACGAACCGGAAAATTCGGCACTCGAATTTCAACACAATACACCCCGTGTCCAAAACTCAAGTACCGAAAATCCAGAGCGTTAAGGAAAGAAGTTAGAGGGTGAGAAAAAGATAAGATAGAAAGATTAGAATAGAAGAAAAAGAAGAACAATAGCTAACCAAAATATCAGAGTTTCACATCGCAATGGAATAAAATATAATACAGAAATAAACCTTTATTGAAAACTTTAAGAACAATACTTACAATTTATCAAAGTACATCGGACATTCAATTCATCTGGACAGTTATACAGTCTGTCCTCATTTAAAACGCACAGCGGAATACTATATATATCATACGTCTAATTTCCTCCAGCTCATCTCCTGGAATCTATATCATCTTTATCCTGAACCTGTAAACTCGGTCAGACCTAAGTTGGTCTGAACCGAGCATTACAAACGCCACAGGTCAGTCTGGTGAACCAGCGTGAGAAAAACCCACTAAATTATTGGTATCATCCATCTTGATTTTAAAGTTAAAAATCATTTCAAAAGAAAAAGATAATCGTAAGACCAATCCACACATAAACACGGATGGTTTTTACCTTACGATAACCCAAACCATTTTTGAAATCAATATCCTTTCTGATATTATAATAGTGTCTAAATACAAATAAATAGAATCTAGCAGAACTGTTGCATCTCGCGCTCTACATATATAGTATACAATTAAAACCACAGGCGCTTATTGGAGATTGGATTTCCAACTATGACAAGGTATGGGACCACCTTCTGATAGTGTATCTCTAGAGACGAATACACTGGGTTCAACAAGAACGTCTTGCAACCCGGCCCACACATGACCGACCACTCATTTCTCTTGAGTGTATCAAATATATTGTCACCTACGGTTGCTAGCAACATAACCGTTCCCAGAAGATACATAAGCGAAAAGAAGTAACAAATATGAATATTCTCTAGATGGTGACAATACATCCTAATGGGCGCGACCCACTTAGCCATGCTGCCTGCCCGATTTTTGTCATTTCCCGGTTGTGAGGCTTGAGGTTATAATCGTATTTCTAGATCATCTGGCCACCATTACTTTGAATGCCACATCGTCAAATCTGTCGGATATCACTAATTGATGTCCACAAAAATACTCTAATTATCAGGCTAGAGAAAACTTTTTCTCCATCATCAACTATGGTATGTTTGAAGAAATCAACGTACGTGATCCTTTGGAAATACTCTGTTAGACATTCGTCCATACAAGTTGTCCTGGGATTGAACAAATCGAAGGCACTCTCCTACCGCATCCTCGGAATCATCCTATGGATCAGTAGCGAGAAGTCCTTGCAATCCGTCGATTTCAACCATGACAGGATTACCATCAAAATAACTCCGGGCGCGACTCCAGAGAATTCGACCTGTAGTCCTTTCGCTTATGAAGATCTACGGTCTTCACTGCTCCATTTTCAATTCATATATTCTACGTTCACGTACTAGTTAGTTCGGAATGGTTTTCGAATAAATTCGATCCCGGTCTTTCCGTACTAACCATCGTATAGGCCAGATTTGATAGTCGATTATTTAACTATCAAATAAAACAACCATCCATCCATAAAAGAAAATTGAATTCATTGATTTGATAACTATTATCATTTTAATTTCTTTTTGATTAACCAATCATTTGTTTAAGACTTCTCTATTTTCCAATAAAAGAAATATTCATTTTTTGTTATTATATAAATATATAAGAATATTCAAACTCTTTCATTTTGAAATTCGTTTAAGCATGTATTTCTTATCTCAGTCACTAGTCTCTAACCTTAATTAGGAAGAGAATAATTTCCCAAATTTCATTTTTTGACGAATAAAACATCAATTATTAATTATCACGTCAAACGAGATATTTATCTCAAGTTATAACCATTTCAAATATTTTACTTACAATATGATTTCAAACCATTTACTACTACCAATATCTGACATCCCATTTAAAGATATAATTTTGAAAAATGGTTTTGCTAAAAATTTATCTATTTCTAAAACTGGAACAAAATTTCTTATAATGATATCCTCTCATTGATCAACTCAAATTTTGGTTTAACTTTTGTAAAACCAAGTTTTTATACCAATCATCTTTATTCATCTCAACTGCATTCTACATCTAAAATATATGTATATAGATATCATTTATAAATTCCTTACTATTTATATTTATCATCTAAAATAAAATTCTTTAGTCAAATATTGACTATATTATACAAATTAGTCCGACTCAAATTCAATTAGAAATTATAAATTTAAACTCTTTTCTAATTTTTCCTTCCAACAAATTTCTATTTGCAAAGATTTGCTTTTACCCTTTTATTCATTCTCAACTATGAATAATACCAGTTTATTCTTGACTTAGTTAGTCAACTTAGATTCATACATGAAATTTCGGGTTTCACTTTTATTTATAACTTCCATTTCGTTATAAAATCTTCTGTATATTTTTCCCTTTATGCATTTTGTAAATCCCGATCTTAGTTTCAAACCACAATCCCACTTTCTCTTCCAATCCACACTCAAAACATATCCTGCTCAAATACTCCACAATAAGGGTTTTCCTTTTAAAAATGTCACTTATAGAGTGAGTTCTCATCCTATTTGTCAAAACAAACATTTACTTCTCAATTATATTTAACTTGGTTGCTAAATAAACATTTCTAATTGAAAATAAATATTTCACTTTAAGTTCATTTTATATTCCAATTCTATTTTGAAATCCATACATTCCAAATTCTCAAATGGAAGTCATTTCAATTCTTTATACATGTCGTTCATAAATCGTCTCATTAACGCATTTGTCTACACAAGTCTTTACTTTTAAATTATATTATAATTTTGATTTCAAATGAACATTTCTATTTAAAAATAGATATTTCCCTTAACTTCTTTTTTATCAACATCCCTTATAAAATCGACCTTTCAAAATATTTATTTTAAACAAATATTTACTTTTACAATCTTTTAATTTGGATTCTGAATAACCATGTCTATTTGGAAATAGATATTTCTTTTTAAAATCCTTATTTCATTTCAATTCCAAATTTTTTTAAATTCATATATCGTTACTTAGGATATTTAAATTAACCAAAATCAACAATCAGTGTTATTAACACATCCAAGTATACTATAATTGTGATAGGTTATCAACACATCATATATGAGCATGTATATGAAAAACAAATAAATAAATGTTGAGGAATCCAGTTGGATCCCTCCAACCTGTTTTTCCTACATCCATAGATGTTAGTCGACAATAATAATACCCATCCTGCTTCGAGACAGGATATCGCGGTATAGAAGGTCATCCACTATATATAATGTGGGGCGCATAGGGAAATCATCCGCTAATGGTACTGCGGGCATCCGCTAATGATACTACGGGCATATCCAATCACCAATATCATTTCTATATATTATTATTATATAATATAATCACTTTATATTAATCAATTTAGCAGCCAGCAAGCATTAAAAATAAAATTTGAACTATTAAAAACAGTTCAAATAATTAACTGAGTGAGTTTAACTCACCTCGATTTTCCATTGCTGAATATCCTGTTTAATTCCATAACATCTAAGCACCGTATCTACTTGAATTGTCCACATGAATTTATTTTTCACCTATGAATATTTTAAATTTTATTAATCTGTCAAACAGTTTATACATCTAAACTAACTCTTGAAATAAATTATTCTATGTGTATTTATCGATTAAATATTTATTTATTCCAAATGAATTGCTTAAATAAATTTTCTATATAATTTAAATTTCAAAAAAACGTTATACCTTACTGCCTTGTAACTAACTCGACTGATCCATTGAGCAACTTTAAAAATTGCTGGTCCCTTTCATTGAAAACACCCCCATACCGTCGTCATTCATCCTAGCATTTCATCGACCAATTCATGGTCAATTGTTGATATTATTGCTCCATCGTTCAGTCACTTTGTTGCCCTCTTAATCACCATCCTCAATACACTGCAAATTCGATAACATTGCAACATCAATACCTTATCTCCAATCAACAGTACTCTGCTCTACAAGCCTCCTTCCAGTCAACTATCACCAACAAAAAAAGACCGAACCCCCTCATTAACTGCTCCTTTGCAATGCATGACACTCTATCTCCAAATTAATACCGTTTAACTAACATCACCACAAAAACTAGCATCAACATTTCCCAAATCATTCACCACCGTACTCCAGATTTTCCCATCCACCTCAGTTCGATCTTCCAAACACTCCATTGCATGTTGTTTCCCTTCCTCCACAGAAAAAATAACAGATCGAATCCCAAATCAACTAGAATTATAGAGATCGAATTTACTTTTCTTACACTGTCGAATGAAATAGCATCACCATCATCGGTCATCGAACTTGTAACGACCCAGAAAATCTGAACCAATTTAAAAATTTTAAATTGGCTAAAATAATGGATTTTAAATATTTAAAATAAATATTTTAAATAATAGCAATGAAAACTGAGTTTGAATCTACGTTTGAAAACGAATATAATTCATTCTAATTATAAACAAGGCCTGAAATGGCACTGCAGTTTCAAAAATTGAATTCAAACTTTGTCGGACTGTACCAGGTCCAAAACAAAACGGATTTGAGTGAAATAAAAAATATTTAAATCTGTTAGTGAATACCTTTCTAACGAATCTGAAAAATCGAAGTTTCATAGCGGAAAGCAAAAGTTATGGCCAAATGAATTTTCAAAAAGGTCGCTATGGAATTTATATAGCCCGTGAAATTGGCCATCTTGCAAACGACCTCAGAATTCGTCGAAACCACTTTGTTGGATCCGGGATGTGAAGTTATTGCTAGGTTTCAAATTTCATAATTTTTGAAGCTAGTACGTGAGCGTGGCAAAGGAAAACGTGTTTTGGTCAATTATAGTTAAATTGGATCGACCAGAAATGGGCCTTTTTGCAAACGGTCTCAAAATTCGACGAAACTAGTTTTATTGGGACCGTATCGTCAAAATATAGCTAGATTTATTTTTGGGGAATTTTCAGAATCAGTTTGTGTCCCCGGCAAATTGAAATGTACGTTCAAATTAAATATTGAATGTTTTATATTTTAATTTGAATGAAAACTGACTAAAACAGTCGAATGGGCCTACAAACATATCCCATTGTGTTCAAAATGGGGGTAAAACGCTAGGAACGACAGTCGTTGGGTTTAGATTGGTGGTCGTGTCAGAAAACCCCTTTTAAAACCCACCGGCCAATCAGATTTTTTATAAAAAAAAAACCTTTTTCTCTCTCCCCGATCGAAGGCGGAAGAGCCTTCCAACCTTCTAGCCCCGATTTCGACTGCCTCGTCCCTCGTAGACCCCCGACCATTTGCAACTTTTTGAAGATCTCCTCGAGGGCTTCAAATCCATAGCAGCCTCACCACCCCTCCTCGCGTATTGAAGCCGATTCGACCTCTCAAAGGTCCGGCCTTTGGACCGTCGCCACACTAGCTGGGCCCCACCGAGCTACCCCCAACCACCACGCGCTGTGCGCCTTCCCACCCTCTTCGACACCATATAACCTGATCTTCGTATCGTGCAACGGTTTGTGAGCTAGATCGAAACCTAGTTTTGAACCAATTCTGAGAGGTACGGCTTTGATTATTTTGAACTGGAAATTACACTTTTAAGTGTTGCAAACTTTGAAAAATCATATCTTTTTGCTATGTGGTTGAAATTCAGTGAAACAAGAGACACCGGGATCATGAGGACGTCTTCTACATTTTAGAAGAGACCGCATATTTTTCTGAGTCTTCTGCTATTTTTGGTGGAGTGGAACCCAATGTGAGATTTCTAATTAATAAACGATATGGAAAACAACGATGTATAAATTATACAGTCGATGTATGGGTTATATAAGCGTTGTACACCTCATGTATAAGCGTTGTATAGGTTGTACGTTCGATGTATAAGATATATATGCGTTGTAAAAATTATATATGTGTTGAAGTAGAAGTGAATTGCTATATATATATATATATATATATATATATATATATATATATATATATATATATATATATGCCCCTCGTCCACAAACCATGGACGATATTTATTGGTTGTGATTGGTGTGAAAATTGATTGATAGCGAATGGTTGATTGGAATTGTTTGTGGTTGATATTGATTGATTGTGGTTGAAAAATACCCGTTCGTGGTTGAGAAATATTTGGTTGAAACCACATAGGATTAGTTTGTGGAAATGAAATAAATATACATGCCGCCTGCGTGCGAACTAGATGCATGAATCCCCATTGTCAAAAACCGCGAGGTTTTAAGGTAGAGCGAGGAGCCGCACTAGGGACGGTCCCGGTTTTAACTACCATGTCGTTATGCTGCCGAAATTTTGAATAATATTCATGTGTTTGAATTGTTTTCATTTGTTGAAACTATATTTATTCGTTGAATAGAAAACCTTCATGTGTTGAGTCGATATTCATTCGTTGGATAGAAATTCATGTGTTGAATGGTATTCGTGTTTTAAATATAAAAATCACCTTTTTATCCATATATAGAAACTATAGAAAACCTTCATGTGTTGAATCGATATTTATTCGTTGAATTGAAATTCATGTGTTGAATGGTATTCGTGTTTTTAATATAAAAATCACCTTTTTATCTATATATAGAAACTATAGAAAACCTTCATGTGTTGAATCGATATTCATTCGTTGAATTGAAATTCATGTGTTGAATGGTATTCGTGTTTTAAATATAAAAATCACCTTTTTATCGATATATATAAACTATAGAAAACCTTCATGTGTTGAATCGATATTCATTCGTTGAATTGAAATTCATGTGTTGAATGGTATTCGTTTTTTAAATATAAAAATCACCTTTTTATTGATATATATAAACTATAGAAAATCTTCATGTGTTGAATCGAAATTCATTCGTTGAATTGAAATTCATGTGTTGAATGGTATTCATATTTCGAAAGAAAGTGTTTTATAATGAAAATCCAATTTTTATCATCGATATGAACTATATAAAATGATCTCGTTTTGAAATAAAGTGTTTTATAATAAAAATCATACTTTTATTACCTATATGAACTATATAAAATAATAGTGTTTTGAAATGAATTGTTTTACAATAAAAATCACATTTTTATTATATAAATGAATTGTTAAAAATAGTGAAGTGTTGAAATAGAAGACAGTTAGATAAAAATATCATTTTTATCAAATGTATGAAAAGAATATAGTTTTTGAAATCGAAGAATCGATATATATATATATACATATATAAAAAAAAATAGAATTGAAATATATCGAATAACGACGCTGTAGTTCGTATTTTGAAACCGTGATTTCAAACGATTATACCGAGAGATCCGACCATCGGATTTTCCCGAAACCGCAACCGTTGGGTTCGCTTTGGAAATATCTTTCCAACGAGACCAACTTTGTAAAGATCCAACAGTTGGACTGTCTGGAATGTTTAATTCAAATCTGAAGAAAAACAGCGCCAGAATCGATTATATTTATATATACACATAAATATAATTATATTTAATCCAATAACGACGCTGTAGTTCGTATTTTGAAATCGAAATTTCAAACGATTATACCGGGAGATCCGACCGTCGGATTTTCCCAAAACTAGAACCGTTGGATTCGTTTTGAAAAGTTCTTTCTGATGATGTAAATTTTGTGAAGATCCAATGGTTAGATTTTCATATATGTGTAAATCAAATCTGAAGAAAAATAGCGCCATGACCGTGTTATGGCCCGAAGCGTCGTTTTGAATAAATTGGCTATTTTAAAATAAATAAAAATAGCGATAAATCATTATAAAATATTATAAACGATATAGACTTGAAATTTAGAAACTAACTGAAGGTTGGCTAAGTCGAATGGTTTCCTGGGTGTTGATCTGATGTTGGTTTCGGCCTTCGGGGTTAATATTTGGGAAATCGTTCTCTTACTGATTGACGGTTAGTGACTAATGAATTAAAATGATGCGTGTGTATGTTAGTGTTGCACTTGTTTATTATATACGCGAGTTTCTCAGAAAGACCGGGTTTATCCCATTCTGAATAACTGAATCGACGATAAGAAATCGAAGATGAAGACGGTGGTCGAAGACCGGAGATCTTCACATCGTTTGGATGGTAATCGAGGTCCTGATTGGGAGGCATCCCAAAATATGGATAATGAGTGGTGATCGTCCAGACGTACGTGGTGATCGATGGGTTTGCGAGGTATTTAGTGCCTCCGGTTTCGTTCCGACCCAGAACGGACTTGTAAATTGATTGTGTGTCTGACATTGGAATTTATTCTATGTGATTGATAGCCATCAGTTGCATGGTGTGAATTTCCTGTGTGACATGCTAAGATGTAGTGATCAGGGCTTCTGTTTAAAAGCAAAGTCTTGTGGTGATGATCAAAGCCCCGCCTGTGTGGCGTAGCTTTGTGTATAACGTGAATTCGCGAACCTCACACCCCGTTATGAACCAGAAACGGGAGAGGACATCAGGAGGGCCTGCGTCTCTTTCTAGCTAGGAGTTGTGTCGGTGTTTTTACACGGTCTGACATTTTACTTATGTGGATGATGGATAGCAAGGCTCCTCGGATATATCTGTAACGACCCTGAATTTTGGGGCCAAGTTAAAATTTATTTTAAGTGATTTTAAATGAGTTTTGATATTTAAAATAATCTATTTTAAATAATAAGGATCACAAATTTGGTTCAAATCGAAGTTAGAATGAATAAATTAATTTTAAATATAAAAAGAGCTAGAAATGGCGCGGTAGTTTGAAAAGTCAAACTTGAACTTTGACTAACCATACAGGATGCAAAATTTAACGGATTTTAGTAAAACCAAAAATATTAGGATCTATTTAAAAATATCTTTCCAACGAATCCGAAAAATCGAAATTTCATAACGGGAATCAAAAGTTATGGCCAATTCAATATTTAGAAAGGTCGCTATGAAATTTATAAGGGCCAAAATGCTACATTTTGCAGAATAAGGAATTAGGACCCGAAACCATCTCCATTGGTTTTAGAATGTTGTTTACATATAAAAATGACTATAAGAACTTATATTTTTGAGTTTCGGAAAAATTCCACTATTTTTGGTATTTTTAAATATTAAAATATACACCTGAAAAATAGAATTTTTGCAAACGAACTCCGAATTCGACGAAACCAGTTTCTATGGATTCGGAATATTAAATTAAGGTTAAATTATAAAATTTATAATTTTTGGAATTATTTTGTGGCCTGTATAATTTTTACAGTGGAAATACATCCTATTTTCAGACTTCGGAAATTTATAATAAATTCATACGGAATCGGAAAATTACGAAATCAGGTTCGTAATGACCTGAAATAATTATGTTTAAAATTTTATTAATTTTGAAATCAGCATGTATTTATAAGAATTTCTGAATTGAAGAAAACAGTCGAAAATTGAGAAATTGGGCACGTAATGGTATTTGGGCCCAAACCAAAATTAAACCCATGGTATATATTATCTTTTTTCTGAGATTTAGGGCTGAAATTCGAAATGCTCAGCAGTCACTTCTATTTTCCATCATTTTCTCAATTTCCATGGCAGCTCTCTCTTCCTCTAAAATTTGTCGAAAATAAAATCTCTTCAAACCATAGCAAATTATATGTCTTCTCGAAGGTCTCGACGATACGAAGCTAATGGTGTAGTCGGTTTTGTCAAACAGCGCTCGGATTCGCCGGAATCTCGTCTTAAAGCTCGCTGTTTTCGAAATTCAGAAGCTCAAAACGTAAATCAAGAAATTCCCGTGAATCGAGGAAGAATTAGACGAAGTCACGAACACGGAAGTTCTTCGTCTACGTGAGGTGGAGGTGCTCGCCAAATTTCAGGCAGTTTGGAGGTGTGAGGCGGCCTGTGGGACCCGCGAGGCGAAATCCTTTCTAGGCGATTTCCCGATGATCGGAGAAGCTTTAGGGGCGGCTCTTTCTGGTGGTGGTGCGTCTCGCCAAGACGAAGACATTGGCGGTGGTCCCGTGGCATCAGGTGGCCCGAGGCAGCGGCAAAGTGCGGTCAAAGTTCGGCGGTGAACAGTGTTTTTCGGTCAATGGGCTGAGGGTATTTTCTATTTTATTTTTAAATTATTTAATTAATTTACAGAACTTTAAAATTGCATAACTCACTCATATGAAGTCGAAAATCGACGATTTCAGGTGCGTTGGGATCGTGGCGACGAGATGGACGCGTGGACAATAATTTTGTCCAATTCTGAGACGGTGAAATTTTTAGGTATTTTCACGAATATTAATTAATTATTTAATTACCCGATCTTTAAAAATTTATAACTCTTTCATACGAGGTCCGTTTGACGAACCGTAAATTGCGTTGGAATCACAAATTAAGAGCTTCGCGATGGCGCAGACCGCAGCTGAAAAGGAGACAGTAAAATTTTGGCCAAAAATTCAAGGTGAGAGTTCACTTCTATTTTAATTAATTTAATTTAATTCATACTATGCAATGTGAACCTGCTATGAACAAATGCGATGTAAATCAGCTATGACCAAACCTCTGTATGTATGCTAGATCTAATGTTGTGAGTATTCACTTTATTTAAATTAATTATAGATCTATTATTTGATGTATGAAGTATGATGTTTGAATTGTATGGTTGATGTTTTGAATGATTAGAAATAGTAGATCTGAAATTTAGCATCGATGAATATATTTGCTGTTGTTATGTTTCATGGAAAAATAAGATTAGCGATGTGTGTATGACATGAAAACTTGAATCACTATAGAGGTAGGAAATTTAAGTTGGACGATGTTAATATGACATGAAACAAAAGTTAGAGATTTTATTGTTTTTATAAAAAGATTATATTTTTATTGATTATATAAAAAGTTAGATATTTTGTTGTTATAAACAAAAGACCACATTTTTATTGCAAACATATAAAATTATATGTTTTGTTGATTTAATAAGATGGATAGATTTTACATTTGAAATTTGTAAATATAGTTGCAATGAAAAACGGTGTTTAATTTTACATTAGAAATATGTAAATATGAAAATGCATTGATATGAAGAATAACATTTTTGTCATGTGATAAATATAAAATGCACTGTAAGGAAAATAACATTTTTGTTTAAATGTTAAAAATAAAAATTTCATCATATGAAATTAAACACCATATGATGATTGACATTTTTTGTCAATGTTTATATAAGAAAATAAACACCGTATGATGATTGACATTTTTTGTCAATGTTTATATAAGAAAATAAACACCGTATGTTGATTGACATTTTTGTCAATATTTTAAAATAGAATTTGTCGCCATTTGAGATAAGTATATTTTTGTTCATTTACAAAATAGAATTGGCCGCTATATGTAATGAACTAATATTTTGTTCATTATCAAAATAAGAAAACATCGTATGTAAGTGAATATATTTTGTTCATTATCAAAATAAAGAGCACCGTATGTTGAATGAACAAATTTGTGTTATTTTAAAATAAAGAGCACCGTATGTTGAATGAACAAATTTGTGTTAAAATAGAAATTTGCATTGCATAAAATGGTATTTTGTCATGTTAGAAAAATAGAAATTTGCATTGCATAAAATAGTATTTTGTCATGATAGAAAAATAGAAATTTGCTTTGCATAAAATAGTATTTTGTCATGTTAGAATAAGTAAATAATGCATTGTATGTAAAATAATGCATTGTATGTATAGCATAGTATTTTGTCCAAGTTAGTAAATAATGCATTGTATGTAAAATAATGCATTGTATGTATAGCATAGTATTTTGTCCAAGTTAGAAAATAATGCATTGTATGTAAAATATGAAAATAATGCATTGTATGTGAATAGTATTTTTGTCATTTTTATTTAATGTTTAACATATAAGAATGCATTGTATGTGAATAGTATTTTTGCCATTTTTATTTAATGTTATAAAAATATAAGTTTGCATTGTATGTTAAATAACATTTTTTGTCATGTTATAAAAATATAAGTTTGCATTGTATGTTAAATAACATTTTTGGTCATGTTATAAAAATATAAATTTGCATCGTATGATAAAATAGCATTTTGTAAAAAATGAAAATATTTACCGTATGATTGATGGATACTTATTTTGTTAAATATGAAAATGTCACCGTATGATTCATTAACATTATTTTTAATGTTATGTACTAAGAAAATGTCACCGTATGAGATTAACATTCATTTGTGTTAATATTAGAATTATAAAAAAAAATCACCGTATGTTGAATGGAAAATTTTTTGTTAATGTTATATAGAAAATTTCACCATATGATAATTTAACATTTTTGTCTATATTAAAAATATAGAAAATGCATTGTATGATTCATTAACATTTATTTCTAATGTTAATGGAATGGAAAATAAAAGAGAAAAACTCACTATATGGTTCATTAACATTTATTGTATGTACATGTAACATTATTTTAAATGTTAATAAAAAGAGTATTTCTATCGTAGGAAGAGTACATTATTTTTAATGTTAAAAATAAGTAATTTACAATGCATGGGAAATCGACATTAGTTATAATGGTAATTTAAAGAGGATTAACTGTAGGAAAGAGATTACATTTTATTTATGCATTATATTATAAGAATAACACCATTGTATGATATTAACATTTTAATGTTAATGTTAAAAAGAAAATAACACTGTATGTAGTTAACATTATTTTTAATGTTAATATAAGAGAAAATTTCATCGTATGTCAAGTTAACATTTAATTTTAATGTTAACACATAAGAATTTATACCGTATGGTATTAACATTATTTTATAATGTATATAAAAAGAGAATTCACCCCGTAGGAAGAATTAACATTATTGATAATGTTAAATAAAAGAAAAGAAACTGTACGTAAGGTTTAACATTATTTATAATGTTAAATAAAAGAAAAGAAACTGTATGTAAGGTTTAACATTATTTATAATGTTAAATAAAAGAAAAGAAACTGTACGTAAGGTTTAACATTATTTATAATGTTAAATAAAAGAAAAGAAACTGTACGTAAGGTTTAACATTATTTATAATGTTAAATAAAAGAAAAGAAACTGTACGTAAGGTTTAACATTATTTATAATGTTAAATAAAAGAAAAGAAACTGTATGTAAGGTTTAACATTATTGATAATGTTAAATAAAAGAAAAGAAACTGTACGTAAGGTTTAACATTATTTATAATGTTAAATAAAAGAAAAGAAACTGTATGTAAGGTTTAACATTATTTATAATGTTAAATAAAAGAAAAGAAACTGTATGTAAGGTTTAACATTATTTATAATGTAAATAAAAGGAATGAAACGTATGCAAGAATAACATTATTTATAATGTTAAATGAAAGATAAGGAACTGTATTGGAACATTAACATTATTTATAATGTAGGTAAAAGGGAACTTACACCATAGGAAAATGTTCATTGTTCGTAATGAAATTGGAAAAGATATATATAAAGAAATGAATGGGATGGCACATTATAATTTACATTCTTAAATGAAAATTATAAAGTATAAAATAAATAATAATGAATTAAAAAGGGAAGAATTATCGTCTAATCCTAAACTACATTGTCAGGTAAGTAGAAAGGTGAAAGTTAAGAGAAATGTAAGCTGCACGTAGGGACGACAAACTAAACGAATTATATATATATATATATATATTTATATATATAATTAAAATAATGATATGAAATATGTTTTTCTCAAAATATATGAATGCGAGATTATTTGGAAAGTCCGGGTTAATCCCATTCCAAACGATCGTACGATTCCAAGAATTCAAGTATGAAGACGGCGCATGAAGACCGTAAATCTCCCCTCGAATGGACAACGATCAAGACTCTGAATTGGTTTGCTCCCAATGCAAGGGTCGGGGTAATTGTCCAAACGTACGTGTTGATTTTACGGGTTTGACCCTAGTTCAGACCTAGAGCATGGGTATAAATGGATAGTGTGTCTGACATCGTACCCCACAAAATATTATGTTGTTGATATTCAGTTAATATATAAACGATTGGTGGTAGAGAATTTATTCTCTACTTAACACCCGTTTATATAGTGACGGAAGATCAATAGTACGGTATGGAGTGACGGTGTGGCATACTAAGATGCAATGATCAGGGTTTCTTGTTGAAAAGAAGAACCTTGTGGTATGAAGAACATGACTTCACGAGCCTCACAAACCGGTAGAGTCTAAAAAGGGGGAAGGGAACGCAGGGAAAGTAGCACGTTTCTTTCTAGTTAGTAGTCATTTTACTTTTGGAGGATGATGAAATGAGGCTCCTCGGATAGGTCCTATAGGACCGGGGAACGTGTACTTAGGAATAACTAATCCTCTAAGCTGTATGTGAGGACCGGCCCTGCCATTTCCAAGGGTTAACTGCGGGTAATCCTGGGGCATTAACTAGAGTGTCTCGAATCGGTAAGGAGTCCTCCCTAGCCTGGACTCATGATGGAAACCCAAATTTCCAATACGACCCCGACGGATTTGATTGTATTACTAGTATTGGAGGCATAATATATGGTACCTATGCTTCCTAGGATTAATACATTGCTTTGAATTGTTTTAAAACCATATACACTAATAATAGTATTTGTTACGTGTTTGGCGTATTTAGCATGTTTAACCACCATAAGGTAAAACTCTATCCTCTTGGTGTGCGTTGCATTGTGTGATGGGACCTGAGTCTTATGGTGGTTCCATTTTTCAAAAGACATTGCGTTTTGTTACGTTTTACTTATCTGTATTGACACTATAGTTATGCACGGCAATCCATTAGTACAACCCGTTCCGCGTTAGCGGTGTGGTCTTTTGGATTTGCCTTATTAGTACGAGTAAATCTATTTAAGAATTCTCACACCAGTAGGAATGGCAATGGGGCGGGTTGGGGCGGGTTTCTCGTGCCCCAGACCCGACCCGGACTTTTTAAACCCCGCCCCAGACCCGCCCCGTAGACCTGGTGCGGGTCTGGAATTTCGCCCCGTACCCGAAACCCGTACGGGTCAGGGTAGACCCGACCCGCCCCGCGACCCGGTGATATTATGTTCTAGTGTACACAAATTTATATATTTATATTTTTTTATCACTAAATGATAAATTATATTCATATTATAACGTGTTCACAAAGACAAGAGAATATTATAAAATGAGTTGTAAGATAATTGTTCAAAATGTATGCATTTGTTATTATATGATTATCATTGATGCAACTTAATACAATGAAAATTTTATAGTTTGTCAATTGAAAGAATATAATATTCAAGTTATAACCACGTAAATCTAAGAAGATTAACAAGTAATAATTATAGTTATAAAGAGTTCGAATGATGTTTCGATCATGCGGGTCGGGTTGGGGCGGGTTAGCCATGCCCCAGACCCGACCCTAGACCCGGACCTCAAAAAGCGGGTCGCGGGTCTACCCGCCCCGAAGACCCTATGGGGCGGGTCTAAATGGGTCAAAACAGGGGCGGGTCAAGCGGGTTTGGACCCTAGACCCGCCCCATTGCCATCCCTACACACCAGTCCTTGTTTAGCATGCCGGGAATAGGATGCAGCATGATAGGGGGTTCTCGCTTCGCGGTTCGGTGGCGAACGGGAGACTCTTACCGCCACATGTCCCTGTTGAGGGTTGGTAAGGCAATGGCCGGGAGGCTCGAGAGGGTCGCCGTAAAACAAGGTGTACTGGGGGACCACTGTGAGCCACGGTGGGTTTTACCTGCTGCTTTGGGGGGATGAAGGGATGGTTGCAAAGCCTACCGGATTTCGTCCGGGCTATCACAGTTGGTATCAGAGCTTTGGTTTACAAAGCGGAGTACAACATATCTATAATAATTCGTTTACGTAGAATCACTATATTCTATGGCGAACAGTTCATGAGATACATAATAGCCAGTCACTTTATCGTCATCTTTTCATTCATCCTTCGATCTTTTCTATCTCTTAGAATCACCTTTTCAGTTGTTTTGACTCTTCCCTTGATCGTGCATTCGAAGAAGACTAAGTGAAGTGGCGATGCTCAATTGGCACATGTTTACGAAGGAGCGAAAGGACCAACTTCTTCGGTAGAAAGCCTGATGTTATAGACGGTACTATTTCTGTTAAAACGTTTCAACATTCTCTGTGTTTATTCTTCCTCTTTTCCTCTTCTATTTTTCTTTTCCCTTTTCGGGGACGAAAAGTTTTTAAGTGGGGGGAGACTGTAACGACCCTGAATTTTGGGGCCAAGTTAAAATTTATTTTAAGTGATTTTAAATGAGTTTTGATATTTAAAATAATCTATTTTAAATAATAAGGATCACAAATTTGGTTCAAATCGAAGTTAGAATGAATAAATTAATTTTAAATATAAAAAGAGCTAGAAATGGCGCGGTAGTTTGAAAAGTCAAACTTGAACTTTGACTAACCATACAGGATGCAAAATTTAACGGATTTTAGTAAAACCAAAAATATTAGGATCTATTTAAAAATATCTTTCCAACGAATCCGAAAAATCGAAATTTCATAACGGGAATCAAAAGTTATGGCCAATTCAATATTTAGAAAGGTCGCTATGAAATTTATAAGGGCCAAAATGCTACATTTTGCAGAATAAGGAATTAGGACCCGAAACCATCTCCATTGGTTTTAGAACGTTGTTTACATATAAAAATGACTATAAGAACTTATATTTTTGAGTTTCGGAAAAATTCCACTATTTTTGGTATTTTTAAATATTAAAATATACACCTGAAAAATAGAATTTTTGCAAACGAACTCCGAATTCGACGAAACCAGTTTCTATGGATTCGGAATATTAAATTAAGGTTAAATTATAAAATTTATAATTTTTGGAATTATTTTGTGGCCTGTATAATTTTTACAGTGGAAATACAGCCTATTTTCAAACTTCGGAAATTTATAATAAATTCATACGGAATCGGAAAATTACGAAATCAGGTTCGTAATGACCTGAAATAATTATGTTTAAAATTTTATTAATTTTGAAATCAGCATGTATTTATAAGAATTTCTGAATTGAAGAAAACAGTCGAAAATTGAGAAATTGGGCACGTAATGATATTTGGGCCCAAACCAAAATTAAACCCATGGTATATATTATCTTTTTTCTGAGATTTAGGGCTGAAATTCGAAATGCTCAGCAGCCACTTCTATTTTCCATCATTTTCTCAATTTTCATGGCGGCTCTCTCTTCCTCTAAAATTTGTCGAAAATAAAATCTCTTCAAACCATAGCAAATTATATGTCTTCTCGAAGGTCTCGACGATACGAAGCTAATGGTGTAGTCGGTTTTGTCAAACAGCGCTCGGATTCGCCGGAATCTCGTCTTAAAGCTCGCTGTTTTCGAAATTCAGAAGCTCAAAACGTAAATCAAGAAATTCCCGTGAATCGAGAAAGAATTAGACGAAGTCACGAACACGGAAGTTCTTCGTCTACGTGAGGTGGAGGTGCTCGCCAAATTTCAGGCAGTTTGGAGGTGTGAGGCGGCCTGTGGGACCCGCGAGGCGAAATCCTTTCTAGGCGATTTCCCGATGATCGGAGAAGCTTTAGGGGCGGCTCTTTCTGGTGGTGGTGCGTCTCGCCAAGACGAAGACATTGGCGGTGGTCCCGTGGCGTCAGGTGGCCCGAGGCAGCGGCAAAGTGCGGTCAAAGTTCGGCGGTGAACAGTGTTTTTCGGTCAATGGGCTGAGGGTATTTTCTATTTTATTTTTAAATTATTTAATTAATTTACAGAACTTTAAAATTGCATAACTCACTCATATGAAGTCGAAAATCGACGATTTCAGGTGCGTTGGGATCGTGGCGACGAGATGGACGCGTGGACACTAATTTTGTCCAATTCTGAGACGGTGAAATTTTTAGGTATTTTCACGAATATTAATTAATTATTTAATTACCCGATCTTTAAAAATTCATAACTCTTTCATACGAGGTCCGTTTGACGAACCGTAAATTGCGTTGGAATCACAAAATTAAGAGCTTCGCGATGACGCAGACCGCAGCTGAAAAGGAGACAGTAAAATTTTGGCCAAAAATTCAAGGTGAGAGTTCACTTCTATTTTAATTAATTTAATTTAATTCATACTATGCGATGTGAACCTGCTATGAACAAATGCGATGTAAATCAGCTATGACCAAACCTCTGTATGTATGCTAGATCTAATGTTGTGAGTATTCACTTTATTTAAATTAATTATAGATCTATTATTTGATGTATGAAGTATGATGTTTGAATTGTATGGTTGATGTTTTGAATGATTAGAAATAGTAGATCTGAAATTTAGCATCGATGAATATATTTGCTGTTGTTATGTTTCATGGAAAAATAAGATTAGCGATGTGTGTATGACATGAAAACTTGAATCACTATAGAGGTAGGAAATTTAAGTTGGACGATGTTAATATGACATGAAACAAAAGTTAGAGATTTTATTGTTTTTATAAAAAGATTATATTTTTATTGATTATATAAAAAGTTAGATATTTTGTTGTTATAAACAAAAGACCACATTTTTATTGCAAACATATAAAAGTATATGTTTTGTTGATTTAATAAGATGGATAGATTTTACATTTGAAATTTGTAAATATAGTTGCAATGAAAAACGGTGTTTAATTTTACATTAGAAATATGTAAATATGAAAATGCATTGATATGAAGAATAACATTTTTGTCATGTGATAAATATAAAATGCACTGTAAGGAAAATAACATTTTTGTTTAAATGTTAAAAATAAAAATTTCATCATATGAAATTAAACACCGTATGATGATTGACATTTTTTGTCAATGTTTATATAAGAAAATAAACACCGTATGATGATTGACATTTTTTGTCAATGTTTATATAAGAAAATAAACACCGTATGTTGATTGACATTTTTGTCAATATTTTAAAATAGAATTTGTCGCCATTTGAGATAAGTATATTTTTGTTCATTTACAAAATAGAATTGGCCGCTATATGTAATGAACTAATATTTTGTTCATTATCAAAATAAGAAAACATCGTATGTAAGTGAATATATTTTGTTCATTATCAAAATAAAGAGCACCGTATGTTGAATGAACAAATTTGTGTTATTTTAAAATAAAGAGCACCGTATGTTGAATGAACAAATTTGTGTTAAAATAGAAATTTGCATTGCATAAAATGGTATTTTGTCATGTTAGAAAAATAGAAATTTGCATTGCATAAAATAGTATTTTGTCATGATAGAAAAATAGAAATTTGCTTTGCATAAAATAGTATTTTGTCATGTTAGAATAAGTAAATAATGCATTGTATGTAAAATAATGCATTGTATGTATAGCATAGTATTTTGTCCAAGTTAGTAAATAATGCATTGTATGTAAAATAATGCATTGTATGTATAGCATAGTATTTTGTCCATGTTAGAAAATAATGCATTGTATGTAAAATATGAAAATAATGCATTTTATGTGAATAGTATTTTTGTCATTTTTATTTAATGTTTAACATATAAGAATGCATTGTATGTGAATAGTATTTTTGCCATTTTTATTTAATGTTAAAAAAATATAAGTTTGCATTGTATGTTAAATAACATTTTTTGTCATGTTATAAAAATATAAGTTTGCATTGTATGTTAAATAACATTTTTGGTCATGTTATAAAAATATAAATTTGCATCGTATGATAAAATAGCATTTTGAAAAAAATGAAAATATTTACCGTATGATTGATGGATACTTATTTTGTTAAATATGAAAATGTCACCGTATGATTCATTAACATTATTTTTAATGTTATGTACTAAGAAAATGTCACCGTATGAGATTAACATTCATTTGTGTTAATATTAGAATTATAAAAAAAAATTCACCGTATGTTGAATGGAAAATTTTTTGTTAATGTTATATAGAAAATTTCACCATATGATAATTTAACATTTTTGTCTATATTAAAAATATAGAAAATGCATTGTATGATTCATTAACATTTATTTCTAATGTTAATGGAATGGAAAATAAAAGAGAAAAACTCACTATATGGTTCATTAACATTTATTGTATGTACATGTAACATTATTTTAAATGTTAATAAAAAGAGTATTTCTATCGTAGGAAGAGTACATTATTTTTAATGTTAAAAATAAGTAATTTACAATGCATGGGAAATCGACATTAATTATAATGGTAATTTAAAGAGGATTAACTGTAGGAAAGAGATTACATTTTATTTATGCATTATATTATAAGAATAACACCATTGTATGATATTAACATTTTAATGTTAATGTTAAAAAGAAAATAACACTGTATGTAGTTAACATTATTTTTAATGTTAATATAAGAGAAAATTTCATCGTATGTCAAGTTAACATTTAATTTTAATGTTAACACATAAGAATTTATACCGTATGGTATTAACATTATTTTATAATGTATATAAAAAGAGAATTCACCCCGTAGGAAGAATTAACATTATTGATAATGTTAAATAAAAGAAAAGAAACTGTACGTAAGGTTTAACATTATTTATAATGTTAAATAAAAGAAAAGAAACTGTATGTAAGGTTTAACATTATTTATAATGTTAAATAAAAGAAAAGAAACTGTACGTAAGGTTTAACCTTATTTATAATGTTAAATAAAAGAAAAGAAACTGTACGTAAGGTTTAACATTATTTATAATGTTAAATAAAAGAAAAGAAACTGTACGTAAGGTTTAACATTATTTATAATGTTAAATAAAAGAAAAGAAACTGTATGTAAGGTTTAACATTATTGATAATGTTAAATAAAAGAAAAGAAACTGTACGTAAGGTTTAACATTATTTATAATGTTAAATAAAAGAAAAGAAACTGTATGTAAGGTTTAACATTATTGATAATGTTAAATAAAAGAAAAGAAACTGTATGTAAGGTTTAACATTATTTATAATGTAAATAAAAGGAATGAAACGTATGCAAGAATAACATTATTTATAATGTTAAATGAAAGATAAGGAACTGTATTGGAACATTAACATTATTTATAATGTAGGTAAAAGGGAACTTACACCATAGGAAAATGTTCATTGTTCATAATAAAATTGGAAAAGATATATATAAAGAAATGAATGGGATGGCACATTATAATTTACATTCTTAAATGAAAATTATAAAGTATAAAATAAATAATAATGAATTAAAAAGGGAAGAATTATCGTCTAATCCTAAACTACATTGTCAGGTAAGTAGAAAGGTGAAAGTTAAGAGAAATGTAAGCTGCACGTAGGGACGACAAACTAAACGAATTATATATATATATATATATATAATTAAAATAACGATATGAAATATGTTTTTCTCAAAATATATGAATGCGAGATTATTTGGAAAGTCCGGGTTAATCCCATTCCAAACGATCGTACGATTCCAAGAATTCAAGTATGAAGACGGCGCATGAAGACCGTAAATCTCCCCTCGAATGGACAACGATCAAGACTCTGAATTGGTTTGCTCCCAATGCAAGGGTCGGGGTAATTGTCCAAACGTACGTGTTGATTTCACGGGTTTGACCCTAGTTCAGACCTAGAGCATGGGTATAAATGGATAGTGTGTCTGACATCGTACCCCACAAAATATTATGTTGTTGATATTCAGTTAATATATAAACGATTGGTGGTAGAGAATTTATTCTCTACTTAACACCCGTTTATATAGTGACGGAAGATCAATAGTACGGTATGGAGTGACGGTGTGGCATACTAAGATGCAATGATCAGGGTTTCTTGTTGAAAAGCAGAACCTTGTGGTATGAAGAACATGACTTCACGAGCCTCACAAACCGGTAGAGTCTAAAAAGGGGGAAGGGAACGCAGGGAAAGTAGCACGTTTCTTTCTAGTTAGTAGTCATTTTACTTTTGGAGGATGATGAAATGAGGCGCCTCGGATAGGTCCTATAGGACCGGGGAACGTGTACTTAGGAATAACTAATCCTCTAAGCTGTATGTGAGGACCGGCCCTGCCATTTCCAAGGGTTAACTGCGGGTAATCCTGGGGCATTAACTAGAGTGTCTCGAATCGGTAAGGAGTCCTCCCTAGCCTGGACTCATGATGGAAACCCAAATTTCCAATACGACCCCGACGGATTTGATTGTATTACTAGTATTGGAGGCATAATATATGGTACCTATGCTTCCTAGGATTAATACATTGCTTTGAATTGTTTTAAAACCATATACACTAATAATAGTATTAGTTACGTATTTGGCGTATTTAGCATGTTTAACCACCATAAGGTAAAACTCTATCCTCTTGGTGTGCGTTGCATTGTGTGATGGGACCTGAGTCTTATGGTGGTTCCATTTTTCAAAAGACATTGCGTTTTGTTACGTTTTACTTATCTGTATTGACACTATAGTTATGCACGGCAATCCATTGGTACAACCCGTTCCGCGTTAGCGGTGTGGTCTTTTGGATTTGCCTTATTAGTACGAGTAAATCTATTTAAGAATTCTCACACCAGTCCCACGACTGACCCATAGTTTGTTTCACCTTTTTGCAAACTTGGGTACCCTCTCTTCTACACGGGCAGCCAAGTAGACAGGTTCATTCTTTGCTTGGAGCTTTTCTTTGTAGCTGCTTATTTTCTCTCTCTTGGATTCTGCTTGGGAGAAGAGGTGATGACTTGGAGCTTGAAGACTTTTTGTTTCTATTGGCATCTTTTCTTTTCTTTTTAGACATCAAACTTATTTCTTTTCTGCAAACTTGTTGTAATAATCTTAGTTCTGTGACTGTGGAATTTCTGTGATTGATGACATTATATTTTTCCGCTGCTATAATGTTATTACTCTATGAATCTCCTTTGCTATATTGTATCTGTGTTCTGTTTTATTGTATTTATGTTGTATTCCAAAAATGATTTCTCCTGCTTTCACTTGTGGAAGTTTGGGGTTATCACAATATCGGTCGATCCGGGACCGATGGAGTCATTCGTTGGCTCATTTACGCCTCATAGGGCGGGGAGACGTAGTGTTCAGGCATAATAATCCACATCTGTGGATCGGCACTGACGATCCAGGGGGCAGTTGAGGCTGTTCCTGAGACATGGGCTAGATTGTCTCGAATTCGGTAAGGACTATCTTTTGCCTTGGTTCATGACGGAAATCCAATTTCCAAATACGACATCGTGCGGTTTTGATTGTATATATATATATATATATATATATATATGGCGACATGATATATGGTACCCATGCCATCTATGATTGATAGTTATGATTCGAAATTGTTTTGAAATATATAAACACTAGTAATAATATCAATTGCTTTTGTTTTATTTGTGTCAACCATATTTTGGCCATTATATGGTAAAACTCTATCCTCCGGTTTGTGTTGCATTGTGTGATGGGAACTGAGTCTTATAATGGCTTCATCTTTATAAAAAGCATTGCGATGTTTAAAGAATGATTTGTTTTAAAGCATTGGCAATCCAATGGAGTAAACCCGTTCCACGAAAGTGGCGTGGTCCTGTGATTAGCCATATATTAAATGTGTTGAGTAGATTTCTCATACCAGTCCCATGACTGACTCGTAGTTTGTTTCACTTTCAAACTCGGGTGCCCCTTTTTCTACATGGGCAGCCTTGTATTCAGGTTTTAGCTGGATTTTCTGGATAGCTGGAGCTGAAGATAGATTCTATTATTTATCTCTTTTCATGTTGTTCAGCTCCTATTGTACATTATGTTTGTTTTCCGCTGTTGACATATATGTATAGCTGAACTGTATTTGTACTAAGTATGATCCTGTATACTGTGTAACTCTGATGATTACGTTTATCCAGTATATTCTATTGTGCATTATCTGGTGTATTTATTTATTTATGTTCTGTTATTATCTGTTTTTGTGTTATATTCCAAAGATTGCCCTTGCCACCGTCAGTACGGGGTTTGGGGTCGTCACACGTGGTCCTTTCCTCGTACAAAGGAGGTTATGGCGAAATTTTTCGAAAATTCCGGGTGATAGCCAAAATTTTGAAGAATTTGAAAATTCTCAGAAACTGAAAAGTTAGAGAATGGAAGCCAGATTGAACGTAGAGTTGATTAATCAAACCACTTTCGACTTTGTTCCTTTTCGGGGACGGAAAGTTTTAAGTGGGGGAGAATGTAACGACCCAGAAAATCTGAACCAATTTAATTTTTTTAAATTGTCTAAAATAATGGATTTTAAATATTTAAAATAAATATTTTAAATAATAGCAATGAAAACTGAGTTTGAATCGACGTTTGAAAACGAACATAATTAATTCTAATTATAAACAAGGCCTGAAATGGCGCTGCAGTTTCAAAATTTGAATTCAAACTTTGTCAGACTGTACAGGGTGCAAAACAAAACGGATTTGACTAAAACCAAAAATATTTAAATCTGTTAGTGAATACCTTTCTAACGAATCTGAAAAATCGAAGTTTCATAGCGGAAAGCAAAAGTTATGGCCAAATGAATTTTCAGAAAGGTCGCTATGGAATTTATATAGCCCGTGAAATTGGCCATTTTGCAAACGACCTCGGAATTCGACGAAACCACTTTTGTTGGATCCGGGATGTGAAGTTATTGCTAGGTTTCAAATTTCATAATTTTTGAAGCTAATATGTGAGCGTGGCAAAGGAAAACGTGTTTTGGTCAATTATAGTTAAATTGGATCGACCAGAAATGGGCCTTTTTGCAAACAGTCTCAGAATTCGACGAAACTAGTTTTGTTCGGACCGTATCGTCAAAACATAGATAGATTTTTTTTTGGGGAATTTTTAGAATCTGTTTGTGGCCCCGGCAAATTGAAATGTACGTTCAAATTAAATATTGAATGTTATATTTTAATTTGAATGAAAACTGACTGAAACAGTCGAATGGGCCTACGAAACATATCCCATTGTGCTCGGAATGGGGGTAAAACGCTAGGGATAACAGTCGTTGGGTTTAGATTGGTGGTCGTGTCAGAAAACCCCTTTTAAAACCCACCGGCCAATCAGATTTTTTTTATAAAAAAAAAAAAGAAAAAAACTTTTTTCTCTCTCCCCGATCGAAGGCGGAAGAGCCTTCCAACCTTCCAGCCCCGATTCTGACCGCCTCGTCCCTCGTTGACCCCCGACCCTTTGCAACTTTTTGAAGATCTCCTCGAGGGCTTCAAATCCATAGCAGCCTCACCACCCCTCGTCGCGTATCGAAGCCGAATCGACCTCTCAAAGGTCTGGCCTTTGGACCACCGCCACACTAGTTGGGCCCCACCGAGCTACCCCTAACCACCACGCGCCTGTGCGCCTTCCCACCCTCTTCGACACATATAACCTGATCTTCGTATCGTGCAACGGTTTGTGAGCTAGATCGAAACCTAGTTTTGAACCAATTCTGAGAGGTACGGCTTTGATTATTTTGAACTGGAAATTACACTTTTGAGTGTTGCAAACTTTGAAAAATCATATCTTTTTGCTATGTGGTTGAAATTCAGTGAAACAAGAGACACCGGGACCATGAGGACGTCTTCTACATTTTAGAAGAGACCGCATATTTTTCTGAGCCTTCTGCTATTTTTGGTGGAGTGGAACCCAATGTGAGATTTCTAATTAATAAACGATATGGAAATCGACGATGTATAAATCATATAGTCGATGTATGGGTTATATAAGCGTTGTACACCTCATGTATAAGCATTGTATAAGTTGTACGTTCGATGTATAAGATATATATGCGTTGTAAAAATTATAGGGGTGGGCGCGGTTCGGTTCGGTGCGGTTTGGAGCTCAAACCGCTTCCGCACCGCATTTAACGGTTAATCAAAAATACAAACCATTATACTAACCGTTCAAACGGTTCGGTTTCGGTTCGGTTTCGATGTAATACGGTCCGGTTTTGGTTCGGTCAGGTTTGAACCCATATTAAATATTAAACAAGAGAATTACTTCCATTAGCAATCAATTTATGATTGTATGACGTTGTGTCACCTGAAGGTTAAAACACATGGTGTTATCTTGAATTGATGTAACTACAACATACGCTGAAAATAGAATATATATATATATATGTGTGTGTGTGGTTAAAATAAAAAGTTAGATAGGAATTTGTTAATTTTTTATCGTAACATTACTGGTGTAGCTATGCGGTTCAGTCCGGTTTAATATGGTTTGGTGACAGTTCAAACCGCAACCGAACCGTATCGTTGTGGGTCGGTTCGGTTTGGGTTGTTAGCTTTAGAGAGAGAATCTGGTGCGGTTTTCCGCACCGTTTATGCGGTTCGGTCTGGGCGGTTTCCGCATTGCGGTGCGGTTTATGCCCACCCCTAAAAAATTATATATGTGTTGAAATAGAAGTGAATTGCTATATATATATATACACACACACGCCCCTCGTCCACAAACCATGGACGGTATTTATTGGTTGTGATTGGTGTGAAAATTGATTGATAGCGAATGGTTGATTGGAATTGTTTGTGGTTGATATTGATTGATTGTGGTTGAAAAATACCCGTTTGTGGTTGAGAAATATTTGGTTGAAACCACATAGGATTATTTTGTGGAAATGAAATAAATATACATGCCGCCTGCGTGCGAACTAGATGCATGAATCCCCATTGTCAAAAACCGCGAGGTTTTAAGGTAGAGCGAGGAGCCGTACTAGGGACGGTCCCGGTTTTAACTACTCTGCCGTTTTGCTGCCGAAATTTTGAATAATATTCATGTGTTTGAATTATTTTCATTTGTTGAAACTATATTTATTCGTTGAATAGAAAACCTTCATGTGTTGAGTCGATATTCATTCGTTGGATAGAAATTCATGTGTTGAATGGTATTCGTGTTTTAAATATAAAAATCACTTTTTTATCTATATATAGAAACTATAGAAAACCTTCATGTGTTGAATCGATATTCATTCGTTGAATTGAAATTCATGTGTTGAATGGTATTCGTGTTTTAAATATAAAAATCACCTTTTTATCTATATATAGAAACTATAGAAAACCTTCATGTGTTGAATCGATATTCATTCGTTGAATTGAAATTCATGTGTTGAATGGTATTCGTGTTTTAAATATAAAAATCACTTTTTTATCGATATATATAAACTATAGAAAACCTTCATGTGTTGAATCGATATTCATTCGTTGAATTGAAATTCATGTGTTGAATGGTATTCGTGTTTTAAATATAAAAATCACCTTTTTATCGATATATATATAAACTATAGAAAACCTTCATGTGTTGAATCGAAATTAATTCGTTGAATTGAAATTCATGTGTTGAATGGTATTCATATTTTGAAAGAAAGTGTTTTATAATGAAAATCCAATTTTTATCATCGATATGAACTATATAAAATGATCTCGTTTTGAAATAAAGTGTTTTATAATAAAAATCATACTTTTATTACCTATATGAACTATATAAAATAATAGTGTTTTGTAATGAATTGTTTTACAATAAAAATCACATTTTTATTATATAAATGAATTGTTAAAAATAGTGAAGTGTTGAAATAGAAGACAGTTAGATAAAAATATCATTTTTATCAAATGTATGAAAAGAATATAGTTTTTGAAATCGAAGAATCGATATATATATATAAATAGAATTGAAATATATCGAATAACGATGCTGCAGTTCGTATTTTGAAACCGTGCTTTCAAACGATTAAACCGAGAGATCCGACCATCGGATTTTCACGAAACCGCAACCGTTGGGTTCGCTTTGGAAATATCTTTCCAACGGCACCAACTTTGTAAAGATCCAATGGTTGGATTGTCTGGAATGTTTAATTCAAATCTGAAGAAAAACAGCGCCAGAATCGATTATATTTATATATACACATAAATATAATTATATTTAATCCAATAACGACGCTGTAGTTCGTATTTTGAAATCGAAATTTCAAACGATTATACCGGGAGATCCGACCGTCGGATTTTCCCGAAACTAGAACCGTTGGATTCGTTTTGAAAAGTTCTTTCTGATGATGTAAATTTTGTGAAGATCCAACGGTTAGATTTTCATATATGTGTAAATCAAATCTGAAGAAAAGCAGCGCCACGGCCGCGTTATGGCCCGAAGCGTCGTTTTGAATAAATTGGCTATTTTAAAATAAATAAAAATAGCGATAAATCGTTATAAAATATTATAAACGATATAGACTTGAAATTTAGAAACTAACTGAAGGTTGGCTAAGTCGAATGGTTTCCTGGGTGTTGATCTGATGTTAGTTTCGGCCTTCGGGGTTAATATTTGGGAAATCGTTCTCTTACTGATTGACGGTTAGTGACTAATGAATTAAAATGATGCGTGTGTATGTTAGTGTTGCACTTGTTTATTATATACGCGAGTTTCTCAGAAAGACCGGGTTTATCCCATTCTGAATGACTGAATCGACGATAAGAAATCGAAGATGAAGACGGTGGTCGAAGACCGGAGATCTTCACCTCGTTTGGATGGTAACCGAGGTCCTGATTAGGAGGCATCCCAAAATATGGATAATGAGTGGTGATCGTCCATACGTACGTGGTGATCGATGGGTTTGCGAGGTATTTAGTGCCTCCGGTTTCGTTCCGACCCAGAACGGACTTCCAAATGGATTGTGTGTCTGACATTGGAATTTATTCTATGTGATTGATAGCCATCAGTTGCATGGTGTGAATTGCCTGTGTGACATGCTAAGATGTAGTGATCAGGGCTTCTGTTGAAAAGCAAAGTCTTGTAGTGATGATCAAAGCCTCGCCCGTGTGGCGTAGCTTTGTGTATAACGTGAATTCGCGAACCTCACACCCCGGTATGAACCAGAAACGGGAGAGGACATTAGGGAGGGCCTGCGTCTCTTTCTAGCTAGGAGTTGTGTCGGTGTTTTTACACGACCTGACATTTTACTTATGTGGATGATGGATAGCGAGGCGCCTCAGATATATCGATCCGGGACCGATGGAGTCATTCGTTGGCTCATTTACGCCCCATAGGGCGGGGAGACGTAGTGTTCAGGCATAATAATCCACATCGGTGGACCGGCCCTGACGATCCAGGGGGCAGTTGCGGCTGTTCCTGAGACATGGGCTAGATTGTCTCGAATTCGGTAAGGACTATCTTTTGCCTTGGTTCATGACGGAAATCCAATTTTCAAATACGACATCGTGCGGTTTTGATTGTGTGTGTGTATATATATATATGGCGACATGATATTTGGTACCCATGCCGTCTATGATTGATAGTTATGATTCGAAATTGTTTTGAAACATATAAACACTAGTAATAATATCAATTGCTTTTGTTTTATTCGTATCAACCATATTTTGGCCATTATAAGGTAAAACTCTATCCTTCGGTTTGCGTTGCATTGTGTGATGGGAACTGAGTCTTATAATGGCTTCATCTTTATAAAAAGCATTGCGATGTTTAAAAGAATGATTTGTTTTAAAGCATTGGCAATCCAATGGAGTAAACCCGTTCCACGAAAGTGGAGTGGTCCTGTGATTAGCCATATATTAAATGTGTTGAGTAGATTTCTCATACCAGTCCCAAGACTGACTCGTAGTTTGTTTCACTTTCAAACTCGGGTGCCCCTTTTTCTACACGGGCAGCCTTGTATTCAGGTTTTAGCTGGCTTTTCTGGATAGCTGGAGCTGAAGATGGATTTTATTATTTATCTCTTTTTATGCTGTTCAGCTCCTATTGTACATTATGTTTGTTTTCCGCTGTTGACATATATGTATAGCTGAACTGTATTTGTACTAATTATGATCTTGTATACTGTGTAACTCTGATGATTACTGATATACACGTAAATGTGTATATTTTATCCGCTTATTTATCTTATTTTCCCTTTAAAATAATTGATACTTTGTATTTATAGTTGTATTTTCAGATTGTTGACAAGAAGCATGGTTTAGAGCATTTGATGGATAAAGCATGAAGAATTTGCTTAAAAAGAGTGAAGTTTAAAATTGCTAAAGCTTGAAGAGTCTAAAGCTTGAAGAACGGTTGCAATTATATTTCAGTTAAGAAGATTTGGCTCAATAAAGACTCAAACTGCATTCACATTAGCTCATTTGGAAGGCCTCTTACTCATGTTGCGTTCACACTAGCCTATTTGCTAGACCACTCACTCTAAAGCTGCGTTCACACTGGCTTATGTGTTATTTGGGTTATTTCTTTAGTCCCACATTATGTAATTAGCTAGCTAGCCTTTGTCATATCAGCTATAAATACATCGTATCTTAGTCTTGTAAGGGACACACATTAGGTTTTATTCTGTAATTCTCTTCTTGGAATAAAATCATTCTCTCCCTTTCTTTTTACTTTTTGTTTATTTTATTTATGTTCATGTTATTTATTTTCTTTTTCTCTTCTTCTTTAGCTATGTCTAGCTAATCCCCTTTGATTAGGGGGTGATGACGCTGATAGTATGATTCAATATGAATCACATAGCCAAAAGATGAGGACTGTATACATGTAGATCTGGATCTGAATTAAGGGTTAGATCTGAACCTTCATACCCTGTGTCGTTTAAGAGCTGTGCTCCTTCACAGGGTATATTCGAGTTCAATCTAACAATTATCAGATTTAGATTTAATATTTAGGGTTTTAGAAATAAAATAGTGAATCTGTCCTGATAGCCTATGGTTGTAGAGCTGAGCTCCTGCATAGGCTATGCTTGTCGTTATTTACATATTTGTTTCTAAAAACCTATTATCGTTGATTCATGTTTGTGACAGAAACATGTATTAGATCTGGTTAATCTTTTGGCTATTGATGATTATGAATATGATCTATGTCATTATCCCCTAATTGCTTTCACTTATTGTTAAAACTCTCTTTTATTTAATTTTGCTATTTTCTTTGTTTTCAACCAATCAAAAGTTAGGGATAACTTGATTGGATCTATTAATAAAATAATTTGGTCCCAGAGTTCGACACCCTCTACAACAATCCTTGTTGTTTAGGAAAGCCGAACGGATTTTACAGTTGTTTACAACTGTATAATTTGTTCGCAAACAATTACGTTTATCCAGTATATTCTATTGTGCATTATCTGGTGTATTTATTTATTTCTGTTCTGTTATTATCTGTTACTGTGTTATATTCCAAAGATTACCCTTGCCACCATCAGTACGGGGCTTGGGGTCGTCACAGAACTCCATTCTGGTTTCAACGTTGGCCTCTACTGGCATCGTAATCCATCCAACCGTGCTCTTCACTGATCGAACCCCTTTCTGCAAATCTTGCTTAACCCAGATCTGAAATCTCATTCGAACCCCACTGTTGACGCAAGAAAAACCCCATCGACCTATCCTAAACCGCGAGCTTGGTGTCGAGCTCCTGATCGATTCATGATTTTGATTCGCGGTTTATTATAGTATATTTTCTCCTTCGACAGTTTGAATTTCGAATTGAATAGAGAAAAGGATCGAAGAGATAGGGTTTTGAATTGGTTTGATTGCTTTCGGTGGATTGTGTTTCATGATTTACTGAAGGGAAATAAACAAAAAAGGGAAAGCTCGGTTCCTATTTCTGGTTTGAGAATGGAGTGACAAACGGAAGGCGATGATGTTATTTATAGAAGCGAAGGCAAGGATGATAAGAACAAAGTCTTTCAGTAGAGTTATGGATAGGTATAGCTTCACAGTGTATTGGCAACATCAGGGAAGAAAAGACGTGATTGTACATGAAAGGAAAGAAAGGGAAAAGACTCTGAGGCTATGTAGCTTTAGGAATAGGTAAGCAGCACACTCATATTTTCCTTCGCAGTGAAGGAGGAAATCATTCGTACACAAATTTGAAAAGAGAAGACGCTGAGATTTTCAGAGTAGCATGTGCCTTAGAGTTTAGGTCCTTCCCTATATTATGTTTTGTTTTATTTTATTTAAAGTTTTTATTATCTTTATTTAACACGGTGTACCTTAAATTAAAATATCTGTGTTTCACGATTTACTGAAGGGAAATAAACAAAAAAGGGAAAGCTCGGTTCCTATTTCTGGTTTGAGAATGGAGTGACAAATAGAAGGCGATGACGTTATTTATAGAAGCGAAGGCAAGGATGATAAGAACAAAGACTTTCAGTAGACTTATGGATAGGTATAGCTTCACAGTGTATTGGCAACATCAGGGAAGAAAAGACGTGATTGTACATGAAAGGAAAGAAAGGGAAAAGACTCTGAAGCTATGTAGCTTTAGGCATAGGTAAGCAGCACGCTCAGATTTTCCTTCGCAGTGAAGGAGGAAATCATTCGTACACAAATTTGAAAAGAGAAGACGCTGAGATTTTCAGAGTAGCATGTGCCTTAGAGTTTAGGTCCTCCCCTATATTATGTTTTGTTTTATTTTATTTAAAGTTTTTATTTATCTTTATTTAACACGGTGTACCTTAAATTAAAATATCTAGCGCTAACGAACCCCTATTTGAACACAACGAAAAGCATTTCCAAGGTTCTACCACTCTTCTGAACACACTGGAACGGTCTCCACGGTCAAATTTGACCATGTACCGAAGATATTAAATTAAATTGATAATTTAACATTAAATTTTGATTTAATACAAACTGATTAAAAAATAAACAAAACTACTGATTTATTATTTAAATACACACAACTGAATTCATACAACTTTCATAATAAATTAATATGAATTCTAAACACGATATTACATTTTCAAGTCAAACTAATATTTTGTTGATTTTAAATCGATTTATTTTATTAAGTAAATCGTTATGGTTTATGTACGATTCCATAGCGACTATTCCAATATTTGATTTGACCACAACTCTCAATATAAATTCAGATTTTTCTCTTTCATTAGAAAATTATAGTTTAGCAGATTCGAATATTTCTTGTTTTAGCGAATTCCAACTTAAAATGGATCATGTACACTCAGTTGAAGTTCAAATCGTAAATTACGAATTACCGCGCCATTTACGAGCTCGCTTTAATCAATATATATTTATTTATTTTAAACTTGTTTTAATTTATAAAAAAATCCATTTATATTACCATTTCAATATTTAAACTAATTTAAATATTCGACGCTTAAGTGACAAAAACACGGGACGTTACATTTGCAACATATCCTAAATAACTATGTTCGTTTTAACTTTATTTCGATTGGCTAACATTCAATTTAACACCATTCGCTTGACTCTAGATCGCCGCGATCACAATGATTACGCCTGAGTCCCTCAGGAAACATCCGACCGCCTGCCGGTTTGGTATTTCACTGAAATTAAATGACTCTTTAATTTCATCAGTTAGATCAACAAATAAATTTTAACTAGCAAACAGCCAACCAAAGCAAGCAGAGCACACAAAATAAAACCCAATTTATGTAAAATATTAATGGGAAAACTGTGTGAGTTTAACTCACCTTGATCTGATTCCATTGCCAACGGCTCGTTTTAATTAAATTAAACAGTTGTTTAATTTAATTAAAAATCGCTATTGATTTCAATTCCGTCCAGTTCTGTTCCATAGCGTAGTGTTCGTTGAGACGAGTCCAACGTTTTTTGTCTCGTTTCATTCTGATCAACAATTAAAAAGTTGTTCATAATTTAAGTGTGAACGATTTAATTAATTACCCAACTTCTTAATTATAATTTAATAAATTAATTACTTTGTAAATTTACATTTGATCAAAAGGATATGGCCAATTAAATTTTGCCGTATCTTATGGTTGCGGTGTAGCTTCCATTGTTCTATACTACTCAAACATCCCCTGCAACAATATAAAGGGTTCTAGGTTAATATGGGTTTAATTAAAAAGCCAAGTGGTGCTGAATACTGAACCAGTGAACTCACTGGATTGTCATGATTGAAACATTGTTTATTTTGATAGTTAAATCACCGACTATCAAATCTATCTAATACGATTGTTGGTACGGAAAGACCGGGATCGAATTTATATTCGAAAACCATTCCGACCAACAAATACGTGAAGATATCAAAAGACGGTCAACATGGAGCATTGAAGACCGTGAATTTTTATAAGCGGAAAAAATACTAAAAATCTTTGGTTTAGCGGCCAGAGATAAGCTGTGGTTCTGTCATGGTTGGAATTTACGGGTTGCAAGGACTTCTCGTCACTGATCCATAGGGTGATTCCTTTATTCGATGCAGTAGGAGAGTACCTTCGGTTCATCTAGTTCCTGGATGACTTGTATGGACGAATGTCTGACAGATTATTTCCTGAAACCACGTACGTTGATTTTTACAAATATACCGAGTGGTGGCAAAGAGGGGCACTTCTTTAAAACCCAGAATATATTTGTGGACGTCAATTAGTGACTTGACGGATCTGATGATGTGGCATTCAAAGTGAATGGTGGCCAAAAAGCTAATCTAAACCTCAAGCCTCATCAACCGGGGAATGACAAAAATCGGGCAGGCATGTGGGTCGCTCCCATTAGGGTGTATAATCACCTATCTAGAGAAATTCCATTACACTCTTTAATCTATTTCGATGCTGTCCCTTTTTGGGAAACGGTGGGTAGCTCCCAACCATTGGTGATATACATTCAATACACTCAAGCGAAATGAGTGGTCGGTCATGTGTGGGCCGGGTTACAAGACATTCTTGTTGAACCCAATGTATTCGCCTCTAGAGATACACGATCGGCAGGTGGTCCCATACCTTGTCATAGTCGGAATCCAATCCCCAATAAGCGCTCACGGTTTTGATTGTATACTATACATGTGGAGCGTGAGATGCAAGCGTTCCACTAGATTGCTATTTACTTGTGTTTAGACATTATTATAATATCAGAAAAGATATTGATTTCAAAAATGTTTTGGGTTATCGTAAGGTAAAAATCGTCCGTGTTTATGTGTGGATTTGGTCTTATGATTATCCTTTTCTTCAATAGATTTTAACTTTAAAATCAGGTTGTGTGATACCCTTAAAATTAGTGTGTTTATCTCACTCTGGTTTACCAGACTGACCCGGTGTTTTGTAAATGCTTGGGTTAGCCCGGGGTGTACAGTTTCAGGTTATCGAAATGTTGTGAAGTCCAGAGACGAGCTGGAGATGTTCAGACGTATGATATTATATAGCTACTATTCCGCTGTGTGTTGTATATGGAACAGGTTATCATAACTGTCCCGTGGTGTGATGTACTATGATGTAGTAAGTATGTTTAAAGCTCTCAATAAAGTTGTTTTTGTATTATATTTTGTTCCGCTGCGATGTGAGACTCTGTGTTGTGTAGTTTCTCCTTCTTCTTCTATTCTAATATTTCTTTCTTTCTTATCTCACCCTCTAAATTCTTTCTAATAACGTTCCAGTGTTTTCGGTGCTTAGAAGGTCGACATGAGTTACAGTAAAGGTATTTATGTCGATTTTCAGGGCCGAAAATCCCTGGGACGTTACAGTGGTATCAGAGCACACAAACACTGTAACGAACTGGGATTTTCGACTCCGAAAATCAACACAAAACTACCATGTTGACTATTCAGACATAGGAAATACCTGATCATTAATAGAAAGAAGTTAGAGGGTGAGAATAGATAAGATAGAAAATTAGAATAGAAGAAGAAGAAGAACACAATCAGAGTAAACACGAATCTCACATCGGAACGAATAAAATATAATATATAACATAACTTTGCAATAAAACAGTATAATAACATTATCAGAGTACAACACTTACAACGGAAATAACAATAGCTATATAATCCTGAAGCCTCCTGCTTTAAGCTCCTCCAAGTATATCTGTAAAGACCTGAACTACTTGATTACCCGTACAAATTTGGACACCCAAGAGAATAAACTGGTATTATTCATAGTTGAGAATGAATAAAAGGGTAAAAGCAAATCTGTGCAAATAGAAATTTGTTGGAAGGAAAAATTAAAAAAGAGTTTTAAACTTATATATCGTTACTTGGGATATTTAAATTAACCAAAATCAACAATCAGTGTTATTAACACATCCAAGTATACAACAATTGTGACAGGTTATCAACACATCATATATGAGTATGTATATGAAAACAAATAAATAAATGTTAAGGAATCCAGTTGGATCCCTCCAACCTGTTTTTCCTGCATCCACAGATGTTAGTCGACAATAATAATACCCATCCTGCTTCGAGACAGGATATCGCGGTATAGAAGGTCATCCATTATATATATATTGTGGGGCGCATAGGGAAATCATCCGCTAATGGTATTGCGGGCATCTGCTAATGATACTGCAGGCATATCCAATCACCAATATCATTTCTATATATTATTATTATATAATATAATCACTTTATATTAATCAATTTAGCAGCCAGCAAGCAATAAAATAAATTTTGAACTATTAAAAACAGTTCAAATAATTAACTGAGTGAGTTTAACTCACCTCGATTTTCCATTGCTGAATATCCTGTTTAATTCCATAACATCTCAGCACCATATCTACTTAAATTGTCCACATGAATCTATTTTTCACCTATGAATATTTTAAATTTTATTAATCTGTCAAAAAATTTATACATCTAAACTAACTCTTGAAATAAATCATCCTATGTGTATTTATCGATTAAATATTTATTTATTCCAAATGAACTGCTTAAATAAATTTTCTATGTAATTTAAATTTCGAAAAAACATTATACCTTACTGCCTTGTAACTAACTCGATCGATCCATTGAGCAACTTTAAAAATTGCTGGTCCCTTTCATTGAAAATAACCCCATACTGCCGTCATTCATCTTAGCATTCCATCGACCAATTCATGGTTAACTGTTGATATTATTGCTCCATCGTTCAGTCACTTTGTTGCCCTCTTAATCACCATCCTCAATACACTGCAAATTCGATAACATTGCAACATCAATACCTTGTCTCCAATCAACAGTACTCTGCTGTACAAGCCTCCTTCCAGTCAACTATCACCAACAACAAAAGACCGAACCCCCTCATTAACTGCTCCTTTGCAATGCATGACACTCTGTCTCCAAATTAATACCGTTTAACTAACATCACCAGAAAAACTAGCATCAACATTTCCCAAATCATTCACCACCGTACTCCAGATTTTCCCATCCACCTCAGTTCGATCTTCCAAACACTCCACTGTATGTTGCTTCCCTTCCTCCACAGAAAAAATAACAGATCAAATCCCAAATCAACTAGAATTATAGAGATCGAATTTACTTTTCTTACACTGTCAAACGAAATAGCATCACCATCATCGATCATCGAACTCCATTTTGGTTCCAGCGTTGGCCTCTACTGGCATCGCAATCCATCCAACCGTGCTCTTCACTGATCGAACCCCTTTCTGCAAATCTTGCTTAACCCAGATCTGAAATCTCATTCGAACCCCACTGTTGACGTAAGAAAAACCCCATCGACCTATCCTAAACTGCGAGCTTGGCGTCGAGCTCCTGATCGATTCATGATTTTGATACGCGGTTTATTATAGTACATTTTCTCCTTCGACAGTTTGAATTTCGAACTGAATAGAGAAAGGGATCGAAAAGATAGGGTTTTGAATTGGTTTGATTGCTTTCCGTGGATTGTGTTTCACGATTTACTGAAGGGAAATAAACAAAAAAGGGAAAGCTCAGTTCCTATTTCTGGTTTGAGAATGGAGTGACAAAAGGAAGGCGATGATGTTATTTATAGAAGCGAAGGCAAGGATGATAAGAACAAAGTCTTTCGGTAGAGTTAGGGATAGGTATAGCTCCACAGTGTATTGGCAACATCAGGGAAGAAGAGACGTGATTGTACATGAAAGGAAAGAAAGGGAAAAGACTCTGAAGCTATGTAGCTTTAGGCATAGGTAAGCAGCACGCTCAGATTTTCCTTCGCATTGAAGGAGGAAATCATTCGTACACAAATTTGAAAAGAGAAGACGCTGAGATTTTCATAGTAGCATGTGCCTTAGAGTTTAGGTCCTCCCCTATATTATGTTTTGTTTTATTTTATTTAAAGTTTTTATTTATCTTTATTTAACACGGTGTACCTTAAATTAAAATATCTCGCGCTAACGAACCCCTATTTGAACACAACGGAAAGCATTTCCAGGGTTCTACCACCCTTCTGAACACACTGGAACGGTCTCCACGGTCTAATTTGACCATATACCAAAGATATTAAATTAAATTGATAATTTAACAATAAATTTTGATTTAATACAAACTGATTTAAAAATAAACAAATCTACCGATTTATTATTTAAATACACACAACTGAATTCATACAACTTTCAGAATAAATTAATATGAATTCTAAACACGATATTACATTTTCAAGTCAAACTAATATTCTATTGATTTGGAATCGATTTATTTTATTAAATAAATCGTTATGATTTATGAACAATTCCATAGCGACTATTCCAAAATTTGATTTGACCACAACTCTCAATATAAAGTACGAAATTCAGATTTTTCTCTTTCATTAGAAATTTATAGTTTAAAAAATTCGAATATTTCTTGTGTTAGCGAATTCCGACTTAAAACGGATCCTGTACACTCAGTTGAAGTTCAAATCGTAAATTACGAATTACCGCGCCATTTACGAGCTCGCTTTAATTAATATATATTTATTCGTTTTAAAATTGTTTTAATTTATAAAATAATCCATTTATATTACCATTTCAATATTTAAACTAATTTAAATATTCGACGCTTAAGTGACAAAAACACGAGACGTTACATTCCTTCCTCCTTAAAAGAATTTCGTCCGTGAAATTACTAGGTAGGAAATGTAGCTATACCTTATTAACTTCTCCTAATCGACTCATGCAACTCGTCATTCCCTTCAAAATCTTTCTTATGCAACGCACTTACTAGTCTCCAATTTCCACTCATAAATCCTTAACGTCGATTAACTTTTTGTTAACAAAATTTTTCAAAACTGTTGAAAAATTTTCTAACTCCTTAAATTTTCGAAAAAATTCACCAGCACCTCCCTTGTACGGGTCAATAGTTCAAACCTCAACTCGCCTCTCTAGGCCTTTCCCATTCAAAAAGAAAATTAAAAAGCCAAGTGGCTTACCGATTCGGCACATAAAACCTCATATTGAATTAAAGATGTACCTTTTTGATGGGAATCTCATATTCATTCTTCCCACTTGCTTCAATCCCATAACCTGTTCAATCACATACATATCCATTCCTATTCAACCACAATCAATTCAACTTCTTACTTCAAATTTGCCAATTTATCCATAAGTTGGTTTTCTTGCTTAACTCATGCTAGTTTAAACAATTATGTTCAAACATATATATTTTCTCGCTTACAATAAGTGGAGTTTCATTTTTAACTCAAGTACTAGGTTTTGATTTCAATTTCACAAGTTCATTTACATTTTCACTTGAGTTTCATGTTTAATTAAACTTAATTTGATTCATTTTTCACTCAATTTGTAATTAACTCAAATTTATACAATCCAGGTTTATATTCACTATTCGATATATACTCACATCCACTTTTATACAAGACTCAGTATTAAGTCATATTCGATTACCACTACTCAAATGGATTTATTGTAATTCACTTCTTATTTTGATTGACACATTTAAACTATATGCATCGAGCTTCATTTAGATTATCATTGTTCAATTTATTGATGTTTCAACTCGAATTCAAGCATCTCCATTTCATATTGATGCAATAATTCGTTTAATATGGTTTTAATTTCAATCCAAATCTGCTTAACTTATTTTCAGCCAAATTTTAATCCATCCAATTCATATTGGAATTTGTTTTCCTTAACTTCCCATTCTGATTTTTATTTCAAAATCATTTACTTCATCTTTTGGTTATACTTAACCATTTTAATTCAATAATTCCATTTGAATCAATCAAGCAACCAAACACCAACAAAATTTAAGAAAACTATTTCTTTTATACATAAAAATAAATTTAGGTAAAATTATTTCATTTACCCGCCTTTCAAAACAGTATTGTATTAGTTTCCAGTTCAATATTGAACTGATCAAGTGATACAACACAAAACAATTTATATACAATATACAACCATGCACTCTTATAAATATATACTCAAACTCAATCTAGGATATTACTAATCCCATCTCTATCGAGTTACGCCACAGAGCCAAGGTTATTCCTAAACCATTGCTCTGATACCACCTGTAATGACCTAGGAATTTGGTAGGCTTTTCAACCATCTCTCATCCCCCAAGGCAGAGGGCTAAGCTCCCCCCTGGCTTACACTGGTACGTCAGAACTGCTATTACGGCCAGCCTCGCGACTCGTCCAACCCACATTGTCGGGAGATGTAGGGGTAAGAGTCTCCCGTTCGCCACCTAACGTGAAGCGAGAACCCCCTATCATCTGTACCAATTAAGCAACCTGGCTCTGATACCACCTGTAACAAACCGGAAAATTCGGTACTCGAGTTTTGGACATGGGGTGTATTGTGTTGAAATTCGAGCGCCGAATTTTCCGGTTCGTTACAATTATAATGTTAATAACAAGTATTTATGTAATACTATTTTCGTTATTACTTAGTATACTTGGTATAAAAGAACAATATGCTTTCCATAACTATAGTGGTAGTATTGATAATTTAGTTTTTAAAATCTTTCCATTTAGTAATAATTGGATTTCGAATCCTCCTTGGAAGCTAAACAAAATTTGTGCTTTTTTTTCAAAATTATTAAGTCTCACATTAATGTATTAAGGTCTAATTGTTATTTTGCTAGCTTTAACGAAGATTTATCTGTGTATGTTGCTTCCTGTTAGTCTTCCCTTTATCTTTATTTCAGTTGTATTCTATGTTTAGTGTGTGCTTATTGTAACTATATGTATTTTCGTCATTGTTTGTTTTGTTTCTATCTGTGATTCTATTATTGTTTGTTTCCTTCTTCTATATTCTGTTTCATGGTGGCTTTGTTCTGTTTGCGTTAACTTCACACAAAACACATGCGCGCGTGCGCGCACACACACACACATACATATATAAGTCTATTTAAACACAAAAAATTTGACACAAATTGTCAACCATTGGATTGCATTCTGATTTCTACCCCTCAATAAAGGCAAATTGATCCAGCGGTTGAGATGTATGTGTGTTTGTTTAGGGTTTCGTCATTTTTTATAAGTTTTTTTTGTGCTTACGGGTTTTAAGATAGTTTTTTTGGGACTCTAGTTTCTTAATTTTTTGGATTTGTATTTTTTTTATTTGAACTCTAGTTCTTAGGTTTTGGATGGGATTGTTTCTTTTTTCTTTTGTATGGCGTGGGTTGCTACCTATTAGGCTTATTAATAGCTTTTTTAATGTAAAATAAAATTACATGAGTGCTTTTTTCTTACAAGGATCACTCATTACTATCAAAAGATAAAATATGTGTATCCATTAGTTTCTTACAGCCAATTCTTACATAAATCTATTAAATAATAGTAAAGCAGAATCTTTTAAAGCTTTCACCATAATTGTAGGAGGTATCCCCCTTCTCGTTAATTCCCCCTGGATATTTTGTTTTTAATTAATTTATCATTTTATAGTTGTTTACTATTTCTCTTACATTATTTACTTCTTCTACCATTTTACATTTTGATATAAACATTTTAAAGTATACACAATTACCTATTAACAGTTAGTCCAAATATTTTATATTTAGGGTTGTGACGGCCAGCCCCGCACCAACCGACATTTACTCCAAAAGTGCGCTGTACACATGTCCAGTTAGCACGGAACGGGTCGTCAGGAGGAAAAGGAAGAAGGGAATGAACATACGAAGAACTTGTAGAATGTCTCACAGCGCATAGAAATAAATATAATAATAACATACTTGACATAAAACAGGAGAGACAGTGCATAAGCTGAAAATCAGAACTAAACATCATAGCAGCGGAAATTCAGAATACAGCTTATTACAACTTTCAAACTATCTCAAAGCAAAAGTAAGATAAATGAGGTACACTACTAATGCCCAAGTAGCGACCACCAACGACACAGGGAGAATGTGTATATATATATCATACGTGGAAGCCTCCTGCCCGCCTCTGAATCAGCTACTCGCACATCACCAGCTAACCTGTCTCTAGTCTGCTCGTGTGAGCACCCAGAGTAATAAGAGGAGACATAAAACTCTGGGTCAGACATAAAGCCTGGTATGAGCGATAAGCATCTAAAGTGAACAATAACAGGTAAACTAAAACATACCTGAACCTGGACCTGCAACCAAAGAGTTAGCACTACATACTGTACAACATTCTAAGGTATCATATCAAACAGTGTAAAGATACGGAGGTGGGGGAGGTGTGCATGTCATAATGATGGCAAACAATCAAGCATAGCATCCATCCTCACATCTCTCACTCGGTGCGTAAAGCATACGACATTCACCACTTCAATCACCCAACATTCCTTGCTACGATCACTTTGCCCCATGAAGTCATAAATGGCTTCACTGCACTGATAACGTAGCCACAAATCCTTTGCTATGTCCACTTTGCCCCATGGAGTCACAAGAACCCCACTGCACTGGCTCATAGCCTTACTAATCCTTACTATGTCCACTTTGCCCCATGGAGTCACAAGAACCCCACTGCACTGGCTCATAGTTACTACGCATCACCTTGCCCCTCGGGTCGTAATGACCCTACTGCACTGATAACGTAGTCTTGCTACCATCACTTTGCCTCTCAGGTCATAATGACCCTACTGCACTGATAAGTAGCCCATCATCCATTTTCAGTGGTGAATCGAAATTATGAACGTCGACAACTCCTTAGCACACGTCCCGCAGCAAAGTCCAACCATGAAGTGAACTCATTGGTTCCCAACTGGTCCCGGGATCCTGAGCTCTAACTTCCATTTGGACTACCTTTGCATCTCGGGTTATTGGTCATCACCATCGGATCGGATCGTAGCCTTCATATCGAATCGGTTCGGAGTCCTGTTCCCTCGTCACCACGGTTCGGATCGGGTTTCTGCATTCGGATCGGGTCGCGCCATCAACTCGTGGTCCTCCAGTTCCATCGGATCGGTTCGAGTACCCTTCAGCGGATCGGGTCGGGGTCTCCAAGTCCATCGCCATGGATCGATTCGTGATAGGCTCCTTCGGATCGGATCGTGGTCCTTCAAGCGGTTCGGATCGGACGCACTTCTCCAGGTCGACGGATCGTGCTCACTCTTCATGGACGGATCGGGTCGTAATGCTTATTCGCGATCCGGATCGGAGTACTTCAGTTTAGGCACGGCGCTACATCGGTTCGTCTTGTGGGCCTTGCGTAGATGGTTCGGTTCGGAGGAGATGACTCGACTCATGGGGATGCCCCCACGATCCCATAGGGCGATCCGATCGTCCCTCAACCCCCTATCCGATCTGAATCCCTGCACCTTGTCCAGCGAGCTGTTTACGCCCTTCGACGGCGTTTTCGACCATTTCAACTATTCTAACCAATCACAAAGCATTTCATACAGTCATAGCAACATGCATAATCAACCACAAACATCAAAACATCAATATGATAGGTAAAAATGGATCAAACATACCCAAAATCCCATATTTCCCCTTAAGCATGTTTAGGTGAAACTAATGATAGGATTAGCAAATCTTAACCAAATTAACCCAAATTCATATCAGAGGTCTAAAACATCATTCCGAATTTTATAAACATTTTTCCATAATTTTATCATGTTTAAATTCGCTAATTAACACTAATCACCCATAATTAGCCATAATTAGTGCAAAACTATGCAAATCACTCACCTTAGCCACAAAATAAACTAAGATCTGAAATAATCCTCTGATTTGATGCGAATTTCAACACCAAACAGCAGCTCCTTTGTTGATTTGGTGAAGATCCTTCTTGATTAGGGGTTGCTAAGCCAAATCCTTAATCCAAAGATGATTTGGAGGTGATTTAGAGGTTAGAGGCCATTTTTAGGGATCCTTGGTGATAAGTGGAGGCTAGAAAACTGAATGGAATGATTCTCCATCTCATTTCAGCCCTGCCATAACCCTAATCCCGAAATGGGTTATGGGCCTACTCACTAATCACCCGATTTGGCCCGGTTAAGCAGTTTTTCACCCTCCAAACCTTGTTTCAGCCATATCTTCCAAACGGTAAGTCCATTTGGCTATTGTGACCACTCTACGGAAAGGTAAACCATCAAACGAATCCAATGGAAGTGGTTCCAGGTCAAAATTATTTCCAATCAAAAGTTATGGCCAAAACAGTACCAACTAGGGGCAAAATGGTCATTTAAAAATCGACAAAAATCATAAGCATGGGAAATGACTCTAATAGATGTTTCCCAAAGTTACATGACCATACGACTTCACATGGGAAAGGAATAAATATTCTACGATCCTATGATGTGTAGAATACGGGTCATTACAAGGGTACTACTATTCACACCTCGACTCACACTTCTGGCCATCAAAACTAAAAGCACCCAATATATTTCAAATTTTCTCTACTGACCACCATCTAAATTAGTAACCTAAAAATGGAGAGGCCACCAACACCTTCCTCTACACGAACGCTTCCTTCCTCACTTAAATCATGAATTTACGTCTTTTGAGTCATTTGATCGAACATCTTGCATCATATTATCACAATCATCATGTTTATCATTCAATTTATCATCATTCAAATACTCTATCTATCAAATGACAAAAAAAATTAATGTATCAATTTGTAAAACAAGATACGTAAGTTATATGGATAAAAACCCTATAAGTCAAAACTTACATTATCGTTCTCTATTACAACGTCGTCAAATTTAATGTCCTCTAAGCTTGAAATTTCCAACGGAGCAGAAAAAATAACCTAAAACGCAATGGAAAACCATAACCATTAAATAACCCTAGCAACATGCTTTATAGCATAATAGAAAACAATAAAAATCAAGCAATTGTAACCTTTTTTGTATCTTTATCTTCCATCTTTGTTAGGCACAAATGAATATATGCTTTTGTTAGGGTTTATTGTTTGAAATTGTAGAAAAGTACTAACCGAGTGAAAGAATAATATATGGTGGCTAGAAGAATATAAAAAAATAATCATTTGTATTAAATTTAGAAAGGTGCCCGGAAGTGTAAACCGTGGTGTGAATAGTAGCACCCTATATTTAAGTCCATATATTTAAATGAATTATGAAACGCAAAATTTAAGTAATTTGAATAAATTTAATTAAATAATATTTGTTTTAAATACTAAAATCAACAAAATTATGTTTTTTTCTCTCCAAATTGTAGACTTCGAATTTTCTATAATCATTTAAGTCTCTCTCAATTCTTTTCTAACATTTTACATTTAGTATCATATTTTACAATTAATTACATAATATTAAAACTATTGAAATAACTTTATCAAATTATTATTCATTAATTCGCCTAATAAATCACACCAATATTAACCACATTTATGACGACCCGACTTCATGGATGCTCAACGACCCGACTTCCACGACCTAACTATGGCTAAACCAAACACTTTCACATGGCGCGCTCCAGATTCAGACGACCCGACCAAGCTTCGAATGACCCGACTCAAACTTGAACGACCTATAGCCAAAATAATCCAACTCCATTTCGTGCTCCGCAAGTCACGATCCATACTTCGAACGATCCGACCTCGAGCGACCGAATTTGAGTGACTCGATTTCAAACGATAACGTCAATGCATGCAACTATTCCAAATTGACCAATTCCAACCCAAAATCAATAGCAATCATCAACAAACATTAGCACAACAATAAATCACCATATAACTATATGAATTCACAAAATCATGATAAGGCAATGAACGAATTAACAAATGGATCTAAACTTTGCATAAACACACGAATTAACAAATGAATTTACCGATTTAAGTTGCTAGATTAGATCCTATGGTGATTCTAATGAAAACATACTTATATGATGTAGATCTAAGTGAAAAAACTTGAAATGATAAAAATAAGATCAAACAACCCATATACATGATTGAATCCATGTGAGAGATGTTTATCACTCATCAATTCTTCAAAATAACTTAAAATCACTAAATTCTCAAGCTGGACAGAGAAGAATGAGCTTCAAATCTCTCAGTTTGATGTGATCTCCCTTCACTCGATGTAGATCTAGTTTTGCGTGATGTAGATCTTCAATCTTCTTGTGTAGATCTAGAATGTTAATGGAGGAAGGATGTATTTGATTGAGCAAAGAGGATCACGAGCTCAACCAAATGAGAGAATGAAGAAAGTAAACTATTCTCCATGCCTCTAACTAGCCCACTGATGGGCCACACCAATTAAGCTCATTAATGACTAGCCAAACCTGTACAGAAATTGTGAGACACTAAAACAGCGATTACTCCCGAACCGCTGAACCAAATCATTAATGTGACCACTCTATGGAATTGGTAACACCGTTTATTTTCCAATGTAATCGATCTCAGCACATGATTCGACCCCAGTCAAAAGTTATTCCCTATACAAAACTGATAAGGGAAAAATGGTCACAAATAAAATTGGTAAAAATTATGGATATTTCTCACATCCGCATAACCAACATATCCAAATATGAGAATGATCTGACCCTCAGGGAATTAAATAAAAATATTTTACGATCCTCCGATACGTAAAATGTGGGTCGTTACATTCTCCCCTCCTTAGGGATTTCACCCCCGAAATTCCCAGAAAACACAAACAACCATAAACAACTCTGCATGCCTTGAGTAGTCAATTTTACCATCCAAACTAGCATCCATCAAGCCATGCATCCATAGCCTTAACCTAACATGCAGAATTCTAACGAGTAGTACAAGCAACAATGATGTAAGGTGACACGATACTAATGGGTCATACCAACAAAGAGTTCTGATAAATCGTATTCATACACTCTTTCGTCTCCCACGTACAGTCCTTAGCATCCTCACTCTATTGCACCTTGACAACCTTACCGCCTTCCTCCTAAGTTGTTTTGTGTCATTCCCCACAATGCGAAATGGCTTACGTGGTTTCATTGCTACGGACTCAACTTTTAGGTCTTTGTATTGTTCTGGAGATATCACCACATTCGAATCATGCACTCACTTCCGTGGAAACGACACATGGAAAACATTGCGCACACTCGGCATCTTCTCGGGTAAATCCAATCTATATGCGAGCTTCCCAATCCGCTCGACTATTGGAAATGATCCAACAAATCTTGGAGCTGACTTTCCTTTGCTTCTGAACCGAACAACATTCTTCAATGGCGAAATCTTCATGAAAACCATATCGCCAATGTCGAATTCCAGATCCTTTGATGCTTATCGGCGTAACCCTTCTGACGATCTTGGGCTGCCTTTATTCATTGTCGAACGATCTCGATACTATTCAGGGTCTCTCTAATCATCTCAGGCCTAAGTATCAATTTATCTCTAGTCTCTAACCAACATTCTGGAGAATTACACGGCTTTCATACAATGCCTCGTATGGTGCCATCCCGATGCTCGACTGGTAACTGTTGTTGTACCAAACATAACTAAATGCAGATGGTCTTCCCAGGATTCTCCGAAGACCAATACACAAACCCTCGGGAGATCTTCCAAAACTTGGTTAACCCTCTCGATTTGACCATCAGTTTGGGGATGATAAGCCGTACTCAAACACAGTTCGGTTCCCAAAGTCTCTTGCAAACTCTTCCGAAATCCACTCGTGAACAATGTATCTCAATCACTTACTATGATCTTCGGGATACCATGGAATCAAACTATCCATTTAATATAAAGCTCAGCCAACTTAGATGTTGTCCTAGTCAATCTGACATGAATAAACCTTGTGCTCTTGGTCAAACGATCCACTATGACTCAAATTCCTTCATTTTATGTCCTGGTTCTAGGTAGTCCATCGATATCTGCTCCCACTTCCATGTTGGAACTTCCAATTACTGAAACAATCCACTCGGCTTATTCTGTTCAGCTTTCACTAACTGACAGTTCATGCATTTGGAAATAAACTTTCTAACATCTCTCTTTATCCCTTCCCAGTAGTAAGCATGCTTCATGCTCTGATACTTCTTATTGCCAATAGGATGAATCGTTGATTAGCATAGAAATGTGTTTATTTTAAGCACTTATATATTATCATTTGTATATAAATAAATATTACGTTGGGTATTATTTTGTTGTTTTTGCGGATGAGTTGTTTAAGCCTTATACAGCCTTAAAAGTGAAGAATTGATGCCATATACATGAAGATTGCATAAGAAGCTGTCATTGAAGGCTAGTTGTGTTCACATTGGTCATCTTTGAAGTAGATTGGTAGAAAAGATCTTAGGAAATCAATCAACTGGACACATGTCAAAAAAGGATAAGAGGAGGATCATAGCACAATCTTTGATGAAAAAAGTTCATATATTCGTAGATTTGATTAGGGTTTTGCAACTCAGCTATAAATACACATGTATACCCATTGTAAAAACATATACTTTCATGCTGTAATTTTTCTGCTATTAATCTAGTTTAGTCTTCTTTTCTCCTTTTCTACATTTTTATTTTCTTAGCAATTAGTGTTGTCTACACAATTAGATTTGATAGAGCACTATTTGACTTTTGCACTTATTTTCATTAGTGATTAACCATCTGATTAGATTCAGCAGTAATCCTAATTTTATTTTCTGTTTGTTATCTAATTTTTGCAATTTTAATTTCTGCTTTTTAGTTGCTTTCCTAGGTTAAATTGGATTTGACTAGATTCAGATCTGATTCATAGTTTTATTTGCTTTTCAATTAAAAATAGTGATTTGATCGTCGGTTCAATTAGATTTGTTCTAAATCAAATTACAGTTTCAACTTTTATTGTTTTTCAACCCAACCTCCAAGTTTTGTTTAACTCTCCCAAGAAATATATAAATAATAAAATTTAAAATTCCTCCCTTTGTTCGACCTGCATATTACACAATCTATGCGGTTGCAGTTATTATTATAAAATTCGCGCTTTTCTAGTTCCTTAGCAAGCGATGAACAAGTTTTTGGCTCCATTGCCAGGGAGGCATTAATTAAATTTTATTATTTATTTAAGTTCTAATTCGCGTTAGTTTTATTTTATTTTATTTTTTTCCTTTTATTTTCTTGTATATACAGAAAAAAATTGATTGGCTTGATTATGTATTATATATTTATACCGTAACCTTCCTTTCTTTTACATAATCTTCTCTCTTTACAATTTACTTTAAAAAAGAGGAAAAAAAACTTGCTTGTTTTTCGATTTCTTTCCTTTCTTCATTTTCTTTCCATCTTTTTACATTTGCTTCCTTTTACAAACAAAAAAAAAAATCAACAATTTTTTTTCTTTTTCCACTTTTTTTTTCCTTTCCATTTTCTTCAAAACTCTCCTCCATTCTCCTTCCAACAATTTGTGCAACAACCCTGAAACCACATCACCCTTCTGATCTTCACGTCTCCAAGTTTCCACATCACCCTCATCCATTATCACGTCTCCAAGTCTGCATGTCTGCAAACTGAAACCAATTCAACCCTCATCAAAACCTACACCCCACGTTTACATCAACAAACATCATCGTACCACTACACTAACACACAGTTTTTGCCAAAACCTCGACCAAACACGTTCATTGATCATCGCAAAATCCATCCAATCAAACCTCCCTCTGCCATCGCAATATTCCTATCAACAAACCAATCTGCAAAGCCTTCATCACCAATCCCGACCACCATGAAACTCCACTACCCCAAACCGACAACCAAGTTCGAACTATCACCCTACCGCAAACAGCGATCAACTCAAATAATTCACCACTTCTCTTTTTCAAACACCAAATGCCAGCACGCACAGCAAACAACACCCTTTTTCACCGAACCCTTTTGAACCAGTACACCTTCAGAAACCTCCACGGTCCCACTTTAATCCCCTACTATAAACGTTCGCACCCAATCGAAACAGTATCTACCAATTAACACCATAAATTTCGAATTGCAATTCGAAGAACCTCACATCTAAAACCGCAACCAAATTCAAATTCCAAACCGAATCCACAAGCCTGTTACGAATACCCGAACCCCCTTTATTACCCAAAATCGAACCCAATGCTATCTTCAACAAACAAACTGAAATCCAAATCAAAGAGACCCGATTTGAAACCCTGACAGCATGCCACTTGATCGATTTCAGATTAATATCGATTTCAAAAGAAAAAAAGGGTGCGAGTTCGATTTGAGCGTGATAAAATTGGGATATTTTTCCTTTTATTGAGGGAGTCGGCGTGATTCTTTAATTTATTTCCTGGACTTGGGAGGTGCGTGGTCCTTTTCTCCTGGTGTGGATATATAAGGCACGATCTGTTCCCTTCTTTATTTCTTCCGTGGACAATGACTAAATCCACTATTTGGTTGGGGCTTTATCTTTTGTCCCTTTTGAAAATAAAGGTGCGTGAGTTTTCTTTGCTTTGTCTTTGTTTTTCTTATTTGTTTTTTTTCTGTTAGGATAGTTTTTTTTTGAGTCGGTTTGTTTAGCCCAAATTTTCTTTTTCTTTTCAAGCGTAGTTTTTTTTTGTCCAATCTTGATTTTGCGAGTCTAGTTTAGTTTGTTTCTTTTGTGTTTAGTTTGGTTAAGTTTTTTTATTTTAATTTTATTTAGTATAGTTTAGTTTATTTTATTGTTTTCTTTTAGAGAAAAGAAAAAAAAACAAATTCGAATCAAAGGCAAAAGTGAAGAGTTCAAACAAATTTCAAGTAAAACAAGGAATTCCAAAGTCAAGCGAATAGCAAATAGTGGGAATTTAATCGTTAACATTACTCAACTGCTCTGGACGGACTGCCATACCCCACTGTAATATTTTCTGAACTCTACAGGTGCTCTGCTACAAAGAAAAATATATAGAAATTACTTGTAAAAAAATTCTGCAGGTACCTGACTCGCTTGTAAAATGTTTATTTTTGCAATTTATTATTCTATGACTGTTCTATGATTGAAATTTCTAAATCGGTTTGTTAGGAATTAATTTCCATAACATAAATCATCACTCTCATTGGTTTTCAACTTTAAAATTCATTAAACGTTGATTCTTGGAAAATATGAGCTCATATAAAATAATACAATTGAAAAGTGGTGGTTTATGAAGTTGACTGTCTCATATTATTGGATCGCGAATATATAGTAGTTCAATTTATTGAACTATTAGCAAAAGAGGTTGCATACTACCCGTAAAACATTGGTCGTATCCCTTAGTATTCATACTATATGTGAACGACCATAAGACCCTCTTCCCCCTTCTGATTGAGTCAGTTAATTAATAAAGCACAACTCATTCTTTTATACTATTTTGAACTAAGAATAATTTTTGTCTTCCCTTGATTCATTCAAATGTCTGATTCAAAAAAATACATGAGAGAATTGTTGGATAATAACCTAAGAAGATGTTCCCTGGAAGAATATGAGTATGAATTACAACTCATGAGGCAAAATTTTCCGAAATTTCGTGGGCCCAATGCCAACAGTTTCCAAAATCGTATAAATGATCGAAATTGCGATTTCAAATCGAATTTCAATAATTTCGATTATGTGCCACATCCACATCAAAATAGCTTTGAATCTCAATATGGCTTTGATCCACATCAATATGGGGATGAAAACCAAAATTTTCAAAATTATAGCCCATGCGAACATCTTGAAATAACCAAAATTGCAAATTTTACTCAAATTTCAACAGGTTTGGTAACGAACATAATTTTACAATCAAAATGATTTCCAATATCATTGTCATTTTTCTGAAAATTCAAACAACTACCACATTGGAAATAATATTGATTGTGAAATTGATGTGGACTATAATTTTAAGATTCAAGAAATCCAAAACGAGAGCGCTCAAATCAACGATTCTGAGGAATATCATCTTAACATTCTTAGAGGGAGGGAAGAAAGGCTAGATAAAAAGATGGATGAACTTCTTTGTTAAATGTCATCTTTTGTAGAACAACGCGAGCAACAAAATCAAATTCACACATGTGATGAATCAGAAAATAATCCACTCTTTACTGATAGTGAAACAACATTGGAAATTGAGAATAACAATCTAAATGAAGTTGTTCAAAATTCAATAAATGATTTTTACTTTAACTCTTTTCAAGAAAAAGATTTAAACTCTGATTTTTGTCTTTCACTTTCAGGCTAGGAGAAACTTGACATTTTAGAAATTAAATAGAATAAAAATGTTGAATTTTTCAAAAACTCAAAATTGGAGAAGGATTTTAATGAACATGAATTTTTTGGATTGTATGAGGAAGAAGTAGATTCAAGTAACGAGTTCGAAAATTTTAACTTTGAGAAAACTTCCAACGAATTTGAAATTGTCAAGATCGAAAATACGTTGTCCAATAATGTAACGCCCCGGTTTTTGCCTGAGTTTGGAATACAGTTTATTACGGGTTAATTCAGTAATTGAGTTAAAATAATAAATTAGAAATAATAATTATTGGAAAATTTCAAGAAAAATATATTTAAATGGTTTAAATTATTTTAAAAATATAAAACAAGCAGGAAATGTTTTCTTGTTTTGTTTTTTTTATGATTTTAAACTTATATAAATTAAAAATAGCATTTAAAATAAGTAAAATATGTAGATTGCTTCATGAGATAGAAAGGATACATTAAGAAGGATGTAACACCTTTTGTACTCGTGATCTAAAACAAATCAATGAAGAGATATGCGTAGTACCACGAATTTGTCGTTGAAGGTATTTAAATGCATCATCATTAAATGGTAAAATTTCTTGGCCACCAAGTTGCCAAGTACACATAAGTGCACAAATATGATACTTAATACATAAGAATATACAAAATTTGCACTTGGCCGTGACTTTCTAGGGAAGACTTCACAATTCACTTTCGATCAATCAAATGTACAACTACTACACAACAGCTACAACCATTTACTGTCCACACCAAGTCTTCAAGTTGCACATGGCTACAAATATCTTTGTACTTCATTACGTAGGCTGCCATGTTGTGTCATTGAAATTATTGAACTAGCTACACCTGCATTGCTTCATTCCTATCAGTCAATACACATTAGCACATCTAATATATTGCTCTTTCCCTTCAATCATAAACACTGCACAGCTGAATCTATACCTAGTTGCATTTATTTTCAATCACATTATACACAGCAACCCACAGCTATGCATTTCAATTTCAGGTTGTACATTCACATGTAGCCTAAAGTTACTTGGCAACCAAGTTGCTTTCTGTTATATCATTGTTGTACAAACCCATACCCCAATCCTGTTGCCATATCGTAAACAACATGAAGTTCTTTTCAAATCTATACATAGCCGACCATGAACAGCAGCTAGGATCTCCTCTTAAGCTATGTGTTTTCATTTCATTCAAATCAAATAAATGCCATTATTTTAATCATTTGCTGCATCTATATATACACACCTTGTTGCATTGCATTCATACAATCATTCGAACCAACTGAACTATTAAAATGAAAGAAAAGCATGGCAGAAATACAAAAGCTAGGAACAAACCTGGAAACAAATGAGAACTAGAAACTATGAACTGAAAACTAATGGGAACGGAGGATAAAAGGTGAGTAAACTATTCACTAATCATGTTATGATACAAACATATATTTGTGTGCATTTATTTTTCTGCATATGTAGTTAATTATAACCTTCAGATCAAAACTGGAAAAAAAATGAAAACAGTGAGCTATTTGAGTGAGTAAACAACCTAAATTGCTCTGCTGTTTATATTCATCTAGTTTATTCCAACTATATGTGTGCTAATATATCCATCATATGTGATTCGTATATTCAAAGTTATTCAAAGGGTTTAATCTTGGAAATATGGTAGGTTTAGATCAAAAGATTGAAAGCCTGAAATTGGCAGAGACAAGTAAAACACAGTAGTGTATGGAAGTTAATTGTTTGGTTAACTTCACAGCCTTTTTTCAAAAGACTATGACTAGTAGTTGATACTAAGGACACTAGCTTCAAATCATATTGTCTATAAATACATATGTATCATTTTACTAACTTAACTTAGGTAAATAATTTTCTATTTCGAATTGTATCCGTCCATGATTATATTGAAACGACCCGAACATCCCCGGTAAGGAAAGCCCAGATTGAATTGAGGACAAGACACATCGGGACTCAAACAGAAGAACATTTCATTGTAAATTACAACAATTCATCAGAATACAAGAATATTACATAGTATGAATAAATATTACACATCAGAAAATATCAGAGATTTAAATTACATTACATAGTAGCAGAAAATAATACAAAACACAACTGAAGGAGATATACGGATAGAGAGCTTTCCGGATATCATTCCAGCTATAAATCAGGATCCTGTGAACATAAATCTGCAAAACCAAAACTACTAGCTGCCCGTGTCAAAATAAGGGCACCCAGAGTTTAGGTTAAAACAATAAACTCCAGGTCAGTCATGTGACTGGAGTGAGAACTAAAACAATTATTAATCTTTATTTTAAAGTTACGTAAATCAAGGGACCATGCTGTATAACACGGAACGGGTTTCCTCCCAAGAATACCAGCGCATAAAACAACAGCGCAATGCTAAATAAAGAACAATGAAGCTATTATAAGACCCAGGTCCTATCACACAATGCAATGCAACACAAGCCGGAGGATAGGGTTTTACCTTATAATAGCCAAAGAATGCTTGATACGCTAAATTTCATCTTTTATTACTATAAGTGTATAGTGTCAAAACAATTTCAATCATAAGTATTAATCATAGACAGCATGGGTACCATATATCATGTCGCCAATACTAGGCTCTACAATCAAAACCACACATGTCACGTACTGGAAGTTGGATTTCCATCTGTGAATCAAGGCAAGGGATCGTACTTACCGAATTCGAGAAGCTCTAGCCCGTGTCTCAGGCAAGTACTCAGTCAAGCCTTTAGATCGTCAGGATCGGTCCACCGATGTGGATTAAAATGCCTGAACATTGCGTTTCCCCACCCTATGGGGTGTCAATGAGTCCAATGACTCCATCGGCTCCACACAGTCGCCGATATATCTGAGGCGCCTCGCAACAACAACAACCACATAAGTCAAACTCGTCAGGGCGTGTAAAACCACTAACGCCACTTCTAGCTAGAAGGAAACGCATGCCCTCCCTGAGGTCCTCTCCTGTTTCTGGTTCACAACCGGGGTGTGAGGCTTGCGAATCAACGCTACACAAAGCTATGCCACACAGGTCGTGCTTTGATCATCAACCACAAGACTTTGCTTTTCTACAAAAGCCTTGATCATATTACCACTTAGGCATGCCACACGGGCAATTCACTCCATGCGTTTGATATCCATCAATATATAACCTCTAAGCTCGTACGTCTCAGAGAAGGGCGTTAAGCAAGAGAATAAATTCTCCACCGCCAAACAGATATATATTTAATAGAAATCAATCACACAGAATAAAATCCAATGTCAGACACACAGTCCATTTACAAGTTCGTTCTGGGTCTGAACGAAACCGGAGTCACCTGGTACCTCGCATAACCATCGATCTCCAAGTACGTCTGGACGATCACCAACTGATTCCCTCCTCTTGGGTGTACAGCCCAATCAAGGTCATCAGTAATCACCCAAATGATGTGAAGACCTCCAGTCTTCGACCACCGTTTTCATCCTCGACACCACGTCGTATCAGTTATTCAGAATGGGATAAACCCGGTCTTTCTGAATAGCTTGCGTATATAATAAACAAGTGTTACACAAACACAACATACGCCTCATTCCAATTCAGAATATTCTTTTATTCAAATATTCTTATACTTTGGGAATGGTTCCCATTAATTTTATCAAAGATAAATTCTTCAAATTTATTCTTTAATCTTCTTTTGAATATCAATTCAAACTAGTCGGGATTAGCGAACCACACCGAAGTAATCATTTATTTTATTTCCCAATCCCAACCTATTCATCCCATGAAGTAAAATTGGTCATACTTCATATCTAACACCACGGTGTTATCGGTAAATTCAATTACCATTTCACGTTCAAATCTAATTAAAGATTTAACTATCGCCTAAAGCAAAACTGATGATACTCCATTCTCGATCATTTCAATCTAATTAAAGATTAATTAAAACTCCACTTGGTTTTAATCTTCCCAAAAATCACTATCAATGATTATTTAACTTGGGAAATCATATCCTGTCTTTAACTGGGTTAAAGAACCAATGTCATTTAAAACACGGTTCACTATAAACCCAAAATCGCATTCCAATCCAATTCAATTATTGAAACTTCTGGTTACTTTTAAAACCCTTTCAAATCCAATTTATTTATTTAAAAATAAATAAATTATCATTCTAGTTCAAAACTAGTTCATTTCGATAAAAATCTATTTTTATCTTTTCAAATTTGGAATTTTTTCATCTCAATTCTTCATAAATCATTTCTTATGATTTTACATAAATTATTACTATTTTTAATAATTTTATCAAGGCCCGCACAGTCGAATTCCATCAACGGCCATCGAACTGAACATACAGCTACATTTTCCAAATTTGATTTGGACATATTCCAAATCCGACCATTAGATTTCAAATCTCTAATATTCGTTAGAAAGCTCTTTTCGATACGAACTCAACGGTTCCGGTTTTAGGAGAATCCGACGGTCGGATCTCCCGTAATATCCATTCGAAGTCAATGGTCGAAATTCGCGAACTACCGCAGCGCGGCGCGTTCTATTCAGGCCATTTAATATATATAATATTTATATTATATATATTTCGTCGATTTCCTTTTTAAAACGTATTTTATAAATCGTTTTAAATTCGTTTTCGAAACGGTTTCAACTTCATATTCAATTTCTAATCAAAATTGAATATTCCACATCATCGATATGCAAATGATAATATTTTCAAACGTTATATTTTGAAATTATTTCCTTTTCTATATTCATTCTAAAAATGAATATAATCGATATAAATATCGTTCACGTCAAAATGGCGCATATCTAACCAACACGGCTTTATATATTTCAATAACTTCGTTATTCTATTCAACAAATGAATATTTTCTTCAACACATGAATATATATATTTTTATTTCAACACATGAATATATATTTTTATTCGACACATGAATATTTAATTCTATTCAACACATGAATATTGTATTCTATTCAACACATGAATATTTTATTCTATTCAACACATAAATTTTCTTTCTATTCAACACAAGAATTTTCTTTCTATTCAACACATGAATTTTTCTTTCTATTCAACACATGAATTTTCTTTTAATATTCCTTATTTTTCAAATTGAAATGAGGCCCAATCAGTTACCATATAACGGTAATTATATGGATTCCCTACAACACATATATATAATTGCAACGATAAATCGTCAACCATCATCCAGAGTGCACCACACAACTGCATAAGCATTAAATATAAATAATTAACGCTTACACAGTCTGTCAACCCATCGATTGACATACAACTAAACAATCGGGATTAGTGTACGTCAAATATCATCCCAACACCCATGTGGGGTTTCAATCAAACAAACACATATTTTATTTGTGCATTTGGGCGATGTGTAAAATTTATTGTCCCAATCAATATCAGTCAAATCGGTGTACATAAACAAAACGTTCGATTTATAAATGAATATTTATTTTAGTTCAACACATGAATATATATTTTTATTTCAACACATGAATATATATTTTACTTCAACACATGAATATATATTTTATTTCAACACATGAATATATATTTTATTTCAACACATGAATATATATTTTTATTTCAACACATGAATATATATTTTATTTCACCACATGAATATATATTTTACTTCAACACATGAATATATATTTTACTTCAACACATGAATATATATTTTATTTCAACACATGAATATATATTTTATTTCAACACATGAATATATACTTTACTTCAACACATGAATATATACTATATTTCAACACATGAATATATAATTTATTTCAACACATGAATATATATTTTATTTCAACACATGAATATATACTTTACTTCAACACATGAATATATACTTTACTTCAACACATGAATATATATTTTATTTCAACACATGAATATATATTTGATTTCAACACATGAATATATACTTCATTTCAGCACATTAATATATATTTTATTTCAACACATGAATATATATTTTATTTCAACACATGAATATATACTTTACTTCAACACATGAATATATACTTTACTTCAACACATGAATATATTCTTTATTTCAACACATGAATATATACTTTATTTCAACACATGAATATATATTTTATTTCAACACATGAATATATATTTTATTTCACAACCAATAGTCAATTTTCACAACACAAACAATCAAACAAACAAGCTGTCCATGGTCTATGGACGACGGGTGTCGGGTGCTACTAAGCACCGTTTGCATCCTAGTATATATTTCAACTAGAAAATAAATTAAACTTGAGGAGTTCTCACCTTGGGTTTCCACTCCGCCATTCTTTCCTTTAGAATGATTTGGATTTTCCAGAAATTCTAACGTAGTCTTTTCTACGCCGTTCATATTAAAATCACATTTTTATTTCAATGCTATAAAAATCACACTTTTATTTCACTATATATGTAATAAAAATCAGATTTTTATTTCGTTACATATATAAAAATCATATTTTTATATTCTCTTATATAAAAATTATATTTTTACTTTCCATATAAAATTTATATTTTTATAACTCTACTTCCTAGACAAAAATCTTATTTTTATATTGCTATCCTTATAATAAAAATTATATTTTTATTCTCTACATATAATAAAAAAAATATTTTTGTTCTCTATATACAATAAAAACTATATTTTTACTCTCTACACATAATAAAAATTTATATTTTTAACACTCTACTATAATAAAAATTATATTTTAAGCAATCTATCACCCTTTTTAGTTAATTATAGAGTTAATGAAACTAATTACATACAAAATAAAAAAGAAAAAGAAAAAAAAACTCACTTTGGTCAAGTAGAGGAGGGGGTCACTGGTCAGCGCGGAGGCAAGGGGGAGAGGCTGAGGTAGCGGAGGCTCGCACTGTGGTCGAGGAGGTGGCCGGCGCGGTGGCTGTGCTGGCGTCAGGTAGGTGGAAGGGCGACACGGATTTGGGCTCGCGGGTTTCTGTGTTCGAATGGGGGGAGGAGGACGAGCGTCGGAGGCTAGAGGGGGCGCCGGAGTTGGGAGGGTGCGGTGGAGGTGAGCGACGGGGGTGGAGGTACTGGCGTCGTCGCCATTTCTCGATCGAAGAAATCGATCTGGAGTGGTTTGAAGAAAATGAGGTTTGGGGGGTATCTGTAAAGGATTTTATAATTTATATAATTTAATTTATTATTTTCTTTAAAAAGTTGATTTCTCATACGAATTCTAAATGAGGCCCAACGACTATCACCCCTAGCCAATTACGCCTATTCCGAACACAATAGGATATGTCCCGCAAGCTAATTCAACCGTTTTGATCAGTTTTAATTCAAATTAAAATATGAATCAGTATATATTCAATTTGAACACACATTCTAACTTACTGAGGCCACATACTCACTCTAAAAACTCCCGAAAAATATTTTCTAGCTTCCTATTGACGATACGGTCCTAACAAAACTAATTTCGTCAATTTTGAAGACCGTTTGAAAAATGGCCATTTTCTAGTCGATCGAAATTGACTGAAACTGTCAAAACACGTTTAACTTCGCCACGCTCACATATAGATTTTGAAAATTATGAATTTTGAAATCTAGCAATAATTTGACATCATGGATCCAACAAAAGTGGTTTCGTCAAAAATCGAGGTCGTTTGCAAAATTTCCATTTTTAAGGGCCAGAATTCCATAGCGACTATTCTGAATTTTCAACTGGGAATATCTTTTGATTCCCGCTATGAAATTTTGATTTTTCGGATTCATTGGAAAGATATTCTCAATTAGATTCTAATATTTTTGGTTTCGCTAAAATCTGGTTTATTTTGAATCTTGTACATTCATCTGAAATTTGAAATCAAATTATCGAATTACCGCACCATTTTCAATTCTTTTTATAATTATAAATAAATATTTATATTCAAACAACGTTCTATATAAACATATACATTCTAATTCTATTCAAAATAAATTTCTCGTCATTATTATTTAAAATAATTCATTTTAAATAATCAAAATTCGCTAAAATTGCCAAAATAAAATTTTTAAATTGGCTCAGATTTCCGGGTTATTACAATCTCCCCCACTTAAAACTTTTCATCCCCAAAAAGGAACGAAGCCAAAAGTCGTTTCACAAATCAACTCAACTTTCATTATTTTCTTTACGTCTTAAGTTCTTCAACTTTTCAGTTTCTAAGAACTTCTCAAATTTTTCAAAAATTTGGCTAACACTCTAAATTTTCGAAAAATTTCACCATAACCTCCCCTGCATCGGGAGCTTCGGGATATTTCAAATAGCCTCCCATGGCCCTCACAAATCCAAAAAGAAAAAGAAACAGCCAAGCGGCTAGCCAATCGGCTCATAAAATCATCGGCAAACAATTTTATTCTTCTGCTCTAGCCTCCTTGCTATAACCTGTTCAATGTAAGTATATGTATATGCATGCAAATGCGACTAATTTTCAATACAACTCAATATTTGGTTCAATTTGGTTAAAGGTTCAAAATTTAATTAATCAACCACTAGTTAAACAATACAATCAGCATTCAATTAGTTGATTATCTTTTCAATCACATAACTTTGATATATAGTGAAAAATCACATTTTTGATGCCAAATCACAACAATAAGCCCTATCTAACTTTGGTTCTCACACCAGTCAATTGGAAATATATAGAAATCCCACTTTCGAAACTCGAATATAAATTCTGATGATGTACGTACTATAGCGATCATCAGAACCATCTCCGGGCGACTATTTTATCTATCCAGTATATTAAAACTTCAAATACACGCGGATCAGACGTATATACAAAAAAAATTATACTGGATTGTCCAAATTCAATACAAATAAATATTCAAATACGTTGAATAATTCATTTAAATTTTCAAAACAAAAATTGTTTTCAATTTTAATTTTCAAAACAACACGCCTTACACTCGTTTTAGGATACTACTGATCCTATCTCTAATGAGTCATTCTCATTGGATATTACTAATCCAATCTATGATGAATTCTTTCGTATGGTTCTAATGTGTCTTGTTCTCGAGGTCTGTAAACTAAAGCTCTGATACCAAAATGAGATAGCCCGATGAAATCCGGTAGGCTTTGCAACCATCCCTTCATCCCCCGAAGCAGCAGGTAAATCCCACCGTGGCTCCCACATGGTCCCCCAGTACACTTGTTTTACGGCGACCCTCTTGAGCATCCCGGCCACTGCCTAACCAACCCCCGCAAGGGACAAGTGGGGGTAAGAGTCTCCCGTTCTCCACCAAACCGCGAAGCGAGAACCCCTCATCATGACAGCAACAAGAACTGGTGATACTCCATTCTCGATCATTTCAATCTAATTAAAGATTCATTAAAACTCCACTTGGTTTTAATCTTCACAAAAATCACTATCAATGATTATTTAACTTAGGAAATCATATTCTGTCTTTAACTGGGTTAAAGAACCAATGTCATTTAAAACCCGGTTCACTATAAACCCAAAATCACATTCCATTCCAGTTCAATTATTGAAACTTCTGATTACTTTTAAAACCCTTTCAAATCCAATTTATTTATTTAAAAATAAATAAATTATTATTCTAGTTCAAAACTAGTTCATTTCGATAAAAATCTATTTTTATCTTTTCAAATTTGGAATTTTTTAGCTCAATACTTCACAAATCATTTCTTATGATTTTACACAAATTATTACTGTTTTTAAATAATTTAATCAAGGCCCGTACAGTCGAACTCCATCAACGGCCATCGAACTGCACTTACAGCGACCTTTTCCAAATTTGATTTGGACATAATTCCAAATCCAACCATTAGATTTCAAATCTGTAATATTCGTTAGAAAGCTCTTTTCGATACGAACCCAACGGTTCCGGTTTTAGGAATATCCGACGGTCGGATCTCCCATAATATCCATTCGAAGTCAATGGTCGAAATTCACGAACTGCCGCAGCGCGGCGCGTTCTATTCAGGCCATTTAATATATATAATATTTGTATTATATATATTTCGTCGATTTCCTTTTTAAAACGTATTTTATAAATCATTTTAAATTCGTTTTCAAAACAATTTCAACTTCATATTCAATTTCTAATCAAAATTGAATATTCCACATCATCGATATACAAATGATAATATTTTCAAACGTTATATTTTGAAATTATTTCCTTTTCTATATTCATTCTAAAAACGAATATAATCGATATAAATATCGTTCGCGTCAAAGTGACGCATATCTAACCAACACGGCTTTATATATTTCAATAACTTCGTTATTCTATTCAACAAATGAATATTTTCTTCAACACACGAATATATATTTTTATTTCAACACATGAATATATATTTTTATTCGACACATGAATATTTTATTCTATTCAACGCATGAATATTTTATTCTATTCAATACATGAATATTTTATTCTATTCAACACATGAATTTCCTTTCTATTCAACACATGAATTTCCTTTCTATTCAACACAAGAATTTTCTTTCTATTCAACACATGAATTTTCTTTCTATTCAACACATGAATTTTCTTTTAATATTCCTTATTTTCCAAATTGGAATGAGGCCCAATCAATTACCATATAACGTTAATTATATGGATTCCCTACAATACATGTATATAATAGCAACGATTAATCATCAACCATCATCCAGAGTGCACCACACAACTGCATAAGCATTAAATATAAATAATTAACGCTTACACGGTCTGTCAACCCATCGATTGACATACAACTAAACAATCTGGATTAGTGTACGTCAAATATCATCCCAATACCCGTGTGTGGTTTCAATCAAACAAACACATATTTTATTTGGGAAGTTGGGCGATGTGTAAAATTTATCGTCCCAATCAATATAAGTCAAATCAGTGTACATAAACAAATCGTTCGATTTGTAAATGAATATTTATTTTACTTCAACACATGAATATATTTTTTTATTTCAACACATGAATATATATTTTACTTTAACACGTTAATATATATTTTATTTCAACACATGAATATATATTTTATTTCAACACATGAATATATATTTTTATTTCAACACATGAATATATATTTTACTTCAACACATGAATATATATTTTACTTCAACACGTGAATATATATTTTACTTCAACACATGAATATATATTTTACTTCAACACATGAATATATATTTTACATCAACACATGAATATATATTTTACATCAACACATGAATATATATTTTATTTCAACACATGAGTATATATTTTATTTCAACACATGAGTATATACTTTACTTCAACACATGAATATATACTTTACTTCAACACATGAATATATATTTTATTTCAACACATTAATATATACTTTACTTCAACACATGAATATATATTTTATTTCAACACATGAATATATATTTTATTTCAACACATGAATATATAGTTTACTTCAACACATGAATATATACTTTACTTCAACACATGAATATATAATTTATTTCAACACATGAATATATACTTTATTTCAACACATGAATATATATATTTTATTTCAACACATGAATATATACTTTATTTCAACACATGAATATATATTTTATTTCAACACATGAATATATATTATATTTCAACACATGAATATATATTTTATTTCAACACATGAATATATACTTTACTTCAACACATGAATATATACTTTATTTCAACACATGAATATATATTTTATTTCAACACATGAATATATATTTTATTTCACAACCAACAGTCAATTTTCACAACATAAACAATCAAACAAACAAACCGTCCATGGTATGTGGACGACGGGTGTCGGGTGCTGCTAAGCACCGTCTGCATCCTAGTATATATATTTCAACTAGAAAATAAATTAAAAGTGAGGAGTTCTCACCTTTGGTTCCCACTCTGCCATTCTTTCATTCAAAACGATTTGGATTTTCCAGAAATTCTAACGCAGTCTTTTCTATGTTGTTCATATTAAAATCACATTTTTATTTCAATACTATAAAAATCACACTTTTATTTCACTATATACGTAATAAAAATCAGATTTTTATTTCGTTACATATATAAAAATCATATTTTTATATTCTCTATTATATAAAAATTATATTTTTACTTTCCATTTAAAAATTATATTTTTATAACTCTACTTCCTAGACAAAAATCTTATTTTTATTTTGTTATCCTTATAATATCAATTATATTTTTTTCTCTACATATAATTAAAATTATATTTTTATTCTCTATATATAATAAAAATTATATTTTTACTCTCTATATATAATAAAAACTATATTTTTAATACTCTACTATAATAAAAATTATATTTTAAGCACTCTATCACCCTTTTTAGTTAATTACAGAGTTAATGAAACTAATTACATAAAAAAGTAAAAAATAAAAAGGGAAAAAACTCACTTTGGTCAAGTAGAGGAGGGGGGTCACTGGTAAGCGCGGAGGCAAGGGGGAGAGGCTGAGGTGGCGGAGGCTCGCGTTGTGGTCGAGGAGGTGGCCGGCGCGGTGGCTGTGCTGGCGTCAGGTAGGTGGAAGGGCAACACAGATTTGGGCTCGCGGGTTTTAGTGTTCGAATGGGGGGTTGGAGGACGAGCGTCGGAGGCTAGAGGGGGGCGCCGGAGTTGGGAGGGTGCGGTGGAGGCGAGCGACGGGGGTGGAGGTATTGGCGTCGTCGCCATTTCTCGATCGAAGAAATCGATCTGGAGTGGTTTGAAGAAAATGAGGTTTGGGGGGGTATTTGTAAAGGATTTCATAATTTATATAATTTAATTTATTATTTTCTTTAAAAAGTTGACTTCTCATACGAATTCTAAACGAGGCCCAACGACTGTCACCCCTAGCCAATTACCCCTATTCCGAGCACAATAAGATATGTTCTGCAAGATGATTCGACCGTTTTGATCAGTTTTTATTCAAATTAAAATATTAATCAGTATATATTCAACTTGAACACACATTCTAACTTACCGAGGCCACATACTCACTCAAAAAATTCCTGAAAAATATTTTCTAGCTTCGTTTTGATGATACGGTCCTAACAAAACTAATTTCGTCAAATTTGAAGACCATTTGAAAAATGGCCATTTTCTGGTCAATCGAAATTGACTGAAACTGTCAAAACATGTTTAACTTCGCCATGCGCACATATAGATTCAGAAAATTATGAATTTTGAAACCTAGCAATAATTTGACATCACAGATCCAACAAAAGTGGTTTCGTCGAAAACCGAGGTCATTTGCAAAATTTCTATTTTTAAGGGCCAGAATTCCATAGCGACTATTCTGAATTTTCAACTGGGAATATCTTTTGATTCCCGCTATGAAATTTTGATTTTTCGGATTCGTTGGAAAGATATTCTCAATTAGATTCTAATATTTTTGGTTTCGCTAAAATCTGGTTTATTTTGAATCCTGTACATTCATTTGAAATTTGAAATCGAATTATCGAACTACCGCGCCATTTTCAATTCCTTTTATAATTATATAAATAAATATTTATATTCAAACGACGATCTATATAAACATATACATTCTAAGTCTATTCAAAATAAATTTCTCGTCATTATTATTTAAAATAATTCGTTTTAAATAATCAAAATTCGCTAAAATTGCCAAAATAAAAATTTTAATTTGGCTCAGATTTCCGGGTTATTACATATATATACTGTTTCAGTGAAAAAAAACCCAAATACTTGACATTTGCATTCTTAATTTCTAGTCATTTTTCTATCTGTTATTCAAAACAAATATATAAATAACCTGGAATCTTAAGACAAAACCAGTATTCGTGAATAAACTTTCCACTTATTTTCTGACTATTGTATGAACACCTATACATACATATATGTTTCTTGATATGGTGATTATAGTTGATTCCTGTGTATGCCTAGATGAAAATCTAAAAACCAGTAAAGTCTGTGACCAAAAGAAGGAAAAACAAGGCCCTGTTTGTCAAACTAACAAACATCTAGGAAAAAAATCAGTTCCTTAGAAACCAGAAGGTGTCATGACATGAGTCCAACTTGAAAATTTCTGCAAAAGCCCCTAGCCTATATTAGAAATAGTTGGAGATTTATTTCTAAATAAATGTTCTTACATTTTTGATTATACAGTATAAAGTTAATTTTATCATCAAATTTTGGTAAATAGATTTCACTACCTTAACCTATGTACTTCATCATGATTTTTAACACCAAGATCATGATCTTTAGTGTGATATAATTTATGTTTGAGTTAAATATTAGTTATTGGTTTAAAAATCAAGATCTAGAATACATGTTAATGATTCGTAAAACTGTTTTTGGGGGAGCAGTACGAGGGGTAGACGAAGAGGTAGGTGGAGTTTGAAGAACTCTGGTGGTCGGAGATGAATAGGGAAGGTGATTTCAGGGTTCTGAGGGCTGTTCGGTAGTTGAGGGTTCGAACTGTGTGTGTGGGATCTAGGGTTGATCGAGTGCAACAATACTGGGTAGGAGGGAGCGGATGGATGGGGGCTTTGATGCGGCTGAAGTGACGGTTTGTCCAGTGAACGAAGTTGGCTTGGGGAGCAAGATTCGTGGTTGCGAGCTGGTACGACATTAGGGGTTTTAAATTCTAGAATTGTGTTGAACAGCTAAAATCCGATACAGGGGTTTGTGGAGACACTGAGTGATGATGTTGGCTTCAGGATGCGAAGCATGGTTTGTGGCAATAAACGGAGCGTGGTTGTGGCGAGGGGAGGAGGTGTGTACATGCACAAGTGCACGTTGTGCACCGTGAAGGCAGGAGGCAAAAAAAAAAAAAATAACTGTGGAAGGAAATAAAAGTACAAGGTAAGAACAACAGAAAGAAAGAGAAACATAAGAGGTAAAGGGATTGGGGAAGCTATAATTTGGTGTTGTGGAAATGTTTTGCGTGTAAAATGAAGATGCATGGCCTAGTTTTGGGCCATTGGCTTTGACCCAGTTAAAAAAATTGTTTTAAACTTAATTTAAAAGTTTAAACAAGTTCAAAAAATGAAATTGTAATTGAATATATTTTTAGGTGTGCATTTGTCGAGTTGATCAGTAATGTGTATTTACATAAGCAATTCAACATAAATGACGATGAGTTGAATTTAAATTAATTTATTAATGGTATTTATCTTCATTTATATTCAAATAAATGTAAATTTTGTCGTTGGACTGAATTAACAAAATCAGGTAATAATATATCAGTAATAATATATAAATTTGGTAAACTCTGAATTTGGTTGTTCAATGAATTAATTAATTTATTTAAGTTATGTTTAATCACGTTAATCGTAATCATATTGACAACTGCAAGTAGAAATAAATACCGTTCCCCTATGTATATTTGATTTGACTGAATTATTTGAACACCCTGCCAATAGAAATAAACATCGTTCTGTTGTTATATTAGTTTGACATATGTTACCAATATATATATATATATATATATATATATATATATGTGTGTGTGTGTGTGTCATTGAGTATTTACATTATCAATGGATAATGTTGAACTGTATTTACATGGTTGTTTGTGTAAATTTATTTAACGACTTGAATATCATCTATTAAGAGAACCGTTATGTACCATTGGGACTGCTAAGTTATATTTCTGTTAAGTAAGTCAGAAATTATCTTAAATTTGTTAACAGTTGGAATAATTGTTTAAAGAAACAATTAAAGATGATTATTTTAAATTAATTAGATTATTGAGGATTAACTGTAACTAGTCAATCAGATTTATTCCAGGTTGATTTAAATCAACCATTTTAAGTAGAAATAGACCATTAAATTAATTAATTTCCAATTAATTTAATAGATTAGGTTTTAACAAATAATTTTTGAACATAGAAATACTTTTATTAAAGTTAATTAATATTTTAATAAGTGGATTATGGCTAGATAATTGTGCTGTTAAATAGAAAAGTTAATATTAGATAAGTTATTAAATAAAAATGTTTTAAACTTAATTAAATATTAATTAAGTAAAAGTTAAAGGTAATTGAATTATAAATGGGTAAAGGGATTAAGTCATTTATTTCCCTTGACTTATATTCAAGTTAACTTGATGAATAATTTCAAAATAACAACGTTGTTTGAAACGGTTTGAAAATCAAATTGGTTTATAAACTCTGTTTGGTCAAATATTTTGGATATCAAACTTCTACGTATCTTGGCAATAAAAAAATGATTTCAATTCAAGGTCTGAGAGGTAATTAAAATACCCCAACTTGAATGATTTCACCATTATCTGATAGGTAGTATTAGTTTGTATTAGAAATGAGTGTTAGAGTTAGATATCGCTTCAGCTATGAACGTATATTCAAGAGTGAGGTTATCGCGTAAGTTTTTATTATAAGAATGTTCTAAGCTAAGTAATACTTATGTTTTCAAATAAGTATGAACAAGTTGATATTTGAAATTTAAAAATTAAAAGATTATTTAAATAAAGCTTTGCAGATCCAATGGAAATAAATCTATTCATTTATTTTATATTTGATAGTTAAATCATTGACTATCAAATCTTGACCTTTTACGTGATCGATTTGAAGAGTCCGGAATTTGTTCCACTTTGATTCGATTTGTACGTTTCAAGTCAGAAATTATTGAAGATGTAGTTTATGCAAGGGTTGTTCTATTTACAGAGTAGTGCCTTCGGTTTGTCCAGTCCCAGGACAACTTGTATGGACGAATGTTTGACAGAGTATACCTAACAGATCGCGTAAGTTGATCTCTTCAAAACTATGTTTGGTGGCGGAGGAATTCGTTTCTCTTAGCTTTTTACTTGTGGTTTTGGGGAAACCAATTTGTGGTTTGTCAGGTTTGATATATGACATTCAAAGTAAATAAAGATGTGTTGTTACAAATGGTAGGTTCTGACCTCAAGCCTCACAACCGGAAAATGACAAAAATCGGGCACGCAACATGGTTATGTGGGTCGCTTCCATTAGGGTGTATTGTCACCTATCTAGAGAATATTCATATTTGTTTCTTTTTTCGCTTCTGTATCTTCGGATAACGGTTATGTGGGTCCAACCGTTTGTGACAATACACTCGATACACTCAAGAGAAATGAATGGTCGGTCATGTGTGGGCCGGGTTGCAAGACGTTCTTGTTGAACCCAGTGTATTCCCCTCTAGAGATACACTATCGGAAGGTGGTTCCATACCTTGTCATAGTTGGAAATCCGTTGCCCAATAAGTGCCTGCGGGTTTGTTTGTATACTATATATGTGGAGCGTGAGATGCAAGCATTCCGCTAGATTGCTATTTATTTGTATTTAGATACTATCATAATATCAGACGAATATTGTTTTCAAAGAATGCTTTGGTTATCATAAGGTAAAAACCATTCATATTTATGTGTGGATTGGTCTTACGATTATCTTTTCTTTCAAAAGGTTTTGAAAGTTAAAATCAGTCTGTTTTAAAATCATTTACTCACACCAGTCTCATGACTGACCTAGAGTTATTTTTTCTATGTTTTCCCTAAACTCTTGGGTGCCCACATTTGTACGGGAAGTCAAGTAGTTCAGGATTTTACAGATTTTCTGGAGGAGCTTAGAGCAGGAGGCTTCAATGTTAGATATATAAAGTTTATTTCCACTGTATTGTGTATGTTTTATACTCTGATAATGTATGTAAGTTCAAATCCAGTTTGTATTTCAAAAGTGATTATATATCTATTATATTTATTCGTTCCGCTGTGAGATTCATGTTTACTCTGATTCTGTGTTGTGTTCTTCTTGCCTTCTATTCTAACTTTTCTATCTCATCTATTATCACCCTCTAATTTCTTTCTTCGACATCTGGGTTTTTGTATTATTTGGGTTGGACTTGTGTAGTATTTGGTCAACTCAAACAGTACTGAAATCTGCATCGTTACAAATAATGAAATTGAGAATTGTGATAACATAGTCTTGAACAACACTCAAAAATTAATTTTCACGATTGCAACCGAGTTTATATACAATAACGAATTTTTGGACAATTACACTGATAAATTTGTGGAACACATAAATCATTTTGGAAACATTATTTTTGTAGGAAAACTTCGGGTTAGGATGACACTGGACATTTATCTGCTGGACTATAAATCTAGGTATAAAGATGAGATGGTTTTAAAAAACCTTTACTTATTAGAAAATATTCCTAGACATAGTGGGAATGGGATTCATCGGGTAAGAACCAAGTGTGGGGGAAAAGTTAGTGGTATTCTTTGCGTCGCATGCATCGCAAACACATATATCATTGTACATATAATCCATTCTTGCATATAGTCAGACTGCATTTCATTCTACGAATAATTTTGCATCTCATCCATCTGCGGGTGTTATCTTTCACATTTAGAAAACGTGTTTACAGTGTGTACACTGTTTTGAACAAGTGGGGGGGGGGGGAGTCTGCATTGCATTCTTTTCATTTTTCTTTAATTTTTTCTTTCTTTTCACAACACCAGAAAAGGGGTTTTGTAACAGTTATTACCGTTACTACTTAATTTTGTAACAGTTATAACCATTACTACACCATACATGACAAACTATTGTCACGAATATTGTAACGGTTATAACCGTTATAAAGTGTGTATATTATAACGGTTATTACTATTACAAAATTATGATTCTATCACACTTATAACCGCCGGCAGTGAAAAAATTATAACACTTGTAACTGTTATAAAATCTATTTTTTTAACAGTAATTACTATTACAAATATCAAATATGTAACAGTTATTATTGTTAGTGTACAAAACTGATTATTTCATACAATAAATTTAATAACAGTTAAAACTGTTACAAACATGAATATTATACCAGACCTACAATAGGTAATTCCTTTAAACAAGTAACAATCATAATATGCTTCAACTAATTTCATAAAGCATATACCAATAAGAATATACAACGTATGATATATAACAATATCTTAAAGCAAATACAACAACTTATCACAAGTTGTATCCTAAAGCAAATTCCATTTCTACAAACATAAAACTATCACAATTTAACATACAACCATTCATTATCCAAAATAAATATCAAATAACAACTAAGCATCATGATTTAACATACATCATAACGCATATGCAATGGTGCACGCACCTGCTATCAACACATACCCATAAAGCTTTCCCATTGTTCCACATGCTTGAATAAGGGCAGTACCAACAACCAAAACATTATCTTTAAAATCCAACCATCTAGTTCAGATTCATAAAATAAAATAACCAATAAAAATGAAGACATACCACATGTCTAGACTTGAGTTTTTCTGCAACATTTATCATGCTAACAATATTTGATAAGTTGAAAGGATGTTGACCTTCCTGAACAGGAACATTTTAGAAGACAATCCGCTTCCATACAAGAACATCACTACACGTTGACCAGCCAGACTGCTATTTTTGTTGTGAAGAATAGATACAAAGGCTGCATAAAGGGAAGCAATGTACATGTTTCCTACTTGTTTTGGTACCATGTAGCTAGTTCAACCTTCTCACTTGGCGACTCGTTGACATACCTAAATATAGTATACACACTGTATCATACAGATCACATGGAAATACTATATTCATAGATTTGTCCATCTAATTCTAATATGCTATATACCTTTTCAAGGTCACGGTTCTGATAGCTTTCTTCCGTAGACAAAGTTGAAAATGGCTCTAGCATTTCACTAGCATCCTTCGAGACCAAACCGCATGCAAATAATGTACCATGCTTGAATTTTGTATAGAATATTTTTTTTCTTTTTGAACATACAAATCAACTTTAGTGACTAACATATTTATGATAAAATAACACTGCATCATGCATATTTCAAAAGAAGAATATGTTGACTCTAACTTGGCCTTAATGTCTGACTCATAAAAAAAATGTAAAATATTATATGATAATTAAACATAGAAATTATTAAGATAGGTACTAACTTACCTATACATTGATATAATAAGATCAATACTAAGGTAAAAACCAACAAAAAGAAGACGATGCTTAATGTAGCTTTCGTTCGTTCGGTTGTTTGGGTATTTTTTCGATGTACCAACGATATGAACCTATGTTCAAAATGCCTACAATATACAATATTATATAAAGTATTAATTCCAGTAGAAATTATACGCCATGTGTTACAGTATTTTAGTAGCCTCATTTTGCCTGCAGCAGGCATTTGACTAAAAAATGGTATTAGACGCTAGCTAAAATTAGGTACCGAACAATACACTTAATTCTAAAGGTACTAATAGTTATTAAGTGCTAATTATTAAACAACAAAATCAAATAGCAGTTTGATAATGTCTAAGCCTAAAGCAAGTTGTTATGTTTCTAAATATTACAGAGGTGGTTGCAACTAGCAAAACTTCCTGACGTGAGACGCCTATCTTGCAATAAAATACAAACATACCATGATCTATGTTACATTATTCATACCTGATTTCATACTGAATCGTCCTTCATAGTAAAATTAATAACATCGGACTAAATATTAATATTAGTTACAACGCCACAAGAATTAGCATACACTTCAGAGAATCCAAGCTAACATATACAAGATACCCAGTTCGCATAAAAAGAAGCCTCCTCTGATATCTGAAATCTAGCATCCACATTGGCCACATAACCAATCTTTTATGAAAGTACTCCTTCCTCTTTTATATTGAAAACAAAGCCAATATCAACAAACCAAGCAGATCATTTGGGATTTCGGGTTAAGAGAATTGTAGGAACGAATGAAATTTGATGCAACCTGTGGAAAGATGAAGCACAAGTAAAAGTTGATAGGAAAACTTCAAAAGGAAGAATCAGAACTTAAGACAGAAAATTTTAGCATATAAATCATTTTTGTAATAAATCTGCAATATGATTTTTTTTTAGTCCAAGAAGCACCAAAGACTACCATAACTTATAGGCAATTTCAAGTACGTACTTATTTTGTCTGAATGGTTTTGAATAAATAACATAAATTGAGGTTTTCAATTCCCTGATGTACATCGAATGCACTGGCAATGGAAACCGAACCCTTGCGAGAGAAGCGACTTTCAAGCTTCAACATCCATGCTAGCATCAATATATCATATTTGAAGCTCCTTGTCTTGCATCAATTGTTAGTAAATTTACATTAGTACATAAAAAAGCTTCAGCACCATATACTAGAATAACACCCTCCCTAAATAAGGTTGTATTTTAACATATTATTTTTATTTATGTCAAAAAATTACCAAGTCATCAAGCATTCTAAAATGTCATATTATTATTTATTTATGTCAAAAAGTTTACCAAGTATTCTAGAGTGTCGATGATAATAAAAATGAAAGAAAAACAGAGGAATGTACCTTCATCAATATCGCGGAGCACTTTAAGTTTTGCCTCTACATTGTCGATCCATATGATGTGTGTGTTAGGATCACAATTATGATTGTAAAAGGATGGAAGCATGTATATAGCATTTCCAACAGCAGCTGCAACTTCACTGAAGCATATGCAGATGAAAGCAAATCCTCATATAATCCAGTGACCAGTTCAACACGGAAAGCATTTATACGGATTCTTGCTAGCACATTGACATACCAATCATTTGTAAGAACTAATGCAATATTCCTCCTCAATTTGTGCTTTACCAAAGGTCTTTTTAAGCCGATTAAACTCCTCTTCCATCTATAAGATTTGCACGGGATATAAACTCGCTGGTTGTAGTATGTCAAGACTGTCAAAAGATGTTGCTCCAAACATGACCATACATGCCATTCTTTTTATCATGTATGGGTACTTCAACCCTCTGGTTCTACAAAGGTTGTCAAAAAAACTGCCAATCTGCATTCATCTCAACTTCATAGAATATCTTGAAGGCAATAAATCAGAACCCACTTTAAACACTGAGATCCCTTCTTAAAAGAAGTACAAATTTCTTGACAAAGTACAGAGAGATTGGCACCAAGGTGCTGAAGTGATTCTTAGATCGGTCTTTATAGCCTTGGCTACAAACATATGTCTCCTTGATATCTCTAGGAAAATAATTTCTTCCCAACCATCGCAAACAACTGTAGAAAACTTTATGCAAAAGAAAAGCATTAGGGCGAACCAGAAAGGATTGGCTGTGTGGATAAGGTCACCAGCGGCGATTGGACGTGGTGCAAACACGCCCCTTTCAACTGAAGCTGTGGCAGCAACTTGGATTGGAGAAGGTCCAAATTTTCTTAGGTTATTGTTGATGTTGGAGGCAGAAGTGGAGCACAATGAGCGTAAGGAGCAGAGTATGATAACGCCATGTCTGCGACAAATGTTAGCTCGGGTGGCTATGGGCATACTAGGCCGCTGTTAGACCAAAATCTGGGCCTAACACCCAAATGCAGATCACAGAATGCAAAAAATGATAAATAAGAGGAGACACACAAAGTTTTTATAGTGGTTCGGCTGTAGATGTAGCCTACGTCCACTTTATAATCTTATTGTTATACTGAAATATTACAAGAATCAGTTATATGCAGACACACAATCCGTGTGTTAATTGAGATTACAAGAGGAGAATTTATGTGTAGAAAGGTGCAAAGTCCTTGCAATCGGCAATGGCAGAGGCTGTCTAGATGTAGGAGAGAGTCTCAGCCAAAAAGTCAGAGAGTATCCCTTAAAAATTCCATGTGGAGTTGTATTTATAGTTGTAGGAGAGCTTCTGGGAAGACCGGTCGTAATGGGGTACGTGGCACCCGATCCGAAAAAGTAGGAGCAAGATGTGGCATGAGAACATGTCAAAACAGTGCGTGTGTCAGCAGGTGCAAGGGTTGGTTCGTGGTCATGGGATCGGATCGTGATATGGGCTCCACGAACCGAGGTCTGATCGTGAGCTGTATGGTGAAGCTGGTGTGTCACGAGCAGGTCGTGATCAGGAGGTGTACCACGAACGGGTCGTGGTCTGAGGGTGTGCCACGATCCGAGGGGGAGCGATCCAATGAAGGGCGAACCGAGGGTGCACCACGAGCCAGAGAGGATGCACGAGCTGTACTCCGATCGTGTGACGCTTCGTCGCTTTATCCAGGAAATTGCCAGATTACACCCATTCACGGAAACGGGCGTAACTTTCAAACCGTAAGTCCGATTGAGCCAAAACCAAAGCTTAAACTGAAGCTAATTCAGAGATCTACAAGAGTTACAGAGCTCAACTCCGTAATTATTGTTTTCGGGCCTAAAAAAGGTCGTCTGATAGGAGTTTCGGGCCTTTCTTTGTTCGAGATGCGACTTTGACCAAATCGTTGCCTATCTTCTGATGTTGTTCTCCATATCCGAGCGCGTTGCTATCCAGATATTCAGTGTGACAACTTTTACCAAAAAGTGTGTCAACAGCCGCCGTTTAAACTGACCCGGAGATGAAACTATGAAATGTGCGATATGATAGAAAATATGAGAAATAGTTAAAAAAGAACGCAGCATGCTTCGGTTTCAACTTGCATGAACTATGTATTCATGGTAATCGGTGGTAAGCATGACACTAACAGCGCCATAAGTAGCCTTTTGTATAATTGTGAAGCACTCTTTTTTAGTAACCATTGGTATGTTCACTGATTTATTTAACTCAGATTTATCTTCTTGTCCTAATTATTTTGTGTATTCGACCTTTTTTTGGCAAGACCAACCGGTTTTTATAGTGATCCGTAACACTAAGTATTCTACCTTTTGTTAAACAATAAATGCATTTATCATAGGACTTACGACAATGATTGACTTGTATACAAAAAATATAAAATAACGGATACACTAAAACTAATATTTTACCTCTTCAAAAATCAAATCATGACAAACTAAAGGATGGCTATTCATATAAATCACAATATTGATTTTCATACCTTATGGTAAACTTGTACAAGAAAAGATGCAATTCGACTAACTTCCTTTTCATCAATATGAATTGTTTGCGAGAAGCTTTGCGTTTAACCTGCTTCGATTGAACACAACACGTAATAGCAAACAACAAAATAAGAACATAAATATATTGAAAAGAGTAAGGTGAGACTGATGTCAATACATGTAATTTATGGGAGAGGAGCTGTAGAAGGAAGGCGTATTATGTTAGTGGACTAATTTTTCATTAAAAAGATGGTAAGTTCCATTGAAGGATAAATGATATGATAAAAATTTCATAGTATGATACATGTATATACATCTAACTGTAACATATAGACAAACGTGTCACCTAAAATAATATAAACATACAAGAAAATTTTGAATTATCATAAAATAATTGTTCTAAATGGATAAACAAAGCAAGGAAAGTCAATTCATGTGCATAAACAAATCAGAGAATAAAAGGTTCACAAATAACCAGAAATGAGAGGATTAAAAATTTAAGAGAGCCACATCATTGTGATAATGAGAATCCCATTATCAGATGGTCATCCAGTTAATATTAGAGTAAACTGAAATGGGAGGATAGTTAGTTTGAAACTGATAGTGGTATTATGTAGGATGATCATCATAGTAAGATATTGGGAATAACTTTGTCTTGCAAATAATCCATACAAATGGGTTAATAAATTTTAACCAAAATCAAATAACAGTTGACAAACGGAAAACCTAACATGGTTTCACTACCAAATAATATGTAATCTGCTCACCATGAAACCAACTGAATTCATCCAAACACATCGCAAACACAATCAGCATGTAAAATGACTGAGTTGTGCGCATTAAAGCATTAGTTAAGGGGTTGTGAATGGTAATACCTGACCATCTAAACTCCTATTTTGCAAAAGCTTGTACATACAGTCATATTTGCTCCACATCTAATCAGTCAACTGAAACAGATGTTAAACTGCAAGAGACAGTCAGCGTAATAAAATGTTTGTGGATTTTTTTTAAAGAAAAATTGTAATTAAACAATTACTGACTTGTTTGATTTGATAAAAAAGCGGTCAACAAATATAACTTCATATGCTTATAAATAACAAAAAAAAATATCTCAAAAGCTTCCTTACTTGTGATGCGCACTAGCTACTTTATGAACTTATCATCATCCAAACCTTGGTGTATAAGAATAAGAGCTTTTCTACCTTACTTCTCCTACCCTTTTTTCCTTGTGTTTTGGGAATAGCAGGGTAATATCGATCGGTCTCTTATACTAATCTTCCAAGATACCACACACATTTTTTAATCTTACCACTGTCTTTAAGCATATACCCTTTCCGGAGTATAGGCATTCAAAAGAAGTCATGTAACCAAACAAACAGGTAGAAAGTAAAAAAGGGAATAGGTTAATTTTTTATCTAGATATATGCATAGGAAATAACTAACACATCTAAATGAAAAAACTGTATTAAGTTCTAGAAAATGAATATGAACAATACGATTTGGGGATGGAAAGAAGATTAAACCAGGGGCCAGTTTGGTTTAGTTTTGAATTTTGAGTTTTGTGTTTCTAGTTTTCATTCAAAAATAAGAGAAGAGCAATAAGCTTAACAAGAGCAACCTTATATTAAGACAAGATTAAGAAAGCGTAGAGAAAATGTTCATAGTTAACCAAAACATAGAAAGATACTAAGTCAAAGCTGCAAATCATTCCAAATAAAGAAGGCAGTCTATGCAGCTAGACAAAACGGTCGCGTGTATCCAAACAACAACCTTGACAACTCAACAAATTTAAACCCAATCGCCTTTCCTATACCACCCATATCATAACTTAGTAATGCCCCTATCACATCTACAATGTTAATACGTAAGGAATCCCTAACACCTCCACCCTCCCCCCTCCCCCCCCCCCCCTCCCCCCCCCCCCAACTTTTAACTCCACCAACTCAACATTATCAATCCCGTGCAATCCATGAAATCCAAAAACCCATTCTACACCCAAAATTTTTTGGTCTCTTAAGACAACTCCCAGATGCCTATTGAGATTATCAACGACCTGTTTTAGATGAGAAAACCCAGAGCTCTTTGAATGTGCTAGCTAGATAACTCATGTTCATCATGCAGATTACTTTCGTACTCAGACGAAGATAAGCAAATCGAAACCCAGTCACCCTTTTACCAACCAGCCTTCTCCCAAGTTCTAATCTCCTCTCAAGTTTTAGTCATATTAACATACGACCAAATAATATATGATTAAATATTTATATTTAATTAACAATAATATAAATATTTATATTTAATAATAATATAAATATTGATATATTGTTAAATACACAATACACAATAATATGATGTATGTATTTATACATACGATTTTAGCCCTGTGAATTTTAACACACAATTCCTTGTTTTATTTTTTTAATAAAAATGAGCTCTTAGTTTCTATAATAATGGAACCACGAAAACGTCATAGAAATGTCTCAAGATCTATACGAAATTATACAAAAGACCTTGAATTCACAAGATTACTTTCATAAATTCTTGAGAAAACTTCCTTCGATCATCTAGATCATGGAGAAAGCGGAATTATTTAACTCTAACCCTAGATTTAACTACGCCGAGAAGTCAAACAATTCCAAAAAAATAAAAAGGAAACAACACAAATTCATACAACAATTAGAAAGGTAATGAATAAAGAAAAAATAAAATTACCGGAGCAATTGAATGGATGAGGAGGAGGCTGGAAGAACATAGCAGATGCAATCAAAGATACGACGTCGGCGGTGTGAGAAGCAATATCCAGTAATCCTAGGCAGTGACTTTGAAAGATTGGGGGAGCAAAGTGTTGAGCGGCTATAACGAAAAAGAAAAGAAAGGCCAGAAACAAGACTTAGAGGCCCGAAAATCCGTACCAATTTGAGCTGACTAATATCCTACACATTCAACTCAAAGTGCACGAAAGTTTAGATCATTAATAGAAAGAAATTAGAGGATAAGATAGAAAAGATAGAACTAATATAATAGAAGAAGAAGAACATCAGAATCAGAGTAAACATGAATCTCACAGCGGAACGAATAAAATGTATTATACAACTTAACTTTGAATTACAAAATTGTATTGTATATACATACCATATATCAGAGTACAATACAATAATCTCTAAATACTAACGGTGAAGCCTTCTGCTTTGAGCTCCTCGAAGTGTATCTGTAAAAGCCTGAAACACTTGACTACCCATACAAATTTGGGCACCCAAGAGTTTAGGGAAAATACAAACAAAATAAACTCTGGGTCAATCATGGGACTGGTGTGAGTAAACTCCAACCATACTGTTTAACTTTGAAAATCCTTTTGAAACAAAAGGATAATAGTAAGACCAGCCCACACATAAACATGGACAGTTTTTACCTTACTATAACCCAAAATATTTTGATATCAAAATCCAGTGATATTACAATAATGTCTAAACAAATAAATATTCAAGTAGCAAAATGCTTGCATCTCACGCTCCACACACACACACACACATATATATATATATATATATTATAAAATCATAAACCGCAGGGCTCTTATTGGAGATTGGATTCCAACAGACAAGGTATGGGATCACCTTCCGATCAGTGTACTCTAGAGGGTATACACCTGGGTTCAACAAGAATGTCTTGCAACCCGGCTACACATGACCGACCACTCATTTAGCTTGAGTGTATCGAATATATTGTCACCCGTGGTTGTTGGCCATCCAACCGTAATCCGAAGATACAGAATCGAAAAGAAGAACAAATATGAATTTTCTCTAGATCGATGACAATACACCCTCCTTGGGTATGACCCAACTAGCCATGTTGCCCGCCCGATTTCTGTCATTTCCCGGTTATGAGTCTAGAGGCTACGTCTATCTTCAGAACATCTGATCACCATTCACTTTGAATGTCACATCGTCAAACCCGTCAATTCACTAATCGATTTCCATACATATCACGGGTATAAAAAGCTAAGAGGAACGAATTCCTCCGCCACCAGACGTAATACTTTTAAGAGATCAATCGTGCGTAATTTGTTAGGTATACTCTGTTAAACACTCGTCCATACAAGTTGTCCTGGGACTGGACAAATAGAAAACACCATTCTAGAACAGAACGACCCTTGCATTTCATTTTGTCTTCAATCGTCATCAACATAATTTAATTCGCAGCGTCCATGCCTATACGGAGTAGTTTTCGGATAATATATCCAACCGGTCTCTTCGTATTGACAACGATGGTCAAAACACTTCGATAGTCGGTTATTTAACTATCGAAGTAAAAACAAACATTCATTTAAATGCACACTAAACATCACACAACCACGGGCACTTTTTATTTAACATTTATTTTCATTATTCAAATTCCCAATCTTACCAGATATTTCTCAAACCCTGTTTTAGTCTTTTCATATTTCTTGGGAAACATTCCCAACTATTATAAACTCTTACTCTCCCATGTTCCAAAAAATATAAGTTATTAATGTTCGAAACATTTCCGTTCTTTTCACATTCCTTATTTTCTACACTTGGATAATATACCCTATCTACATTGGAAAAATATTTCCAATTTCATTATAAATATTTTAATCTGCTAACCGTTCACTTTTAAAACATTATTCACTTTAAAATGTGAATATCATCCCTATTATAGAAATCTGAACATCTTTATCAAATAACTCTTTATTCGAGTAATAAATACCCTTATCTTGTTTACCGAAATCTCTTTCATAATTTTATATTTCCATTCCTCGTTATAGACTCTGTTTCTAAGTCAACTTCTTGTTAAATCAATAACTAAATATTGATTACATATCCTATTATAATTTATTGGTTTAAACTAAATATTAACTATTCTATCAGATTATAATTCCTAACATAATTTACTTTAATACATTCAACATCATCGAATTATTAATCCAATCCCTAATAATGTTATTTAGTTATAATCATATTCCAAACATCGAAATGATGTTATCGTTTTCTGAAACAATTCTCCAATTTCTCCTTCAAAACTCATTCTAATATTTCTTTGGATAAACATCGTTACCTATTACTTTAGAATAAGTGAATTTCAAACCAAACTGTTTACATTCCCTAGAGATAATGTTGAATATAAATATCATGCTTAAGTTTTCTTAACAACATTACTTTATCGTTATAGTTCAAAAACTTGCAATACGCTGCCATATTCCTTTTATACTAATCTCAACATCACAGTTACGCTTAAGCCTGGTTAACAATGTTATTTTATCGTTATAGATCAAAAACTTGCAATACGCTGCTATATTCCACTTTATAAGTAATCTCGACATCACTTTCTGTTACAAACTAATAACATCCCTTGATAATAGCGAAGTCGTTCAAGTTGGGGTATTTTATTTACCTCTCAGACCTTGGTCGACAACGTTCTTATCTTAGAATAGATATACGTCCGTAACTCTAAACTCCTTATTATTTATAATATACATAAAATCGTATTTCCTTGTTTTATTTTGGAATATGGCTTTATAACACCATATTCATACTTTGAAATCTCCAATGATTATGATTATTTATATTAAACATTAATTCTTCTCTTCAACTTCGTTCTACAGTTCTATTTATAACTTCTTTACCAAGATCCGTTAACGTTCTTTGTTTTCTGATGTCTTGCTTTTCTTTGAATCATTATACTTAATTCAAGTAACATCTCATTATAAACTCAATTCCATCTTAAATGGATTCCATTTAAGAAACAATTATTTAAATTAAATAATAATTTACTTCACCGTTTCGAAAGTAAAATAGTTTACTACGTTATTAATCTAAGATAAATTATTTGCTTACTTTAATCAAACAATACTTGTTATACTAATAATTATTTAAACTTTATTAATTAAAAAGGTAATTAATACGAAGCCTTACTACTTTTTAAACAAATAATTTCCAAGTTATTATCATTAGATTAATTTAAGACCCATTTAATCTAATAATCATTTTCTAATAAAACAGTTGATTTAGCCAACTTCATACCAACAGTTAATTTGTTTACTGATCTTAATTACTCTGTACCATTTGATTAATATAATTAATCTAATGACATTTCTAAATGGTTTGTTTTAATTTAATTATCCAAATATTTCCTCGCAGGATAATTTTGGTTTTATAACCTTATTTAAATGTCAAACAATCGTTTGCATTTACTTTATAAAAACGAACTATAAAATACCAGTTTTTAATAGAACTTCTATTACAGTTTAGAACTTCGCTTTAATTATAAAAATATAACTTTAATAATTAACTCCGTTGATTTGCCTGATGGCCAATCAATTTCTTAATCAAACGATGGATTTATGGCCAGTTGCTCCACTTTCTTAATCGATATCGTGTATTGATTTAATCAATATCCATATAGGGTTTAAATGTCATTTGGGTTCAAACAGTGCTTATATAAATAATATAAAACCAATATTATAGATAAATATTGTGGAATCCGGTTGGATTCCTCCAACGGGTTTCCTGCATCCACAGATGTTAGTCCATATAATGTACACAAATTTCATACTAGGGAATCTTATAACCGATGGAATCAGTGTCCAATTCGTGATGTGTATATATGCAATGATATATATATATATATATATATATATATATTTCAACCAATTTAATTGTAATCTTCCTAATCGACCATCACACAACATTCAATCAGCATTGAAATATAATTATAATATTTTAAAATGGATCAGAGTTAGTGAATTTACTCACCTTCGCGCGTTTACCGTTAAATAACGACTTGCGTTAGGAGACCGGATCAGACGTTTTATCCTGCTATAATTTCTAGCGAGCTCCAAATGGTTCCGATCTATCTTCATAACGCAGCTTGCTTCCGTACAGTTCCGACGTGATGGGCCGTTCGTACTTCCGACTGCATATACGCCTGTCCGACCCAATATAAAACAGTACTTCATCATCATCTTGTTTCAACATTTAAAACCATCGGCCCACCTTCAACCAGCTAGCATTACTACAGTGGACCCCCCCCCCCCCGTTCAACACGCAGGCCCTCACCACTTCGCCAAACCATGTCTCTCTATTCACTTGCTTACACACCTTCCATGCAAGCAGCCCATAACTAACTAAGGCGCCCCCTTTCCGATCATTTCTTATATGTATTTTGTTCTTCATGACACCTTTCTTTTTGATGCAACACCCTCTGTAATCATCGCGTCCCACTATTTTTAAAACCTCATCCCAAACGTGTACTGCTACTCTGAAATGAACCCCTCCACCGTTTAAACCATCCCCCTTAATTTCCTTTTGAACAACAACAACTCTTCTAATTCAAACACTCCATCTTCTCAGCATATTCACGTTTCCAGTAAACCCGTGGTGCAAATCTATTTATCCCAAATCCTACTCTAGCCCAAAAATCTCAACCACCACTATTTAATGTACAGGGACCTCCCTATACAAGCTGTAAGCCCAGTATTTTGTTTCTACCCGTCCCATGCGTTACTCTCCTATTTTCCACGTGCCTTCTACCACTCTTTCACCAGTATGTATGTTCTCTCCCATCATATAGTTTTACCCCATCTCCACGGTATTTCCACCACTTCACGGCTCTGCAAACCATCCGCCTCTTTCATACTCCATCTCGCACACATGCCCCATGCAACTCTCACCTTTCACCTCTACTCTCAAACACCTCCAGCTCACATACAATCTCCTTCTTCCCTATACCAAACGTGCGCAGCTTGATCAACATTCGGATCGCGGCTTTCAGGTGTTTGTCCATGCGTTATATGGTAGGTGACCGATATAAATATTTACGTAATTCGAGAAAATGTTGCAGAAAGGTTTGGTACTTCATCATGAACCTCAAAAATTCCAGATCTTGGCATAACAATTGTTATCAATGCTACAAGCTCAAATGCTTGTCTCCAAACTTGAAATGATGCCTGTATACTTCATGGTTTTCAAAACCCGTAGGCATGCTGTAGCGGAAAAAAAGACCAAACCAACTATGCTTAAACTCATAAATAACCAGCTCGTAACGAGGAGGAGTACTCGTGAAGATCAGAAGTATCGGTTTCATATATATAGACATTTGAATGTAAAACCATTTATTTGTGTTTTTACTCCATTTTCAAAGCTTGGTTTTCATTTTGGTTTGCTGTTGATTGTTGTTTTTTTCACTGAATGCCCAAAAGATGAATACCTTTGCATGTTTTAATATGTTGCAGAACCTTAGCAACCAAGGTATAGATGTTTAGAATAGCTAGTTGGCTATTACTTAAGTGTAACGTAAAAAGTTAGTCACCATACCTACTTTGTAGCATGTAAAAGCTATTTCAGGGTTATTGTACATTTCTTCACAGGTAATAAAAAGATCTTTATCTATTGTCTTTTCTTATCTATGTGTATAGGGCATGGTGCGGTATTAAATTGGATGTGGTGGTTACGTTCATAGGGGAAGGCTGTATCAGTGTATTGTTCCATCCTAGGTTGATGTAAATTTGGAGCTTATATTTCCAAAGCATAGTACCTTGTATTTCTTCCATCCGCATGGAGGCAAGCATGTCGGCATGGTATAGTAAACTTAGGGTAGGTTGATATTTTTGTCTGATAATTTATTTTAAGTATTATCCTTTTGTCTTGTATTACTTGTGAGTGCATTGGTTTTAATATATACATCCTTTTAATTGTTTTAAAGATTGGTTTACCTTGGTTCCTAAAATTACACTTATGTACGGACAGAAGTAAGAGTATAGTCGTACTCAATGAGGTGTCCCAGTCCCAAAAATATAATAATATCAGTCGGTTAACTCGTATTGTGAAACCCCAAAATGTTGGTATAGGGTGCACAATACTCCAAATAAAAAGTTGCGTATTAAATTAATTAAAAATTACAGTAAAATTCGAAAAATCAAATTATCACCATGTAAAGAATTTTGTCTAAATTCGAATCCAGTATGCAGTTATATCAAATAAACCGTTACGGTCGATAAACGATTTCATAGCGACTTTCTGAATATTTGATTTGGGCATATTTTGCCATCCATAACACGAAATCTCGGTTTTTCACTTTCATTAGAAAAATACTATTTTATAGATTCTATCGTTTCTTGTTTCGTAGAAATCTGATTAATAATGGATCATGTACAGTCAGTTGAAGTTCAGAACGTTAAATTACGAACTTCTGCGATATTAAGGGCTCGATTATATTTAATATTTTTTTATACGTTCAACTCCTTTTTAATTAATATATAAATCCACTTATACTACGAATTTAATATTTAAACTGATTTAATATTCAACTACAAACCGATAAAATTGCGGGACGTTACATTCTTTCCCCCTTAAAAGAATTTCGTCCCCAAAATTACTAAGGTAGAAAAATGCCACAATCCTTATTATACCCAGGTTAGCAATCCTTTATTTATCTTCAATTTCAACTGAACTACTTTATTTTCAATTTGAAATATTAATTCCTTTTTAACGAATATTTTCACAAATTCTGAAAATTTCCTAACAGCTTAAATTTTCGGAGAATTTCGCCAGTATACTACTACAACTTGCTGCTCTGGGCATTTTCCAATTCAACAGAAAATCAAACAGCCAAATAACTTACCAAAAATAGTTTATACATCTCATACACGAATATAATATAACTTATACCTTTTTGTTGGCATTTAACTCTATCTTTGCCATTTGCTATCACTCTAACATATATCCAAGCATCCTTGGTTGATCTCCCATCAACCCATTCTCAAACCAATCTTTCGCTTTTACTAAGTCAAATTTCTATTTCAAATCCAATTCCATTTACTGATTTATTTCTCAAATTAGTTATCTTCATCTCCAAATTCAAAATTCGATTCTTATTCTCCGAGAATCAATTCATTTCAATAACTGGAATCTCCAATATTTCTCTTTTACAATTCCCATTCTGGATTGTTCCAAATTCAGTATAATTTTGTTTATCTTAGTTTAAGTTCCATTTTTGCCATTTCAAGTCCATAAGTTAAATCTTTATTTCAGAATTCAAATTCCTGGTATTTATTTCAAATCAGTTTGAAATCATATATTGTTCAAAACATTTGAATTTCTCACAACTTGTTTTCTCAAAACACTTCAAAAACAAAATCTTTTGGTAGTAATCCATCACTCCGAAACTCGAAAATGACACTGATGATGTGGCTAGCATCATCAGAATTAATTTCCAATGGTAGAAGTGAGTTCAAAATTCATTTTAAAACATTTCCTTTTTGAATTTTACTTCAAAATATACTTTTCAGCACTTGGAAAACATTTCCAAATTTCCCCAGGATTTTTAAATTTCCATACATTTAATCCAAATATTATTTCCAACTCTTTTCCATAGTTTTGAATTCCCAACCTGATTTAAATTCAGATTTAGTTCATCTGATTTGTATTTTATAGTTACGTGAATTTCGATTGGTTATTTACATAACCAACTCCATTATGATCTTATTCGATTATAATAATGATCACACATTCAATATATTATAATATTACCAAGATATATATTTTTTAATATCAAAATATATTTTGGGTAAGATTGTTTCATTTACCCTCTTTTCAAAACATACCGTGTCAAATTACTCTGTTCAAGAGTTTAGAAACACCTATCTACACAGTTTGCATTACTGTTTCGACCAGAATTCATAAACCACTCGACTGACCGGTCAACACAATATAAAACAGTTTTCATTTTAGTTTACAAATACGCGCTCATATATATACACTAAAACTCAATCTAGGGTATTACTAACCCTATCTCTATCGAGTTACGCCATAGAGCCAAAGAAATCACTTAATCTTCAGCTTTGATACCAACTGTAGAGACCTAAAAATCCATACCAATTTGAGCTGACTAATATCCTACACATTCAACTCAAAGTGCACGAAAGTTCAGATCATTAATAGAAAAAAATTAGAGGATGAGATAGAAAAGATAGAACTAATAGAATAGAAGAAGAAGAAGAACACCAAAACCAGAGTAAATACGAATCTCACAACGGTACGAATAAAATGTATTATATAACATAACTTTGAATTACCAAACTGTATTGTATATACCTACCATATATCAGAGTACAATACATCATATCATAGCGGAAATAATCCCTAAATACTAACAGTGAAGCCTTTTGCTTTGAGCTCCACCAAGTGTATCTGTAAAAGCTTGAAACACTTGATTGCCCATACAAATTTGGGCACCCAAGAGTTTAGGGAAAACACAAACAAAATAAATTTTGGGTCAGTCATGGGACTGGTGTGAGTAAATTCCAACCATACTGCTTAACTTTGAAAATCCTTTTGAAACAAAAGGATAATAGTAAGACCAGCCCACACATAAACATGGACAGTTTTTACCTTACTATAACCCAAAATATTTTGATATCAAAATCCAGTGATATTACAATAATGTCTAAACAAATAAATATCCAAGTAGCAAAGCGCTTGCATCTCACACTCCATATATATATAGTATAAAATCATAAACCACAGGGATCTTATTGGAGATTGGATTCCAACAAACAAGGTATGGGATTACCTTCCGATCAGTGTACTCTAGATGGTATACACCTGGGTTCAACAAGAACGTCTTGCAACCCGGCCACACATGACCGACCACTCATTTAACTTGAGTGTATCGAATATATTGTCATCTACGGTTGTTGGCCATCCAACCTAATCCAAAGATACAAAATCGAAAAGAAGAACAAATATGAATTTTCTCAAGATCAGTGACAATACACCCGGCTTGGGTATGACCCAATTAGCCATGTTGCCCGCCCGATTTCTGTCATTTCCCAGTTGTGAGGCTAGAGGCTATGTCTATCTTCAGAACATATGATCACCATTCACTTTGAATGCCATATCGTCAAACCCGTCAATTCACTAATCGATTTCCAAACATATCACGGGCATAAAAAGCTAAGAGGAACGAATTCCTCCGCCACTAGTCGTAATACTTTTAAGAGATCAATCGTGCGTGATTTGTTAGGTATACTCTGTCAAACACTCGTCCATACAAGTTATACTGGGACTAGACAAACAGAAAACACCATTCTAGAACAGAACGACCCTTGCATTTCACTCCATCTTCAATTGTCATTAGCATAATTTAATTCGCAGCGCCCATGCCAGTACGGAGTGGTTTTCGGATAATATATCCAACCGGTCTCTCCATATTGACAACGATGGTCAAAACACTTCGATAGTCGGTTATTTAACCATCGAAGTAAAAAACAAACATTCATTTAAATGTACACTAAATATCACATAACCACGGGCACTTTTTATTTAACATTTATTTTCATTATTCAAATTCCCATATCTTACCAGATATTTCTCAAACCCTGTTTTAGTTTTTTCATATTTCTTGGGAAACATTCCCAGTTATTATAAACTCTTACTCTCCCATGTTCCAAAAATATAAGTTATTAATGTTTGAAATATTTCCATTCTTTTCACATTCCTTATTTTCTACACTTGTATAATATACCCTATCTACGTTGGAAAAATATTTCCAACTTCATTATAAATATTTAAATCTGCTAACCGTTCAAATTTAAAACCTCATTCATAATGGGAATATCATCCCTATTATAGAGATCTGAACATCTTTATCAAGTTACTCTTTATTTGAGTAATAAATACCCTTATCTTGTTTATCGAAATCTCTTTCATAATTTTATATTCCCATTCCTCGTTATAAACTCTGTTTCTAAGTCAACTTCTTGTTAAATCAATTACTAAATATTGATTACATATCCTATTATAATTCATTGGTTTAAACTAAATATTAACCATCCTATCAGATTATAATTCCTAAAATAATTTACTTTAATACATTTGACATCGTCGAATTATTTTTCTAATCCCTAATAATGTTATTTAGTTATAATCATATTCCAAACATCGAAATGATGTCATTGTTTTCTGAAACGATTCTCCAATTTCTCCTTCTAAACTCATTCTTATATTTCTTTGGATAAACATCGTTACCTATTACTTTAGAATAAGTGAATTTCAAACCAAACTGTTTACATTCCCTAGAGATAATGTTGAATATAAATATCATGCTTAAGTTTTCTTAACAACATTACTTTATCGTCATAGTTCAAAAACTTGCAATACGCTGCCATATTCCTTTTATACTAATCTCAACATCACAGTTACGCTTAAGCCTGGTTAACAATGTTATTTTATCGTTATAGATCAAAAACTTGCAATACGCTGCTATATTCCACTTTATAAGTAATCTCGACATCACTTTCTGTTACAAACTAATAACATCCCTTGATAATAGCGAAGTCGTTCAAGTTGGGGTATTTTATTTACCTCTCAGACCTTGGTCGACAACGTTCTTATCTTAGAATAGATATACGTCCGTAACTCTAAACTCCTTATTATTTATAATATACATAAAATCGTATTTCCTTGTTTTATTTTGGAATATGGCTTTATAACACCATATTCATACTTTGAAATCTCCATTGATTATGATTATTTATATTAAACATTAATTCTTCTCTTCAACTTCGTTCTACAGTTCTATTTATAACTTCTTTACCAAGATCCGTTAACGTTCTTTGTTTTCTGATGTCTTGCTTTTCTTTGAATCATTATACTTAATTCAAGTAACATCTCATTATAAACTCAATTCCATCTTAAATGGATTCCATTTAAGAAACAATTATTTAAATTAAATAATAATTTACTTCACCGTTTCGAAAGTAAAATAGTTTACTACGTTATTAATCTAAGATAAATTATTTGCTTACTTTAATCAAACAATACTTGTTATACTAATAATTATTTAAACTTTATTAATTAAAAAGGTAATTAATACGAAGCCTTACTACTTTTTAAACAAATAATTTCCAAGTTATTATCATTAGATTAATTTAAGACCCATTTAATCTAATAATCATTTTCTAATAAAACAGTTGATTTAGCCAACTTCATACCAACAGTTAATTTGTTTACTGATCTTAATTACTCCGTACCATTTGATTAATATAATTAATCTAATGACATTTCTAAATGGTTTGTTTTAATTTAATTATCCAAATATTTCCTCGCAGGATAATTTTGGTTTTATAACCTTATTTAAATGTCAAACAATCGTTTGCATTTACTTTATAAAAACGAACTATAAAATACCAGTTTTTAATAGAACTTCTATTACAGTTTAGAACTTCGCTTTAATTATAAAAATATAATTTTAATAATTAACTCCGTTGATTTGCCTGATGGCCAATCAATTTCTTAATCAAACGATGGATTTATGGCCAGTTGCTCCACTTTCTTAATCGATATCATGTATTGATTTAATCAATATCCATATAGGGTTTAAATGGCATTTGGGTTCAAACAGTGCTTATATAAATAATATAAAACCAATATTATAGATAAATATTGTGGAATCCGGTTGGATTCCTCCAACGGGTTTCCTGCATCCACAGATGTTAGTCCATATAATGTACACAAATTTCATACTAGGGAATCTTATAACCGATGGAATCAGTGTCCAATTCGTGATGTGTATATATGCAATGATATATATATATATATATATATATATTTCAACCAATTTAATTGTAATCTTCCTAATCGACCATCACACAACATTTAATCAGCATTGAAATATAATTATAATATTTTAAAATGGATCAGAGTTAGTGAATTTACTCACCTTCGCGCGTTTACCGTTAAATAACGACTTGCGTTAGGAGACCGGATCAGACGTTTTATCCTGCTATAATTTCTAGCGAGCTCCAAATGGTTCCGATCTATCTTCATAACGCAGCTTGCTTCCGTACAGTTCCGACGTGATGGGCCGTTCGTACTTCCGACTGCATATACGCCTGTCCGACCCAATATAAAACAGTACTTCATCATCATCTTGTTTCAACATTTAAAACCATCGGCCCACCTTCAACCAGCTAGCATTACTACAGTGGACCCCCCCCCCCCCCGTTCAACACGCAGGCCCTCACCACTTCGCCAAACCATGTCTCTCTATTCACTTGCTTACACACCTTCCATGCAAGCAGCCCATAACTAACTAAGGCGCCCCCTTTCCGATCATTTCTTATATGTATTTTGTTCTTCATGACACCTTTCTTTTTGACGCAACACCCTCTGTAATCATCGCGTCCCACTATTTTTAAAACCTCATCCCAAACGTGTACTGCTACTCTGAAATGAACCCCTCCACCGTTTAAACCATCCCCCTTAATTTCCTTTTGAACAACAACAACTCTTCTAATTCAAACACTCCATCTTCTCAGCATATTCACGTTTCCAGTAAACCCGTGGTGCAAATCTATTTATCCCAAATCCTGCTCTAGCCCAAAAATCTCAACCACCACTATTTAATGTACAGGGACCTCCCTATACAAGCTGTAAGCCCAGTATTTTGTTTCTACCCGTCCCATGCGTTACTCTCCTATTTTCCACGTGCCTTCTACCACTCTTTCACCAGTATGTATGTTCTCTCCCATCATATAGTTTTACCCCATCTCCACGGTATTTCCACCACTTCACGGCTCTGCAAACCATCCGCCTCTTTCATACTCCATCTCGCACACATGCCCCATGCAACTCTCACCTTTCACCTCTACTCTCAAACACCTCCAGCTCACATACAATCTCCTTCTTCCCTATACCAAACGTGCGCAGCTTGATCAACATTCGGATCGCGGCTTTCAGGTGTTTGTCCATGCGTTATATGGTAGGTGACCGATATAAATATTTACGTAATTCGAGAAAATGTTGCAGAAAGGTTTGGTACTTCATCATGAACCTCAAAAATTCCAGATCTTGGCATAACAATTGTTATCAATGCTACAAGCTCAAATGCTTGTCTCCAAACTTGAAATGATGCCTGTATACTTCATGGTTTTCAAAACCCGTAGGCATGCTGTAGCGGAAAAAAAGACCAAACCAACTATGCTTAAACTCATAAATAACCAGCTCGTAACGAGGAGGAGTACTCGTGAAGATCAGAAGTATCGGTTTCATATATATAGACATTTGAATGTAAAACCATTTATTTGTGTTTTTACTCCATTTTCAAAGCTTGGTTTTCATTTTGGTTTGCTGTTGATTGTTGTTTTTTTCACTGAATGCCCAAAAGATGAATACCTTTGCATGTTTTAATATGTTGCAGAACCTTAGCAACCAAGGTATAGATGTTTAGAATAGCTAGTTGGCTATTACTTAAGTGTAACGTAAAAAGTTAGTCACCATACCTACTTTGTAGCATGTAAAAGCTATTTCAGGGTTATTGTACATTTCTTCACAGGTAATAAAAAGATCTTTATCTATTGTCTTTTCTTATCTATGTGTATAGGGCATGGTGCGGTATTAAATTGGATGTGGTGGTTACGTTCATAGGGGAAGGCTGTATCAGTGTATTGTTCCATCCTAGGTTGATGTAAATTTGGAGCTTATATTTCCAAAGCATAGTACCTTGTATTTCTTCCATCCGCGTGGAGGCAAGCATGTCGGCATGGTATAGTAAACTTAGGGTAGGTTGATATTTTTGTCTGATAATTTATTTTAAGTATTATCCTTTTGTCTTGTATTACTTGTGAGTGCATTGGTTTTAATATATACATCCTTTTAATTGTTTTAAACATTGGTTTACCTTGGTTCGTAAAATTACACTTATGTACGGACAGAAGTAAGAGTATAGTCGTGCTCAATGAGGTGTCCCAGTCCCAAAAATATAATAATATCAGTCGGTTAACTCGTATTGTGAAACCCCAAAATGTTGGTATAGGGTGCACAATACTCCAAATAAAAAGTTGCGTATTAAATTAATTAAAAATTACAGTAAAATTCGAAAAATCAAATTATCCATGTAAAGAATTTTGTCTAAATTCGAATCCAGTATGCAGTTATATCAAATAAACCGTTACGGTCGATAAACGATTTCATAGCGACTTTCTGAATATTTGATTTGGGCATATTTTGCCATCCATAACACGAAATCTCGGTTTTTCACTTTCATTAGAAAAATACTATTTTATAGATTCTATCGTTTCTTGTTTCGTAGAAATCTGATTAATAATGGATCATGTACAGTCAGTTGAAGTTCAGAACGTTAAATTACGAACTTCTGCGATATTAAGGGCTCGATTATATTTAATATTTTTTTATACGTTCAACTCCATTTTAATTAATATATAAATCCACTTATACTACGAATTTAATATTTAAACTGATTTAATATTCAACTACAAACCGATAAAAATGCGGGACGTTACATTCTTTCCCCCTTAAAAGAATTTCGTCCCCAAAATTACTAAGGTAGAAAAATGCCACAATCCTTATTATACCCAGGTTAGCAATCCTTTATTTATCTTCAATTTCAACTGAACTACTTTATTTTCAATTTGAAATATTAATTCCTTTTTAACGAATATTTTCACAAATTCTGAAAATTTCCTAACAGCTTAAATTTTCGGAGAATTTCGCCAGCATACTACTACAACTTGCTGCTCCGGGCATTTTCCAATTCAACAGAAAATCAAACAGCCAAATAACTTACCAAAAATAGTTTATACATCTCATACACGAATATAATATAACTTATACCTTTTTGTTGGCATTTAACTCTATCTTTGCCATTTGCTATCACTCTAACATATATCCAAGCATCCTTGGTTGATCTCCCATCAACCCATTCTCAAACCAATCTTTCGCTTTTACTAAGTCAAATTTCTATTTCAAATCCAATTCCATTTACTGATTTATTTCTCAAATTAGTTATCTTCATCTCCAAATTCAAAATTCGATTCTTATTCTCCGAGAATCAATTCATTTCAATAACTGGAATCTCCAATATTTCTCTTTTACAATTCCCATTCTGGATTGTTCCAAATTCAGTATAATTTTGTTTATCTTAGTTTAAGTTCCACTTTTGCCATTTCAACTCCATAAGTTAAATCTTTATTTCAGAATTCAAATTCCTGGTATTTATTTCAAATCAGTTTGAAATCATATATTGTTCAAAACATTTGAATTTCTCACAACTTGTTTTCTCAAAACACTTCAAAAACAAAATCTTTTGGTAGTAATCCATCACTCCGAAACTCGAAAATGACACTGATGATGTGGCTAGCATCATCAGAATTAATTTCCAATGGTAGAAGTGAGTTCAAAATTCATTTTAAAACATTTCCTTTTTGAATTTTACTTCAAAATATACTTTTCAGCACTTGGAAAACATTTCCAAATTTCCCCAGGATTTTTAAATTTCCATACATTTAATCCAAATATTATTTCCAACTCTTTTCCATAGTTTTGAATTCCCAACCTGATTTAAATTCAGATTTAGTTCATCTGATTTGTATTTTATAGTTACGTGAATTTCGATTGGTTATTTACATTACCAACTCCATTATGATCTTATTCGATTATAATAATGATCACACATCTAATATATTATAATATTACCAAGATATATATTTTTTAATATCAAAATATATTTTGGGTAAGATTGTTTCATTTACCCTCTTTTCAAAACATACCGTGTCAAATTACTCTGTTCAAGAGTTTAGAAACACCTATCTACACAGTTTGCATTACTGTTTCGACCAGAATTCATAAACCACTCGACTGACCGGTCAACACAATATAAAACAGTTTTCATTTTAGTTTACAAATACGCGCTCATATATATACACTAAAACTCAATCTAGGGTATTACTAACCCTATCTCTATCGAGTTACGCCATAGAGCCAAAGAAATCACTTAATCTTCAGCTTTGATACCAACTGTAGAGACCTAAAAATCCATACCAATTTGAGCTGACTAATATCCTACACATTCAACTCAAAGTGCACGAAAGTTCAGATCATTAATAGAAAAAAATTAGAGGATGAGATAGAAAAGATAGAACTAATAGAATAGAAGAAGAAGAAGAACACCAAAACCAGAGTAAATACGAATCTCACAACGGTACGAATAAAATGTATTATATAACATAACTTTGAATTACCAAACTGTATTGTATATACCTACCATATATCAGAGTACAATACATCATATCATAGCGGAAATAATCCCTAAATACTAACAGTGAAGCCTTTTGCTTTGAGCTCCACCAAGTGTATCTGTAAAAGCTTGAAACACTTGATTGCCCATACAAATTTGGGCACCCAAGAGTTTAGGGAAAACACAAACAAAATAAATTTTGGGTCAGTCATGGGACTGGTGTGAGTAAACTCCAACCATACTGCTTAACTTTGAAAATCCTTTTGAAACAAAAGGATAATAGTAAGACCAGCCCACACATAAACATTGACAGTTTTTACCTTACTATAACCCAAAATATTTTGATATCAAAATCCAGTGATATTACAATAATGTCTAAACAAATAAATATCCAAGTAGCAAAGCGCTTGCATCTCACGCTCCATATATATATAGTATAAAATCATAAACCACAGGGATCTTATTGGAGATTGGATTCCAACAAACAAGGTATGGGATTACCTTCCGATCAGTGTACTCTAGATGGTATACACCTGGGTTCAACAAGAACGTCTTGCAACCCGGCCACACATGACCGACCACTCATTTAACTTGAGTGTATCGAATATATTGTCATCTACGGTTGTTGGCCATCCAACCTAATCCAAAGATACAAAATCGAAAAGAAGAACAAATATGAATTTTCTCTAGATCAGTGACAATACACCCGGCTTGGGTATGACCCAATTAGCCATGTTGCCCGCCCGATTTCTGTCATTTCCCAGTTGTGAGGCTAGAGGCTATGTCTATCTTCAGAACATATGATCACCATTCACTTTGAATGCCATATCGTCAAACCCGTCAATTCACTAATCGATTTCCAAACATATCACGGGCATAAAAAGCTAAGAGGAACGAATTCCTCCGCCACCAGATGTAATACTTTTAAGAGATCAATCGTGCGTGATTTGTTAGGTATACTCTGTCAAACACTCGTCCATACAAGTTATACTGGGACTAGACAAACAGAAAACACCATTCTAGAACAGAACGACCCTTGCATTTCACTCCATCTTCAATTGTCATTAGCATAATTTAATTCGCAGCGCCCATGCCAGTACGGAGTGGTTTTCGGATAATATATCCAACCGGTCTCTCCATATTGACAACGATGGTCAAAACACTTCGATAGTCGGTTATTTAACCATCGAAGTAAAAAACAAACATTCATTTAAATGTACACTAAATATCACATAACCACGGGCACTTTTTATTTAACATTTATTTTCATTATTCAAATTCCCATATCTTACCAGATATTTCTCAAACCCTGTTTTAGTTTTTTCATATTTCTTGGGAAACATTCCCAGTTATTATAAACTCTTACTCTCCCATGTTCCAAAAATATAAGTTATTAATGTTTGAAATATTTCCATTCTTTTCACATTCCTTATTTTCTACACTTGTATAATATACCCTATCTACGTTGGAAAAATATTTCCAACTTCATTATAAATATTTAAATCTGCTAACCGTTCAAATTTAAAACCTCATTCATAATGTGAATATCATCCCTATTATAGAGATCTGAACATCTTTATCAAGTTACTCTTTATTTGAGTAATAAATACCCTTATCTTGTTTATCGAAATCTCTTTCATAATTTTATATTCCCATTCCTCGTTATAAACTCTGTTTCTAAGTCAACTTCTAAGTAAATCAATTACTAAATATTGATTACATATCCTATTATAATTTATTGGTTTAAACTAAATATTAACTATCCTATCAGATTATAATTCCTAAAATAATTTACTTTAATACATTTGACATCGTCGAATTATTTTTCTAATCCCTAATAATGTTATTTAGTTATAATCATATTCCAAACATCGAAATGATGTCATTGTTTTCTGAAACGATTCTCCAATTTCTCCTTCTAAACTCATTCTTATATTTCTTTGGATAAACATCGTTACCTATTACTTTTAGAATAAGTGGATTTCAAACCAAACTGTTTACATTCCCTAGAGATAGTGTTGTATATCAATATCACGCTTAAGTTTGCTTAACAACGTTACTTTATCATTATAGTTCAAAAACTTGCAATACGCTGCTATATTCCTTTTATACTATTCTCGACATCACAGTTACGCTTAAGCCTGGTTAACAACGTTATTTTATCGTTATAAATCAAAAACTTGCAATACGCTGCTATATTCCACTTTATAACTAATCTCGACATCTCTCTCCGTTACAAACTAATACCATCCCTTGATAATAGTGAAGTCGTTCAAGTTGGGGGTACTTTATTTACCTCTTAGACCTTGATTGACAACGTTCTTATCTTAGAATAGATATACTTTCGTAACTCTAAACTCCTTATTTCTTATAATATACATCAAATCGTATTTCCTTGTTTTATTTTGGAATATGGCTTTATAACACCATATTCATACTTTGAAATCTCCGTTGATTATGATTATTTATATTAAACATTAATTCTTCGCTTCAACCTCGTTCTACAGTTCTATTTATAACTTCTTTACCAAGATCCATTAACGTTCTTTGTTTTCTGATGTTTTGCTTTTCTTTGAATCATTATACTTAATTCAAGTAACATATCATTGTAAACTCAATTCCATCTTAAATGGATACCATTTACGAAACAATTATTTAAATTAAATAATAATTTACTTCATCGTTTCGGAAGTAAAATAGTTTACGACCTTATTAATCTAAGATAGATTATTTGCTTACTTTAATAAAACAATACTAGTTATACTAATAATCATTTAAACTTTATTAATTAAAAAGGTAATTAATACGAAGCATTACTAATTTTAAACAATTAATTTCCAAGTTGTTATCATTAGATTAATTTAAGACCCATTTAATCTAATAATCATTTTCTAATAAAACAGTTGATTTAGCCAACTTCATACCAACGGTTAATTTGTTTACTGATCTTAATTACTCCTTACCATTTGATTAATATAATTAATCTAATGACATTTCTAAATGGGTTGTCTTAATTTAATTATCAAAATATTTCCTCGCAGGATAATTTCGGCTTAATAACCTTATTTAAATGTCAAATAATCATTTGCATTTACTTTATAAAAACGAACTATAAAATCCCAGTTTTAATAGAACTTCTATTACAGTTTAAAAATTTGCTTTAATTATAAAAATATAATTTTTATAATTAACTTCGTTGATTTGCCTGACGGCTAATCAATTTCTTAACCAAACGATGGATTTATGGCCAGTTGCTGCTACTTTCTTAATCGATATCGTCTATTGATTTAATCAATATCCATACAGGGTTTAAATGTCATATGGATTCAAACAGTGCTTATATAAATAATATAAAACCAACAGTATAGATAAATATTGTGGAATCCGGTTGGATTCCTCCAACCGGTTTCCTGCATCCACAGATGTTAGTCCATACAATTTACACTAATTTCATACTAGGGAATCTTATAACCGATGGAATCAGTATCCAATATGTGATGTGTATATATGTAACAATATATATATATATATATATATATATATATATATATATCAACCAATTTAATTTTAATCTACCTAATCGACCATCACACAGCATTCAATCAACATTAAAATATAATTATAATATTTTAAAATGGATCAAAGTTAGTGAATTTACTTATCTTCGCGCGTTAACCATTAAATAACGATTTGCATCAGTAGACCGGATCAGATGTTTTATCCTGCTATAATTTCCAGCGAGCTTCAAATGGTTCTGATCTATCTTCATAACGTAGCCTGCTTCCGTATGGTTCCGATGTGACGGACCGTTCGTACTTTCGACTGCATATACGCCCGTCCGACCCAATGTAAAACAGTACTTCATCATCATCTTGTTTCAACATTTAAAACCATTGGCCTAACTTCAACCAGTTTGCATTACTACAGTGGACCCCCAGTTCAACACGCAGGCCCTCACCACTTCGCCAAACCATGTCTCTCTATTCACTTGCTTACACACCTTCCATGCGAGCAACCCATAGCTTCACCATTCACTTTGCCTAACTAAGGCGCCCCCTTTCCGATCATTTCTTATATGTATTTTGTTCTTCATGACACCTTTCTTTTTGACGCAACACCCTCCTTTATCACCCCATTCCCACTATTTTTTAAACCTCATCCAAATGTGTACTACTACCCTGAAATGAACCCCTCCACCATTTAAACCATACCCCTTAATTTCCTTTTGAACAACAACAGTTCTTCTAATTCATATGCTCCATCTTCTCAGCATATTCACGTTTCCAGTAAACCCGAGGTGCAAATCTACTTATCCCAATTCCTACTATAACCCAAAAGTCTCAACCGCCACTATTTAATATACAGGGTCCTCCCTATACAAACTGTAAGCCCAGTATTTTATTTCTACCCATCCCATGCGTTACTCTCCTATTTTCCACGTGCCTTCTACCACTCTTTCACCAGTATGTATGTTCTCTCCCATCGTATAGTTTTACCCCATCTCCACGGTATTTTCACCACTTCACGGCTCTGCAAACCATCCGCCTCTTTCATACTCCATCTCGCACACATATCCCATGCAACTCTCACCTTCCACCTCTACTCTCGAACACCTCCAACTCGCGTACACTCTCCTTCTTCCCAAACCCAAATGTGCGCAGCTTGATCAACATTCGCATCGCATCTTTCAGGTGTTTGTCCATGCGTTATACGGTAGGTGACCGATATAAATGTTTACGTAATTCGAGAAAATGTTGCAGAAAGGTTCGGTACTTCATCATGAACCTCAAAAATTCTAGATCTTGGCATAACAACTGTTATCAATGCTACGAGCTCAAATGTTTCACTCCAAACTTGAAATGATGCTTGTATACTTCATGGTTTTCAAAACCCGTAGGAATGCTGTAGTGGAAAAAAAGACCGAACCAACTATGCTTGAACTCGTAAATAACCAGCTCGTAACGAGGAGGAGTACTCGCGAAGAACAGAAATACCGGTTTCATATATATAGACATTTGAATGTAAAAGCATTTATTTGTGTTTTTACTCCATTTTCGAAGCTTGGTTTTCATTTGGGTTTGTTGTTGATTGTTTTTTTTTCACTGAATGCCCAAAAGATGAAGACCTTTGCATGTTTGTATATGTTGCAAAACCTTAACAACCAAGGTATAGATGTATAGAATAGCTAGTTAACTATTACTTAATTGTGAAGTAAAAAGTTAGTCAATATACCTACTTTGTAGCATATAAAAGCTATTACAGGGTTGCTGTACATTTCTTCATAGGGAAGAAAAAGAACTTTATTTATTGTCTTTTCTTATCTATGTGTATAGGGCATGTGTAATGACCCGCATTTGCAGAGGTATTATAATTAATTTATTTAATTATATAAATAGTGATATAGTGAATTAAATGGTGGAATTAAATAATGGTGAATATTTAATTAAAAATAATAATTTAAATAATATATTTAATTCTGAAATAATCAGAATTGGCTGAAATGGTGATATGGTGTGAACTGGATCATCTTTGATATTTAATTCAGCTTGGAATTTAATTTGAATAACGAATATATTATATAAACGATAATTTGAACGTAGAGTTATAATATAATTAAAATTGAGCTCGAAATGGCGCTGCAGTTCGTAATTTGGCGGCTTGAACTTCAACTGAATATACAAAAGCCGTTTTAAGTCGGATTTCTGTGAAACAAGAAACGTGTGGAGCTGGTGGAGTATATCTTTCTAGTGGAAGAGACAAATCGGGATTTCGTCAGGTAGATTTTGATTTACGTCCAAATCAAATTTTAGAAAAGTCGTTGTGGAGTTCCTTTATAATTAATAAAGGAATTATTTATATTTTAAAAAGGAATTTCAATATAAATCGAACATCGGGTTGACCCAGATTTGGAATATCGAGTTATAACTCCCAGTAGAGCTATATGGTACTCCACTGTGAATATATATGATAATATTAATTTATCAATATTTTTTATTTAATTATATTTAAATATATTTATATATTTAAATGGGTCATCCAGAGCTGTAAAAAATAGCCGGTTTTGCAAACGAAGTCGGAATTCGACGAGACTAATTTTGTTGGATCCGCAATGTCAAATGGTTGTTAGATTTCCAGTTTCGTGATTTTTAGAGTCACTGTGTGTCTTACGGATTTTTAGAGTGAGAAACAGTCAGTATTTAGACAGTTAAAAATATGCTATGTGAGCATACGGAGTCAGAATTCGACGAAACCAGTTTCGTTGGGTCCGCAATGTAAAACTCTAACTATATGCCAATTTTCATGATTTTTGGGTATCGTATGTGATCACAGGAAATTTTAACAATAAATACATATAGAGTTGGCTTAATAATGAATATAAAATTATTAATAATATTCCTATAAATATCCCCTAACACATTTCTAAACCTAGAAAATTTTCCCTCAAAGTCAACACAGCAGAAACGCTGAGCCGCCACAAAACTTTTTCATCTGTACACCAATTTCATCTTTGAAAAATCATAAACAATCCAAACAAAATTCAATAAATCCAACGAGCAATGTATTCGAGTTCGCGGTTGCCTGTTCTTCACTGGGGTACGGGATTTATCAGTCTCGGTGGGTTTTGTCGTTCGTTGTTTCCTTAACCGTGGAGCTAGGGTTGAGGAATGGTGATAATACGGGATGAGTTAGTCAAAAAGGAAGGTTGCGTGATGATCACCAAAGTGAGACGCGCCTTCTACCACGGTTTGGTGAAGTACGGTGGCAATATGGGGGTACCGACGTCATACTGTACCTGGAAGGGTTGCGAGGAGATGGACGTCGAGTGTTGTGAAATTGGGGTGAAGTGGAAGGGCTTGAGACGAGATGAACGTCGGTGGGGTGGTTGTTGAATTTGACGGCTTCTGAGAGGGAGTATGGTCGGTTCGAAATTGGACCGGATTTTCGGGTCATTACAGCATGGTGCAGCATTAAATTGGATGTAGTGGTTACGTTCATAGGGGAAGGCTGTATCAGTGTATTATTCCATCCTAGGGTGATGTAAATTTGGAGCTTATATTTCCAAAACATAGTACCCTGTATTTCTTCCGTCCGCGTGGAGGTAAGCATGTCAGCATGGTATAGTAAAATTAGGGTAGGTTGATATATTTGTTTGATAATTTACTTTAAGTATTACCCTTTTGTCTTGTATTACTTGTGAGTGCATTGGTTTTAATATATACATCCTTTTAATTGTCTTAAAGATTGGTTTACCTTAGTTCCTAAAATTACACTTACGGACAGAAGTAAGAGTATAGTTGTGCTCAACGAGGTGTCCCGGTCCTAAAAATATAATAATATCGGTCGGTTAACTCATATTGTGAAACCCCAAAATGTTGGTATAGGGTGCACAATACTCTAAATAAAAAGTTGTGTATTTAATTAATTAAAAATTACAGTAAAATTCTAAAAATTAAATTATCACCACGTCTCAAAAGAATCTTGTTGTAATTCGAATCCAGTATGCAGTTATATCAAATAAATCGTTACGGTCGATAAACATATTCATAACGACTTTATGAATATTTGATTTGGACATATCTTGCCATCCATAACACGAAATCTCGGTTTTTCACTTTCATTAGAAAAATACTATTTTATAGATTCTATCGTTTCTTGTTTCATAGAAATCCGATTAATAACGGATCCTGTACAGTCAGTTGAAGTTCAGAACGTTAAATTACGAACTACCGCGATATTAAAGGCTCGATTATATTTAATATATATTTTTATACGTTCAACTCCATTTTAATTAATATATAAATCCACTTATATTACGAATTCAATATTTAAACTGATTTATATATTCAAATACAAACCGATAAAAATGCGGGACGTTACATGAGGGGCATGTAAAATTACCATTTCATCCAGTGCATACAGAATTCTCGCCTGTTGTAACGGTAATAACAATTATAACCAGTTATAATGGTAATAATCGTGACAAATTAGTAACAAAAATAACTGTTACAAATAGGATTTGGAAAAATGTTACAAAAGAACCTATTTGGTGTAGTGTTTCATATAGGACCATCATGCATTTTAGATCGTAGTAACATGCCATTTTTTTTAAATACGACTCATTTTAGATTGATACAACAAAATAAGTTAACAATTGTTAGTCAGTTGATAGTATTTTTTTCTCTCAACTAAGATCGAATAAGAAATATAATGAAAAGTTGAATTTTGAGGGATATTAGTGTAACCGGTATATAGGGAGATTCTTATGTGATGGCCATGAAATTTATTCTAAATTGTAGTCTTTGTTCAATGAGTGGAGAACTTAAAACACTTATATTGGCTTTTTGAGTCTTTAAAACTAAGTTGTGTTAAGCTGAATTCGCGTAATCTCTCTTGTTCTTATATTTTCAATAATAAGAATAATTATAACAACAACAACAACAACCCAAGGATATCCAACATTGCTTGTAAATCTAGCGTTGGTGTGCAAAACCGCCAAACTCTATCCGACATGTTGTTGAAAAAGTAAACGTCGGTATATCTTGGTCTCATTTTATGAGTTGGACGCCTAAGGATTGCCGACATCTTGTTGACAAAGTCAGTGTCGGTCTGCACAATCCACCAAGCTCTTTCCCAACTCTCTGTTAGTTCGCGGGGCAGTGCATGGGTGGTATACCTTGGTCTTTTAAATTAGGTGTATGTAATTAATCATAAATTTCAATTTTTATAGAGATAGAGGATAAGCGATGAAGCCTAAGCACTTCTAGACCTTATTGATTTGACTAGCCATACACAAGAAAATTAGAATACCACTTTACAAACTGTGACAAGCAAACTAAGAATCTATTGCATGGATGCACTATGTTATCGACCGAACCAACTGGCCAAACTATAGTTTAAACATTGAAAACTTGAATTATGTTGAAAATTTGTGATAGGTTGAGATATCTAAAATACAATCAACTGATTAAAAATTGTTAACTTAATTTGTTGTACCACTTTTCGGAAACAAGTCGTGTTTTCATTTTTTTTTCATTTGCATATGCCTGTTGCATTCATGTAGTTACATTCGAATCATTGCACATTGCATTTGGATTTTGTGGGTAGTGTCTGCTGAAAACCCACACGAGACACCACTCGTCCTACTAGGGACACCAAGAGGTTCAACGGCTTATTGCAAACGCTCAATGCAATCGTGTTTCCTATGAAAGTGTGACCTATCTAGTTAGTTAATTTTGTTTTACTCGAGGACAAGTAAAAGATAAGTGTAGGTGTATTTAATTAGCATAGAAATGTGTTTATTTTATGCTATTATATCTTATCTTTTGTATATAAATAAATATTACGTTGGGTATTATTATGTTGTTTTTGCAGATGAGTTGTTTAAGCCTTATACAACCGTAAAAGTGAAGAATTGATTCCATATACATGAAGATTGCATAGGAAGCTGTCATTGAAGGCTAGTTTTGTTCACATTGGTCATCTCAGAAGTAGATTGGTAGAAAAGATCTTAGGAAATCAATCAACTGGACACATGTCATACAAGGATAAGAGGAGGATCGTAGCATAATTTTTGATGAAAAAAATACCCATATATTCATAGATTTGACTATGGTTTTGCAACTCCGCTATAAATACATATGTATACCGATTGTAAAAACATATACTTTCCTGTTGTAATTTTTCTGCCATGAATCTAGTTTAGTCTTCTTTTCTCTTTTTCTATATTTTTTTTTATTAGCAATTAGTGTTGCCTACACAATTAGATTTGGCAGAGCACTATTTGTCCTTTGCACTTATTTCATTAGTGATTAATTGTCTAATTAGATTCAGTGGTAACCCTAATTTTATTTTCTGTTTGCTATCTAATTTCTGCAATTTTAATTTCTGCTTTTTAATTGTTTTCCTAGTTTAAACTGGATTTGATTAGATTCAGATCCGATTCATAGTTTTATTTGCTTTTCAATTGAAAATTTTGATTTGATCGTCGACTCAATTAGATTTGTTCTGAATCAAATTACAGTTTCAATTTTTATTGTTTTTTAGCCCAACCTCCAAGTTTTGTCTAACTCACCCAAGAAATATATAAATAATAAAATTTAAAATTCCTCCCTGTGTTCGACCTGCATACTACACGACCTGTGCGCTTGCAGTTATTATTACAAAATTCGCGCTTTTCTAGTTCCTTAGGAAGAGACGAACAATCACAACTTTGAGGGATGACATTCCCTTAGAATATCATCTCCCAACTCATCGACATCAAAAACAACTAATCATCCTTGCTTTCTAAGCCAACCCTCTCGATCGACCTTGAATTCCTTATCCTCTGGTTCCAACTTTTGGATAATCTCGACAAGCTTTGCATCATGCTTTTGGTTCTCACCAATCATTTCGATGAGAGTAGGTCTTATCGATAAGCTTTCCAACGTTTCAAGTTCCAACTCACACTGTGGTCTGAAATCAAATCCTACCAAGTACTCGAGGTGCTTCCATTCTGGAAACATCGCTCCTAGGCTTGTGTGTCTTCGACTCAATGCATCCGCCACTACGTTACCTTTACCAGGAGTATAGGCTATACCAAAATCATATGATGCCAAAAACTCCAACCACCATTGCTGCTGAAGATTCAAATCCTTTTAGGAGAAACGATACGTCAACGACTTATGATCCGTAAACAACTCGAATCAAACTCCCAACAGGTTATGTCTCCACATCTTCAGAGTAAACATGATCGCTGCCAACTCCAAATCGTGAGCAGATAATTCCTTTCATGCAGCTTTAGCTGTTGACTCGCATAGGCCCCAACTCTATCCTTCTGCATTAGTACTGCTCCAAGTCCAGCACCGCATGCATTGGTGTACACCGCCATTTCTTCATTCCCACTTGAAATTGTCAAAACAGAAGCACTCGTCAATCTCTCTTTCAGGATTCTAAAAGCTTGCTCACACTTAGCATCCCACGTGAACACTTGATTCTTTTTTGTCAATCCTGTTAATGGTGCAACTATCTTGGAGAAATCCTTTATAAAACGGCGATAATATCCCGCCATCCCAAGGGAACTCCGAACATCCGTCGCATTCTTACGTCTATCCCTGTCCTGAATTGCTGCCACCTTAGCGGGGTCAACCGCTATTCTATTTCCAGAAACAACATGGCCTAAGAACCTCACTTCGCTCTTCCAGAAGTGACACTTCAAAATTTTACCTCTCAACTGATGCTTTCGCAAGATTTCCAAAGCAACTCGCAAGTGCGTCCTATGCTCTTCCTCATTCCGGGAGTAAACCAAAATATCATATACGAATACAAGCATGAACTTGTTCAATTGATCTTTGAACACCCAATTCATAAGATCCACGGAATACGTTGGCGCGTTAGTCAATCCAAATGGCATCACCAGCCATTCGAAGAAACCGTATGGTGTCATAAAAGTTGTCTTCGACACACTATCCTTTGCCATCCCCAACTGGTCGAATCCCATTGCCAAATCCATATGAGAAAACACCTTGGCTTCGTGAAGCTGATCGAACAAGTCGTCTATCCCTGGCAACAGATATTTGTTCTTCTTAGTCACCTTGTTCAGCTCATAATGGTCCATACACAATCTCAAAGATCCATCAGCCGTGGTTGTAAACACAACTGGTGCACCACAATCGGACACACTTCTACGAATGAATACTTTTCTCAAAATGTCACGTACTTGCATCTCTAACTCTTGCTCTTCCTTAGGAGCCATCCTCTTAAGAGGCATGACGATAGGTCTAGCACCTTCGACCAAATCGATTATGAACTCAATCTCGCGATGCGGCAGCAACCCTTTGACCTCGTCAAAAACATCATCAAACTCACAAGCGATTAGCACCGATGACAAGTCTTTCCATTGAATCACAAGCGAATATAAATAGCTCACGAAGACATCATCTTTGGGCTTACATCTAATCACAACCATTCGTCCTTCCATATTCCCGACTGTCACCTCCAGCTTCTCGCAATCCACTTTTGTCGCATAACTCTTGAACCAGTCCATACCCAAAATAATCTCAAACCCAGCGAAGTTCAAAACAAAGCAATCACTCACAAAGGAGAAACCATGACTAAACAAGCTAGACCACGACAAATCTCACAAAAACTAGATGAACCCCATACTGGATTAAACACAATCAAAGGCCTATTACAATTTCAAGTTCTAATCCTATTTAGCATACAATCTTATTACAGGTAAAAGAGGGTGATTCTCTAGTACCAAACAGAACTCAAACAAACTCTACATGCAGAAAGCATACCTAAACTAACAACATCTTTTCCTAATTCTCATTAGGAATGCAATAGAAAATTGGAATAGCTTCCATAACACTTGCTTCCTCTTGTTGCTTATTCTTCAGAGAATATGGACAATCTTTCTTCCCATGTCTAGACTTGCCGTAGTTATAGCACTTCCTCTCACCTTTCGGCCTCTTACAATCCTTAGAATAATGGCTTTCCAGTTGACAATTAAAGCAGATGACATTTTCCTTAGGTTTCTTCTTTTTTCCATCATTCCCTTTCAGTTGCCTTTTCTTTTTCAGCTTCTTCGCAGCACTAGTGCCAGTAAGAGTTTCTTCCTGAGGCTCATGCCTTCTTCTAAAAGCCTCATCCCAAGCAGCACTGATCCTTTCTTCTCGCTCCTTAACTCGGCGTCGAAGTTGATCCAAAGCTATGCTTCTTCTCAACTCATCTTCTTAATCTGTAGGAGAATAATCCCTTTGTCGTTTAGCGGAATCAACCCTTAGTACATGCACAGGAACACCACGCTCTACTGCCGCTTCTGGTATGGGCATCCTCCGCATGATCGCTACCACCATGGCCCCGAACGTAACCAAATAATCAGGTATAGCCGCTGAAGCTCCCAACTGGCTACCTCCGCCTACCCTTCCAGTCGCAAGCTCGTCCCTAGCAGTGTTTCTCATAGTTCGACGCCTCATTCTAAATCTAAAAATAGAATGATTAGTCCACATATGAGATAAACTGCAATGAAGTTCAAACGCTATTATACTATACACTAATATATAGTATACATCCATCAGAAATCTACAAATACGTCTCTCATACGTTATTACGTCTTTGAAGTTTGACTAAAATCGATTAACCATAGCCCTGATACCAAATGTTACGACCCGACTTCATGGATGCTCAACGACCCGACTTCCACGACCTAACTATGGTCGACCCGAACACTTTCACATGGCGCGCTCTAGATTCAAACGACTCGACCAAGCTTTGGATGACCCGATTCAAACTTGAACGACCCATAGCCACTACACCAAAAATGCCAATTTGGCAGTGTTAATGGCCGTATTAAAAGCGATTTGATACGGTTTTAAGCCGTATCAAAGAATGGCGTCTCTGTTCAATTGATACGGTTCAAAACCGTATCAATTGAGATATTTGATACGGTTTTAAACCGTATCAAAATCCATAATTGATACGGTTTAGAACCTTATCAAATTTGTCAATTGGTACGGCTTAAAACCGTATTAAATTACAAAATTGGTACGGTTTAAAGCCGTAGTAATTGTTCAGTTTGATACGGTTAAAAACCATATCAAATTAGCTTGCGGGCACTCTCCAACTTCTAATTTGATACGGTTTTAAGCCGTATCAAACTGAACAATTGCTACGGCTTTAAACCGCCTCAAATTGTTATGCTTGCACTGCTAATTTCATACATTGATACGGTTTTTAGCCGTACCAGTATACCAGTTTGATACGGCTTAAAACCGTATTAAACTGGTATACTGATACGGCTAAAAACCGTGTTTAATGCCTCACTCCTACAATGATAACAATGAATTAGATACGGCTTTTAACCGTATCAAAATCGGTATATCATATATGCAATATACAAAATCACTGCACCCATTGATATAGATATATGCACAATAAAGAAGATACGCAACACTCATATAGCAGTATATAAAGAAGACACGCTAAGAATAATTCGATTAATACATAAATCATAACTTCAGTTAATACATAATGTTCACAGTTCTTTCTCTAAAAATAAAAAAAATCAACAAAACTGCAGTTGTCGAGCCCATACAACTCATGCTTGTTCCAACGCCTGAAAAGAAAATAAAATAACAAACATCAGTTTAGTTTCGCCTCCACAACAACAAGACCTGGTTCAAATAGTAACTAAAAAAATCAATGCAGCGAAACTGAGCCGTAATGCTCAGTTTCAGCTGCCCCGAAGGCTCAGCGAAACTGAGCCGTAAGGCTCATCGAAACTAAGCCGTAAGGCTCAGCTGCAGCTGCGCCTTCGGCTCAGCGAAACTGAGCCGTAAGGCTCAGTTTCAGCTGAGCATTACGGCTCAGTTTCGCTGAGCCTTACGCTCAGTTTCAGCTGAGCCGAAGGCTCAGCGAAACTGAGCCGTAATGCTCAGCTAATTATACTGCATCTAATTGTACTGAGCCGTAACTAAATCTAAAGTTTTTGCTTGTTTCAAAATGCATGTAATGCAGCTAATTATACTGCATCTAATTGTACTGCTGAAGTATTATTACTGTTGGTTTGATAAAATATTCCCAGTTTTTACCCTTAACGATAAATTTACTACTGCTGTACTGATTTTGTTGGAATGCTGGTTTTGTAAAAGCATGGTAATCGGTAAACTGGAAATTGCTTCAATATGATGTTCTGAACTAAATCTAAGGTTTTTGCTTGTCTCAAAATCTAATGCACAACTAATTATACCAGTAAAGTATTATTACTTTCGGTTTGAAAAAATATTACAGATTTTTACCCTAAACCATAAAATCCAAAAACATGTGCTTACGATGCCAAAAACTTGTTGAGTCCAAGATCAACTATTTCAGCTTCATCGTTTTATGAAGCCCGAACTTCTACACTCTTTATATGCTTGGTGTCAGTACGAACTGCACAACATATATAAGACAAATTAAGTATACTAACCAATTATATATGTAAACTCAATTGCTGGAATCATGCAAAAATAGCTATACAAATCATATTTATGCATACATATCTATATACATAGTTATAATTAACATGAATGACTAACGGACCTTCTTGAGCTAGCAGTGATTCACAGCTCTAAATCCGATTAAGCTAAAACTAGTTATTGAACTCCACATTAGATCCCCTAAAAAACCACTGGAGCTACTCAAGTCTAGTATATAGAGTTGGTTTTAAAAACCAATACCTTAATAAACTTCTCCAGTACTCCTCCAAGATGTGTTGTTTTCTGCTTGACTGACAAAGTACAAGACAAACTAATGAAGTGTAAAGTAAAGAACAACTAATAAATATGTAAGCTAAAGCAATGTTCCCTTACTTCAGAATGTCTCATAGCTAAGGAGAAGTCAATCCCGACTTTTGGAAAATTACATTCATCATAACTTCTCTTTTTTTACCTGCACTAGCATCAACAAAAAGTGAACTCAAGGGAATAAAATTTGGATATGCACTTAAGCTTACTACCATTAACTGGTCACCAATACTATCTAGAGCAGCACCAAAGAAATCAGGCAAATTTGCATTACTAATATTACTGAAATGTCTAGAGCATCAAGAAGGTTTGCTGCAACTAATTTTTGTCCAAGCCCAAGTTTTTTTTCCACTAACCAGTATTCCTAGCATCTAACTCGCTAAAGAATCTTTAAATAATCACACAACTTTTGATCGAAGCACGCTCTTTGGTCCAAATATCATAATTTTTGTATCAACAAAGAGACTACAAAAGATGTTATGTTGTTGTTTACCACTTGAAAATAAGTAAATGGAAAAATATAAGTGCATGGGAAACACAACAAATGTATACACATTCATCAGGGAAGAACTTGACAGCCCTTACATAACAAACAAAGCATGTTACATACACACTCCCACACCAGTAACATAATGTAATTAAAATGTTCTTACCTTTGGCGATACCAAAAGTCATACTTACATATATATGCCGGTGCATGCTTGGACATTGTTTTTTTAAAATAAGTTATTTATCTCGGATTTTAATTCAGTTTTTCTTAGATTAAACCAAGCTAAGATCTCAGTTTCGAACTGAGTTTGCGAACTCAGTTCAAAACTGAGTTGACGAACTCAGTTCAAAACTGAGTTGACGAACTCAGTTTGAACTAAGTTTGCAAACTCAGTTTCGAATTGAGTTTGAAACTGAGTTCGCGAACTCAGTTTGAAACTGAATTCGCGAACTCAGTTCGAACTTAGTTCGCGAACTCAGTTCGAACTGAGTTTGCGACTGAGTTTGCGAACTCAGTTTCGAACTGAGTTTGCGAACTGAGTTTGCGACTGAGTTTGCGAACTCAGTTTCGAACTGAGTTCGCGAACTCAGTCCCAAACTCAGTTTGGAACATCCTTACAAACAGCTGCTCTTTGAATAGGATAACCCATTTTAAATCTATTTGTTTGTCTAGTAATTCTCATATATAGAAACTTAGCAGTATAAAAAAAACAAATTCTTGTTTAGGAACAAATTTTAAGTTTGATGAAAAAAGATATTCTAGAGTATAAAATGAATTATGACGGTCTACGAACTCGAGAAACGATAAGTAAGCAATGCATTGCTTACATCCATTTGCTACCCTCCTCGTCTCCTTATCAGGCGGGCATTACAGCGGAAGACATGGAGCTTTGTCTTTTACTTTTGCAATCGCAGCAATCTACTCAAGTATAGTGTTCAGGGCATTTTCCATAACATTGGCATTTGCATATATACTCTTGACTGAATGTACAAAAAAATAGCTTTAAGTTTTGTATCATCGTTATTTTATTTAGGATGTTAGTCCAATTACTTTATTGTTATTTCCTTTGATTGTTATTCTTTGTGTTAATTGATTTCAAACAAGTAATTTTTGTTACTGTACAACTCATATTTTAATTGACCAACATGCAATGATATATTCACATTATTTCAGGTTGAAATGATTTTAGTGCACGTGTAATAGTTTGTCTTCTGTTGTATTAACATCATCTATAAATATAGCGCAAACCATTATTAATTTATAAATAATCATTTTCTTTTGAAATAGGTATAAGAAAAGAAGGTAAGACTGGTATCTGAAGCGAACGTGGATCCTATTAATGCTTCAGGAAAAGGAAGCATGGTTGATCCAAGATATCCCAGCAAAGATTATTCTTTTCAACTTGAAGGCATTTTCCCTTTGTATTTATCTGTGATAGTTGAACTAATGCCAACTTAATGTATGCTAGCTGTACCATTTTAACTTAAATATGAAAGGGATTTGGAATAGAAGTATACCATCAGTACACATTAAAAAATTTCCAGTAATAAAAATATAAAATAACAGCATCATGAATCTCTGTAAACCTTGAAATTTCTTTACTTTTTTCATCAATGGCTTTTCATCAAATTTTCTTTTGAAAATAATTTACACTTAGTGATTCTCTATAAAAGTCAGCAGTAAAATTTATGAACAACAGCCATGGATACATCGTCAAACTACTATTATCTACAAATATTCTCTGGCTTTTACTTCTCAATAGCTGTTATATCTTGAATGCTATTTGTTTATGGGTTCCTCACTATATTTATAAGGTATTAAATTTTATTACAATAAACCTCCTTAAATAGATATTTACTTATCATTTGAATAGTATATTTTCACAGACTCAATATAGGCATTTGCACTGAATTTTGATGCACAAATGATCGAAATGAGATTACTATATGCATGTAACTCAAGTATAACTCAAACTTGCCCTATAGACTCCTGGATGGAAATACAAGCTGTAGAACAAGCACCATAATGGATATCCTGGGTTATGCGTTTGTTCTAACATAATCTGCCAAAGGATGAATAAATAAGCTGCAAATAAAAATCTGCCAAAGGATGAATAAATAAGCTGCAAATAAAAATCTTGACCTGATAACTAAATCAACTAGCAAATGACGAACTTGGAAGCATATGTATTGTGTAGAAACCACGTCACAAGAAAATTAATATATTAGTATAAATTACTGTTCACGCAGAACTATGGCTTTTAAACTAGTGCAGACAAATTCTACTTCAAAATTACGTCTAGGGTTTCACAAACTCAAAAATATGAAATAAACCTTGTGAAATGGACCGATTCTTTGATCTCCAGCATAAAATTTGAAGTTCCTAAGCACCATTTCCTTTATGAACAACCTTGGCCTTTTCTTGGCCGCCGGGGAAGCTCCGCTTCTATCAGCGACGGAGCTATCGACGTTTATGTCCATGGAACCATGATCTGGGTTGTCGGAAGTTGGAGCAACCATTGGCTGATATTCGGATTTGAAAATTTGGGGTTTATTTTTGAGACGGAAAGATTTGGGGTTTTGGAATGATTTGAGAGGGGAATGAAAAATAGCGGGGGAACCAGGAGTGGGTGAAAATATGAAGCCGTATCAAATGAATATCAAATGAACTGATCCGATGGGTAGAAAATGTAGGGTTGGATTTTAGGCGTTTGGTTGGTGCGGATCGCAAATGAACTGATCTGATGGGTTGAGGATGTAGGGATGAATTTGGTATGGCTATGGGCCCTATCAAATTTGGTATGGCTTAAAGACGTATCAAATCTCTGCATCCTGGTGCGCCAAATTTGCTGTTTTGGTGTAGTGAGCCAAAACGACCCAACTCCATTTCATGCTCCACAAGTCAAGATCCATACTTCGAAGGACCCGACCTCGAGCGACCCGACTTCGAGTGACCGGATTTCAAACGATAACGTCAACACATGCAACTCATCCAACTCAACCATTTCCAACCCAAAATCAATAGCAATCATCAACGCACATTAGCACAACAATAAATCATCATATAGCTATATGAGTTCACCAAATCAGGATAAAAAAATGAACGAATTAACAAATAAATCTAAATTTGCATAAACACACGAATTAATATATGAATTTATCGATTTAAGTTGCTAGATTAGATCCTATGGTTTTTCTAATGAAAACATACTTCATGATGTAGATCTAGGTGAAAACAACTTGAATGATAAAAATAAGATCAAACAACCCATCCGTGTGAGAGACGCTTATCACTCACCAATTCTTCAAAATAACTTTAAATCACTAAATTCCCAATCCGGACAGCGAAGAATGAGCTTCAAACCTCTCAATTTGATGTGATCTTCCTTCACACATGTAGATTTATCTTTGCTTGATGTAGATCTTCAACCTTCTTGCGTAGACCTAGAATTTTAATGGAGGAATGATGTATTAGATTGAGCAAGGAGGATCACGAGCTCAACCAAATGAGCGAATGCAGAAAGTAGCATATTCTCCATGCCTCTACCCCCTATTTATAGCCTCTAACCATCCCACTAATAGGCCACACCAATTCAGCCCATTAATGACTAGCCAAATATGTACATAAATTGTGAAACACTAAAACAACGATTACTCCCAAACCGCTGAACCAAATCATTAATGTGACCACTCTACAGAATTGGGAACACCATTTCCTTTCTAATGAAATCGATCTCAACACCTAATTCGTTCTCAGTCAAAAGTTATGCCTTGTACAAAACTAGTAAGGGCAAAATGGTCATAAATAAAATTGGAAAAAAATATGAACATGTCTCACATCCCCATAACCAAAATAGCCAAATATGAGAATGATCTGACCCTCAGGGAATTAAATAAAAATATTTTACGATCCTTCGATACGTAAAATGCGGGTCGTTAAAATATTCATGCTAACAAAAATGAAAAAAATAATCAAATATATAAATGCATAGTCTCATAATATAGGTTATACATATAATTAACTATCACAAGTTCAAAGTCGAACTCATTTAGGTCAATATATTTATCGTGTATTGCATTGCAATATTAATGTAAAACGTCTACATTTTAAAATTTATTTATTGACTATCACAGGTTCAAAGTCAAACTCATTTAGGTCAATATATTTACCGTGTGTTGCATTGCAATATTAATGTCAAATACCTACATTTTAAAATTTATTTATTTATTTACAAAACACTGCATAATATCACTTAACATTGTATGTTTAAGCCAATATATTTAATTAATAATGTGATTTTGGATTTAACAAATGAATTGAATCAATAAATTGTTGTTAATTCATCTAATTAACACTAAGTGTAATGTTTTAAAATGTACACCATTTTAATACTAACAAAAATGGCAAAATTAATTTTTCTTCCAGACATAAAGTTAGATAAGTCACACAATTTAAACAATACATGTAAAGGATAATAATAATAAAAAATTTACACTCATCTCAATAAATTAAAGAAAACAATTTACGTTTTATATACCTATATCTTTACATTTCTACAATTATTTACTGAACATCCTCAATTTTTTCATGATATTTTATATTTTAATTCAAATGTTTAAACTACTCATGAAATCTTAAATTCAAATTATTTAAATAATCTCAAAGAGTATTTAGTCCATTTTTCTAATAGCTATTAAAATTATACACCAATTTTACTATGTATATTCATATAAAAAAAATTGTAGTTTTCCATGCAACTATAAATCACATAACATGAACAATGTATATCAACAACAATGACAAAGTTACTTTGTAAATTAGTTATGATTCATTTATATAAAGAATTTACCATATATTATGTCATAAAATTATTTTTGAACATAAATAATTCCACAATAAATTTATACATTTCTTTGCAAAGGTTTTTTCAATTCTTTATGTTATGCTATACAATTAAACTAACTTTTAATTTTACATTTGACTTATTCAAACGAAATCTATTAATATTTGCTGATTCATCGAATAAATTACTAACATACATAAATTTTAGCATGTATATCTATATTAACAAAAATAATTAAAAAATTTCTCAATTACACATACATGCATATTGTTTGTGTAACCTATAGAACATAAATTACACACAAACAATACCAAAATTTTTAATTAATAGTTTATGTATTTCATATTAAAATTTATCACATATTGCATAAGGAATATCTCATTTTAACATTAAAATAATAAATACTATCTTCACAGTATTCTCGTGTGCAATAATGAATTTTGGTGGTTGTATAAAACATATTGTGTTGAAAGAAATTTCTAAACAACGTTATTTTGGGATGTAGACAATGGACACCACTGGCACCATGAACTATTAAACTTCATAGCAGGTTGCATATACGGAATAAATTTAATAAAAATTATCTGTCATACACACACACATACACACGCGCACACACACACTAACGCACCTTAAAAAGCTAAAAGAAGGAGAAACGATAACATTTACCACTTTAAAATGCTACTAAAAAGAAAGTGTGGTGCCGAGGGTACCTCAATTTTCTCTTTCTTTTACCATAATTAAAAAATTAAAACACATTAATTTTTTTATGCTTTCTAATACTACATTGATTTCTTTCTAATCTCTCACTCAATCATTGATTGCAGATATGATCACGTATCCAACCCTAATCAAAAACCCTGATTCGTTCGTTCCTTTACCATCTCCGCTTTTCACGGCTTCAAAAATGATGGATGAATACGTCAAAAACAAAAATCATGGTAGTCTACGAATTTCGAAAGGGAAAGAATGGACGAACTGAAGCTAAGAGAGAGAAATATATATAAACGATGGTAGCCCCATTTTTTTTATATGAGGTACTAAGAAGAGTATAATGGTAATTTTGTGGTATTTTTTGGTTGTGGTAATAGAAAGAGAAAATTGGGGTGCTCTTAGCACCACACAAAATAAAAGCAACAACGCTAAGCACAACCCAAAAGCCAACCATAATAGATGTAATAGTGTTTCAAAAAGAAATGAACCTGTTTTTTTTTTTTTTCCGCTAAAACCCGATAATTGTGTATTACTTCTCTTGTCTTGTACCCTTAACAAAAGTATCCCCCTATATTATTTAACTAATGTGTAACCCGTAAGTTGCACATGAAAATATTATTAAAAATAGTATTTATTATTTTAATGTTAAAAAGCGAACTTTGTTATGCAATATACGATAAATTTTGATGTGAAATATGTAATCTATTAATCAAATTATTATTGTTGTTTGTGTAATTTATGTTGCATGACTTACACAAACAATATATTTGTATCTATATTTGAGAATTTATTTAATTATTTTTGTTAATACAGATATACCTGTTGAAACTGATGTATATTAGTAATTTATTTGATGAATCAGCAAATATTATTTAATAGAGTTTGTTAAAATAAGTTAAATGTAAAATTACAAAGTTAGTTTAATTGTATAACTATCATAGCAGGAAGAAGTGAAAAGAAAATTGCAAAATAACATATAAATTTATTGTGAAGTTATTGATGTTCAAAAAGAATTTTATGATAATATATTGTAAATTTTTGATATAAATGAATCATAACTAATTTACAATTAACTTTGTCATTATTGTTGATATACATAGTTCATGTTACGTGATTTATACATCTTAGTAGTTGCATAGAAAACTATTTTTTTTAATATGAATATACATAGTATTTTTTTTTGAGGAAATATGCATAGTAAAACTGGCGTATATTTTTAAAAGCTATTAGAAAAATGGACTAAATACTCTCTAAAATTATTTAAATAATTAGAATTTAAGATTTCATGAGTAGTTTAAACATATGGAATGAAATATAAAATATCACGAAAGAATTAATAAGGTTTCAACAAATAATTATAAAAATGTAAAAATGCAAGTATTAAAGCGGAAAATATTTTCTTTAATTTATGATGAGTTTATTGAGATAATTGTATAACATATTAATTTTTTTATTTTTACATATATTATTTAAAGTGTTTGACTTATTTAACTTTATATTTGAAAGAAAGATTATTTTTTCCATTTTTATTGATATATACATGATTTACATTTTAAAACATCACACTTAGCATTAATTAAATGAATTAACAACAGTTTATTAACTAGATTCAAAATCACATAATTAATATAAACATATTAATTTAAGGGATTTTTATTCATAAGGACAAACTTTAAAAAAAAATATCCATAAGGGCAAGAGGCTAAAATTTAACCACAAGGACACTTTTTAGTGTGAACGGAGGAATTCAAGGACCCACTATCATTTCATAATTTACATTAAAGTTTGTCCTTATGGTTAAATTTTTTGCCCCTTGTACTTATGGATAATTTTTTTTGTTAATTTTTTCATTCACAGTATTTTCCTGTTAATGTTAATTAATTTAAATGTAAAATCTTAATTGATATTGTGCAGCGTTTTGTAAATGATTAAATAAATTTTAAAATGTAGACGTTTGACATCATTAAAAGGTAGAAGTGCGGAAGAAGAGAAGGGAAGTGTTAAATGGCTAAGTGAAGGTAGAAAATTTAGTCATTTTACTTATAAATAAAATACTATGAAGGACAAAATTAACAAAAAATTTATCCATAAGGACAAGGGACAAAATATTTAGCCATAAGGACAAACTTTAGTGTAAAGTATGAAATGATAGTTGGCCCTTGAATTTGTCTCTTCACACTAAAAGGTGTTAAAATTTTAGCCTCTTGCCCTTATGGATTTTTTTTTTTAAAGTTTGTCCTTATGAATAAAAATCCAAAAAATTTAACCATAATTATTTAAACAGGAAAATGATCACAAGGACAAAATTCAAGGCTTTTTTAACCATAAGTACAGCCCATTAAAATTTTAATCCCAAGGACAAACTTATTAATAATTTAATCAGAATGACATTACACTATTTTAAAAAAAACCTAAATCACGCTCCCTGTTTCTTCTTCGTCATTTCGATCTCGTGCACGATCTTGTCATTATCTCCAACGCTATTTTTTTTCTACATATTTTGATCTTCAAACATCCATATTGCTCGTGCATTTCAGATTTCAAAATCGATCTCGCGCATATTGAGGGGCTCGCGCATTTCAGATCTTGTCATTAAATTTTGCAATCGATATTTCAGTCTGAAATGCAAACGGTTAATTTTTGTTTATTGTTATCTGTTTGCATCGATTTAATTTTTGTCTCGTTTTAATTTAGTGTTACAATAATTTTAATGTTCGGCTATACAGCAGTTTTTAGGTATCAGTTTTATATTTTTTTAGGTATCAGTTTTTTACATTAGTTTTTTTTTTTTTTTAACATTACAGCAGTTTTTAGATATCAATTTTAATTTATATAGGTAGCAGTTTTACTGTATCTACTGTGTTATGTTTTTTTGTTAATATGTATTTACTGAATTTTTTGATACCAATATTAATTCTAACTGATACCCAGTGATAAAAAAAATACCAATCAAGCTTCCAAACCCCTATTCAACTACCAAGAATAAAATGGTAACAGGCGATTAGGTCTTCTGGCAAGTTTTTGCGTCGCCGCCTCACCCATTCTCTCACTTCACCCTCGTCCAACCACCCCGCTTTCCCACTTCTCCTCTCTTCCTCCACGTTCTATTCTATTACCACCCATCCCTCCCTCTATGGCGAAAAAACATTGGCTCTCATCTAGATCTGAATCGAGTGAACAATCTGGGAATCCAACTTCCCGTCCTATCACGAGTTCATCGGCCGTCGAAGCAGCTAGCGCAAACCCTAACCTGCAACAAATTGCTACCGATGCTGCTTCTTTGCCGGTTCTCCCGCTTTCTGGGCTGGCGCTGCCTGTGCAGACTTCGATTTCTGAGCTTCTTTCTAAAGCTCCTCCTTCGCAATGGACTGTAGCCGACACATCTGAAATAGGTAACACTGAAATCTTTAATACGCTGTTGGGATTAATGGTATCAACGAGGTAGATCTCAGTCTGGCTGATGAAAATCTGAAGCTGATTAATGAATCGAGAAACAATGTTAATGTGCCTCCCTCATCCGTCACCGTATCCAAACACACTGAGCCTCCGGAATGCTCACTAAATGCTTGTACCACTGATGCAGTAACACCCCTTGCTGATAATAATACTGCTTTAAATAAAACTGATAGGAATTTTCCGAAACCTGCTTCCAATTTGCAAATACCGCTACCTAAGCCTAGACCATCTTTCTCGTCTCTATTTGCCTCTCTACCTCGTTGCGCTGGTAACTACTTTCCGCGTGAGTTCACTTCAAACCCCGATGATCCTTCACCTCCTACTGAGATTGTTCAGGAAGGAATTGATATTTGGAAGGATCACCTTGTGGGGTTTTTTCTTGACTCGTGTGCGCCATATGATGATGTTCGTGAGCACTGCCGTAAAGTGTGGAATATGAGGGGTGGTCTTCGTGTTAATTATGTGAATGGAATGTATTATTTTAAATTTACAGATGCGGAGGAAAGAAGGAAAGTGATCGAATCTGATCCACCTATTATTGGAGGGAAACCTTTAATCATTACAGCGTGGAGTACAACGATTGAGAGTGTCAGAGAAAGGGTGCAATCTATCCCGGTATGGACTATTTTCACTAGGATACCTTCCGTCTTGCAAACTCTACCAGGCTTGAATTGGTTGGCTAGCAGAATAGGTAAATTCAAATGTTTTGATGCTAGTACGGAGGCAAGAAAGAATCTAGTTTTTGCGAAAGCATTAATTGAAATAACTCCAAACAAACTGCTTCCGTCTCGGCTTAAGGTCACAATTGATGGAGTAGACACATATGTTGACGTTCAGTACACTTGGAAACCAGATATCTGCACTAATTGCCAATCATTTGGGCATATCAGTGATGCTTGCAAATTTGCAAAGAATGCCCCCCTCAAGCCTATAAATCCACTAGTGAAACCTCCCCTTCGTAAATGGGCCCCTAAAACCAAAACCGTTAATATACCTCATAATCCTGTTGAAGTGGTAGTTGATATCCCAGTTGTTGACGTCGATGCTGTAGCTGCTCAGAGCGCTGTTGATGCAACTGTTGTTTGGATCTTACAAGAGAAATCCTGGGTTCATCTAGGTTCTGGAATGAGGTATGATCCCCGTAGTAAGGTCTATTATATGTTTGTATCGGATGGTGATGAAGAGGAGAAAGCAGAAGTTAGGTTTTTGCATTACTTTGACGACGGGTATGATTTGAAGCTTTATACTGAAGGTGTATATGGAGACCACAATGCAAGTATCTTGTCCGATGTCTCTTGGGATAGAAAATTTGTATATGACTCGAACCATCCTGGTTATGCGCCTAACCTTCCTAGTCACTTTGCTACATTGCTGAATGACATGGTCCCTACGTCTTCTTCCTCATCTTCTGCCTCGACTTCATCTTCTCCTCGCTCAGCCATTGGTGACTAGCTGTTAGGTTTCTTAGTAGTTGAAGCACCTCTGCTTCACTCCTGGTTTTTCTTGTATAGTGAGCTGGACACTTCAATCCAGCAAATGTGATGGATGGTCCACTTTAAAAACCGTAGTTGATTGTCTACTAACAATCACCTGTACTACAATGTATTTTATTATTAGTTATAATAAAGGTGTTTGCGGTCACCTAAAAAACCGGTCGGCTTTGCCAAAAAAAAAATACCAATCAACTCAATTCAGTTTTCGCAAAATGATTTTTATTTTCAATAATACCCACTGATATTAATTCATCACTTGTATAGAAAGTTGCTATAATTTAATCACTTGTATCATATGATACCTACATTAATGTATTAGTATGATATGATAGATGTTGTTATGATCACTTATATGAGATTTGCATGTTGAGTATCAGTTTTAACCTCTTGTATGTATCAATTTAATGAGTTTTTTTTTTGTTTCAGCTACTGGGTATCAGTTATATGTCTCTGTAGGTATCAGTTTTGTGTTATTTTCATGCTTGCATTTTTTAGGTATAGTTTCACGTCTCGGTAGGTATCAGTTTCAGTGTTATTATTGTTTTCAGGTTATGGGTATCAGTTTTGCACTACTGTAAGTATCGGTTTCGTTTTTATTTATTTACTTCAGTGGCTGGATATCAGTTCTATATCATTGTAGGTATTAGTTTTTTTTTTTTTTTTTTTTTTTTTTTTTTTTTTTTTTTACAGTTTGTAGATATTAGTTTTATACCACAGTAAATATCAGTTTTTATTACTTTCTTTCTTCACTGTACTTGGATATCATTTTTTGGTAAAATTCAGTTGTAAAACTGATACTTTTTGGTGTAACTTCTATATATTTGGTGTAACTTGAATGTAATATTTCGTGTAACTTGAATATAGTATTTGGTGTAATACAGGTGATGAATTAATATCGGTGGGTATTATTGAGAATAAATATAATTTTTATGAGATTTGAATTAAGTTGATTGGTATTATTATTTTAATCAGTTGGTATCAGTTAGAATTAATGTTGTGTAACAAAAAATTCATTTAGCAAAGCAAACAACTCAAAACTGCAACCCCTTGACACAGTTCTTATACACAAAGTCAAAAAACTGATACCTAAAAAAAAATATAAAACTTCTACCTAAAAACTGCTGCAATGTTTTATAGAAAAACTAATGCCAAAAATGTTTACATCAAAGTTTGATTGATTAAAATGAAATAAGTTCGACTGAGTTACAAAGTTGATGCAACAGTACAAATACAAAATTAAGCCAGCAATAAAAAGACATGAAAAATACATAAAACAGTTAATACTGAAAACTGATACCTAAAAAAATAGCAAATCAATACCTAAAAGTGCTATGATATTTTAAAGAAAAACTAATACAAAAAATGTTTAAATCACAGTTTGATTGATTAAAACGACATAATTTCAATTCAGTTGCAGAGCTAATGCAGCAGTATAAGTACAAAACTAATAAAGCACAAAATTATAAACACTAAAGCATAACACTGTTAATATAGGAAAACTGATACCTTAAAAAATAACAAATTGATACCTAAAAACTGCTGCTAAATTCACCATTAAAAAAAAAAAAAAAATCAATCTTCAGATCAAATAATATTTCCAAATTAAGATTCGTTGAAGATGATGAATTGTTGAAAATTGATTTCGTGTGATTTGATTTCGCGAATATCGCTGGAGGAATCAGAGATGGTTGACGCTGGAGGAATCGGAGATGACCGACGCTGAATATCGATGGAGGAATCGGAGAAGAAGATTTCGTGTGATTTGATTGCGCGATTTATTGTGATTTGATCGTTGAATATCGCTGGAGGAAATTGAACGAGAGTAGGTTTTGTCCTTCTGAATAAAATATTAGATGGCCGCTGTCCTTTTGAATAAAATATTAGGCGGTTTTCTTTATGGTTAAATTTTTAAGGCTGATTGTCCTTGTAAATTAATTACCTTTATTTAAATTACTTAAAATTTGGATTTTGTGATTAATTTAAACATCTGGACTCAAATGTAAAATGTTAGGAGCTAACCGTCAATAAATAATTTTGTAAGCTTAGAAATGCCCATGTCTAAATGTAAAATGATAGAAAAAGTGAAGATAACGTAAGAGAAATCGTAAATAAATGTAAAATGATAATGTAATTTAAAAATAAAATATCCGAAGAGATTTAAGGAGAAAAGAGAAAACTTTCTAAAGTAACGAAAGGATTTTAAAAGTTTCTGCTTTACTATCATTTAATAGATATTAAACAAAATCACATGAGCGTTTTCTTACGAGGATTATTCATTTTTTTCAAAAAATAATACATGCATATTCATCAGTCTCTCCCGGCCTAATTCTCCCAACATGAGTTTATTCACACTGTGTTGAATAGGCAAACTTGCACTCCTGATTCTCCCATTATCCCATAATTTGAAATTGGATTTTTGTATAAAACATAATGGTACAACGTTATTTTCGGATGCAGACAATGGACACCACCTGGCACCATGAACTCCTGGAAGCGACGCACAAAACAAAAAAAATCAAAGTAACGAAAATGCAAAACAATCCAAAAATACCAATTCATATCCCCGTACTGAAAACATGGGGAGCAGCTGTTCCAATCCAACGGTCACTGGTTGCCCACCCTCTCCGTCTCCTCCTCTTCACTGCGCACGTGTCGCCATTTCCATGGTCCCTGGCCCGATAAACCCTCTCCTTTTCTCTCTCTTAAACCTCTTCCTTTCTCTGTTTTCCTTTCATCATTTTTCACTCCCTTCTCCCCCTCATTTTGGTGCTGTGTAAGGAGATTAACCTGAACCAATGACCGATACGACAGACGATATAGCGGAGGAAATCTCGTTTCAAGCATTCGAGGATGACTGTAGATTGCTCGGAAGTTTGTTGATCGATGTGCTTAATAGAGAAGTCGGGCCTCAGTTTATGGAAAATGTTGAAAGGAAGAGGATTCTTGCTCAGGTTTCGATCGATCTTCTTCTTCTTTATTTTCTAAGATATTCTTAAGCGTCTCGGCATTTTGAGTGTGCTGATTTTCGTTTCCAAAAGCTCGTGGAATGCAGTTATGCCATGTATTTGATCTACTGCTAGTGCGGAACGATCAAGTGGAGATCATTGTGTATATACGCTGGTAGCATAGCATTTTCTTCTTCTTAATTACATGCATGTTAATATAGCGAGGATATTAGCATGTTATAGGCTTTGAGCGTGCTTTATACTTTTATTTTTACGAGAAGAATTTAATGAATTGTTTAGCACTACTATTGCGGATCTTGTTGGACGTTTTATGCTATTGTCAACTCTTGCGTATTACTCAGTGAGGCACAGTCGTGGAGCTTATTGCTGGTTGTAGAATTATAACTTGTTACCATAACAGTTATTCTCGATAGGGCCAAATTTCATACAAACTACTATTTGTGGAAGAATTGCAAAAATTGAGGTAGGGCATGGCCTCTGTTAGTCATATACTACCTCCGCACCTGCTTGTTACAATTAACAATATTGTAACTTTTTTTTAATATACCCCAATGCAAATGGATTGAAATCAACTAAAATTGTTTGACTTCGTTATATCATTGGTGTGTAAGTAATTAACATAATCAAGGGGAATTGTCTGCAACTGGACATTGCTTTTCAGTGGACATTGTTTTATTGTTTTTTTTTTCTATGTGTTGTTGTAGCTATTGGTGTATTTCTTAAATATATTTTTTGTGATAGTTTCTGGCTTATCTTGTATAACATCTATTTTTTTCCCACTAGTAGTCTTATTTTTTCAAACTTACAATAAACATATTTTGTTTGAAAACTTATTACAGATACAGATATTCCTTGCCATACTAAATTGGCGGCTGTTAAGAACTTGAAATTTGGATGGAGTTTTATAAAAGATAAGGTTAGAAAAAAATGTTGTTGTTTTGTCTCGAGAAAAAAAAACCAACCATATTTTGGGTACCAAACTTAGCCTTACCCAAATTTGTTTAAAACTTGTTAATCGGTAACATTAGAACAAGTAAATGAAAATGACTAAACTTTATTTGTGTGCCAATTCAGCATATTCATTTATTTTCTTCTCATTTTCATCCTAACTTCTTTGCTAGATCACGATATTTGCAAAAAAATACAATACATTTTCGGCAATCCTTTTTCTTAGTGACAAATCAGTGACTACTAGTCCCAGAAAATAATGGGATCAGCTACCAAAACACAAATTAAAACACAATTGATGATGCAGTATGTCTCAACCACTAGGTAGAGAATATCAAACAAATAAATACACAATGAGATCTAATGGTTAAGATATATTGTCACGTTATTTGTGTTTTAATATTTGCTCCCATTATTTTCAAAATGAATTCTTGTGATTTAGAATGACAACAATATAAAGCATGGTTCAAGATTCCGTCCAGCATGTCGGAAATCCGCCCGTTCCGTTCTGGTTCCGACATAGACCGGACCGGAAACTATTAAAAAAATGTTCCGTTGGTACTGTAGTTGAAAAAATTGAAATAGTTTGTATCATGCAAACACAAAAAATACAATAACTTGTTTCAAATCAGTAACAATCAAAGCCTAAAATCAAGCATAATAGCAAAGACCAGTGAGAATCAACCAAAAAATCAAAGAAGGAAAAACATGTTTCTGAACCAGCAATTCGAATTTAAGCATCTCAAATCAAGAGAAATATTGAATTGGATAATCCAGGGCTTGCGAGATGATTAAATTGAAGGATTTGGACGTGGTTTTTGATCTGAAACGGCGCACATGTTTCTGATGAGAAGGTTTCAGAGCTGCATGTGTTTGATGAAGAAGTAGGTGCTTTGAGTAATAGGCACGTATATGATATTGGGCCTATTCAACATAGGCCTATTTTCATTTGATTTTGGGTTAAGTTAATATTGATACATACTCTAATTTATATTTGGGTTAGACATTCCCAATCAAATAGAAAATACAATGTTAGTATATATATAAAAAAAAAATTTGACTGTTTTTCATGGTTAATCTTTTGTTTAAAGTGCAAAATTTTACTGATTATTGATGTTATTACTTGAAAAGCGTATAATTAGTACGGAACTGGAAAAATATGAGAATTACCAAAACAAATCGGAACCTTGTATAAAGTTGTCAATTATGCTTACATGGCAGGATGTTTTCTTATAAGTTTTCATGTATACTTTTGTTTCTAAGTTTACTAGAAGCTTAGACTGTAAACAAAATTTCGTACATTGCTGCATGCTGAAGCTCACTTTGAAATTAAGTTGTCATTGATTATACTTGGTTTAATGAACCTAAGCTTGCATGTTTAATGAGGTTGACATGTAAATAAACGGGGCAGACTCACTCCTGTGAAGTAAACATTTTTGAATTACACCTATAAATGGTAAATTTTGGATCAAGTATTAAATTTTTTAGGTATCATTCATCCTGCATACATTTCATAGGATTGATTGTACAAGGTAGATTTTAAGCTTCTTGTACTTGATTCTATCTGGTAATGTTTTGTGATGTATCATCACATGATGCCTTTTGTAACATATATAATTTCGTTTTTGATACTGTTTCTAAAATTTATAGAGTGCTGTTAGTATGAGAAATGCTGGAATGGAGAGCACAGCTGATTTACTTGAGAAATTATTATCAGAAGAGATATCGAAGATGACACTTGAGGAAGCTCTAGCATTAGCACGTGCTTTTAGTCATTACCTCAATCTTATGGGAATAGCTGAAACCCATCATAGGTGCTTCAAATAATATATGTACATTTCATTTTTTATTTATTCACATCATCTCTTTGGCATAATTTATTCATTTGTTCAGACTTCACATTCCTGATATGTGGCCGATTCAGTGATATCAAGATGTGCAAAGTACAAAATAAAATGAAATTTGTAACACTTCATTTGCATTTAAGCAAGTTGTCCTTATTCATAGTTGAAATAGGTTAACAATTTTTATATCCAATTGCAGGCTTCCCAAAATACACATGCTATACAAGTGAGGTTACAGATTCAACCCCCCCCCCCCCCCCCCTCTCCCCCACCTCTTCCCAACAACACCCCCTTTGTATTTTATTGGAATGTTTGATATATGAATTAGGTTACGAGTTCGAATCTCAATCACAACAAAATCATATATATATTTGTTTCCCCAATTTATTGTTATTAAAACTATACACGAAGTTGGACTTTACTGATTTCAGATCTATATGTTTTTTGTATAATGATTTTTGCCAAAAAGCTTGTACTTATAAGTGATTTTGTGAGCTAGGGCATCCTCGTCCTTTTTTTTTTTTTTTTTTTTTTTTTTGGGGTTAACAATCATGTAAGTGTTTTAATGCAGAGTTCGGAAAGCACGCAATGACATAAATCTATCAAAATCATGTGACGACTCTTTCAGCAAATTAATAAATGGTGGAATATCCGATGATCAGCTGTTTGAATCTGTGTGCAATCAGGTTACCTGCTGTAATCTTATAAACAGCAGTAGAATAAAAATGATGATAAATTAATATCAGCCACATTTTGTTCTTGGTTCTTATTTGTTCGACAGGAGATTGAAATTGTCTTAACTGCTCATCCCACTCAAATAAACCGGCGTACTTTGCAATACAAACACATCAGGATAGCTGTAAGCTCTTGAAACCTCTTGCTGTATAATGCTTTTAATAGGTCATCTTCTAGTTTAAGAGTTTGCCGTCATTGGTGTTGAATTACAATAGTAATTTGCTATAAGATTATATAAAAATGGAAAATTTTGAACTTTCTTACGTATTTATTATTTCCATAAGGTCTTCACCTAATTTTTCATCACATTGTTCTGACAGAATGTTTTATCTGATTGACAGCATCTTTTGGAGTTCAATGGTAGGCCTGATCTCAGTCATGAAGACAGAGATATGCTAATAGAAGATTTGGTACTTGACCATTCATCAACCTTTTTCTTGGTGACTTTTTTGTGTGATGCACTAAACTAGCTGTAAACAAATTGTTGGTTTCTAGATGAGGGAAATTACTTCATTATGGCAAACGGATGAACTGAGACGCCACAAACCTACACCTGTTGATGAAGCTAGGGCAGGTTATTCGAATCTACCACTACACTTTTGTAATTGAGTCCCCCAATATGACTTTGAATTTGGAAAAAAGAGTAATTAATTAGGGGAGTCTAATATATAATTTGACAGCCGTGTCGGTGGAAAATGACATTTATCTGTAGTCCGGCACCCCAGTTGAGAAATGAAAATTTTCGATGCCCTTACCCTTTCTTTGAAGAGTTCTCTTGCATGAGGCACAATGTCCAAATTCAGAGTTCCTTTTAGTAGGATCTTGAAATTGATGTTTTTATCAATGTTTCTCAGTCTATTTATAGGCTTGCATATCGTGGAGCAATCTTTATGGAAAGCTGTACCTCATTATTTACGCCGTGTCAGCACTGCTCTGAAAAAGGTTCCAATCTCCAATATTTTGTCAGTATAAATGGCTATATTTATTTTCCCAAACTTGTAGGTTAATTTTATCTTTTATTTTGCTAAATATAGCATACCGGTCGTCCACTTCCATTGACTTGTACCCCAATAAAGTTTGGTTCATGGATGGGAGGTGACAGAGATGGAAATCCAAACGTTACTTCAAAAGTAAGTTCTTGCTTAGAATATGTGATCACATAATATAAAGTAGGAAAAATAAATTCAAGGACAAAAATGCCTATTTTATGTTTTTTTTTTAATATAGTTTTCTATTCATCACGCATTTTCCGTGCGTGGGGCCAGTCCAAGTTTTGGTAGATAAAACCAAAAGAAAAAAGGAGGCTCTTACACAGACGCTAATGTATCACGTCCAAACATTTTATATTGTTTAAAAATAACGAGAATAGGATAAAAAAATAATAATTTTATTCGCAACAATAATTCAAATTATACAACAAAATTAATAGTAATTAATAACGTACATTTTTCTAGTCTTCTGACTTGCAAATTTACTAAAAATATTGTCATATTCAACCACAAACCTAAAATTAAAAAGTAAGAGCAGAATTGGATTTGCCCTCAGTCTCATCATAGATGCTGCTATTCATATTTTGATAAGTTTTGTTATACAACTCAGGCTTAGCAAGTAAATCATATACTTGATTAGAAGAACTGGCTATTAACCTGAAAGTAGAAACATGTTTCCCATTCCATCTAAGCAATCCCACCTCAAAGGCTCAAACATCTACTAAACAACTTTCCCAACCATGTTCGCTTAATCGTCGCTCACTTGGCTTAGAAAATGAGCATATATATGTATGTATGTATGTGTGTGTGTATATATATATATATATATATATATATATATATATATATATATATATATATATATATATATATATATACGCGTGTGTGTGTATGTATGTATGTGTGTGTGTGTGTGTATATATATATATATATATAAGAGAAATCAGAAGAAAAACTGAATTAGTTCAGAGAGAGCATCTCAATACTCATGTATGGGCTGAATATGAATTGGTTGTGCACACCTCAGATTGCAATGCTTCAAAATTTTATCCCTAGGTTTTAGCAACAATGCTATTTAGTTTGTAAACATATACTATTAAACGTCTAAAACACGGAAAAAAACATAGATGCTGCAGTAATTTGTAAATCATATACAATTAAATATCTAAAAAAAAGATTCAATTATCCAAATCACTCGCCTAAGACGACAAGGTCGTTCGGCTTGAAGTTCAACTGAAATTGAATTCACGCGAATGTAATTTCGTACCCTAGTTGCTGTCGTGCCTTCTTGGAGAATCACGACTTGGATCGTTGCCATCTGGAGTTGGATCGTCATTCGCTCGCTGCTATGGAGAGTTGTGGTCGCGCTTTTGATTTCATTGATTTGCGATTGCGGATAGCCATTTCTTTCTGTATCGATGATCAATCTAGTGCCCTAGTTTATTTGGGACCCTAAGCAGTTGCTTTCCTCACTTTGGCAAAGGGCCAGGCTTGCCTTTAAGGCACCACGTAGGACCACTGCGTGGTTTCCTAATGGCACCATGTAAGCACACCGCATGGTTTCCTAATGGCACTACGTAGGCCTACCATGTGGTGCCTTGAAGGCACTGCGCAGTTGCCCTGCATGGTGCCTTCAGCGAACCACGTAGAGCTAGTGCATGAAAGGGTACTTTTGGTTATTTATTTAGATTGGGGGCTACCCAGTAAAGTAATGGGTTTTTATGGTTTTGTGAGAAAACAAAGGGCTAGTCAGCATATTGTGGGGTTCAAATGGAATTTGCCTATAAACTAATGGCTGCATTTTATCCCTTTGAATGGAATGGAACTTGATTTTTATTTTTTAATTTAATTTAATTTTTATTTTTTTATTTTCTGCAGGTCACTAAAGATGTTTCTATGTTGTCGCGATGGATGGCAGTTGATCTTTACATAAGAGAAATTGACAATCTTAGATTTGAATTATCCATGACTCGATGCAGTGATAAGTTGGCAAATCTTGCACAAGAAATCTTACTCGAAGGTCCATTATATCTCTTTTTACTACTATTGTTTAAATGTTTTCACAATTTTACGGTTCTTACGCAGATGAAGATGTTATTGTCCTGTATTACAAACTTAGTTTACATAAGAACAATGTTATCAATAGGTTAAAATTTTGTACTATTTTCATTGCCTTCCTTTGTTAAAATCAAATACATTCGCATTAGATTCTTTGGCATCCCATTTCTCTATGCCTGGTTAGTTGCTCAAAAATTAATACTGTATCAACATATTCTGAATTTCAAATGGACTAATATGTGTTACTCTACAGAAAATGAGTCCGAGGAACGTGAAACTGCGTATGGCCACACAAAAACATATAGTCACAATTGTCAGCAAACATCTCCCTTGCCGGCACAACTTCCTGCTGCAGCTGATCTTCCTTCATGCCAAGGTATCATACAATGCTTTGCATAAATTATTTCATATAACTCGTTTATTGTAGTATTATTTCTCTAGTATGAAACTTATCAATTATGGCTCGCTAAGTCTCCCTGTACAATAAATATCCTAACTTCCTCGCCTTTGTAATGTTTTCTTCATTAGTATGCAATTATATGCTATTGTAACTGTTTGACTTCGGGTTTAGTACATCTGAGTATGAGGTGCATTAGTATCAAGGACTGGGAAAAAAATGTACTTGATGTATGAAGATTTTTCCTATCAAATCTGATAGATTCTGTATACCATTTTAAATTAGGTTACTTGTATGGTACATTCTTCTGTAGGTTCATCTTGAATAACATTGCGCTATTTTGAGGCATGCAATTTGATCTTTCCCCCATATTAGACACATGATATACATAATGTATTTCACAGAAAAGTAGAAAGTTAGTTTGTTGAAAGGTAGGATTTTTTCCATAAAATGGTAAACATTTATAGCAAATGTATTACAATGTCACTTTTACTTGTTATAGAAGCACATGTAAATTTACGAACCTTTTATATGACTAGACATTATTTGGTGTCCTAACTAATTCCTAGGCTCGATCTTGTTGTTAATAAGTTCAATTAACATGTGTTTGGCTCTTGTACAATTATATATTGTGATACATAATATCTATTTTTATGTAGATGGTGGTTCTCGAATTCCAATACTAAATTTTCCAGGAAATGCCAATCGCGAGGTATGCTAAAAATAAAATAGGCAGCAAAAAATTATGAAGTCTTCAAGTTGTTTTCAATTAAAATAACATCCAATTAACACCAGCAAGACGTATTCTCCACAACTAATTGGCAATATCCTTAATTTATATAACAGAATACACAAAATTCACTACTAGGCCTAAGTAAATTAGGCAATGTAACTGCCACCTCTCAAAATGGAAGGTTATCAAATGACACCCAGAATCAGTCAGGAGCTCCCAGTAGCGCCCGCAGCTCTTCTGCATCTGGCCATCTTATGGCACAGAGAAAGCTATTTGCCGAATCTCAAATAGGAAGGAGTAGTTTCCGGAAGCTTCTAGAACCCAGTCTACAACGTCCTGGAATTGCTCCTTACCGAGTTGTTCTTGGACATGTGAAGGACAAGGTAAGCTTTAGCGTCAACTTTAAATTAATAGAGAACTTTTCATCTTTCTACCTTCTTTTGGAGCTGTAAAGTTGAGAATTGTTCGTTTTTCTAATATAAAGGCAGTAAAATGTAAAGTGTCATTTTAGTCCAAATTCAAAACTACACACTTGCTGTACTTCATGTTAACTAACGCAAAAATAAGAAACTTATTTAGTTTACATAACAAGGTGCATCATGTTAAAATTCAAGTTAGAACGTAATATATATTCATCATCTTCTTTTTTTTTTGTGAATATTGTAATGATGTTGACAATATCATATCCAGCTTATGAGTACGCGGAGAAGATTAGAGATCCTTCTTGAGGATCTTCCTTGTGAACATGATCCTAAAAATGACTACGAGACATCAGATCAACTTCTTGAGCCACTACTTCTATGCTATGAATCACTGGTACACCTCAGAACTTATTAAGGCTGTTCTGTGTCCGTGTAATATAAATTGCAAATGACCATTTTTTTCTTCTTCTTAGCAATCTTGTGGATCGGGCATACTTGCTGATGGGAGATTGGCTGATCTAATTAGAAGAGTTGCCACATTTGGGATGGTATTGATGAAGCTAGATTTACGTCAAGTATGTATTTTGTTTACATAGGTATGTAGATGTAGTTATCATATCTGATGTTAGCATAATTATAACAGTTGCATTTATTTACAGGAATCATCCCGACACACAGAAACAATTAATGCAATTACAAAGTACTTAGGTATAGGTGCATACAGTGAGTGGGATGAAGAGACTAAGCTTGAATTTCTTGCTAAAGAGCTAAAAGGGAAAAGGCCTCTTGTACCTCCAACTATAGAGGTGGGTTACAAATATCTCAATCTTAAATATACATGTCGATTAACACATGCTATATCTTAATATATTAATTTAATTCTTTGTTCTACCTTTTAGCACATAGATCTACTAGTGTAATAACTAAAGGAATTACTTGTATACCCGTATCTAGAAATCAAAAGGGTCTAGGGATTCTGTGTAATGTTAAGTGCCGTGACACAAATAATTTTTTCATAACCAAGTTATTTTCATGTAAGTTGTGATCATTATTATTTAATGTATGCGTGTGTGTGTGTGTGTGTGTGTGTGTGTGTGTGTGTGTGTGTGTGTAAAGTTCAGGTTAACCAATTTTGTTTCTAGGTGGATTCGGACGTGAAAGAAGTTTTAGACACTTTTCGTGTTGCTGCTGAACTGGGAAGCGAATCTCTAGGAGCCTACGTCATATCAATGGCATCAAATGTAAGCATCATTCAAATTCATTTTGGTGCATTCTATGCTCTTTTCTAATTGTAAAAATTAACTTTTGCTGACTGCAACGCTTGATTTATATGCATATATGCAGGCAAGTGATGTTCTTGCTGTCGAGCTATTGCAGAAAGATGCAAGGCTTTCCGTAACCGGGGATATGGGAAAACCTTGTTCTGGTGGAACGTGAGTTATTTCTTCTTTTTCCCTCCTGCTAGCATCTTAAGTTGGAATGAGTATTATACCACTTGCTAGAAATAAAAGCAGTGTTTTTTAAGTTCGCAAAACGCTCATTCAGATAATTGGTTTATAGAAATGTTTACCTGTTGAAAGTATTCAGTGATAGTTTGTGCATTTCTGAAATTTTCACCCTGAACTGAATGTAATCATAACAGTTTCTATTATATAATTTGATGCAAATGCAGATTTGGAACATAATGCTGTAAACATCTCCTACATATCTTGTATAAGTTGACTCAATTGTATGATACCACGCTGTTAACTAACACATAAAATGTGCATGTTTGTATATCATAATGAGTGAGATACAAATTTTGTAATGGATGGAATGCAAATTGCTCGTTGGGATGATGAAAATTTGAGTATTATTTGTCTTAAAATAGAAATAGATTATGTTATGGAATCTAAAACAGGTAATTTCGTCGTTAAAAAGACTCTGTTGGAACATATGAATTTTGTTTCCCTTATTAGCAGTTACGGTAAAAAAAGGATTTGGTTTGGAGTTTGGTTAAGTTCCTAATGATTATTTTGATATATTTAGTGGTACATAACACACAAAATTTTTGTAAACCATTTTGTGCACTAGTGTATAGGTGTGCCATCAAAATCAGTGGATCACAACTTTTCATACTTATTTTTTCATGCAGTTTGAGGGTGGTGCCACTATTTGAAACTGTGAAAGATTTGAGAGGAGCAAGTTCTGTGATAAGGAAACTATTGTCGATTGATTGGTATCGCGAGCACATCATAAAAAACCACAATGCTCATCAAGAGGTACATATGGATCTGCGATAATGTTCCTATCATTCTGTGACAATGTTCCCATTCTTCAGTAGAGCTTAACCTTTCCTTGCAATGTAATATGCAGGTTATGGTTGGTTACTCAGATTCAGGTAAAGACGCAGGGCGATTCGCTGCGGCATGGGAACTGTACAAGGCACAAGAGGATGTTGTTGCTGCATGCAAGGAATTCGGGATAAAAGTCACCCTCTTTCATGGTCGTGGTGGTAGTATTGGCCGTGGTGGCGGCCCTACGTATCTTGCTATTCAGTCACAACCTCCTGGCTCTGTCATGGTATGCTAGCTCGTCTTATTTACTTATGTTGCTTTATACGAGAAACTGTTATTTTTATTGGCGATGTACCAGTACTGTCCTTTCTTTAGCCGAATATCCAAAATCAGATAATTTAAAAGGAGGCATGTAGCTGTGTTATATGGGGATCAACCTTTTTATCGGTACCACAGGGATTTATCCGTTTCATATGTGATATGTGGATTTATTTATGTCATATGTGACAAATGGATTTGTCACTGTTACATCTGATACATGGATCTTTCAATGTTACATGTGCTGATGGTTTAGTGTTATTACACCAAAAATAAAGATGTATCCATGCAACCCCAATCAAAGTTTACCACTGTTGCAGGTATCACTGCGGTTCAACCAAATTCTGAGATTAGCTATTGATTTGAGCATTTAGATTAGAAATAGGATGTTGGTCTAGATCAATCCATCTAAATTAGGATGGTTAACAGTCTGAAAATGCTGTTAAAACATACCAGCAGGTCTGGACTCTTAAATGTTTGATCTGAAGGTCCAAATCAATGAGTGATTTTTGTTTTGGTTTCAAAGGTGATTTGATTCTGTTGGCACCCAAACTTTATTGTATATATTTTAAACCAAATATTCATATCTTTTATTATATACTAGGGAACTCTCCGTACAACGGAACAGGGTGAAATGGTCCAAGCAAAATTCGGACTGTCTGAAACTGCTGTACGCCAACTTGAAATCTACACAACTGCAGTACTGCATGCAACACTTAGCCCACCAACTCCACCACGCGAAGAAAAATGGCGCCAAATCATGGAAGAAATTTCCAAAACAAGTTGTAACCATTACCGAAGCGTGGTATACGAAAATCCTCAATTTATTGACTACTTCCAAGAAGCGACCCCTCAAGCTGAGCTTGGATACCTTAATATCGGAAGCCGTCCAACACGTAGGAAAGCTTCGGTTGGTATTGGTCATTTACGTGCAATTCCATGGATTTTCGCTTGGACTCAAACCCGATTTGTTCTGCCTGCTTGGCTTGGTGTAGGAGCTGGGTTAAAAGATGCTTGCGATAAAGGGTATTCCAATATAATGCTTTAAAAATATTGATTTTTTTTTTTTTAAATTTTTTTATAAATGTTCCCAATTTTATCATTTACACAGCACAATTTTTTAAAAAATTTAGACTATTTGCTAAAGAGAAAAATGTCGAGAGAAAAGAAACTGTTCTTAACATTTATAATTAATTTTTTTACCGGGGGGAATATTTTGGTCAACAATACTAAGGCAGAGTTTCACACATTTCATCAGGAATAGGGAGAAATAATTTTGAAACTTCTTTCCGGTCATCCTTGCATCCCTCCGTCGTCCTCGTAATGGCCTATTTTTTTTTTTTTTTTTTTTTTTTTTTTTTTTTTTAATTCAATTATCCTCGTGTTTTGTTATAAACGTTGAAAACATAAAACACAAAATTAAACCAACCAGGCTCCACACAAAACAGAAAACAACTTTTATATATTTTCCGTGTCTTGGGACGTAACGAAAGAATTAGAGATAATGTATCCTTATGTTGTTTTTTCATTCCCTTTGCCATTTCCTCTGTCTTACTTCTATTTCCTTTGTCGTCCCTCAACTTTTTTTATTTGTTATAATTTGTGTTGAAAATTCAGAACTCAAAATACAATTTAAACCAAACACTAACAGTTTTAGATTAAAAAAAAGCAACGTTGTTGATACATAATCTTGTATTTTAGTTCTAAAAAATAGTTTTTAAGTATAAAGAAAAAAAAAGAATGACATACAATATGTTGGAAAAGATTTTTTATATTATCAGATGAAACTGTATTTAATTTTCAAATATTATGAAAGAATGTTTTTCATAAAAAAATTATATACAAAAACCAAAATAAATGTGAAATAAACAAAGAAGTAACATTGATTTATTGATTGCATGAAAAGAATAAACAACACAAGAAATAGGGAAAATATAGTACAGAAAGTCAGAAACATTGTCGTGGTCGGGATTTCAACCTCTGACCTTGATATTATTCCAAACATTCCAACTAAAAATAAAGTTATTGTTGTCGGTGTTGAACTGTGTACATAGCAAGGATGTTTTTGAATCTTTGCGGTACCCCTTCACCCCCCCCCCCTCCCCACCCCCCCCCCCAAAAAAAATGTACCTTGAGTCCAACTATTAATAAATCTAATTGATGGTATTTCAGTAACATCAAATCTAAAATATATGTGCTAATTTTTAATTTGATTATCTAACTAAAATTCGAGATTCAAATAACACAAAAAAAAAAAAAAAAAAGGTTGGACCTAATTTTGAATGTTATGGTTAAAATAAAAAAGGATATTTTTTGTCCTCCTATTATATATAACCCAGTATAAATTTGAAAGTTTTTCCTATATAGCATCCTATATATTTTTCCTATATCCATAACCATTTGTTTTTCCTTTTTGTAATTATAAAAACTTAATGATCAACATACCATATCTTGTTGGTCATTTTTTTTAATATAATGACAAATTTCAAAACTTTAGTTTATTTTTTACTTCCTTTTTTTTGATAATGTAAACTGTATTCTTAATTGATGATACCGAGGATGAAACGAAATTGGTCGATGGTAAGATTATTTCAAATATCAAAACCAAAACCACATGAGAACTATTTAAGAGGTTAAAAGTTTATACCCAGTTCAATAATTATTTCTTATATAGCATCCTATATATGTTTTAACCAAGCTTTTCAAACACCCACTTCTGTTTGCTTACATTCAAATTTAACAGTTACGAAGAAGATTTGCAAGCAATGTACAAAGACTGGCCATTCTTCCAATGTACAATCGACCTGATAGAAATGGTGCTTGCAAAAGCCGATGTATCAATAGCAAAGCATTACGATGATGTATTAGTCTCCGAAGGCAGAAGGCAACTAGGCGAAGAACTGAGAAAAGAGCTTACTGGCACCGAAAAATTTATATTAGCTGTTGGTGGGCACGATAAGCTATCAGAGCATAACAAAAGCTTGAGGAGATTAATCGAGAGAAGACTGCCTTATTTGAACCCTATGAATTTACTTCAAGTCGAAATATTGAAAAGGCTGAGAAGAGACGATGACAATAATAAGCTTAGGGATGCATTGCTTATCACCATCAATGGTATTGCTGCTGGAATGAGAAATACTGGTTGAGGATATGGAGTATTGGTGACCAGATTATAAATAATTAGAGTTTTAGAGATTTTTTTTTTTCGACTTTTGCTAAATTGCTCTATGTATGTTTGAAAAATTACACGATCTTGGGGTTCTAGCAAATTTTCTGAAGCTTTTGATGATTAACTATGTTATCATATTCGCCCTGTTTTAATGCATCTAATTCTGATTGGGTCATATTCCATTATATTGCAAGTTGTGCCAATCAGTTGTGTGCTTTTGTTCTCTTTGCTTTATATTCGTATTCCTATTCCAATTTCTTTGCTCCTATTATCATTTTCTATATAAGGAAGTTATTACATTAGTTGAATATATAAGCTTATAAGGAAGAAATAAAGAAATACCATGGCCTCTATAAAAGCAGAGAAACCTATAAACTCTCAGGCTGTAAATGAAGAGCAGACAAAGACTCAACCAGCACTGAAGCAGGCAAAGGCTCAAGCTTCAAAGCCTGCATCTAAACCAACCCTGAAAAAGACTGAAGCAAAGCCTCAGACGAAGAAGAGAGCACTTACCAAGGTCAGCGAACGGAAAATAGTAAGTGTACTTGATGCCTGAAAACATTCATTTGTATTAGAGCAAATGGACCGTTATTGTGGACAAAAGAATGCTGATATTTGGATATATTTTATTGCTTGCAGACAAAAGCAAGTAGCAGCAAAGTAGCTAAAGATTGAGGATGTTCTCTCACAAAGAGCTAAGGTGAAAAAAAGAAGCAAAAGCCTTGTACCCAATTGTATTTGTTTTTCCTTTCCTACTGTAGCTGCTTCACGTGATGAATGTTGTGATCAGCCTATATTGTGATCGTGTCCTTTTCTAGTATGAATAAATCTTGATCTTCTTATTGCTTCTCGATCAACCGGCTTGGATGAATTGTTTTTATGCATCTATAAGCATGCTAATCTTTTTTACATCTCTTTTCTTTGTTTAACTAATTTTGCGTGTTATGTCTTATGTCTCATATAAATCTAATTATATAAGTTGTTTTTTGGTCTTTTGAAAGTCAAAACGAATTGGTTTTGACTTCTAAAAGAGAAGAAGCAAAAATGATATGTCAAAACGAGCTTGCGATGGTTGTATTTTCCGTTATCATAACAATATCAATCAATTAATAATTTTTTTCAAATACTGAGTTGTATACCGATAGTAGTATGCTTCCAGTATTTCCCGTGTATTTTTAAGCTAATCTTCAACCTAGAAGTTTCTTTAGCTTCTCAGTCCTCTTAGATATGGGAAGCATAACAATTTAAAATTTTATTGCTTTAATTTGAGAATATTTAATTAATTTAAATATTCAAAATAATGATTTTTATAATTAAAATATCATATTTAATTAATGCTAAATGATAAAAAGATTATTTTTAAGTTCGATTTACAAAAATATATCATTTAAAGAAAAATAAAAAATATAACCAATAGATTTTTGATCATCAAAAAGTTATTTTAAAGGTTGTTAAAATCCTTAAACACACACATACGGTTTAAATTAAGTTTGAATTAGCATTAAAAAGTAATAAATTAGATTAATAAGTTGTAATGTGATGATAAAATATTTTTTTCAATTATGCTCCTAAAAAAATATTTTTACAATAAAAAAAAACATAATGTACCTATAGTACCCTTAAAACATGTTAAGCTTATACAAGTGTGTATTTACGTTATACTGGATGTTGGTAAGGGTTCCTTTTTTTGTCGAAGGGAAGGGGGTAGTATGACATTGTTTATGAGGACAATGAAGTGGCGATGAGGTTGAAGCGAGATATGGAAGATGTAGTACTTGACTAGTTTGGTGATTTAACCTTAATACATTTAATACATTTTGTATAAAACGTTTTCTTTCTCTTTCTTCTTCTCCATTCCATTTCTTGTTTTTTCTATCTTCTTCTCACTTTTCAAGCTTTGTAGAAACTTAAAATCACTTCCTTTTTTTCAAAATTTTAAAACATGAAAAATCAAACTTGTATTAGCTTAAAAATCTTTTAAAATTCAAGTTAAAGCCTCCTTTTCTATTTATTTTCTTCCACTTTCCTTTGCAAACACTTTCACTCCATTTCAACGCTTGGCCGATCCATCCTATGCTACAGTACCAAACCAAAATGCATCCCGATGGTAAAATAATCCATCTTTGTATGGATTTGTAAAAAGTGTTTTGCAAGTGTAGTGACTTTAAACAAGTTTAATGCGAGAATTACCTACATTTTGTTATTATTTTCAATGATGCATTTAATGATAAATTTATGTTGTATGATTTTTATGTTTATGTTCTTCACTGATAATGATTTTTGTATGAAATCGGATGAACCCTTATCCATAGCATCCGGCAAAATCACTTTGCCATCCTTGAATGATGAAGTATGATTTCCTGCTCTCTCATCTTCTCGGTCCAAATCAAAAGCGACGTCGAAGTCTTCCACTTCATCGTACAACTTTAAGATTCTAGATGGCGTACATGAAATTTTGAATGCCTGCCATCAATATATTCTTCTCTTGCAATCAATATGGCTTTTGTAGTAATGATTGTTGTTGACAAAGGCACTGAGTTTCTCTCTAGCGCTGAACAGTTTTCTGCTACGTTCGAGAAACTCTGTGGGATTGGATTTCGCTCTGAAACGTAATTCCGATATGAAATGGGATATCAAATAATAAAATAACATTTTGTTATAAAATGTTACATTAGAAATAAAATAACATTTTATTATAAAATGTTACATTAGAAATAAAATAACATTTTGTTATAAAATGTTACATTAAAATAAAAATTAACAACTGTAATGACCCGAAAATCCCTCCCGCGAGAAATCGCCGGATACACTAACTTTGGGTATAAAACACATCAGAACAAATAACAGAAGACTTTTATAAACATTATAATAATGTTACATCAGAGTACAGAATATATCAGAGTACATCGAATATAATACAACGGAAGGTAATTTACAATAAACTTTATACAGCGCAGCTGAAAAATTTATCTAACAAAACATTTTTAACATATAATTCTTTTACTTTAACTTAACATGATAATAATAATGACATTTTTAATGACAATCATATTTTAATATATATTTCTACTTCGCTAACACATAAATGAAAATGTTTTAATAAACAAAACATATATTAACAAATGATCATTTTTCTGTTTCTCTAACATAATATTGGTGTCAGTCCTAAAGCAGCAATTGAGTTTATGATATTGGGATGTCCATTTCAAAAAGCCACCTTGTTGGTTTCTTCTTAGATGAGAATTTACCATATCATGTTGTTATGAGACATCTTCTCCATGTTTGAAAGTTAAAAGGTACTATAAAAACTATTTTCAATAAGGCTATATTTTATTTCATCTTTTCTTCCTTAAATGAAAGAGCAAGAACTTTAAGTCGAATCCGTTGATTATACTTGACAGTCTTCGTAGTCACAAAATTAAACTCATAAAGCTACTGAGCGCATAGATAAGTTTGCTTATGCACATGCACTAATTAAGATCACACCTAAGAAGCAACTTCCTTATTCCATTCTAGTTTACCTTGCTGAGCATGTCACTGGCTGTATATATGTCACCTTCCTTTGGAAGCCATCCACTTGCACTGGTTGTATTTCATTCGGTCACACTGTATCTTCTTTGCCATCCCGTGTTAGTCTAGGGTGTGCCTACCTCAGATCCTCCAATCGCAAAGTTACCCCTCTTTGGAAAACCAAAGCTCATGTTTGGGTGTCAATCCCCCTTAAGTGCTTATGTCCCTCCACCAGTTGTTGTTGCCGCAACTCCCCAAATGGTGATTCCCCCTCATTCCTCTTCATCCCTAGCTAAGTTTCCTATCCCATCTTATAGAAATTATTTCTCTCATTATTGTCCTCATCTGATTTTGATGACCTTGACGATGACGTAGAATATGATATTTACTAGATTGTACCTTTGACCGATTCTTCTACGTGATTCTTGGTTTTTTTAATTAGACTTTCATTTTACCTTTTGTCGTTCTAAGCTTATACATGTACTTGTGAATTGTGACGCTACATTTGTTGTTTGTGCTTAACATTCTGCATGATGATTACATACTGTAGGAAAGGTATCGGCCTATCTTCAAAACCATAAACTTGAGTAGTTTCTTATTAGATGATGAGGTTTTGCCTCACACCTTTACTCTATTCATAAAGTGCATGATCATTGTATAACCAACTTTCCTGTGCAATATCATAGTGCTTTATGTTGCATGCAATAATAATAATAATATATTTGAATCAAGGAGACAAGCATCCTTGTCTCAACTGGTTAAAGCATGGGAGCAGGATGCAAGATGTCACAGGTTTGATTCTGTCGGACCCCTTTGTTAGGATAATATGGTTTACTATCCAAATTTGTATATAAGTAACCAAATTTCAAAAAAGAAAAAAAATGGCTCAAGAAGAACTTGTAACAACTCGAATTTCGACAGACCCAAATCTAAAAAAAAAAAAAAAAAAAAATCAAATCCATCGAAGCTCGAGTTGGTTTGTCTGTTATCTTACAGAAAATCAAAGATAAACATATCAGAGCTCATAATAGAAATCTCATAGTGGAAGGGAATAAAAATATAATAGTAGGTAATACTAACCAATATAATGATTCTATCAAACAAGTGTAAGCTGCAGAATCTCAACCACCTGTCTAACCTACGGATTTGTTACGAGAGGAGGGTCAGAACAAAAAGTTCTGGTGGATGGACAAATTATACTTTCTACAAATAACATTATATATACCGTTCTATCATTGGTTCATATTTATTAGGTTATTTTAGTTATTTCACAATATATTTTTGATTTTTCGGCATAAATTGTATTGATCTACTCCCTAGTAGATTTACCTAATAAATCATATATATGTAGCTAAATGCCTGACATATCGAGATACTCCTCATAGTATCCTTATCGAGTGGTCTCATCATCGTACTACGAAAACGTATCGGACCTCCATCTCCATGATACGAAAGCGTGCTAGACTATGCTACGAAGGCATACCACCATCAAAGAGTACTAGGACAAAAGGGAGCCCTAATCCCTGAGTTCCCCAGTGAAACTCAGTCAGGGGCTTTCTACGTATTTGTAAAGGACAGCTTCGTTAGGTCTACATAACAGATATCCAAAGATTGGTCTGTCTCTTTCGGTGGTTCTCCAAGGCCCTACCCAACCTACTTCCTACTAATGAGAAACTATTTAAAGAGACAAATGACTGCCCTAATATCTACTCTAAACAAACATGTGGTCCCTCATCCAATGACCCAATAGTAAAAGATCATTGGCCTTTTGATTTAGGTCCGGTTTTTTCCACACACACTTCCACTAATGATGATAGGTATCCGACGACCTACTATCCTTTGTTGAGTTCTGACCACTAAGCCTCCCAGCGAGGTAACCACCCGGTCATCCTAAAGTCATTCCCCTAGTCTTTTGGCTTCCACTTCATAATTGCAGCTAGTGTGTACTCTTAGATGGAACTACAGACCTGCCTCCGGGAGTACAACTTCATTCAATTTCCCCAGAAGGCCATCTCAGAGTACCCTCCTACGTCTCGTAGGAGTCTCGTATTTCCTTCTTTTACCGTTGAATAAAAAGTTGGATGTGATCCTCTCATGTCTCCAAACACCCGGGATGATCTGCTCCGTTGGGCTCTTCATCCCAAATACGTACGGACTGGTCCAAACTCATCTCGTCATTACGTTATTAGACCCTATGTCTAATCTTCAACTACGCGCTTGTTTTACATATCGCATTGCTAAATAACTTAAATATTTACTTGTTTATTCTACATTCAAGTTATTTTTTTATTAGCTTTAGTTGACCGCTTATTTTTCTGATCATTTTTCTTTGCTGGAACAGACCACTGCTTATCATTATGTTTATTAGACTTAATTCCTCGATTATAAATTTATTAATAATAAGCCTACTTTACTCTTTTCATCTAATTATAATCTCGTGTTATAATATTACCACAACTATAATTGTGGATTTGCTTACTAAACTTATTTTCCATAATTTAAGTTCATTTGTAACCAGCCTTTTACTTTCCATTTCATTTATTAATTATAACATGTATATCATAATCCTACTTGTCCCTATAACAAGTCTACCTATTTTATTGCATTTCCATCTTATATAATTTATTATAATAGGTTACATTCCCATTCATTACATACTTCACAGGTTTCTTATTATTTAACATAACTCCTATGGTTATGACACTATTCTACTTACCTCTTTGTAATTTTTGACATTTACAGGAAATAGTTCACACATCTTATCTAGTTGGTTGTTAGAAATGTACTAAAATCTATTTTCATAATATAAATTAACCAAGCCATGTAATTGCAAGATACTATCTTTAGTATATTATTTTTAGGTTATTGGTTAGTGCGCAATACGACAAAATCCCTATTTTGCACTAACTCATATTATTTTCCAATTTCTTGTAATTACATTCTCCGTATTAAACACGGATTTAATTATGGAAATGTATCTCTTTTCCACAACAACTGATTCAGTCCATTACTAATTTCCTACTTTTTATTAATTATATTATTATATCCTGTCTCTTATCCATTTCCCAATTTCTCTATTAATTTTATTTTGAAACTGAAAGGTGATTTCTTACAAATATATGAAAACTCACATATTTACCTCTTTTCTACAAATTTACAGCACATAATCTTAATTATGCCATGTCAGTCTATGTCATATTTATTTAGTAAGCCTTACCAAGTTTGTCTACTTCCAAATTTCTCTTTTATTACAATTTTGCCATAACACATTTATTTGACCCCAAATCATAAAGTTTCCACTATTTATTACAATTTTGGCATAATATATTCATTTAGCTCCAAATCATCAAGTTTACCCTCTTTTGTACACAGTTCCAATTAATTTGCACATAACCACCATTCAATTAATATGCGCCTAACCACAATTCAATTATTTAGCACATAACTACAATTCAATTCAATTATGCCTAACCACAATTCAATTATTTTGCGCATAACCACTATTCAATTTAAAACCGCAAAATTCAACATAGAAAGGGGAAAAGAGGGCTGGTAGAATATTTTATCAACATTACAGGGATCAAACGATATCATATATTATTATATGAAAAATATAATTTCACTCACATGATAGTTCTCCAATTCTAAATCCAATTCAGGTTTGACATTCGTGGTTTCTCTAATTCGAATCTCACACGGACGGGAAATCTGAGCATGCATAGCCTAATCTATAACCTTTCACCTTCAAATCTTGAATCAAAAATCCTAAAACTAACATATATATTTTCTGAAGAGTTTGGAGGAGAAAAGAAAATGGCAAAACTCTGGTGCCTACTGAGAAAATATGAGTTGGAGGCTAGGCCATGATGGTTTATTTATAGCTGCTCAAAAGAACCATGTCCATTCGATTGATAAACATTGTTATTAACGTTTATATTTTTTAACTATTTTATTATTATTTCCAAGTTTAATGTGCTTTCAAATGCATAAATAAATGTACGCATTTATTTTCCCTTTGCTTTTAAATTTCTGTGTGTTCAATTCTTCTAATCTTGTGAACGTTATTATTCTCTTAACGTTTTAAATTTATTCATTTCCATTTCTTTTCCCATTAGTTTCAAATTCAACGCGTATTTAATATGCAAATAAGTTTTTTTGAACGTTGCATTCAATATTATTCTCTGATTTCCTGTTTTAACATGCATTCTAATTTAAATGCTTACTACTTATCCCATTAATGCATGCATTAACTTTCCCTGATTCATGCTTGTTAATCCTTTATGACAGTTGTACATAGGGATGACAATTAGAACCGAGAACCAAAAACCCAAACCGAACTGACACGAAAAGACCGAACCCGATGGGTCTCGGGTTGGGTTTAGGTGATGAAAAATACAATTAAGACCCGATCAAACCCGACCCACATAGACCCGACCCGTAAGACATGACCAAAAATAATTAATATATATGCATATTTAGTGTTATTATTCAACTAAACCCGACCCGACCCGAACGGAAGCTCGGGTCTAGATGTTTGAAATGTACAGTTTAGACCCAACAAAACCCGACCCGCTTAGAACCGAGACCCGCCGGGTCGGTTTTGGGTCCATCGGGCGGGTGTACTTGCCATCCCTAGTTATACAAAACATTTATCTGCATTTCAGGTTTTTACTAAATTTTCTTCTATTCTCAATACGTATTAAATGGCAGTTTCAAATGTGTTCATTACTGAAATTAATATGTATGCATATATGTTCTTGAAATAAATATATCAATGTGTATTTACACACATTTGCTTCATTTGTTTTGAATTAAAACATTATTTAACTAATGTCTTTTGGACTCCCTTTTTGTTGCGTAATTTTATTACATTTATGTCATGCATTGTTAATTAAACAAATGTTGCAATTTGAATTAGTTGTTTTTCGTTTCTAACATACCTCAAATTCCAATTTCAAACACGGTTATTACTAGAAGTTTGTATTTATTAAATGGATAAGGCTGTTATAATACGTTAATAACCTTTTGTTATTTTCATTTCAAATGCATATTGTTTATACAATTAACGTGCTTACCATTTATTCCATTCTTCCTTGCGTTTCTTTATATTTAATTATATATACATACTATTGCGCATTTAGTTTACATAGTGATAACTTTTTATTTATTGTCTAATTTTTAGCATGCGTTCATTTTAAAATTTCAAACGCGCACTTTTACATAATTATTTTGGCAATTTTGTTAATTTTATTATTTAAAAATACGGGGTGTTGCACTCTTCCACTCTTAGGAAATTTTGTCTCCGAAATTTGGTAAGATTAGAATTATATAATTCTCGCATAATTTGCAACCATAATGTGTACATCCAATTTTGCAATCATTTGTGCACTAACGCAAAGTGTAGCACAACATAAAAATATATGAATGCAATGAATGCCTAAGTGGTGTCTTCTATATGTATGCAAATTTTCTTGAAAATTTTTTGAAAACATCATGCATATATCCTAAATATAATGACAATTTCTATATGAATGCAATATTTTAAAAATCAAAAATATTTTTTTATCCAATTTTTCCTCGTGCTCTTTCAAAGTAAGAATGTAGTTTATTCAATTTTTGCATTCAAATCCTACCAACCAACTTTAAATTTGCGAATTTCAGAAAAATCTAATTTTTCGAATTCTATTTCTCACGTTATAAAAAGGTAGAAAATGAAAATTTTCATATTTCCCATCCACTTTTATGCACCTTTTTCCCATACTTGAAAAGCTTTATTGTTAATCTTACAAAAAATCATATTTTTATTCCAAGCACAGTTTACACAAGAAGAACTTTTCCTCTGTTTTCCAAACTTACTTTAGAAGAATTTGTTTTCTTTCATTTTTCTCATTTATTGCAGTCGTAGTCTTCGTTGGTTTTGTATTTTTTTTTCTTTAGTTGTTTATCTTTTGCTTTCATTTTCATTTTATACACAATATCCTGTGTTTTTGTTCTTATCTAGCGATGACCACAAACATCTAGGAAGAAAATATACCACAAAACTATTCTATTTTTCTAGAACACCACATAGGAATGCAAATTTATACTAAAAGAAAACTTTCATATTTCCTCAAGGGATGCTAAAAAAAGAATTTATGTCAATTACTAACCATGTCATAAATTTGCTTATAAAAATTTCAACATGATTTTCCTTGTTCATTTCCTCGTTATCCTCTTTCCCTAAACCATGCAAGTTTCAAATTTACTTTTTAGCTCTATTAAACAGTAACCACTTGAAGCTTCTTTTCAAAATTTCCTCAAACCATTATTAACTCTCCATGCACTCTCACTAATTATTTTCAACTAAATAAGATTAAGTTTCAATAAACCTTTTCTAAAGAGGACTTTTGTGCTCTACGTAAAGTAACAAGAAACTTCAAAATAAAAAATAAAAAAATTGTTTTGAAATAGATAGCACGAAATATGGTACTTCACCTATATTTTGTGCATCTCTTTCGCTGTACGTTTCCTTGTCACTTTAAAAAACCATGTTTACTTAAAAACTTATTAGTTCATAAAAACTTATCTTGTCATTCTTCTTATTCCAACAAGTTAAAGTGTGACACAATCCACCATTTAGTTTATGAGAACTTTTATATTTTATTTCACTCAAGGTCACCTATGCACCACATAGGGCTAATTCGCTTATATTCTCGCTTTCTCTTAATCACTTGTATCGCTTAACCTCTAAACTTGATTGTGCATTCAATACTTTTTGAAAACAAGTTTGCACAATTTCTCTCAAAAATCATTGTGCAACTCTTAATTTTGCAAATCAATGAATTTTTAAAATTGTAAACTTTTAAATTTTGAAACATGAAAACTTTTACTAGAATTTTTTTTCTACATTTACGTTTTTTTTAAGTTCTTTTTAAAGTCTTAACTGTGGGGCTAAGTACAAAGTGTTTTCTAATTTTTGCATTTTTCAAATTCTTTGTGTGAATTTATCTCTTTGTCCTAAATTTCTGCTTCACATAAATTTCTATCAAACTATGTTTAAATTGAAGAATAAGACTAGCGCCACTTTAGCGTCAAATGTGCATATATATAAATTCCTAATTCATTTTTTCGACTTACGAGGTCCTACCGTCCAATTCACTTATCTGAAATACCAAAATTTCGGATATTAACACATGTAATTTTTTCTCTTTTTTTAAAACATATTGTACACTCTACATTCTTTGTCATTCATGGTCTTATAATCCTCAAACTTCGGTAACCATTTCCTTAGTCTTCGAACCCAATACCCCAACTTTATTTTCATGTGTTACTTTACTTAATTTGTCCGTTCCTCTATGGATATATATACATATATAATATTTAAATTTTAAAAATACAAATACATTCACTCACTATCTATATAGAAATCCTTTACCTGAGCTCTGATACCAGATGTGACAACCTGAATTTCGATAGATCCATTTTTTTTCTAAAAGATCAAATCTATCGAAGCTTAATTTGGTGTGTTTGGTATCGTGTAGAAAGCCAAAAATAAATATATCATAGCTCATAATAAAGTCCCACATCGGAAGGGAATAAAATATAATAGTAGGTAAATACTGACGAATATAATAACACTATCTAACAAGTGTCTCTAAACTACAAAATCTCAACCACCTATCTAACCTGCATATTTGTTATGAGGAGGATGTCAGAACAAAAGTTCTGGTGAATGGACAAATTGTACTATCTGCAAATAACATTACATATACTGTTCTATCACCGGTTCATATTTATTAGGTTATTCGGTTTTATTTCACAATATACTTTCGATTTTTCTGCATAAGTCATACTCATTTACTCCCTAGTAGATTTACCTAATAAATCATATATATGTAGCTAAATTCTCGACATATCGAGATACTCCGCATAATATCCCTTTAGAGTGGTCTCCATCGTCGTACTAGAAAACATGCCTAATCTCCATCTCCATGGTACGAAAGCGTATTAGACCATGCTATGAAGGCATACCAAGTCTCCAACGTTACACTGCGAAAGCTTACTATGGTACATTGCGAAAGCGAATAAGCCTCTACCACTGCGCCATAAGAGCGCCCTAATCCCTGAGTTCCCTCATGGAACTCAATTGGGGGATTTCTACATATTTGTAAAGGGAAACTTCCTTAGGCTCACATTACAGATATCCAAAGATTGGTCTTTCTCTTTTGGTAGCTCTCCAAGGTCCGACCCAGCCTACACCTACTAGTGAAAAACTATTCAAAGAGCTAAATGACTACCCTAATATCCAATCTAAACAAACATGCGGTCCCTTATCCAATGATCTGATAGTAAAAGATCATTGGCCTCTTGGCTTAGCTCCAGTCTTTCCCGTACATGCTCTGACTTACGATGATAGGTATCCGACGACCTATTATCCTTTGTTGGGTCCTGACCACTAAGCCTCCATGTGAAGCAGCCACCAGATCATCCTAAGGTCATCCGCCCAGCCTTCTGGATGCTACTTCATAATTGCAGCTAAGGTATACTCTTATATGGAACCACAGACATATCTCTCAGCGTACGGCTTCATCTGACTTCCTTAGAGGGCCATCTTAAAGTACCCTTCTACGTCCTGTAGAAGTCTTGTTCTTCCTTCCAGTCCCGTCGAATAACAAGTTGGACGTGCTCCTCTTGTGTCTCCAAACATCCATGATGATCTGCCCCGTTGAGCTCTTCATTCTGAATACATATGGATTAGTCCAAGCTCATCTCATCATTACATTATTAGACTATATGTATAATCTTCAACTACACACTTTTTTTACTTACCGCATTTCTAATTAACTTAAACATTTTCTTGTTTAGTCTACATTCAAGTTATTTGTTTATAAGATTTAATTGGCCGCTTATTTTCCATAATTAGACTTCACTGTTGGAAGGGACCACTGCTTATTATTATATTCATTAAACTTAATTTCCCAATTATAAGTTTATTAGTAATAAGCATGCTCTACTTTTTCCGTTTAATTATAACTTCGTGTTATAATATTACCACAACTATAATTGTGGGTTTTCTTATTACTCTTATTTCGTGTAATTTAAGTTCATTTGTAATAAACCTCTTACTTTCCATTTCATCTTTTAATTATAACATGTATGTTATAATCCTACTTGTCCTTATAATATGTACGTTATAATCCTACTCATCTTATATAATTTATTATAACAGGTTACGTTCTCCATTTATTACATACTTCATGGGTTTCTTATTATTTAACATAACTCTTATAGTTATGACACTAGTCTACTTACATCTGTATAAGTTTACACATTTACAGGAAATAATTCACACATCTTATATAGTTGGTTAAGAAATGTATGAAAATATATTTTCATAATATAAATTAATTGAGAGCTGTAATTCCAATATATTACTCTTAGGTAGATTATTTTTAGGTTATTGGTTAGTGCGCAATACGACGAAATCCCTATTTCGCGCTAACTCACATTATTTTCCTTTTTTTTGCAATTACGTTCTCCGTTTTTAACAATAATTTAATTATGGAAATGTATCCATTTTCCAATATTAACTGATTCAGTCCATTACTAGTTTTCCACTTTTTAATAATTATATTATTATTTCTATCTCTTATCCATTTTCCAATTTCTTTATTTATCCTATTTTAAATATGAAAGGTGGTTTCTTGTAAATATATGAAAATTCTCAGATTTGCCTTTTTTCTATAAATTTACCGCATAACGTTAATTATGTTATGTCAATCCGTGTCACATTTATTTAGTAAGCCTTACCAACTTTGTCTACTTTCAAATTCCCCTTTTATTACGATTTTAACATAATACATTTATTTAGCCCTAAATCATCATGTTTTCCCTTTTTATTACAAATTTGACAAAATATTTTGATTTATCCCTAAATCATCAATTTTTCCTCTTTTGTTCACAGTTCCAATTAATTTACTCATATCCACCATTCAGTTAATTTTCTCTTAACCACAATTCAATTATTTTGCACATAACTACAATTCCATTAATTTACGCTTAATCACAATTCAATTATTTTGCGCATAACAAGGATTCAATTTAAAACTGCAAAATCCAATGCAAAAGGATAAAAGGAGGGCTGATAGAATATTTTATTAACTTTACAGGAATCAAAGATATCATATACATTATATAAAAATGTAATTTAAATCCACTCACCTAATAACTCTCTAATTCTAAATATGATTCAAATCCGACATTCATGGTTTCTCCAATTCGAATCCCACACGGACGTGAAATCTGAGCAACCATAGCCTATACTACAACCTTTATCTCTAAATCTTGAATTAGAAATTCTAAAACTAACATATATATTTTCTGAAGAGTTAGAGGAGAAAAGAAAATGGCAGAATTCTAGCGCCCTCTCAAAAAATAAGAGTTGGAGGCAAGACTCTAATGGTTTATTTATAGCTGCTCAAAAGAAGCACGTCCATTCAACTAATAAACATTGTTATTAACATTTATATTTCTTAACTATTTTATTATTATTTCCAGTTTTTAACGCGTGCTCAAACGCATGAATAAATGTATGCATTTATTTTCCCTCTATTTTCTAATTCCTATGTATTTAATTCCTCTAATCTTGTGAACATTATTATTCTCTTAACATTTTAAATTTATTCCTTTCCATTTCTTTGCCGATTAGTTTCAACTTCAACATGTATTTAATATGCACAAAAATTTCTATAAATGATGCCTTTGATATTATTCTTTGGTTTCCTGTTTTAATGTGCATCCTAATTTTAAATTTAAACGTGTACTATTTATCCCATTTACGCGTGCATTATCTTTCCTTAGTTCATGCTTGTTGATCCTTTTATGACAATTATACAAAATGTTTATCTTCATTTCAGGTTTTTACAAAATTTTCTTCCATTCTCAACATGTTTTAAATCCTAGCTTCAAATGTGTTCGTTACTGAAATTAATATGTGCGCATATATACTCTTTAAATAAATATATCAATGCATATTTACATGCACTTGCTCTATTTGTTTTGATTTAAAACACTACTGAACTAACGTCATTTAGATTCCATTTTTCTTACGTGATTTTATTTCATTTATGCTGCACATTATAAAACAAGGAAATATTAATACACCTCAAATTCCAATTTCAAATATGGTTATTACTAGAAGTTTATATTTATTAAATGGTTAAGGCTATTAATTCATTAATAACCTTTTGTTATTTTAAACTCAAACGTATATTGTTTATACAATTAATGTGCTTACCATTGATTCCATTATATCTTATGTTTCTTTATACTTAATTATATATACATACTGTTGCACATTTAATTTAAATAATGGCAACTTTTTATTTATTGCCCAATTATAACATGTATTCATTTTATAATTTCAAATGTATGCTCTTCCATAATTATTTTGACAATTTTTTAATCTTGATTGTTGATCCCGAAATAAGAATCAACACCAAAAGTAATGCAAATACTCTACAAAGTATGGAAAGTAGAAGAAATGGAGCCTCATAATAGTAGGAATGCAAATAGAGAACACAACGTTTTATAGTGGTTCGATCGAGTGTCATCTATGTTCACTTTAAAGAATGATTCCATTATCACGTCAAGAGTTACAAAGCAAGCATATCCTCTTATTAAATTTATCATTAACCTCACTACTTCTCCCTTAGATCTCTTAGAAATGGTTAAGGAGAGATTTGATGGATAGTAGGCGATTGGACGAATCTAGTCTTTCTCATGAACTTAGATAAATTTCCATGGCTTCACAATGAATTCGAAGTTTGATCTTCAACTAGAAGCGGTTGAAGATGGACAAATTCCTTAGAAAAGGTCGAGAATTGAATTCGGCAGCCCTTCGAGGTCATGAAAAATCCTCCCTCCTTAAAGTAGAGTGGAGCCCCTATTTATAGAAATAAGGAATGGCTGAAATATAGCTCTTCAGTTTTTGGGTCGGGCCATTCAGTATTTGCGAAAATGCTACTGTCAGCTGTCGCTAGCTGTTGCCAGCTAATTTCCAGTTTTTATGTACCTGCTCGATCCAATATTGTCCCGATCCGATCCAAATGCAATAGAGCATCCTGTCCCGTTGATTCATAACCTGACCGATCTGATCCATCGCACTAGGCCGACCCGCTTCAGAGATGAACTTACCGATCCGTACCTTCGGAATAGTCTGACTCGATCCGTTCCCTGATAAGGTGCGCCGATCCATTCTTAGATGAGTAGAAATATCTGATGTCCTTTAGGATAGGCCGACCCGATCCACTCTTAAATCAATCAAGGCCGACCCAGTCTTCAAATGGTCCGGTCCGACCCATATTGTGCACAACAATTTGTGGATAACATTTTTCCCCTCGGAATTTATAACATTTTTGTTTGAAAATTTATGAATTCCGAAATGAACATGATGACAGGTCATTTAGCTATGGGCCGGTGGTATATTATTTAGTACCGGTTGGTTAGTTCGCAAAGATTGGATCAGACCGACTCATTTGAGATGGATCGGGTCGGGCCAATTTAGGCGACTGCTATATTACACCTTTTGGCCCTTCATTTCTCTTCATTGTTCACAATTTATGAACCGAGCTCTTTAATGGTGGCGGCGTCTTCCTAAAGCAAATTAGCTTATTATGCGACTTTAACCCAATTGCTCGCTTCGATTTACACATAAACCATCTCCCACTCTCTATTAATTCAAGCCAACGATCCATCACTTCAGAACCGTGCCTCCCAAATTCGAATCAACCCTCCAAACCCATCAAAGCGCAGGTACTTTGCACTCCTTCTTTGTAATTTTGATTCTGAATTCGGGTTGGAATGAATTTAAAGCCGAGGTGATGATGAGAATTTATGCCTTGTCAATTTAAGCTTTTTTTGGTAATAAGGTTTTGGATTGTGGTTTGATATTGAGAAGCGGGTTAGGCTTTTGGGATCGAGATGGATATTCTTATGCATGGTATATTCGATGTGGATGTGTCGTGAACGGAATTGGGGGTTTTTTGAAATAGATTTATGTATGTAGCGAATTCATGCTGTACTAATTCCTACTGAACTCAATTTTCACTTGATGCCCTCTACATGTTTGTAGAAATGCTTGAACCATAAAATTATCCGAAATTTTTAAGCCCTTGTATCTGATTTTGTTGCCGTGAGTATGCTTGTCACTTTGTTTGTGATGTGTTTGTCGTTGCATATGTTATTCATTTCAAAACACCCATGTTTTGGTTGCCACTGATCACACAAGCCCAGTTTTGCCCATCCTTCATAAGAAAATCAAGCGATCCAGCTCTGGTGGGTTGTAACTGACCCAATTTGGGCTGGTTATAACTAACCCGATTGGGGGTTGGTTATGACTGACCTGATCAAGAATTGGTTGCGACCGACCCAATAAGGGGTTGGTTATGACCGACCCGATCAAGAATTGGTTATGACCAACCCGATCAGGGTCAGTGATGACCGACCCGATCAGGGTTGGTTATGACTGACTCGATCAGGGTTAGTTATGACTGACCCGATCTTTACTTGGACCAAAATTGGTTTCCTTATGCCTAGTGCCTCTGAACGTTTTCTATCTGGTTTGTCCTACGATTCAAACATATGTTTTTGGGCCAATATACAATATCATCGACTGCCCGCATCGATGATAGGTTAAGTAATCATTCAGAAAACGTGCATGCGACTTTCCACGACTTATACTTAAATTCTTTGATCGTGTTAAAGGGTTCCACCGACCGTTCCACTTGAGCACTTAAGTGGAAGCTCGCAGTAAAACTTGAAATTGACCAATCACCTTACGTTGATTTACAAGTCCCAAGTCTTACTTTTACTTAGTTGTACACAATATTTTCTATTATAAAAAGGATACGTCTGTAGCTTGTTGTCAAACACGGTTGTTTGTGTAGAAATGGATACCAGATAGAAATTTCGCCAACATCTCGAAACAACGTCGCAATCCACACCAACTAATACTTCTACTCAGGTTACTAATGCCCCTAATCCTGAATTTCTTGTTCCTAAGCCCTAGACTGGAGTACCCAGTGACAGGAAACCAAATATAATGAGCGATCGTGCGTAGAAAATTTTACTTGCTCAATTTGGTCTATCAGAGATGAGGCTAAACATCCAGAGGAAAATGAGTTTGCAGACACCCCTCCCCCCAAATTTGTTGTCGTTAACCGATATGTGTTGACGATGGGTGGCGTTCCTCCATTTAATCCCTTCATAGGGATGTTCTTGAAGCGTTTAGCCATTGCTCCCATGCAACTACATCCTAACTGTTATGCAATTATAACAGGTCTGTACATACTTTTCATGAGGACCAAACAACGCACTCCTACTTTTGAAGAGATCTGCTCATTGTACCTTTTTAAAAAGAGACAAGGCACACCATCGATTATTAATTTAGAAGGAAATTTCCCCAAAATCATAACCGAATTGGTGGATAGTGCCAAGGGTTTTCTAGAAAATTATTGCTTTGTACGTTGTCCCCGTAATTTCTATGGAAAGTGGATGGAGGGAGATGAGAACTTACTGCCATATTTCCCTGTTTGTCCATGCAATAAGCTTTCAAGTATTAACTCCTTCCTTTATTTTATAGTGCTTCCTTCCTCTGACTCTGATGATACTGCTGGCCAAGAATTGTATGGCACTCTGCAGACTATAGTCAAGGTAGGAAGAAGTAGGAGATACCTGTTTACAGAACAATTTCTTTATCAATACCGCTTGCTTGACTCCTCCCGACTCTCAAGTTGAATTTGTTATCTAAGAAAGGGATTGCCAGCAAAAATCCTGCTAAGAAATCTCCTTTACAAAAATGCTCTAACACTGTTGGTAGTAGCAAAACACCCCCAAACCCAAATTTACTTCTATCCAAGAAGGGAAATCCGAACATCATAAGGATGACGGTGAACAGGTCGAAAGGACAGCTGAGGAAATTGAGAAAGACATAACTTCCTTCAAGAACCCTTTCGGACCCGATCAAGGAGAGAAAATCGTTGGGAGATGTCGAAGTTGCTTCTAGAATCAATAAAAGTGTTAAAAAAGTTGGTGAGAATCCTCCAGCACAAGTTGTTCACAAGGATTATTCTTCGGATACTTTTAAGAAATTAAGTGACATCAGTTCAGCCAGGGACATTATTCAGAGCGAGACTGTTGTTCAACCTCTCAAGCCCCAGATTATGAGAATGGGAGATATAGTTGGATCCTTTACTGCCCAGCCAAACTTAGAACAAATTACAAAAACTGGTTCATCGCTAGACGCATACTGACAAGCGCTTACCTTTTCCATCATTTACTTTTTTTTGCATCTTGGCTTTTCAAACTTGTCTTGGCTTTCATTGATGTAAGCATTGAATTCTTGTTACATCTTTTCCTCAGGTACAAAAGCAATGCCAAAGACTTCATTCATGAAAGATTTTAATGAAGTGATATGTCATCAAGACCTGAAGCGTTTTTTAAAGAAGTCCAATCTTCCGCAATATTCAAAACACTCACAACATCCGCAGCCTTCCTATCAACCTCACCAGATTGGTGATCTTATTTAGACTGAGGATAGAGGGAGTGGAGGCATGATCATTTTGAAATGCTCAAAGCTCAGGAGAGGGAAAAGCAGAGAAAGCAGAAGAAGCATCATAAGAAGAGGGGAGGAGCGGTAAGGATGACGATGGTCACGAGAAGTGTCACAAGTCAGACAAACTTCCAATGTTGGATTACTCAGTGTTATGTAACCAAGATACTGGAAATGATTCACCTCTGGCTCCGCCACCAGCGACCTCTACTTCTTCTGATCTTCAAGTAATCATGGATAGACCCCGCTATCAGATAAGGTCGACCAATTTCATGCTTGGTGAGCGGTTTCATGGATGGGATTTAAGAGGAATGTATTTTGATGTGGACTTGCATCCTAATGACAAGCAGGACCTTCTCGAGGAAATAGTCGGTACTAAACGTAGTATGTTACTCAATATGAAGTGGCTAAAAGTCAGGCTAAGGTTAAATTGGACAAGTTGAAGGAACATGTTGAAAAACAGCTTGATGCGTAGAGGAAATTTGCTTGTGACCTCCAAAGGGTTAATGCAACCCTCCTTGATTACATTGAAGTATTGGAGAATGACATGGCCACTTTAATCCATGCACTTAAATCTCAGGGTTCCAAAAAGGACTTTGAGGATGAGATTGTCAAGCTTAAGGGCGAACTTGCTATCGCTAAACAGAGAGAAGATACGCTTGAGAAACAAACTCAAGAAGCCCAAATTGCTCAACAATTTGTCGAATCCCAACTAGATGAAGAGAGAAATGCTTTTTCCACTTTACGACAAGAGAACACTACCCTTCATGAGAGGATTTCTTCCCTAAGTACAACTCTCTCCTCAATACAACAAGCTCTTGAGGGAGAAAAGCTCAAATCCGTTGTTGACCTTGAAAAGGCCTACTCGGATTCTGAGACTTCTTTGTTTAACCTTTATGTCTACAGTGTTATGAACAAAGGGAGTTTACGCTACTTAGAGGGAAAATTTGAGTTCACTTTGGCTCTTGTCTGGGAGCGAATTTTGGAAATTAACAAAGGAGAACGTAGTGAAGACGACCTTATTGAGGATCTTCTAGACCCAGAGTCTCGTGATGCCTTAACCGTGGGGAAGGCTAAATTAGCAGAAGCAAGGGGCTTTTTTAATGACAAGGTTAGGTCATCGGGAGAACTTGCTCGAAATGAAAATGTTGAAGCCCGCGCAGTCACTGCCGATGTTAAAGCCTCTGGTCCACATACTCCCGTAGATCCTTCCACTCCCCAAAAAGTCAAGGGTAAGGATGATGATAGTGATGGTATTTCCGATGCAGGTGGTTTTGTCATCGAAGTGCATAGGAATATTGAGGTGAGCCTTACTACCGCAGGTAATATTGAAGTTGTTCAAGTTATACCAAACTTAGACTACCTGTGCCCTTCTCCTGGGACAATCACATACTGTGCTCATTGTTTATCTGTGCTAGGTATTATTTCACCGAAGCTTCCTTCTGACGGATTTACTGCTATGATAGCCGAAGCAATAACTACCGATTCGGCCTTAATATCGACACCTCCTGCCCCAGCTTATATCCCTCGTCCAGGGAATGAACCTCTGCTTGATGATAAGATCCCGGGGTCACAGGATACAAAGATCTGTGCACTTGCAAACTTGGATGACGACGATGACTACTTTCCAAGTGAAGAAGATTCTGAGCAAACCGGCGAATCCCCAGCACAACATATTGAAACTTAGGGAAAACAGGGGACATCATTAGATCGCAAAGGAAAGAAGGCGGTTACCAAGAAGAAGAAAGGAAAAGTCATCACTATATCCTCCTAGGAGAGACCTAGTGGGCCTTTGACCAAAGGTGATGGTCAACCAGTTGGCTTATCTCCTCTCTCTAAAGTCGAGAGACCGGGTTTAAGATCCGGGGATCCAAAGAATAGGAAGAAGAAATAGTGCTTACAACCAGTTTCCTTTATTTCTTATCATCTTCTTTTTATATACCGCATTCAGACCGGTTATATATGCAGGTGCCGACCCTCGCATTCTACTTTTGCGCTTACTCCCCTGCACACTTTTATGTCTGATGCCTTATATTCGACTTGCAACTTTGTGATCTGACTTTGTGCTGTTGGAACGAAACCGTGTTCTGCTTACTGTACTTGGGTTTTATCGTACTTTTCTGCTTTGCATTCCACACTTGCTTTCTTTTCATGCTTTCAACTAAATCTTTACACTGCAAGTCATTTGTTATTTTAATAGTTTATACTGAAATGATTCCTTGGTAGTTTTTAGAAAACGATTTTTTAGTTATACCCACGAATCACTATTGTTTGATCTAACTTGACCAATTTTGCCAGATTTCCTCGATTTTGACTATGGAAATTTTTGGATTTATATGAATAACCGCCTTTATACTTGTCATAATAGCGGGGCTACTGATTATGCCTCTGTCATTTCGAAGTCCCTTTTTATTGGTCAAATTAGTTCTTGTAAATGCTTAACTCTTAATTTTGAAGTTGTGACGAATTTGTGGTATGTCTTAAGAAATGAGCATCATTAAATCTCTTTAACGCGGTGGTGATGCCTCCATCCCAAAATTCATTACAGACTTTATAAATTAGGTGCAGCATTATGCGACCAACTTGGTTTGGAATCTTTAGACCATGTGTTCTTGCCATTGCTAGTCTTTTTGGCATGAATTTGTTCGCATGTTTCCAATTTAATTGGTCTTATTTATTCCTCTTTATAGAGACGAAATCCTGCTTTCGTGCCCCTGCTTAAGGGGTTTTAAATTTCGTTCCTCTGAGGAGTGTTTGTCTATAAACCCGTTATTCATTGTGACTGAATGATTAAGCTACCTGTAGAATTTGTAGGGCGCCTTCGAAAAGGTCTTTAGGTCCGTCATTAGCCGAATTTGGAAGACTCGGCATACGATCGGATGCCCTAGCAGGGGTCTTTGTAAACCCAGTGTTTATATCGCTATCCAACCATGTATTAATGGCATCGACGATGAACCGAGTGCCCCTTGGGGAGGTCTTTGGTTTCAAAGCCCAGTGTTTACACTGCTATCCGACCATGTATTAATGGCATCAACGATCAACTGGGTGCCCCTCGTGGAGGTCTTTAGTTTCAAAGCCCAGTGTTTACACCGCTATCCGGCCATGTATTAATGGCGTTGACGGTTAACCGGGTGCCCCTTGGGGAGGCCTTTGGTTTAAAATGGCACTGTTTCACGGGGCAGACGTTAGTTCCTTTATCGGGTTTTACCATGATTTATTAGGACTAGTGCTTGAGACCCTGCAATTACGAAGGTGCCCCTTTTTGTGAAACTTGCAGCTTTGTTTGCAATTTGAGCGTTGTTTCATCTGACCGCCTGGTTCCTGGTATCCTTCCTTATGATGTTATGTTTCACACCTCATGTATTTTGTTGCGAATGGTGCTTTAAGTGTTAAGATACAGGCATTTGATCTTTCCCAATCGGGATGCGCTGTAATTGTCACCAGGTTACATTGGGTCATAAACATGAAAACATCCTTTTAAGAGGGGGCCTGCAATCAAAATCGAACTTTTAGCAAATAATTTGCGAATCGTACAATTTAGGCAAGCGAAGCAGTTCCTTTCATTAGTATGTACAAAACTTGTAATAATGTTGCATGATATCTACAATGCATAATATTTACAACTTTTCAGATCTTATGAAAGAAACATTAAGCGAAGTAATGACGGAGATGTATACCACCGAAATGATAAGCTATTCTTCTTTAATGTGCCATGACTCTGGGATCTGTTTCTCTTCTTCTTTCTTCCTTGTATCAACAAGCTCAACCAGATAGCATTCCTTTTCTGCCCATTGGTCGCCTCTGACTGTGCCAATTCCGTTTTCAGTAGGGAATTTCATCGTGAGACATCACGAGGCCATCGTTATTCTAAATGCTACGAGGGTTGGCATTTCAAGAATGGCGTTGTAAGGAGAGAACTCATCTATTATGACAAAGTCTTGTTTTAGTGCCGCCTTACACTCTCCTTCTCCAAGCTCGACAAGCAGATTGATGACGCTAATTGGTTGAACGACTTGCTCCGTGAATCCGTGGATTTTATTCTGGCAAGCTTTCACATCATCCATTGAGAGTTTCATTCTATGAAATGCACTGATGAAGAGGACATTGTCCGATGCCCCACTATAGATTAAGATCCTTCTAACAATGGTTGGTCCCAAGCCAACGGTTATCACCATGGGATCCACCGTTGGAGTTATGAGTCCGTTTGCATCTTCATCTTTGAACACGATATCATTCCATGGGATTCTCGGCATCTTTGCCGACAAAGCTTCATTCATTATCATGAGCTCTTTTTCATTTGGAAGGTTCTTGGTTTCCTTGGAGTATTTCACAATTTCCCCCCAGCTTCTTATGGCTTGGTGTGGCCCACCTAAAATGGTATTGATGATCAATCTTGGAATAGCAGCGACCGAAACATTTTCATTTTGCTTAGGTTGTCTCGCAGAGGCTCCTTGGCCTTGAGCATTCTGGGCATTCTGCGGGTTCTTTGTATGCTGCTGAAGTCTGTTTTTCCTTATTAGTTCTTTGATAAAGCTTTTCAGGTGTCTACACTCGTTTGTATTGTGACCTGGCTGATTATGAAATCGGCATAACCTCCCTGACTTGACTGCTACATCATTGACCTTTGCTTGTTTTGGTACTGGGTAATCTTCAGTGTCTTTGGTTGCCATGAAGATGTTCTCCACGGTGTCATTCAGAGAATTCAATTCCGAATTCTTAAAGAAACGAAGCTTTTTGTTTGGTCAGTTGTCTCTTTCATCATTCCCTCTTTTTGGACTACCGGGATCCTTTTGGTCGCCCTCGGTATTACCATTCTTCTTCTCGGGCTGTGTGCTGCTTTCGGGAACATCTATAGCATAGGCTGGATCCTCATCCACCCCTATGTATTTCTCGGCTTCGTCAAACTATTCCTCTAGAATAGTTGGTTTCTTCTTTTTGATCCATTGTCCGAGCTTGGTTTTCTTGCTTATGGATCCCTTCAGGGCCATTAAAACCGATCGTGGCTCAGAGTTTCCAACCTCAGCTGCGACGGAGTTGAAGCGGGTGAGAAAAGCCCTTATTGACTCTCCTGGTCTTTGCTCAAGCTCGTTTAATTCCATGACATCTTGCACTTTTGTCGCTTGAAGCCTAAATTGTTCTCGAAACAGTTTGGCTAAGGTAGCAAAGTCATCCACAGATCTGGGTGGTAGCTTTATGAACCAAAGCGATGCCACTCCCTCAAGATAAGTCGGAAAATATAGGCACTTCAACTCGTCAGTGGCCCGTGCCCCGTTCATATGCTGATCGTATTTGAACAAGAATATGTTGGGGGTCGCTTGTTCCATTGTAAGCCTGGACTGTTGGTGGTTTTAAATTTGTTTGGATATGGTGTCATTTTTATCCTTTATGTGAGTGGTGTTTTGGTGGAAGCAAATCCCCAATCCCTTTCATCATCCGGCTTCTTTGAGGTTCTTTCCATAATTCCGCGCACCATGTCTGTTATGCGTTCTTCTTCATTGGGTTGGCCCATGAAGCGGGCGCCTTCATCCTTACAGGATGTTTGCCTAAGCAAACGGTCACGGTCTGGAATTCGGGACCCTTTGCCTCCCTCTTGAGGAGGTGCCCCTTTGGTGGCAACAAGCGCTTGTCGAGAAGTCGCTTTATTGGAATGGTTGCATGTTTGAGGCTTTGCTTCCCTTCGAGGACTGTTAGGATTTGTGACTTCTTGAACGAAATTTCTCAATTTGGGCTCGAAGAAGAGGAAGCTGCGTTCTCCATATGATCCACTTGAACAGACTTAGCATGGGCTGTTTCCATGGTGACTTTTGCCGTGGCGGCTTGCATGGCGAACATGGACTCGAGTTTTTTCATCATGGCTTTGCTCGCAATTTCCATTTGGCTTGTTAAAGTTGTGGCAACTTCATCAAATTCTCTTCTTGTCACGGCGGCTCCGACCTTAGAACTTTCCCCAACATCAAATTGGTTGGTAAGAGGAGTGTTCTCTTTGTCGGTGGCATCATCACCATTCTCGACATTTTGACTAGAAACTCTTTTTGACTATCTACCCGGTTTACCCATGATTTTAAGCAAGGATTTGAATTAGGTTGTAATGAGGTTGACTTAGATTCTTAATGTAAAGTCTTGAACCTTGTGAGAGAGTGTGAGAGAACGGAAGATTGAATCGGCCCCATGGTGGGCGCCAAATGTTGATCCTGAAATAAGAATCAACACCAAAGGTAATGCAAATAATCCACAAAGTGTGGAAATTAGAAGAAATGGAGCCTCACAATAATAGGAATGCAAATAGAGAACACAACATTTTATAGTGGTTCGATCAAGTGTGATCTACGCCCACTTTAAAGAATGATTCCATTATCACATCAAGAGTTACAAAGCAAGCATATCCTCTCATTACATTCATCATTAGCCTCACTACTTCTCTCTTAGATCTCTTAGAAATGGTTAAGGAGAGATTGGATGGATGGTAGGTGATTTGACAAATCTAGTCTTTCTCATGAACTTAGATAAATTTCCATGGCGTCACGATGAATTCAGAGTTCGATCTTCAATTAGAAGCGATTGAAGATGGACAAATTCCTTAGAAAAGGTCGAGAATTGAATTCGGCAGCCCTTCGGGGTCAGAAAAATCCTTCCCCCTTAAAATAGAGTGGAGCCCCTATTTATAGAAATGAGGGATGGCTCAAATATAGCTCTTCAGTTTATGGGTCGGGCCATTCAGTATTTACGAAAATGCCACTGCCAGCTGTCGCTAGTTGTTGCCAGCTAATTGCCTGTTTTTATGTACCTGCCCGATCCAATATTGTCTCGATGCGATCCAAATGCAACAGAGCATGCTGTCCCATTGATTCATAACCTGACGATCTGATCCATCGCACTAAGCCGACCCGCTTCAGAGATGAACATACCGATTCGTACCTTCGGAACAGCCCGACCCGATCCGTTCCTTGATAACAGTCCGCCCGATTCGTTCCCTGATAAGGTGAACCGATCCATTCTTAGTTGAGTAGGCCGATCCGATGTCCTTAAGGATGGACCGACCCGATCCACTCTTAACTCAATCAAAGTCGACCCAGTCTTCAATTGGCCCAGTCCAACCCATATTTTGCACAACAATTTGTGGATAACATTGATTATTTCAAGATGCAGGATGTTATAGATCTCCTTCAAGAAGGAGTAGGAATCAACTAAACTTCAACCCATTTAGTTAAATCATGTTGCATCATATTGGTACTTGGAATATTAGAAGTGGTCATAATGGTTTAAAACTTAATCGTCTTAAAGAGCTTATCAAAACTCACCATTTTTGTATCATAACCATTTTTGAAGCTACACTTTATATATCTCTCCCCACTAAGATAGATTCCTACATCAGGCATGGTTATACTATAGTTCACAACCTAATTGATACTTCTTATGGTCACATTGTAATCATATATAATCCTTAATTTTTCAAGCTTACTCTCATTTTTTGGAGTAGGAAATCCATATACTATCAACTAGTTCAAATTCCTTCCTCCTTGTCCTTGTACTCTACTTTTGTGTATTCTAATAGTTTCGTATCTAAGCAGCTTCTTTTGAACTACCTCCCATAACTTCTCAAGAAAGCCATCCATGTTTAGTTGTTAGTGACTTCAATTGCATTCTCAATATTTATGAAAAAAGGTGGCAACCCTGTTATTCTTATAGAAAATTTCCCTCTCAATAAAGTAATTGGCTTTCCTCTCTTTTATGAATGTCATCTACTAAGGCAAGATTCTATGGGAATAATAAGAGTAGAAGTGGCCTTAACATAATGAGTAAAATTGATAACACCTTCTACAACCTCGCAGCTCTTACGAAATGGCCTTTCATCGCATTTCATTTTTCTCCTCATTTTCGATTAATCCCCTCAAATTATTTCTTTTGGAGCTAGTACCACTTATGGAAAATCTGCACTTAAAGTTTTTAGTACTTGGATTCATGGTGTTTACATTATAGTTAGCAATGCTTAGATTAAAAATTATCATATTGGCAACCCAATGTCATTTTTGCTAAGGAATTTGAAGCATGTCAAAAGTTGCACTAAAAGCTTAGGAATTCTTGCAGATCTTCTCAACTCAAACTCAAGTTGGAGTGTACTCAAAACATCTGAAATGATAATCTGCCTGATATCCATGCTTCCTATTAGGTTGAAGGCCTTACAAATCCGTATATCAAATCCGTTGGTGATCAGTAATATGAAAACTTTTGAGACAACATTCATTAACTAAATAGTCATTACATTCCCATTCTCAATCTGATTCAGATAAAATATATTTATTAAAAAAATAGAAATTCCAAGAGTGACATATGAAGATTCCCGCTTGGTTAATCGTAGTAAAATTTAGGCAGTAAACAACTTTGCCTTCAAAAACATTTGAAAGGAATAAATAAGTAGTTGGAAAAGCTCCTAAATATCTGTAGTCTCCTTCTCATCTCCAAAAACTTATTCATAGAAGATACATGAAAAAACTTAAACCTCAGCCTACTCAATTGAGTACCCGAGAGTTTAAGGGAAGGAAAAAAAAATACGAGTCAGCTAAAAAATCTGGTGTGAATAGTAATCTTTCTACCCGACTCAATGGATATCCAATGAGACCACACCGTATAATGGAATGGGATTCCCACTCACTAGTACCTTATTCTCATATATAACCAATCTTGTGCTCCTGCACTTCAATGGTTAGAACAATAGAAAAATAATAAAAATCATAATAACGATGATATTCAACAAGCAACATATAGTGTTTTCCCTATTCTCATTTCCCGAGTAACAGTCATAATGGTTTAACATAGTTCCTTTATTGACAAGTTGTCTACTCGTCCTTATGTTATCTTCTTAAACTCAATATTTAACATAAATGTGGACTATCCATCATAGATCCCATAGTTTTACCTTTATATGATTAAGAACCTCTCAGCAAGCCAATGTCACTATCTTTCACACCAAGATAATGTAACTATTCATCACATATCCCTTGAATTTTCTTTTGGATAACCAAGAACCCCTTTTGTTTATTTGTTTCCCTATTAAGTTAGATATTTAACTGGCGGCTCCCCAATTTATACCATCTATTGGTGCCTCCCAATGGGTTCATGAAATGCAATGTCATTACATGATTATCTAACAATCAACATGATCATCTCAATGGTTTTCTACTGAATACAATACATAATTCAATGGTCATGAATCCTATGTTCCCCAATAAACTTTGACCCCCTACCTGAGTGTCGAAGTCATTATTTATGCTCTCACGATAGGCTAAACCCTATCAATTTCATGCAAACAAGCAAGTATATAACCCTGGCTAATATGTTCAATAGAGAAAAGGTATAGAGGCGATAACCTCTGTCTACTTTGAAAATAATTTCATTAAAAATCTCCTTGTTAACACTATTGATACCAATAAGCCATGAAGGCATAACCTCAAAATAGTTTGATTAAAAACCTCCTTTTCGACCATAAATGTGTCCAAGGATGTAAGTCGGAAAACAACTTTACAAAGACCTATCGACACAAGCAATGCCTCCAAGGGTCTTGGAAGCATGAGCTTCAAGTTAGAAAACATAGTTTTGAAAAGGTCGCTACTGGCTTTGATAAGCATAGAGGAAAATCCCCCAAGTAATTTAGAAAACAAATATAAAATGAACCTATCAAGACAAAGGGGCCAACACAATCAAATAGGAAAATACCTTGGGTTTGAAAAGCGGTTTATAAAACAATTTTTATAAGGAAAATTCTCAAAACAATCCTTTTGACCACAATTGTGTTGAAGGGAATGGCGGCTAAGAGCCATCTTAATTTGTAAATAAACTTAGCCGACAACATTTATGTTGATATTACTCTAAGGTAAAGAGTTACAACTAACCGTTGCCGATGGCTTCTTAGTCGACAACTCAATGGACAATAGTCCGAAACTACATTGTATGTTAATCCCTAGGTACCGTAGGCTTTTATTTTGATGACAACAACCATATAAGCATTACTAGTAACATATTTTGAGTTGTGTAGTTACATTAGATGTATTTTGAAGATATTTATAAAGATAAACAAGAATACAAAAGAAGAATTACAGAGGAAGTATAATGAATGGAATTGAAGACTAAAAGCTATTAGAGAAGAATGCTGAAGAACATAGGTGTTTGAAGTGATGAGGAGTTGGTTGAACCTTAGAATATCTTGTTAAAGATCCCATGGCAATTATACATGAAGATAATCAACCATTGACCTCAACTGAAACACCAAAATCCATAAATAGAAGGAAATTTGAAGTGCAGGAAATTTTCCACACTTATAAGTGTTGCTGGCATATTTGCAACACAAGTATGTCAACATACCCTTTTTTGTATGTTGACATATAACAACTAGGTCAGATTTTTAAATTCAGTTTGGGTAGCATTTCCCTCAACCCTTTCACCAAAAGATACATCCTTTCGTACACTATTTAAAGGCATCTAGTAACGAACTTTTATGCATTAATTTCACATTTTCTTCTACTCCTTCTCCATTTATTCTCTGTAAAATTCCATTAAAAAATATCCTATTACTCTTGCATATTCACTCTCTTTCACTCCTATTCTTCATTGATTTGCAAGCCACACAATATCAGAGAGTTGTGCTTGAATTCTATCTTTCTATCTCTGATTCAATCCTTTTTCCTCAAAGAATTCAAAGATATATTGCCATTGGAGGTCTATAGGATCATTGTACCAAATCTGCAAGAATCTGTATTGAAGATACGACTACTTGCCATTGTTTGTTGATGTTGACAAGGAGAAGGTGTATTTTGTAGCCCGTGAATTCAAGATTGTAAAGGTATTCTTGCCACCTGTGGAAAGCAAGCGATTATAGTGAAATTCTGCATGGTGGAGTGCAGAACTGGATGTAGGATTGGTTAACCCAAATTAATATAAAAATCCTAGTTTTATTTACTTTACTACATTTTGTTTTATTGCTTATTTCTTTTGATTTGAAGTAGAATATATATAGTTTATATCTCTAGTATTAGAGTAGCCTTAAGGTCTTAACAATTGGTATCAGAGCCTAGTCTTTCAAAAAGTTCATAATCTGATTTTTGAAAATTATAATGGCTATTGACACTAGTAACACCATTATTAGTTCTTTTGTAGAAGGGAAATCTACCACTAGACCTCCTCTATTTGATGGCAGTAATTGTACTTATTGGGCTTGTAGGATGAAATTTTATTTGCAGTCTAATGGTTTAGATATATTGAATATTACCCAACTAGAATATATAGAGCCTCAAACTGAATATTCAAAATGGACACCAGACCAAAAGACGCAAGGACTTAACAATTCTAAGGTCGTGAACATTTTATTTTTCTCCTTAGATAGAAATGAATTTAATCGAGTGTCTATTGGTAATTCTGCATATAAAATTTGGAGAATATTGAAAGTCACACATGAAGGCACAAATAAAGTAAAATAGACAAAGATATCTATGCTGACTCACCAGTTTCAACTTTTTCAAATGAAACCAAATGGATCTATTTCTGACATGCATTATAGATTTCAAGATATTGTACATGCCTTAATATCATTAGGAAAGAAACTTACCGAAGAAGACCAAGCCAGAAAGATCTTGAATTCACTTCCTAGTGAATGGGATCAGAAGATTCTGGCAATTGAAGAAGCTAATGATACTAGTACTATGTCAATAGAAGAATTAATTGGTAGTCTAATGTTCTATGAAGTGAAGTTGCAGGTTAGAAAAGATAATCGGGGAAATGAGAAGAAATCACTGACATATAATGCAATGATTGATAATGATAAACCAGATGATGATACTGTTGATGATGATATCGAGTTTATTACCACGAAGATCAAAAAATTCTTGAAGTACTGGATAACGAAGAAACTTCGAAAAACTAACAACAATAATTCCAGAAATGGGAATGTTGTTAGATGTTTCAAATTTGATAAACCCAGACATTTGAAAAGAGATTGTCCCAAGTTGAGAAAACCAAAGCATATTTCAAATACTTTCAATAAGGAGAGAAAACCAAAGCATATTTCAAATACACCGCATGGCATACTACATGAAGACAACATATCATATCATATTTCATATAAGCATTTGGTGCTTATATGACGAGGTTTGATTTACCATACGGGCGAGACGTTTGTATGGCGATGACTGAATTACAGGTTGAACAGAAGATTGATTGTGGACTTAATTAAGGAATACATGTAACGGTGCTCAGGGCAGGATTTAATAAAAACCCCACACGGGTCTGGAGATGACAAAATTCACATCTCTCTTTATTTTAGATACGACACATGGATTATTTTATTTCCAACACTGGGGCAAGGTCTGAGATTTTGAATTTTACACATTCTCCCTTGTACACAAATAGGTCACAAAACATGTGTATTCTTTTTCTTGATTTGTCGAGTGCCTAATATGACCCAATAATTTTTTCAGACCCTCCCCGTATAAAGGAGGTTATGGAATTTTTTCAAAAATTTAGGGTGTTAGCCAAATTTTAGAGAAATTAGAAAATTATTACGAACTGAAAAGTTGAAGAATGAAAGCCAAAATGAAAGTTGAGTTGGTTGGTTAAACAACTTCCAGCTCCGTTCCTTTTCGAGGACAAAAAGATTTTGAGTGGGGGAGATTGCAACAACCCGAAATTTCTGAACCAATCTAAAAATTTTATTTTAGCTATTTTAAAGGATTTTGAATATTTAAAATGATTTATTTTAAATAATAACGATTAGAAATTAATTTAAATCGAAGTTAGAACGTATAAATTTATTTTAATTATAAAACGAGCCTAAAATGGCACGGTAGTTTGAAAATTCGATTTTAAATTTCAATTGAATGTACAAAATTCTAAATAAATCGGCTTTCAGTAAAACCAGAAACATTTGAGTTTGTTTCATAATATCTTTCTAATGGATGTGAAATACTGAGATTTCTCATTATAAATTGGAAGTTATTTCCAGTTTAAAATTCAAAATATTCGCTATGGAATTTATATATATTTTAATATAATATATAGCCCTTGAAAATAGCCATTTTGCAAACGACCTCCGTTTTCAATGAAACCACTTTTGTTTGATCCAGAATATCAAATTATTATCAGGTTCAAAAATTCATAATTTTTGGAATTAATATGTGAGCATAGTAAATTTAAACATGTTTTGTCAATTCAGTTTAAATTTAATCGACTATAAAAAGGGGTATTTTTCAAATGATCTCCAAATTTGACAAAATTAGTTTTATTAGAGCCGTATCGTCAAAACATAGCCAGATTTATTTTCCATAATTTTTGGAGTCAGTATATAGCCCTAGTAAATTAAAATGTGCGTTAAAATTCAAATATATATATTGATTTATATTTTAATTTTGATGAAAATTGATCGAAACAGTCGAATTGGGTTACGAAACATATTCTATTATGTCCGGAACGGGGGTATTTAGCTAGGGACGACTGTCGTTGGATTTGATTTGGAGTTAGGAGCGTTAAACTTCAATTTAAAGAATTAATAGAATTAAATAATAATATAAATTACTATAATTACCCCCCTTCAAAACCCTAGCCCTCATTATTCTAGGCCGCCACCTCTCACTCACGGATACATGAAATTGTCCCAAAATCGCTCCCCAAAATCTCCAAATCCGTTCGATTAAATTCAAAATTCATAATAGGAAAACTGTAGAGGATAGGGGGATCTATGCATTCAACGGTTGTGATTGGATTTTGGGGTGGTGGGTTACTCGATTTTCAAGCCTAAAGTCAGCTCGTTTGGAATGGTTCAGCGACGAAGGGTGGGCCGAGTTCCCTGATACTAACGACGGTGGGTGATGTTGCGGAGGCCGTTGGCGTAGTGGTGGAGGAAGGCCGGCTGGTGCCTTTGTTTTTGGTGTAGTGGTGAACCTTATGGTCGAACGATGGGTTCAATAAAAGGGGCCGATATTTGGAGAGAAAGGGGTAAACAATGGAAATAAAATTAATTAAGTTTTAAAGTATTAATTAATTATATAATTATGTCCTTAATATTTAAAACTCCATATCTTTTTCATAGGAGGTCAGAATCCGACGATTTCAGTTGCTTTGTGATCATAGCGATGAACATTACAATTCAGAACTGACTGGGAGGAATTTGGATGCAGTTAGAATTTTTAACTAAATTAAACGTCCAGATTAATGTAGTTAAAACCATCGCCAATAAAAGAATGACGGTGTGCAAACCAATGTGAGAACTCTTTCTCACTCAACCATTTTTGTTACGTAGTCATTTTTGGAGTTCAACACACGAATTCCCACAAATCACATATTATTGGAAGCGATGTATGGATATTAGCGACACTCGCATTTCATACTCCGCGAGTGGCCACTTGTGGCACCGTAAATGGCATTGGGTAGTTGATTATTTATTTGTATGGATGATTTGGTGATTTGTGTATTGTGATTGTGATGATTAACATATTAAAATAATGTTAATGTTATTGTGGTAGTTGAAATTAAAATTATAAATATCCCTTTATAATTTAAACAGTAAAATTGGAATAAATATCAATTTACAAGTCGGATGACTTGTTTATGTACACCAATTTGAGTGATATTGATTGGGACGATGATTTTTACACATCGCCTAAGTGCACAAATAATAATTAGTATTTGTTGTTGAAAACCGCACACAGGACGATATTTGACATACACTAATCCCAATATTTAGTTGTATGTTAATCGATGGGTTGGCAGGCTGTGATGAGCATTATTTATTTATTTTAATGCTTATATAGTTGTAAATTGCACTTCGGATGATGTGTGAATGGTTAATGATTACTTATCATTATTGTTGAATACATGCGATGTATGAAATCCATACAACTGAAATCCTATGGTAATCGATTGAGTTGCATTCTGATTCAAAAATAAAGAATATTTTAAATAACGAATATTTTAAAATTATATTCAGTATAGAAAAAATGTGATTTTGATGTCTGCTTTTGGATGGACACGAAAATATTGAAATGTGAAGTCGAGTTAAGTAGTAAACGCCATTTTAACACGAATGGGTTTATATTTGATTTTATTTATTTTATAATTAATATCGAAAAGAATTGATTTCAAAATCTAATATTTTGAAAATATTATAATTTTAATATTATAATGTAATGGAATATTCAATTTTGATTTGAAATTGAAAATGAAGTTGAAATTGTTTTAAAACGAATTTATAAACGATTTATAAAATACGTTTTAAATGGAAATCGATGGAATATATTATATATATATATATATATATATATTTAAATGGCCTGAATAGAACGTGCCGATAAGCGACCGTTCGCGAATCTCGACCATTAACTTCAAATTGATGCAACGGGAGATCTGGCCATCAGATTCTCCTAAAATTAGAACCGTTGGGTTTTTATCGAAAAGAGCTTTCCAATGATAATAAGTGATTTGACATCTAACGGTTAAATTCAGAATTATGTCCAAATTTATTTCAGAAAAGGTAGCTATGGATGCAGTTCGGTGGCTGTTATTGGAAACCGACTATGCGGGCCTTAATAAAATTACTAAAACTATGGAAAAATTATGTAAAATCGTAATAAATGATTTGGAAAGATTTTGGATGAAAAATTACATATTTGAAAGGAAAAAAGATATTTTTATCTGAATGAACCAGTTATTAACTAGAATAAAAATCCGATGTTTTTAAATAAATAAATTGGATTGAAAAGGGTTTTCATATCAGAGAATTTTCCAGTATATGAATTGGAAAAGATTTTGAGTTGAAATAATCTTCAGAATATTTCGTTATTGGATTCAGTTATTATACGGATATTGCCGAGGAATTTGGAAGATAAAGATATCATTATTCCCAATACGATATCCATTGGTTTCAGAATTTGATATTGAATATAAGCCGATATAATTTCTATTCAGAGCCTTATATTTAATATCAAATTGGATTTTGGGTTTGTCATGAATGGTGTCTTCTATAACACTATTCTTAAACCCAGTTGAGAAAAGGATAAATCTTTTAATTAAGATTTAGTGAAATTTACCAATTAATTAATATTTAATTGGAGTTGAATTGAAATGGGATTTTTGGGTTTATCATGAATGGTGTTTTAAATAACATTTGTTCTTTAACCCAATTAACAGCGAAGATATGATTTGGAATATATAAATCTTTTTATTAAGATTTAATGGGATTTTTCCAATGTAACAACCTAGATTTTTAGCTGTTTAATTATGAACATTTAAATTTGTCTTAAATGTTGGATTAGAAATATAAATGGAAATTTATATGGAATTTATTTATTTAAAATGAAGTTGTAATGTATAATTTAAATCGAGCTCGTAACATCGCGGTAGTTCATAATTTAACGTTTTGAACTACAATTGAATATACATGATCCAATATAAGTTAGATTTCTTTAAAACAAGAAACATTCAGACCTATTTGATTATATTTCTCTAATGGAAGTGAAAAATTGAGATTTCGTCTTATAGATTGTGAGTTATGTCCAAATCAAATTTTCAAATAGTCGCTATGGAATTGTTTATGAATTATAACGATTTATTATATAAATAAATCGATATTAAATAATCCAAATATTGTTTTAATTTGAAATATCGAGTTATATATCCAAATATGTTTATTTTGGAGCTCTATGATATTCTATCAGGATATATATGATAATAATAATTTATTATTATTTAATTGAATTGCTTTTGAATTTATGTATATATATGATTTATTTAAGCCTTAAAAATAGCCTTTTTGCAAATGGTCTCCATTTTTGATGAAACCGGTTTCATCGTGTTCGAAATATTAAGTTATTTAACGTTTTCTAGTTTTGTTTCAATCAGAGTTCTTATATGATTGGACGGATTCTAAGTGTCAAACGATAACCAAACATTAATTATAAAGTCAGGGTTACTTTTGTGAAATCAAAACAAATCTTTGAGCATAGCAAATTCCATCAGAAATCTCTATTTGATCTGATGAAATTTTACCATATCTGATTCGATTTCAAAACATTATATCTGCTAAAAATCCCATACAAAATCTCAATAGGATACGCTGCTTTTTCCCCAATACCTGCTGTTACAAATCTTATCAAAATCCTTGTGCAGTTTTGATATAAGGAAAAATCTTATGTCTATGCAAAATCATATCAGATCATTTTAAATCTATGCAAAGGGTATATCTCACGAGGTTGGAAGAAAGACTGCAAACGGAGTTACTACCATGACCTTTTAAATCCCTCAAAACAAAAGTCAGCATAACAGGGTTGGTCAAAGATTTCGGCAAACCAATGAATTCTGAAAAGGGATGAAATTCCATGTGCTTACAGCAGGCAACATATTAAATAATTAAATATATATATATATATAACAGTACTTTCTTGAAACCAATTTTATTGCTGCGTAATCAAAGCTACTTTCTTCATTTGTTCCAACACCTGCAAAAAGCGCCTCCTATTTAGATTCTCCACAAATTAATTCACATAAAATAAAATGGGCAACGAAATCAAACCAAATTTAATTGGTTACTCGTGTGAGCCTTGGTGTCACGACGTTGGCCTCGATACTAGGTGCGATTTGAGACTGGAAATAAATAAGCACATGCATACAGGTGAACATCAAAATCATCTATGCAGTGTACATGATACATTAAATCACGCTATAGCCTACAGTGGAAAACCCAGCTTCCCTATCCTACAACCCCGTGACCACCAAGCTACCTCATTGTATATATAGATATGCTGCTCTTCCATTTGCAGAACATAGGAAAAATGAAAGAAAGTAATGGATTTCGAAAATCAATTTTTCTTTAAAAGAAGAAAGAAAAAAAGGTATGATGACGCTGCTGTTACTGTAGCAGGGTTGGCGCGCGTTTTTCTTGGAATGATAATATGGAGAGGGAGCGGAGGAGGCTAATGGTGATCCTGGGTTTGGTATTCGAGACGGAAAAATGATGGATGGTGTATTGGTAATGTGTGGCGTTTACCAATAGGAGGAGTTCTTTAGTTAAAACGATGGTGGCCAATTAAAGGGGGCGTGAAGCTTATTGTAAACGGTGAGGTTGTAATGATCAGTCGTGATGGTGAGCCTATTTAAAAAAAATTATTAACTTAATTAATGATCACGTAAGGGGTTTTGTTTGAAAACTGTAGCGAGCGATATGGTGCCGGTGTCTCAATTTTTACGATAAGGAAGGTCAGTATGGGTAGCTGGAGGGTAGGCGCCGGCGCCGACAACGGTGAGCGAAGGCGGAGTCCGGTCATTGGTCTGGAGGCGGTTATCGGTTTCAAGAAAGGAGATGGGTTGGTGAGGTTTGGGCATTGCTCCTGGAGTGGATTATCGCATGGAAGATGAAGTTTAATATTAATATGAGAGGCGGGACTGGTTGAAGGTTTACTGGAAATGCAGGATTAACAGTAATAGCATGAGTCGGTTTTTATGGGAAGAAGATTAGTATGGAGGAGCTGATGTGGATAGCTTGATAAAGCATGGGTTAACCAACGAGAATTTTATATGTTGGTGAAGTCAGTTAGGGGAGCATGGGTGTGTAGTGGGATTGGGAAGCAGTAATGACTATGGGGAGTGTCATCTGGAACAGGCATTCATGGTATTAGAGGAAGGTTTATAATGGGTAATTAGTTTTAGTTAGTAACTAGTTAATTAATTTTTTTGTTTTAATTATATAAATATTATAAGAATTATAACTTGTTCGTTCATGGACAAAATTGAACACGATTAGATCCATTGAAATCATAACGGTAAGGTCTACATTATGGAATCTATTTCGCTGATAACAGAACTACTGAAATTTTGTGATAAAATCAAATGTCTGTTTGATTTTTAAAGAAACAAAAGCAGAATCGTCAACTATGAACCAAGGTGAGTAAACTCACTAACTCTGACTCATTTATATTTTTATATAAACGAGTTTTAAATTTAATTATCATAATTTTATACTGTGTGATGATTGTTTGGGTAAAATGGTTGATAGTTGATCGTTTATTAATTCAATTTACCATGATATTTCATACTGATGTGAAATTAATATTATTGATGTTGATTAACATCTGTGGATGCAGGGAAACAGGTTGGAGAACTGGATCCCTCAACATTTATATTATTTTTTGTTATTTACTGTGATATATATTGTGATTGATTATGCTGTGTTGAATTACTCTAGCCCTAGAATTTTGGTATTTAAATACCGTTAAATATTTCGAAGATAGAAAATGAAATTTGAGTTTTAAAAAGGAAATTTATTTGCAAAAATAGAGATGTAATTTCGAATAGAGTTGAAATAAAAAACATGTTAATGGAGAAAATAAGAAGTTGTTTATAAATGAGAGTATAAACTAAATGAATTATTTAACATTGGATAAAATGAAATATAAATTCAAATTTGAATTTGAATTCATATGGAAAGTGGAACCCGGTTTTGAAACCAATATTTGAATTGAGATTTGGACTTAGCAAAGTTATAAGGAAACTATAAACGGGATTTTTGCAGTACAAATAAGACTGGTATGGAAAAATCTGAATAGAAGTTATAAATAGAACTTGGATTTAAGATATTATGTATAAGTACGAAATCAAACTGATTTGATTGTATATAAAAGAAATATAGTCACAATTAAAGTGAAAAATGGCTTAAAGGAAATATTTTGGCAAATGAAATATCGCTAAAGGGAATTCAGATTTGAAATATGAATCCAAATTGGAATTTGAATAAGGGAAATGGGTAACCGTTTCAAAAGAAAATGATGAGCTTTATTTCAAAATTCGAAATATGAAATAAATGGTGATAACGTATTGTAGTCTAAAACGGTTATAATGGAATATGAGCTTTTGAATTTGTGTGTATATATATATATATATTTGATTTATTTAAGCCTTAAAAATATCCTTTTTGCAAATGGTCCCCCTTTTTTGATGAAACCAGTTTCATTGTGTCCGAAATATTAAGTTATTTCATGGTTTCCAACTTTGTTTCAATCAGAGTTCTTATATGATTGTATGGATTATAAGTGTCAAACGATAACCAGACATTAATTATAAAGTCATAATTTTTTAATAAATCAAATATTTGGAAACAACAATTATAACGCTATCGTTATGATCAATGTATTTCGTAAAAGAAATGGATTCTTAAATTGAATCTGAGAGTTTCGTAAGTAATGTTTTTGTTGGAATTTAAAGTTGTGAGCCTTGATTATTTCAAAATTAAGAATGTAGTTCAACTTAGGCCTGAGAGGTAATTATACCCCCAACTTGACTGACTGCATGATTGACGGAGAACTGGTTAAGGTTCAGTAGCAAGGATTGATCCGTGATACCGTTAGTTAATGAATGATTAACGAGTCAAGTTATAATAACGATGTTTTATATAACATCGATTTAATTTAAAAGGGTGTTGGAAACGTTTTCCAAATATAATTAGTCAACGAGGAATTAAGAAATGGAATATGGAAATGTTTTCCGATGTTAATAAGGAATATTTTCTGAATATAGAAAATAAGGATTCGCGAATATTTAGAAATGTTTTCTAACTGGATTAATAAATATTTTCTCGAACAAAGAAATTAGGATATTGAAAATGTTTTTTTCCAAAATTCGGGGGAGAAATTAAAGCTTTGAAAGGACAAGAAAGATGGGAAATGGGAATTGGAAATGATAATTTAATAAGGAATTGATTTAAAAAGGGACCAGTGTTGTTTGATGGCTAATTGATAAAATTTCCATTTGGAAATAGGATCGTTGGTTATATGGATGTTTTCTTTGATAGTTAAACCACCGACTATCAAAGTTTTTAATTTATTTTATACCACCGTTGTCAGTACTGAGACCGGGATCAGGTTTATTATCTGAAATCCACTCTATATTGGCATAAGCTTTACGAATCAACTTATGCTGAAGATAATTGAAGACGGAGTAAGGTGCAAGGGCTGTTCTGTTAATCCTAGGTAGAAATTACCCAAGATGGATTAATAGAATGATGCCTTCGGTTTTTCCAATCCCAGGAAAACGTATACGGACAGATCTGACAATGTGGAATTCAAAGTAAATGGTGACAAGATGTTTGAAAAGGAAATCGTGACCTCAAGCCTCATCAACCGGGAAATGACATAAATCGGGCAGGCAGCATGGCCATGTGGGTCGTTCCCATCAGGGGTATTATCACCTGATCTAGAAAAATTTCATTTGTTTATTATTCTATTCGTTGCTGTATGCTTTCGGTAACGGTTGCTGATCACAGCCGTTGGTGACAATATGCTTGGTACACTCAAGTTTGATGAGTGGCCAACCATGTGTGGCCCGCTTGCAAGATGTTCTTGTTGAACCCCAGTGTATCCCCTCTAGAGTACACTGATCGGAAGGTGGTTCCGTACCTTCTCATATCGGAATTCAATCTCCAATAAGCACCCTGCGATATTTGATTTTATATTATATATGGAGCGTGAGATGCAAGCGTTCCGCTAGATTGCTATTTATTTGATTTAGACACTATTGTATTATCACTGGATTTGATATCAAGAATATTTTTTGGTTATCGTAAGGTAAAAACCATCCTGTTTATGTGTGGATCAATCTTACGATTTTCATTTCTTTCAAAAGGATTTGAAAGTTAAACAAATGGTTCGAGCTTACTCACACCATTCTCATGATTGACCCAGAGTTTATTTTGTTTGTTTTCCCTAAACTCTTAGGTGCCCAAATTTGTATGGGCAGTCAAGTAGTTGGGATTTTACAGATTCACTTAAAGGAGCTTGAAGTAGGAGGCTTCACCAGTTAGCTATAATAGACTATCATATTTTTCCGCTGTGTATTATGTTCGTATCTGGAAATAGGTGTTGATAACTGTTCCAAAAATAGCTGTTGTGCTCTGATGATTGTATGTATATAAAGTTACTGAATTGTATTTCAAAGTTTATGTTATCTAATACATTTTATTCGTTCTGTTGTGAGTTTGTATTCTTTGTTTTCTTCTATTCTAATTTTTCTTTCTTTCTATTTCTCATCCTCTAACTTATTTCTACTAATGATTCGTATTTCTGTGCAATTTGGGTTGAACGTGTTGTGTTATTGATTGACTCAAAGGTGTAACGACCCAGAAAATCTGAACCAATTTAAAATTTTTAAATTGGCTAAAATAATGGATTTTAAATATTTAAAATAAATATTTTAAATAATGGAAATGGAAAGTGAGTTTGAATCGACCATTGAAAACGAAGCCTGAAATGGCGCTGCAGTTTCAAAAATGGAATTCAAACTTTGTCGGACTGTACCGGGTGCAAAACAAAACGGATTTTAGTGAAACCAAAAATATTTAAATCTGTTAGTGAATACCTTTCTAACGAATCTGAAAAATCGAATTTTCATAGCGGAAAGCAAAAGTTATGGCCGAATGAATTTTCAGAACGGTCGCTATGGAATTTAAATAGCCCGTGAAATTGGCCATTTTGCATACGACCTCGGAATTCGAAGAAACCACTTTTGTTGGATCCGGGATGTGAAGTTATCGCTAGGTGTCAAATTTCATAATTTTTGAAGCTAGTGTGTGAGCGTGGCAAAGGAAAATGTGTTTTGGTCAATTACAGTTAAATTGGATCGACCAAAAATGAGCCTTTTTGCAAACGGTCTCAGAATTCGACGAAACTAGTTTTGTTAGGACCGTATCACAAAAACATAGCTAGATTTATTTTTCTGGAATTTTTCGAATCAGTTTATGGCCCTGGCAAATTGAAATGCACGTTCAAATTAAATACTGAATATTTTATATTTTAATTCGAAGGGAAACTAACTGAAACAGTCGAATGGGCCTTCGAAACATATCCCATTGTGTTCGGAATGGGGGTAAAACGCTAGGAACGACAGTCGTTGGGTTTGGATTGGGGTTCGCGAGAGGCAAGGGGTATTTTCGGATTTTTAAACTTTATAAATAAATAAAAAACTACTCGTCCACGTCAGACCCCCCCCCCCGCTTCTCTCTCCCCGATCGCGATATACGGCGGAAAACCGCCCGTGCCTTCTCTCCTCCGTTTCTCCTCCCACAAGCAAAATTAGCCCCTCTCCCAGTTGAAGATTTTGAAGAGCTCAAGAAGATCTTCAAATCCATATGTAGTTTGTATTTTTTCGTGCATCATTCGAAGAGATATCGAGCTCGAAAGTTCCGAGCTTCCAACCGCCGCCGCCGTCACCAGAAGCCACCGAGTTGACCCCCCTTCTAGCGCACGTGCGCCTCACGTAGCTCTTCGACCCTGCGCAACCCGATCGTGGAACCGTTGCACGGATTGATCGAAAAATCGAAACCTAGTTTCGAACAGTTCTGAAAGGTATCGGCTGTTTTAATTTAAAACTGATTTTAACGGTTTAAAACCGTTGCAAACTTTGAAAAATCATATCTTTTTGCTATGTTAACGAAATTCGATGAAACAGGAAACATCGTGACCGTGTGGACGTCTTCTACATTTTAGAAGAGACCGCATATTTTTCTGAGCCTTCTGCTATTTTTGGTGGAGTGGAACCCAATGTGAGATTTCTAATTTATAAACGATATGGAAAACGACGATGTATAAATTATATAGTCGATGTATGAGTTATATAAGTGTTGTACACCTCTTGTATAAGCGTTGTATAAGTTGTACGTTCGATGTATAAGTTATATATGCATTGTAAAAATTATATATGTGTTGAAATAAAAGTGAATTGCTATATATATATATATATATATATATATATATATATATATATATATATATACGCCCCTCGTCCACAAACCATGGGCGATATTTATTGATTGTGATTGGTGTGAAAATTGATTGATAGCGAATGGTTGTTTGGGATTGTTTGTGGTTGATATTGATTGGTTGTGGTTGAAAAATACCCGTTTGTGGTTGAGAAATATTTGGTTGAAACCACATAGGATTAGTTTGTGGAAATGAAATAAATATAAACATGCCGCCTATGTGCGAACTAGATGCATGATCCCCATTGTCAAAAACCGCGAGGTTTTAAGGTAGAGCGAGGAGCCGTACTAGGGACGGTCCCGGTTTTAACTACCCTGCCGTTATGCTGCCGAAATTTTGAATAATATTCATGTGTTTGAATTATTTTCATTTGCTGAAACTATATTTATTCATCGTATAGAAAACCTTCATGTGTTGAATCGATATTCATTCGTTGATTAGAAATTCATGTGTTGAATGGTATTCGCGTTTTAAATATAAAAATCACATTTTTATCTCTATATAGAAACTACAGAAAACCTTCATGTGTTGAATCGATATTCATTTGTTGATTAGAAATTCATGTGTTGAATGGTATTCGCGTTTTAAATATAAAAATCACATTTTTATCTATATATAGAAACTATAGAAAACCTTCATGTGTTGAATCGATATTCATTCGTTGATTTGAAATTCATGTGTTGAATGGTATTCATATTTTGAAATAAATTGTTTGATAATAAAAATCACATTTTATCGACTATATGAACTGTGTAAAATAATCTCGTTTTGAAAGAAATTGTTTTATGAGAAAAATCCTATTTTTATCACCTATATATACACTATATAAAATAATAGTGTTTTGAAATGAATTGTTTTACAATAAAAATCACAATTTTATTATATAAATGAATCGTTGAAATGTGAAGTGTTAAAAATAGCCACTCGTTCAAATAAACATATATGAGTTGAAATATTCATTAATTAGCTAATGATATAATTTTTGCCTATACATGCAACATTAGAGTGAATGGTGTTTTTAAACCAAATGGAAATCAAATATGAAGTTGAACGGAAAATGATAAATGATAAGAACTGTATATATGTACATGCATATTTATTGAATAGGTTATAGCAAAGGGGCTAGAGAAGAGGAATAAAATTTTGTGCCCGACAAATAGGTACACATTTACTGTTTTGTTTGGGTGATGATTTTATGAGCCTGTTGGCTAGCCGCTTGGCTTTTTCTTTTTCTTTTTGACATGAGACGCCCGTGTGGCTATTTGGGAATTTTCCCAGCCCCTCCCGTACAAAGGAGGTTATGGAGAAATTTTCCAAAATTTAAAGGCGTTAGTGAAACATTTGAAGTGAAAACGATATTGAAATTTGTTGAGTGAACTATATTTATATAAATATATAAATATAAATAAAATTAAAACGAAACGTGGCCGTGCAGTTCGTGTTTTGAAACCATGATTTCAAACAACTAGTGCGGGAAATCCGACCATTAGATTTTCCCGAAACCGCAACCGTCGGGTTCGCCTTGGAAAAATCTTTCCAACGGCACCAACCTTGTAAAAACCCAACGGTTGGATTGTTTGGAATGTTTAATTCAAATCTGAAGAAAAACAGCGCCAGAAACGAATATATTTATATATATATATATAAATATAATTATATTTAATCGAATAACGACGTTGCAGTTCGTGTTTTGAAATCGAAACTTCAAACGATTGTACCGGGAGATCCGACCGACGGATTTTCCCGAAACTGGAACCGTTGGATTCGTTTTGAAAAGACCTTTCTAATGATGTAAATTTTATGAAGATCCAACAGTTAGATTTTCAGATATGTGTAAATCAAATCTGAAGAAAAACAACGCCACGGCCGCGTTATGGCCCGAAGCGTCATTTTGAATATATGGGCTATTTTAAAATAAATAAAAATAGCGATAAATCGTTATAAAATATCATAAACGATATGGAATGGAAATAAACTGAATTTGCTTGATTTATGTGGCTTTTGATGGTTGAATGTGTTTGGTGTGAAATTTACATTAAAGAACACAATTGGTGTTGTCGAATAATTTAACCATTGAAATAAATTGATTTGAAATTCTAAATATACGTGAATTATTTGAAAAGGCCGAGTTAATTCTCATTTCAAATAATTGACCGATGATTGAAAGTCAAAGATGAAGACGATGGTCAAAGACCGGAGATCTTCACCTCGTTTGGATGGTAACCGAGGTCATGATTGGGAGGCATCCCGAAATATGGATAATGAGTGGTGATCGTCCAGACGTACGTGGTGATCGATGGGTTTGCGAGGTATTTAGTGCCTCGGGCTTCGTTCGGACCTAGAATGGACTTGTAAATGGACTGTGTGTCTGACATTGGATTTTGTTCTGTGTTGATTGATCTCTATTAAATATACATCTGTTTGGCGGCGGAGGATTTATTCTTTTGCTTAACGCCCTTCTCTGAGACGCACGAGCTCAGAGGTTGTATATCGATGGATATCAGTCGCATGGCATGAATTGCCTGTGTGGCATACTAAGATGCAGTGATTAGGGCTTCTGTTGAAAAGCAAAGTCTTGTGGTGATGATCAAAGCACCGCCTGTGTGGCGTAGTTTTGTGTATAACGTAAATTCGCGAGCCTCACACCCCTGTATGGACCAGAAACGGGAGAAGGACCTCAGGGAGGGCATGCGTTTCTTTCTAGCTAGGGTGGTGTCAGTGACCTACCAGCCCTGACATTTATATACTTTTCACCTGTGTGGTTGTTGCTGTTGCGAGGCGCCTCGGTTTGATCGGACGATCCGGGTCCGATTGAGTCATTTGTTGGCTCGTTTACGCCCCAAAGGGCGGGGAAATATATTCTTCAGGCATTTTAATCCACATCGGTGGACCGGCCCTGACGATCCAAGGGTCGATGCGCTCTGACCCTGTGGCTCGGGCTAGAGAGTCACAAAGTCGGTAAGGACTATCTTTTGCCTTGGTTCATGACGAAAATCCAATTTCTAAATACGTGGTTGTGCGATTTTGATGGTATACCTATATATGGCGACAAAGTGGTATGGGGCATTAATGTCGTCTATGATTGATAGTTATGATTTGAAATAGTTTTCAAAACATATAAACACTAGCAATAATATCAAATGCCTTTGTTTTATTTGTATCAAGCATATTTTGGCCGTTATAAGGTAAAAACTCTATCCTCCGGTTTGCGTTGCATTGTGTGATGGGAACTGAGTCTTATAACGGCTTCATTTTTATAAAAAGCATAGCGATGTTTAAAAGAAAGATTTGTTTTAAAGCACTGACAATCCAATGGAGTAAACCAGTTCCACGAAAGTGGCATGGTCCTGTGATTGGCCATACTATATATTAGTTGAATAGATTTCTCATACCAGTCCCATGACTAACTCATAGTTTGCTTCACTTTCAAACTCGGGTGCCCCTTTTTCTACACGGGAAGCCTTGTATACAGGTTTAGCTGGTTCTTTCTGGATAGCTGGAGCTGAAGATGGATGCTATCATTTATCTCTTTTTATGCTGTTCAGCTCCTATTGTACATATTATGTTTGTTTTCCGCTGTAGACATTTATGTATAGCTGAATTGTATTTGTTCTATGTAAGATCCTGTATACTGTGTAACTCTGATGATTACTTTTATCCAGTATATTCTATTGTTCATTATCTGGTGTATTTATTTATTTTATTCTGCTATTATCTGTTTTGTGTTATATTCCAAAGATAACCCTTGTCTCTGTCAGAACGGGATTTGGGGTCGTCTCAACGTGGTATCAGAGCTTTGGTTAAGCTTAGTTCTGGAATATAACATTTGAACGAACTCGTCAGAAATAGAACCAGTAGTGTTCTAGGATGGGTAACTTTATATAGATAGGATCAGCAATATCCTAGTATGAGTAAAGCAGAATGAAATTACACCTCGATAGACACATTTTCATTTGAAGTATATGTTTCTATGTTTGAAAATTTTCTTTTCTGTGACCTGACACTTGATCTGCTATTTGCAGAGGTACTAGAAAATCAGTGCCAGAAACAGAAGGAATATAGAACCCGATCTAGAGGCTCTATTAAAGAAATATCGAAATCTGAACGGAGCACAGTTCTCGGGCAATGAATCTATAATTCAGACTCAAGCTTGGATAAGTTCTGTCGAAAGAATCTTTGAGCGTATCCAGCTGAGAGATGACCAGAAACGGTTAGTAGCATCTTGGGCGCTCAAAGAAGAAGCTTTAATCTGGTGGGAATCGATCATCAAAGATAATCCAGAAGGTGATATCACCTGGGACAGATTCAAAGTGATTTTCCTAGAAAGATTTACTCCTCCTGAAGCAATGGAGAGATTATGTGATGAATTTTCTTATCTAATACAAGGTGATATGACCATCCCAGAATATCATAAGAAATTCAACGAACTTGCTCACTTTGCTCCTCATCTGATTCAAGACCCAAAGAGGAAAAATCTAAGATTTATTCATGGCCTGCAAAGGAGATATCAAAATAGTGTAATGAGGAATGTGAAGTTTCCTTTTTCTGAAATGATATACATGGCTTATCAGTATGAAGATCTCCATATGAAAGGAATGTTACGCGACGAAGAAGAAGTCTGTTCTAGTGACAAAACAGAGTCGGAAACTGATATTGCTGAAGCCAGTACGAGGTCTGAGGTCAGTGAGAAGCCCAGTGCTAAGAGAAATAGGGCTAAGTCTGGGAAAGAACCAGTAACAACTGCTATTTTCTCTAACTGCAATAAGAAAGGACATTTGTCGATAAGTTGCAGATCTTTAAAGAAACAAAGAAAAGAGGGATATAGAGCAAATCGAAAGCAAAAGAAGAAAAGGTTTCGAACTGTCGGGGAGTTCCAAGAGAATAGAGAGTGCAAACAGTGCCACGAGGCTGGTCATCTTACAAAGGATTGCCCGTAGTTAAACAAGCCTGAAATGGTTCAAGTAAATGAAGTAGCAGAAACTTCTGAGCCCTCAGCAAGTCAAGAAAGGGCTGATGTTTTAGCAGGCACGCTCAATGTCAAAAACATTCCAGTTAAAGTACTGTTTGACACAGGCGCGTCGCGAAGCTTTATTTCAAAGAGTGTCGCTAGGAAACTGGATTTGAATTTGAAAAAGCTGAAGGAACCAATGACTGTCCAGAATCCGGTTTGGGGTTCCATTGATCTCAGTTGGATTTGTGGAGTGCCGGTTTCTTTCTCTCGTTATCAGTTTCCTACCAAGCAGTAGTCATGAATTTTAAAGAGTTTGATCTTATCTTGGGGTTAGACTGGTTGACCAATTATGAAGCTGGAGTTAAATGCGCCGACAGAGTCGTAAAGGCGAAGATTAAATCAGGTGATTATATAACCGTTCCCTGTGAAGGTCAGAATGCTAATAGAAAAGACTTCTGGGCAGCTTTGAATGTTTCTCCAACTCAAATAGAAAATATCTCTGAAGTCGTAGAGAATATTCCTGACCTCATCAAAGACATTCCTGTCGTCAAGAACTATGCGGATGTGTTCGAAGAAGTTGTTCGCTTACCTCCGCAGAGAGAAATAGATTTCAAAATTGCTTTAATTTCGAATGCAAGGCCGGTAGTTCACGCTATTCGAAGAATGTCCTTGAAAGAGAAAGAGGAATTAGACAATCAAACACGACAGCTGGTACAGAAAGGTCTGATCAGGCCTAGTTTCTCAGATTGGGGTGCAGCAGTGGTATTTGTCCCAAAATCTGACGGTACTCTACGGCTATGCGTGGACTATCGTGATCTGAACAAGCAGACAATAAAGAACAAGTATCCATTGCCGCGGATTGATGATTTGTTGGATCGATTAAATGGCGCACAAGTATTTTCACGAATGGACCTAGCTACAGGCTTCCATCAACTTCGAATTGCCGAAGAGTGTGTTCCAATGACAGCGTTCAGAGGTCCCGACTTATTCTACGAGTGGTTAGTAATGCCGTTCGGCTTATGTAACGCTCCAGCTTACTTCGTCGATCTGATGAATAGAGTGTTCAGAGGGGTTCTGAATAAATTTGTTCTAGTTTTCATTGACGATATTCTAATCTTCTCTAAATCAAAGGCCGAACATGAAAAGCATCTGGAACAGGTTCTAGAAATTCTGAGACGGAATGTATTAAAAGCCAAGTTTTCCAAATGTATCTTCTGGAAAGATGAAGTAAAATTTCTGGGCCACGTCGTATCGAAAGAAGGAATCGCTGTGGATCCAAGTAAAATCACAGCTATTCAGAACTGGAAATAGCCTAGTACTCCCACTGAAGTCCGCAGTTTTCTCGGATTGGCTAGTTATTACCGGAAATTCGTTAAAGACTTTTCGAAGATATCTGGCCACTTAACGAATCTTACAAAGAAGCACTCTAAGTTCAAATGGACTCCAGAATGTGAGGAGGCTTTCGAAGAGCTAAAGTTGAGATTAACAACTACTCCAGTGTTAACCATCTTCGATGGCAACCAGGATTTGAAAGTCTGGACCGATGCTTCTACAGAAGGCCTTGGCGCAGTGATAATGCAAAGGGGGCAAGTGATTGCTTATGCTAGACGTCAACTGAAGCCACACGAGAAGAACTACGTAACTCATGATCTTGAGTTATTGGCTATTGTGTTCGCTTTGAAAATCTGGAGGCACTATCTTCTGGGTGAGAGATTTGAACTGTTTACAGATCACCAATCGTTAAAGTATCTGTTTACTCAGAAGGACTTGAATTTGAGGCAGCAACGTTGGCTGGAGTTTCTTGCAGCATATGACTTCGAAATTATATATACTCCAGGGAAAGCCAATGTCGTGGCCGATGCGCTGAGCCGAAAGAATGTAATGATCGCCAGCTTTATTATCACGACTTCCTTGATTGACAAAATATCTATTCTTCAGAAGGAGGATAACTTTATTAAGGATATGATTAAAAGGATTCAGAAAGGCGAACCCTCGTGTTTTCAAATAGATAACGACGAGACCCTGAGATTGAAAGGAAGGATTTGTGTTCCTGACATCCCCGAACTCAAAAGGGAAGTGTTAGACGAGTGTCACAAGTCCAAGCTAAGTATCCATCCTGGTGTAGCCAAAATGTATAACGATCTCAAGCGAACATTCTGGTGGAAGGCTATGAAAAGAGACGTTTCAATATATGTTAGCCGATGCTCTACTTGCCAACTAGTCAAGAGCGACCAACAGAAACTAGCTGGATTATTGCAACCGCTAGACGTTCCAGGCTGGAAGTGGGAACATATTTCTATGGACTTCATTGATGGTCTGCCCAGAACCAGAAAAGGGAATGACAGTATTTGGGTGATCGTAGATCGCTTCACGAAGACCGCCCATTTCATACCTGTCAGATCAAACAGAACTGCTCAGAGTCTGGCGCAGATATACTTCAGGGAAATAGTTAGACTACATGGAGTGCCGCTCAGTATAGTCAGTGATAGAGATACAATATTCACTAGCAAATTCTGGGAAGCATTTCAAGTCGAGCTGGGAACGAAGTTGAACTTGAGCACCGCTTATCATCCTCAGACAGACGGTCAGACTGAGAGGGTGAATCGTATTTTAGAAGATCTATTACGGGCTTGTGTTATAGATTTCGGTGGATCCTGGGAAGACAATCTGCATTTGACTGAATTCTCTTATAACAACAGCTACCAGGCGAGTCTGACAATGTCGCCATTCGAAGCATTGTATGGTAGACCGTGCCGATCTCCTGCTTGTTGGGTCGAACCCGGAAATAGACTTGTGTTGGGTCCTAATATGATTCGAGAAGCTGTCGACAAAGTCGATTTTATTAAGAAGCGATTACTCGCCGCTCAAAGCCGACAAAAGAGCTATGCCGATAGGAGGAGGAGAGATATATCCTTTTCTGTTGGCGACTATGTATATTTAAAAGTATCGCCGATGAGAGGAGTTATCCGGTTCGGTAGAACTGGAAAGTTGGCGCCCAAATTCATAGGTCCGTTTCCTATTCTGGAACGGATCGGAACTCTCGCTTATAGGGTCAAACTGCCTGACTGGTTGCCTGGATTTCATGATGTATTTCACATATCTCAACTTCGAAAGCACGTTCATGATCCAGACTTGATCGTGGAAGAAGCAGCTCAACATGACATTGAAATTACTCCCGAATTGGCTGTGAGAAGAGAGCCGCTAAAGATCATCGGCAAAGAAACTAAAGAGCTGAGGAACAAGAAGGTTCACTTAGTCAAAGTGCAATGGAGTGGAGATCCACGGGATTGTACTTGGGAAACTGAGGAGAGCATTCAGAAAGCCTATCCCAGATGCCGAATAGATATCTCTGATTGACTCCGGTGCAAGGTACATTTACCCTCCTTTGCATTACCATTCAATTCTCTACTCTATTGTTATTCTCTTTCCGTGGATGTGCACTTTTAACTCTATAGTCTGAATGATTTTAAAAAGAGAATAGAAGTTGATCCGTATATTTTTGAAAGGTTAAAACGATTTGATTGTTGGTTGTGTTGTGTGATTGTAGATTTATCAAACCACTTTCGACTTTGTTCCTTTTCGGGGACGAAAAGTTTTAAGTGGGAGAGATTGTAACGACCCAGAAAATCTGAACCAATTTAAAATTTTTAAATTGGCTAAAATAATGGATTTTAAATATTTAAAATAAATATTTTAAATAATGGAAATGGAAAGTGAGTTTGAATCGACCATTGAAAACGAATATAATTAATTATAATTACAAACAAGGCCTGAAATGGCGCTGCAGCTTCAAAAATGGAATTCAAACTTTGTCGGACTGTACCGGGTGCAAAACAAAACGGATTTTAGTGAAACCAAAAATATTTAAATCTGTTAGTGAATACCTTTCTAACGAATCTGAAAAATCGAATTTTCATAGCGGAAAGCAAAAGTTATGGCCGAATGAATTTTCAGAACGGTCGCTATGGAATTTATATAGCCCGTGAAATTGGCCATTTTGCATACGACCTCGGAATTCAAAGAAAACACTTTTGTTGGATCCGGGATGTGAAGTTATCGCTAGGTGTCAAATTTCGTAATTTTTGAAGCTAGTGTGTGAGCGTGGCAAAGGAAAATGTGTTTTGGTCAATTACAGTTAAATTGGATCGACCAAAAATGGGCCTTTTTGCAAACGGTCTCAGAATCCGACGAAACTAGTTTTGTTAGGACTGTATCACAAAATCGTAGCTAGATTTATTTTTCTGGAATTTTTCGAATCAGTTTGTGGCCCTGGCAAATTGAAATGCACGTTCAAATTAAATATTGAATATTTTATATTTTAATTCGAAGGGAAACTAACTGAAACAGTCGAATGGGCCTTCGAAACATATCCCATTGTGTTCGGAATGGGGGTGAAACACTAGGAACGACAGTTGTTGTGTTTGGATTGGGGTTCGCGAGAGGCAAGGGGTATTTTCGGATTTTTAAACTTTATAAAAGATAAAAAAAACTACTCGTCCACGTCAGACCCCCCCCCCCCCCCCCCCGCCCCGCTTCTCTCTCCCCGATCGCGATATACGGCGGAAAACCGCCCGTGCCTTCTCTCCTCCGTTTCTCCTCCCACAAGCAAAATTAGCCCCTCTCCCAGTTGAAGATTTTGAAGAGCTCAAGAAGATCTTCAAATCCATATGTAGTTTGTATTTTTTCGTGCATCATTCGAAGAGCTATCGAGCTCGAAAGTTCCGAGCTTCCAACCGCCGCCGCCGTCACCGGAAGCAACCGAGTTGACCCCCCCCCTTCCTGGCGCACGTGCGCCTCACGTAGCTCTTCGACCCTGCGCAACCCGATCGTGGAACCATTGCACGGATTGATCGAAAAATTGAAACCTAGTTTCGAACAGTTCTGAAAGGTATCGGCTGTTTTAATTTAAAACTGATTTTAAGCGTTTAAAACCGTTGCAAACTTTGAAAAATCATATCTTTTTGCTATGTTAACGAAATTCGATGAAACAGGAAACATCGTGATCGTGTGGACGTCTTCTACATTTTAGAAGAGACCGCATATTTTTCTGAGCCTTCTGCTATTTTTGGTGGAGTGGAACCCAATGTGAGATTTCTAATTTATAAAAGACATGGAAAACGACGATGTATAAATTATATAGTCGATGTATGAGTTATATAAGCATTGTACACCTCTTGTATAAGCATTGTATAAGTTGTACGTTCGATGTATAAGTTATATATGCGTTGTAAAAATTATATATGTGTTGAAATAAAAGTGAATTGCTATATATATATATATATATATATATATATATATATATACGCCCCTCGTCCACAAACCATGGGCGATATTTATTGATTGTGATTGGTGTGAAAATTGATTGATAGCGAATGGTTGTTTGGGATTGTTTGTGGTTGATATTGATTGGTTGTGGTTGAAAAATACCCGTTTGTGGTTGAGAAATATTTGGTTGAAACCACATAGGATTAGTTTGTGGAAATGAAATAAATATATACATGCCGCCTGTGTGCGAACTAGATGCATGATCCCCATTGTCAAAAACCGCGAGGTTTTAAGGTAGAGCGAGGAGCCGTACTAGGGACGGTCCCGGTTTTAACTACCCTGCCGTTATGCTGTCGAAATTTTGAATAATATTCATGTGTTTGAATTATTTTCATTTGCTGAAACTATATTTATTCATCGTATAGAAAACCTTCATTTGTTGAATCGATATTCATTCGTTGATTAGAAATTCATGTGTTGAATGATATTCGCGTTTTAAATATAAAAATCACATTTTTATCTATATATAGAAACTATAGAAAACCTTCATGTGTTGAATCGATATTCATTCGTTGATTAGAAATTCATGTGTTGAATGGTATTCGCGTTTTAAATATAAAAATCACATTTTTATCTATATATAGAAACTATAGAAAACCTTCATGTGTTGAATCGATATTCATTCGTTGATTTGAAATTCATGTGTTGAATGGTATTCATATTTTGAAATAAATTGTTTGATAATAAAAATCACCTTTTATCGACTATATGAACTGTGTAAAATAATCTCGTTTTGAAAGAAATTGTTTTATAAGAAAAATCCTATTTTTATCACCTATATATACACTATATAAAATAATAGTGTTTTGAAATGAATTGTTTTACAATAAAAATCACATTTTTATTATATACATGAATCGTTGAAATGTAAAGTGTTAAAAATAGCCACTCGTTCAAATAAACATATATGAGTTGAAATATTCATTAATTAGCTAATGATATGATTTTTGCCCATACATGCAACATTAGAGTGAATGGCGTTTTTAAACCAAATGGAAATCAAATATGAAGTTGAACGGAAAATGATAAATGGTAAGAACTGTATATATGTACATGCATATTTATTGAACAGGTTATAGCAAAGGGGCTAGAGAAGAGGAATAAAATTTTGTGCCCGACAAATAGGTACACATTTACTGTTTTGTTTGGGTGATGATTTTATGAGCCTGTTGGCTAGCCGCTTGGCTTTTTCTTTTTCTTTTTGACATGAGACGCCCGTGTGGCTATTTGGGAATTTTCCCAGCCCCTCCCGTACAAAGGAGGTTATGGCGAAATTTTCCAAAATTTAAAGGCGTTAGTGAAACATTTGAAGTGAAAACGATATTGAAATTTGTTGAGTGAACTATATTTATATAAATATAAATATAAATAAAATTAGAATGAAACGTGGCCGTGCAGTTCGTGTTTTGAAACCGTGATTTCAAACAACTAGTGCGGGAAATCCGACCATTAGATTTTCCCGAAACCGCAACCGTCGGGTTCGCCTTGGAAAAATCTTTCCAACGGCACCAACCTTGTAAAAATCCAACGGTTGGATTGTCTGGAATGTTTAATTCAAATCTGAAGAAAAACAGCGCCAGAAACGATTATATTTATATATATATATATATATAATTATATTTAATCGAATAACGACGCTGCAGTTCGTATTTTGAAATCGAAACTTCAAACGATTGTACCGGGAGATCCGACCGACGGATTTTCCCAAAACTGGAACCGTTGGATTCGTTTTGAAAAGACCTTTCTAATGATGTAAATTTTATGAAGATCCAATGGTTAGATTTTCAGATATGTGTAAATCAAATCTGAAGAAAAACAGCGCAACGGCCGCGTTATGGCCCGAAGCGTCGTTTTGAATATATGGGCTATTTTAAAATAAATAAAAATAGCGATAAATCGTTATAAAATATCATAAACGATATGGAATGGAAGTAAACTGAATTTGCTTGATTTATGTGGCTTTTGATGGTTGAATGTAATTGGTGTGAAAATTACATTAAAGAACACAATTGGTGTTGTCTAATAATTTAACCATTGAAATAAATTGATTTGAAATTCTAAATATACATGAATTATTTGAAAAGGCCGAGTTAATTCTCATTTCAAATAATTGACCGACGATTGAAAGTCGAAGATGAAGATGATGGTCGAAGACCGGAGATCTTCACCTCGTTTGGATGGTAACCGAGGTCCTGATTGGGAGGCATCCCGAAATATGGATAATGAGTGGTGACCGTCTAGACGTACGTGGTGATCGATGGGTTTGCGAGGTATTTAGTGCCTCCGGCTTCGTTCGGACCCAGAACGGACTTGTAAATGGACTGTGTGTCTGACATTGGATTTTATTCTGTGTTGATTGATCTCTATTAAATATACATCTGTTTGGCGGCGGAGGATTTATTCTTTTGCTTAACGCCCTTCTCTGAGACGCACGAGCTCAGAGGTTGTATATCGATGGATATCAGTCGCATGGCATGAATTGCCTGTGTAGCATGCTAAGATGCAGTGATCAGGGCTTCTGTTGAAAAGCAAAGTCTTGTGGTGATGATCAAAGCACCGCCTGTGTGGCGTAGCTTTATGTATAACGTAAATTCGCAAGCCTCACACCCCGGTATGGACCAGAAATGGGAGAAGGACCTCAGGGAGGGCATGCGTTTCTTTCTAGCTAGGGTGGTGTCAGTGACCTACCAGCCCTGATAGTTATATACTTTTCACCTGTGTGGTTGTTGCTGTTGCGAGGCGCCTCGGTTTGATTGGACAATCCGGGTCCGATGGAGTCATTCGTTGGCTCGTTTACGCCCCAAAGGGCGGGGAAACGTATTGTTCAGGCATTTTAATCCACATCGGTGGACCGGCCCTGACGATCCAAGGGTCGATGCGCTCTGACCCTGTGGCTCGGGCTAGAGAGTCACGAAGTCGGTAAGGACTATCTTTTGCCTTGGTTCATGACGAAAATCCAATTTCTAAATACGTGGTTGTGCGATTTTGATGGTATACCTATATATGGCGACATAGTGGTATGGGGCATTAATGTCGTCTATGATTGATAGTTATGATTTGAAATAGTTTTCAAAACATATAAACACTAGCAATAATATCAAATGCCTTTTTTTTATTCGTATCAAGCATATTTTGGCCGTTATAAGGTAAAAACTCTATCCTCCGGTTTGCGTTGCATTGTGTGATGGGAACTGAGTCTTATAACGGCTTCATTTATATAAAAAGCATAGCGATGTTTAAAAGAAAGATTTGTTTTAAAGCACTGGCAATCCAATGGAGTAAACCCGTTCCATGAAAGTGGCGTGGTCCTGTGATTGGCCATATTATATATGTGTTGAATAGATTTCTCATACCAGTCCCATGACTGACTCGTAGTTTGCTTCACTTTCAAACTCGGGTGCCCCTTTTTCTACACGGGCAGCCTTGTATTCAGGTTTAGCTGGTTCTTTCTGGATAGCTGGAGCTGAAGATGGATTCTATCATTTATCTCTTTTTATGTTGTTCAGCTCCTATTGTACATATTATGTTTGTTTTCCGCTGTAGTCATTTATGTATAGCTGAACTGTATTTGTTCTAAGTAAGATCCTGTATACTGTGTAACTCTGATGATTACTTTTATCCAGTATATTCTATTGTTCATTATCTGGTGTATTTATTTATTTTATTCTGCTATTATCTGTTTTGTGTTATATTCCAAAGATAACCCTTGTCTCCGTCAGAACGGGATTTGGGGTCGTCTCAAAAGGGTACGGAAATTTGGGCCATTTCATCCAAAGTAAAGTTTTCCAATTTAATATATTAAATTACGATTGAATGGAATTCGATTTGGTAATAATTGAGATGAGCTTCCGTAAAGGAAGACTGTTACTATATATGGAATTTAAAAGGATTTGCCGTTATTCCATTTATATTATTAGTCTAATACAGAAATTTATATCAATTATATATATTGTTCTGTTTTTCGTAATGATTCCATATTTAATGGAAGCTGATTTGGGTTTATTGTGAACTGTGTTTTAAATGACATTGGTTCTTTAACCTAGTTAACGACAGGATTAATTTTCCTAAAAGTTGAACAATCATTAAGTAATGATTTTTGGAAGATTAAAGCCAATTGGTGTTTTAATAAGTCTTTAATTAGATTGGAATGAGAATGGGATAATTAAATTTATCAAATTCATGAAATGATCGAGAATGGAGTACCACAAGTTTTACTCCAAGCGGTAGTTAAATCTTTAATTGGATTTGAACGGGAAATGGTAATTAATTTTACCGATAACACGGTGGGTGTTAGATATGAAGTACTACCAGTTTTGCTTTCTGGGATGAATATGTTGGGATTGGAAAGATAAAATGTATGATTACTTCAATAAGGCGATAATCCCGACTAGTTTATAATTTGGTTTAGAATTGTTAAAGGATAAAATAAAATCTTTTGAAAATGATATACAAAGGAAGACTAAAGAGAAAATTTAAAATAATTTATCTTTGATAAAATTAATGAGAACCTTTCCCTAGAGATGTGAATATTTGAATAAAAGAATATTCTGAATTGGAATAAGGCGTATAATGTGTTTTTATAGCACTTGATTATAAAATACGTGGGTTATTCGGAAATACCAAGTTTAACCTATTCTAAATAACTAATACTGCAACTAAATGTTGATGATATGGAGATGGTGGTTGAAGACTGGAGATCTTCACATCGTTTGGATGATAACTGATGTCTTGATTGGGATGTACACCCAAGACAAGGTAATAAGTGGTGATCGTCCAGACGTACTTGGAGATCGACCAGATATGCGAGGGCCTCTCTTCTGTATTGGACATATGGGGCGAGGAACAAGGTGCCTCCGGTTACGTTCAGACCCAGAACGGACTTGCAAATGGATGGTATGTCTGACATTGTATTCCTTTATGCTGTATTCGTTGATCTCTGCTAAATATATATCTGTTTGGTGGCAAGAATTTATTCTCTTGCTTAACACCCTTCTCTGAGACGTACGAGCTTAGAGGTTATATATTGGTGGAAATCAGTGGTATGGTGTAACAACCCGAAAAATCAGAACCAATTTAAATTTTTTATTTTGGCTATTTCAATGAATTTTAAATAGTTAAAATAATTTATTTTAAATAATGATGAATTAAAATTTATTTAAATCGAAGTTAGAACAAATATATTTATTTTAATTTTAAAAGGAATTAGAAATAGCACGGTAGTTTGGAAATTTGAATCTGAACTTTGACTGAATGTACAGGATTCAAAATAAAACGGATTTTAGTGAAATCAAAAATATCTTAATCTATTTAAAAATATCTTTCCAACGAGTCCGAAAAATCGAAATTTCATAGTGGGAATAAAAAGTTATGGCCAGTTGAATATTCAGAACAGTCGCTATGGAATATAGTATAATTTATAGCCCGTCTAAATGGCCATTACATAAACGACCACTGTTTTCGGCGAAACCATTTTTGTCGGATCCGGAATGTCAAGTTATTACTAAGTTTAATTTTTCAGAATTTTTGGAATTAATATGTGAGGTGGTAAATTAAACTTTGCTCGGTAATTTCTATTGAATTTAAATCGACCGTTAAAAAGGTCATTTTTCAAACGGTCTCTAAATTCGATGAAATTAATTTTGTTACAACCGTATCGTCAAAACATAGCTAGATTTATTTTTCGGGAATGTTCGGACTCCGTAGTTGGCCCCGGTAAATTTAAATGTACGATCGAATTAATTAAATAAATGATTTAAATTTTAAATTAAAGAAAACAGGGTGAAAACAATCGTTTTGGCTGACGGGACCTAGCCCATTGTGTCCGTAATAGGGGCTATTGGGTAGGAACATCTTTTGTTGGGTTGAGATTAGAGTTGTTAGGAATTAAGGGGTTTTTTAAAAAAAAAATAGAACATTTAATAATTTAATATTATAAATAGTAAACCCTAATCCTCAAACCCAGCCGCCTCTTCAGAATGAACGATCATTAACATTCGATTCTTTCTTCCTCCATAACTCCCAATCTACTCTATGAAATTCATCAAATCTTTAGGCAATATTGTAGAGAATTTCCTCCTCTTCATATCCATATAAGTTTTGGAATCCATCGTTTAGTGTTTCGATCGAACCACCCTTGTAAACCTCTGCCGTTCGCACCCTGAAATCTCCCCCTAACTGCCACTGAGTTCGCTAGTTTCCTAGGTGGAGGCACGACGCCCAGAGCCCTTCGAGGTGGTGTAATCCGATCATCACCTAGTGTCTTGGGTTTTCAGCAAATTTCAACCCTAGTTTCAAACCTAACTTTGAAATCCGCGACCTTGTCTGTTGAAAGAAGAAGAAGGGTAATCCTTAATTTAATTATTTATTATATTTAAATTTAAAATATTTTTAAAGAAAATTATATCATAACTAATGCATTCGATCTCAGAATTGATAATTTTCAGAAGCGTTGCGATCGTGAGTCCAGGATCTACACTTCTGGACTGATTAGAACGGATTCAGAGCAGATCAAATTTTTATCAAATTTCAGATCTGAACCATTCAGAATTAAACCGACTATGAGAATTCTATTTTATTTCTTTTTCTTAAATAATTAGAAATAATCCTGATTGTATTATCGTCAATCCGTAGTTAATTTCTATTTGTTATGATTCGTGATTGGATCTGTGATGGATGTAGTACGTAGATCTGTTTATTTGGTGTTATTGTGCTGTGCTAAAATTGTTAAAAACATCTAGATCATTTGGTTGTGATAAAATGAGTGAAACAAGGATATGTAATATTTGTTTAGATGAAATTGTCATATTAGAACCGTTGGACAAAATTTATCATTCTTGTCAAAATATTTAATGGTGAATTGGAATTGTCATTTTTGTTTAAATATAATTTGTCAAAACAAAAATGAACATTTTTGTTTAAACAAAATTGTTATATATATATATATGATTTTGTAAATTTAGATATACAATAAAATATTCATTTTATTGTTAACATGAAATATGATTTTGTCAAACATAGATTTACAATAAAATCTCCATTTTCATTGTTAGCATGGTTTTTGTCAAAAGTTTGTCTTTATTATAATAATAAGATTATAATAAAAAGGTTAGGATTAAAAGATTAAAATGATCACTTTTTTCAATTTGTTTACTTGAAACCCAAAATGATCACCTTTGTCAATTTTTTAGTTGAAACCCAAATGGTCATATCGTCAAATTGTTGAACAAAAATGAAAAGAACATTTTTATCATTTTGTTGAAGTAGAATTTTCAACAAAAATGAAAAGAACATTTTTATCATTTGTTGAAGTAAAATTTTCAATAAAAATGAAATAAACATTTTTAGCATTTTGTTGAACTAGAGTCTTCAACAAAAATGAAATACCAAATTTTGTCATTTTGTTGAATTAGAATTTTCAACAAAAATGAAATATCAAATTTCTATCATTTTGTTGAATTAGAATAAAAGTACAAAAACATGTTTACATTAAAAATTTACTTTTTTAATGTAATGTTAAATATATTCATGCTTTAAAATGAAAACATGCTTACATTAAAAATTCACTTTTTAATGTAATGTTAAAAATTAGAAAAATGTCCATGTTTTTAAAATAAAAACATGCTTACATAAAAGTATGTTAACATTAAAAATCTCATTTTTATTAAAAGAATGATTCATATGAAAATTGTTCACGTTAGAATAAAAGTGTTAAAGACATTAAAAATCATATTTTTAATATAAAGTTTGATTCATTAGAAATATTGACTGTTTGAATAAAAATGTTGCAACATTAAAAATTCCATTTTTAATGTAAAAGTGATTCATTAGAAAACATATGTTAGAATATATAAAAATGCTAAAAACCATATTTTTAACATGTTAGAAAACATATGTTAATAAATATTTGTAAGCATGAAACATTTTTTTGCATTTAAAAGGATTAAACAAAAATATACATTTTTGTTCATTAACAAGAATGAAACATTTTTGTGCATTTAAAAGGATTAAACAAAAACATACGTTTTTGTTCATTAACAAGAATGAAACATTTTTGTGCATTTAAAAGGATCAAACAAAAACATACATTTTTGTTCATTAACAAGAATGAAATATTTTTGTGCATTTAAAAGGATTAAACAAAAATATACATTTTTGTTCATTAACAAGAATGAAACATTTTTGTGCATTTAAAAGGATTAAACAAAAATATACATTTTTGTTCATTAACAAGAATGAAACATTTTTGTGCATTTAAAAGGATTAACCAGAAACACACATTTTTGTTCATTAACAAGAATGAAATATTTGTGTGCATTTAAAAGGCTTAAACAAAAACATACATTTTTTGTTCATTAACAAGAATGAAACATTTTTGTGCGTTTAAAAGGATTAAACAAAAACATACATTTTTGTTCATTAACAAGAATGAAACATTTTTGTGCATTTAAAAGGATTAAACAAAAATATACATTTTTGTTCATTAACAAGAATGAAACATATTTTTTGTGCATTTAAAAGATTAAACAAAAATATACATTTTTGTTCATAAACAAGCATGAAACATTTTTGTGCATTTAAAAGGATTAAACAAAAGTATACATTTTGGTTCATTAACAAGAATGAGATATTTTGTTCATTGAAAAGGATTAAACAAAATATACATTTTTGTTAAATAACATTAGAATTTATATGCATAATGAAAATATCATTTTATTATAAATGCATATATTAGGATTTATATGCATAATGAAATAATCATTTTATTGTAAATGCATATAGGAGAATTTATATGCAAGGTCAAAATAGCATCTTATCAATAATGCATGTATTAGAATTTGTATGCAAAGTTAAAATATATTTTATTCGACATTGTAAGTATGTTGAAATGGATATGCCAATAAAACATTCTTTTATTTGGCGTGATAAATGCGTTAGAAGAATCGTCAAATAATTTATATTTATATATAATTATATATATAAATATAGATTAAAATTAAGTGAATCGCACGCGGTAGTTCGCGTTTCGGAATCGTAACTTTAAACGATTATACCGAAAGATCCGACCGTTGGATTTTCCAAAAACTAGAACCGTTAGGATCGCTTTGGGAAGATCTTTCCAATGATATAAATTTTGTAAAAATCAAACGGTTAGATTTCGAGATATGTGTAAATCAAATTTTGATAAAAATAGCGCCAGGGCCGCCTATTAACCTGAAGCGTTGTTGAATTAAATTGGGTTGTTTTATATAAACAAAAAATGGCGATAAATCGTTATTAAATAATATTAACGATACGAAATGGTTTCAATATATATATATATATATATATATATATATATGCGAGAATTATTTGAAAAGACAGAGTTTAATCTCATTTCAAATAATTATATAACGATTTAAATCGAAGATATTGAAGATGGTGATTGAAGACCGACAATCTTCACATCAAAAGGATGATTACTGATGCTCTGCATTGGGTAGCTCCCTGTAAAGGGTTAAAGTGGTAGTTGTCCGGACGTTCTTGTTGATTGTCCGGATGTGCGAGCACCTCTCTTCCGTATTGGACATACGGAACAAGGAATAAGGTGTCTCCCGTTTCGTTCAGACCCAGAACGGACTTGTAAATGGATGTGTGTCTGACATCGGATTTCATTCCATGTATCAGAGGTTATATATTAGTAGTTATCGATCGCATGGCACGAATTGTCAATGTGGCATGCCAAGATGCAATTGATCGAAGCTTTTGTTGAAAAGCAAAGCTTCGTGGTTGATGATCAAAGCATAGCCTATTTCGGCATAGCTTTGTGTTTAGCGTTACCTTGCGAGCCTCACACCCCGGTAAGAGTCAGAAACAGGACAAGGGTACGCATGGAGTGCACACGTTTCTTTCTAGCTAGAAGTCGTATTAGGATTTTGCAAGCCCTGACATTTTACTTATGTGGTTGATGGATTATGAGGTACCTCGGATTTATTGGTCGATAGGGACCATTTTATAGGTTTAATTGGACCGGGAAACGTGTTCATGCATAACTAATCCACTAAAGTATATTTGTGGACCGGCCTTGCAAGATCCAAGGGTTCATTGCGGGGGATCCTAAGACATCATTAGAGTGTCTCAAAACAGTAAGGAGATCGTCCGTAGCCTTGACTTATGATGGAAACCCAATTCCCAATACGACATTACGGTTTTGATTGTAAACCTATATATGGCGACATAGTATATGGTAGATATGTCGTCTAGGATTGATACATTTACTTCGAAGTATTTTAAAATGATTAGACACTAATAATAATACTAAAATATTATTTTCTATGTATCAAGCATGTTTGATCATCATGGCTCTTATATCCCACAACCGTTCTCTCTTTTACATGCACGTACCGACTAACATTCGAGGCACAACCGCATGGCAGTTTGGTGTTCTTCAATACAGAGCAAAAGATTTCTTTTTCCTTATTTGTCATATCAAATACTGCAGCTCTAATTTCAACATGCTTTCCATTACCACATTCAACAGGATGAAGGGTCTTCCTTATGCCCAATTTCTGTATATCCAAACGAACGTTTAGGTGATCCGTTGTAATAACCCGGAAATCTGGGCCAGTTTAAAAATTTTATTTTGGCAATTTTGGCGAATTTTGATTATTTAAAATGAATTATTTTAAATAATAACGACGGGAAATTTATTTTGAATAGAATTCGAACGTATATATTATATAGATCGTCGTTAGAATATAAATAATTATTTATAATTATAAAAGGAATCGAAAATGGCGCGGTAGTTCGATAATTCGATTTCAAACTTCAAATGGATGTACAGGATTCAAAATAAACCGGATTTTAGCGAAACCAAAAATATTTGAATCTAAACGAGAATATCTTTCCAACGAATCCGAGAAATCAAAATTTCAAAGCGGGAATCAAAAGATAAGTCCAGTTGAAAATTCTGAATAGTCGCTATGAAATTCAGGCCCTTAAAATAGCCATTTTGCAAACGACCTCGGATTTCGACGAAACCACTTTTGTTGGATCCGTGATATCTAGTTATTTCTAGGTTCCAAATTTTATAATTTTTCGAATCAATATGTGAGCTTGGCAAAGGAAAACGCGTTTGACCAATTTCAGTTGATTTTAATCGACTGGAAAATGACTATTTTTCAAATGATCTCAGAATTCGATGAAATTAGTTTTGTTAGGACCGTATCGTCAATACGAAGCTAGAAAATATTTTTTTGGAATTTTTCTAGTTAGTATGTGACCCCAGTAAATTGAAATGCACGTTCAAATTCAATATATAGAGTTATATGTTGATTTTGGCGGAAACAGATCGAAACGATCGAATCAGCCTACGATACCTATCCCATTGTGTTCGGAATAGGGGTATTTAGCTAGAGGCGACAATCGGTGGGTCTCATTTGGTGTTCAAATAAAAAGTCAACCCTTTCGAAAATTAAATGGAAATAAATTAAATATTTAAATATAACTTACACCCTATATTCTCCTTTACCCCCCCGTTAGTTTCAGATCCAAAAGAGAAAAAAAAACCGCCGGAGCTCGAAGCTGCCCCACCGTCGACGCCAAGACGCCGCCCCCTCCGCTCGAGATGCCACCCCATCTCCCTCCTCTCGATTCTCTCTCTTCTCCCTCTCCTGTACGAATCCGACACCTCCGACGCTCCACGCACCCGAATCCGCACCTACGACCACCACCAGACCCCTGTCCACCTCCGCCGTGTCAGCCGCCACCCTCCGACCTAGTTGCACCCCCACTCGTTCGAGCGTAGCTCCTCTCTCCCCTTTTCAACGCGCAACTCCGCTTCCAGACCCTCTACCGCAACTCCTCTTCCCCCTCCGGACACTCGCGTCCAAACCCCCCTCTTCCTCAGAGAAAACAGCGAGTCTTTATATTTCCTTTATATATATTAAAGTAATGTTTTTAATCCGATTTCTATTTATTTAACGCTATGAAGTTAGGATTTTTTTGTCATGAAGAAATTAGGATTGTTGTCATGGAGAAGTTAGGATTTTTGTTATGTAAAAGAAACGATTTTCCAGAGTAAAAAGGAATGATTTTTATTAACTAAAGATTAGATTTTTAAAATAGAAAAGATACGATTTTTAGCGGTGTAAAAATAGAATTTTTATCTATATAGTAGTAGTATAAAAATGCGATTTTTATACGCATGACAACAATATAAAAATTCGATTTTTATATATTGAATAGCGAAGTAAAAATTCGATTTTTATATATTGAAGTGCGAAGTAAAAATACGATTTTTATATATTGAAGAGCGAAGTAAAAATTTGATTTTTATATATTGAATAGCGAAGTAAAAATTCGATTTTTATATATTGAAGAGCGAAGTAAAAATTCGATTTTTATATATTGAAGAGCGAAGTAAAAATTCGATTTTTATATATTGAATAGCGAAGTAAAAATACGACTTTTATATATTGAATAGCGAAGTAAAAATGTGATTTTTACATATGTAGAGAATACGGGCAAAGAAAGTGACAAGAGGCGAGAACGACGAAGATTTCTACAAAGAAGAGTCGAGGCGTTTGGATTAGCTCCCGGCGAGAACTTCTCACTTTTGATTTTATTTTCTAGTTATATAAATATATACTAGGATGCAGACGGTGTTTAGTAGCACCCGACAATCATCGTCCACAGACCATGGATGGCTTGTATGCTTGTTTGTTTGATTTTGCTGTGTAGTTGATTGTGTGATGTGATGTGAAATGAAAATAAAATATTTATATAGTTGAAAATATTTTATAGTTAAGAATAGAACTTTTAACGTGTATGTAAAATGAAATAAAAATAAACAAATCGGACGATTTGTTTATATACACACATTTGACTGATATTGATTGGGACGATAAATTTTACACATCGCCCAACTGCACAAATAAAATCTGTGTTTCATTGTTTGAAAACCCCACACGGGTATTGGGGTGATATATGACATACACTAATCCCAATAGTTAGTATGCCGATCGATTGATTGACAGACTGTTATAAGCGTTAAATATTTATATTCGATGCTTATACAGGGTAGAATGCACTTTGGATGATGGTTGATTATTCATCGTTGTTTTTGTATACATGTGTTGTAGAAAATCCATATAATTAACATTATATGGTAATTGATTGGGCCTCATTCCAGTTTTGAAAAAAAAGAAAGTTTTGAAAAAGAAATATTTGAAATAGAAATATTTGAAATAGAATATTTGAAAATAGAAATATATGAAGCCGTGTTGATTAGATTTACGCAATTTTGACGTGAACGATATTCATATCGATTTTATCCATTTTATAATGAATATCGAAAGTGATTTCAAAATCTGATATTTTGAAAAGAATTGAAATTCGAATTAAATTGAATAGAAATGAAATTCGAATTAAATTGAATAGAAATGAATTCGAATTGAAATTGAATATAAATGAATTCGAATTAAATTGAATATAAATGAATTCGAATTAAATTGAATAGAAATGAATTTGAATTGAAATTGAATAGAAATGAATTCGAATTAAATTGAATAGAATTGAAATTCGAATTAAATTGAATAGAAATGAATTCGAATTGAAATTGAATTGAATTTAAAACGAACTGAAATTGAATTCAAAATCGATTTGAATTGAAATCAATTTGAAATGAATTTAAAACAAATTTGTAAGGGAAAATTCAATTTTGATTTGAATTTGAAAAAGAAGTTGAAATCGTTTTGAAAATGAATTTAAAACGATTTATTAAATACGTTTTAAAAGGAAATCGACGAAGTATATATTATATATATATATATATATAATATAATGGCCTGAATAGAACGCGCCGCGCTGCGGCAGTTCGCGAATTTCGACGATTGACTTCGAACGGATATTACGGGAGATCCGACCGTCGGATTCTGCTGAAACCGGAGCCGTTGGGTTCGTATCGAAAAGAGCTTTCTAACGAATATTAGAAATTTGAAATATAACGGTTGGATTTGGAATTATATCCAAATCAAATTTGGAAAAGGTCACTGTAAGTGCAGTTCGATGGCCGTTGGTGGAAATTGACTGTACGGGCCTTGATAAAATTATTAAAAATAGTAATAATTTGTGTAAAATCATAAGAAATGATTTGTGAAGATTTGGGATGAAAAACTCCATATTTGGAAAGATAAAAATAGATTTTTATCGAAATGAACTAGTGTTGAACTAGAATTATAATTCTATTTATTTTTAAATAAATAAATGGGGTTTGAAAAGGGTTTAAAAGTAACCAGAATTTCCAATAATTGTATTGGAATGGATTTGAATCGAAATTGTCTTCGGATTATTTCGATGTTGGATTTCGTGATTATAAAGATATTATTATGGAAATTTGAAAGATATGTATATCGTTATTTCCAATACGATATTTGTTAGTCGTAGAGTTTGATATTGAATATGAGCCGATATAATTTCTATTCAGAGCCTTGTATTCAATATCAAATGTGATTTGGGTTTGTCGTTAATGGTGTCTTCATTAACACTGTTCTTAAGCCCAGTTGAGAAAAAGATTAAATCTTTTATTTAGATTTAATGAAGGGTACCAGTTAAATAATATTTAATTGGAATTGAATTCGAATTGATTCTTGGGTTTATCGTGAACGGTGTTTTAAATAACACTTGTTCTTTAATCCGATAATTAATGAAATGTGATTTTGGGTTGTCGTGAACGGTATCTTCAATAATACTGTTCTTAGACCCAAAGGAGTTAAGAAAATCAGAAACTAACTGGAGATTAGTTAAGTTGAATGGTTTCTGAGGTATTGATCTGATGTTGGTTTCGGCCTTCGGGGTTAATACTTAGGGAATGGCTCACTTGCTAATTTATGGTTAGGGTCTGACTGAAATGGAATGTGATTTTGGGTTTATCGTGAACCGTGTTTTTAAATGACACTGATTCTTTAACCCAGTTAAAGATTAAAACTAAGTGGAGTTTTAATGAATCTTTAATTAGATTGAAAAGATCGAGAATGGAGTATCACCAGTTTTGCTCCAGGCGATAGTTAAATCTTTAATTAGATTTGAACGTGAAATGGTAATTGAATTTACCGATAACACTGTGGTGTTAGATATGAACTATTACCAGTTTTACTTCATGGGATGAATAGGTTGGGATTGGGAAATTAAAACAAATGATTACTTCGGTAAGGTTCGTTAATCCCGACTAGTTGAATCGAAATTCAAAAGAAGATTAAAGAATAAATTCAAGGAATTTATCTTTGATAAAATTAATGGGAACCTTTCCCTATGAATGTGAAATTTAGAAACTAACTGTCGGTTAGCTAAGCAGAATGGTTTTCTGGATATTGATCTGATGTTGGTTTCGGCCTTCGGGGTTAATATTTGGGGAATTATTCTCTTGTTAATTTACGATTAGTGACTGATGAATTGGAATGAGGCGTATGTTGTGTTTGTGTAACACTTGTTTATTATATACGCGAGTTGCTCAAAAAGACCGGGTTTATCCCATTCTGAATAACTGAATTGACGATAAGAAGTCGAAGATGAAGACGATGGTCGAAGACCGGAGATCTTCACCTCGTTTGGATGGTAACCGAGGTCCTGATTGGGAGGCATCCCGAAATATGGATAATGAGTGGTGATCGTCCAGACGTATGTGGTGATCGATGGGTTTGCGAGGTATTTAGTGCCTCCAGTTTCGTTCAGACCCAGAACGGACTTGCAAATGGAAAGTGTGTCTGACATTGGAATTTATTCTGTGTGATTGATAGCCATCAGTTGCACGGTGTGAATTGCCTGTGTGGCATGCTAAGATGCAATGATCAGGACTTCTGTTGAAAAGCAAAGTCTTGTGGTGATGATCAAAGCACCGCCTACGTGGCGTAGCTTTGTGTATAACGTGAAATCGCGAGCCTCACACCTCGGTATGAACCAGAAACGAGAGAAAGGACCTCAGGGAGGGCCTGCGTTTCCTCCTAGCTAGAAGTGGCATCAGTGGTTTTACACGTCCTGACGAGTTTGACTTATGTGCTTGTTGCTGTTGCGAGGCGCCTCGGTTAGATCGGACGATCCGGGTCCGATGGAGTCATTCGTTGGCTCGCTTACGCCCCAAAGGCGGAGAAACGTGGTGTTCAGGCATTTTAATCCACATCGGTGGACCGGCCCTGACGATCCAAGGTGATCCTGAGACTCGGGCTAGGAAGTCTCAAATTCGGTAAGGACTATCTTTTGCCTTGGTTCATGACGGGAATTCAATTTCCAAATACGTGATTTTGCGGTTTTAATTGTAGAACTAGTATGGCGACATGATATATGGTACCCATGCCGTCTATGATTGATACTTATGATTTGAAATTGTTTTTACACTATACACTTATAATAGTATCAAATGATTTGTTTTAAACGTACTAGGCATGTTTGGCTATTATAAGGGAAAACCCTATCCCCCGGCTTGCGTTGCATTGTGTGATAGGACCCGGGTCTTATAATAGCTTCATTTTTCCAAAAAGCATTGCGCTGTGTTGTTATATGCACTGGTATTCTTGGGAGGAAACCCGTTCCGTGTTATACGGCGTGGTCCCTTGATATATCTGATTTAAAGTAAAGTTTTAAATAACTGTTTTAGTTCCCACACCAGTCCCATGACTGACCTGGGGTTTATTGTTTTAACCTAAACTCTGGGTGCCCTTATTTTGGCACGGGTAGCTAGTAGTTTTGGTTTTGCAGATTTATATTCACAGGATCCTGGTTTACAGCTGGAACGATATCCGGAAAGCTTTGTATCCGTATATCTCCTTCAGTTGTATTTTGTATTATTTTCCGCTGCTATGTAATGTATTGTAATCTCTGATATTTTATGAATTGTAATGTTTATTTGTTTATACTTTGTATATTCTTGTATTCTAATGAATTGTTGTTATATACAATGAAATGTTCTTCCGTCTGCGTTCTATTTTGTCGTGTTCTCAAAACAATCAGGCGTTTCGAACGGTCTAGATCGGTTTAGTGACTGATTCGGATCGAGCGAAATTCCTTTTCGTCACAGTTGGTATCAGAGCTTTGGTTCACAGAGCTCTAGAGAACAAGACACATTAGAACCATACGAAAGAATTCATCAGAAATTGGATTAGTAATATCCAATGGGAATGACTCGTTAGAGATAGGATCAGTAGCATCCTAGAACGAGTGTGAAGAGTATATTTTTAAAATGAGAACAATTTTTGTTTTGAAAATTTAAATCAATTACTCGTATTTGATTATTAATTTATATGAATTTGGACAATCCAATATATAGAGATTTTGCATATATGTCTTGCAAACGTGTATTCGAAGTTTTAACGTATTGGTTAGTTATAGAATCGCACTCTAGTGCCCGGGGATAATTCTGGTGATGGGGCACCATCGCCAGTATTTATCTTCGAGTTTTGAAAGTGAGATTTCTATATATTTCCAATTGACTGGTGTGAGAACCGAAATGTAAGAACCCGTAACTTCGCCGAGAAGGAAAGAGCGGGTACTTTGAGAACAACACACAAATGAACACAGACGGAAGAACATTTCATTGCTATTACAACGATTCCATCAGATACAAGAATATACAGAGTATAATTGAATAAATTACATTCGACAAATATCAGACATTACAATAAATTACATAGCAGCGGAAAATAATACAAAGCACAACTGAAGGTGATATACGGATACAGAGCTTTCCGGATATCATTCCAGCTATAAACCAGGATCCTGTGAATATAAATCTGCAAAACCAAAACTACTAGCTGCCCGTGCGGAAAATAGGGGCACCCAGAGTTTAGGTTAAAACAATAAACTCCAGGCCAGTCATGTGACTGGTGTGAGAACTAAAACAGTTATTTAAAACTTTACTTTAAAAGAGAGTAATTCAAGGGACCACGCCGTATAACACGGAACGAGTTTCCTCCCAAGAATACAAGTGCATAGAATAAACAACGAAATGCTTTTTCGAAAAATGAAGCTGTTATAAGACCCAGGTCCCATCACACAATGCAACGCAAGCCGGAGGATAGGGTTTTACCTTATAACAGCCAAACATGCTTGATACGTTTAAAACAAATCATTTGATACTATAATAAGTGTATAGTGTATAAAAAATTTCAATCATAAATATAAATCATAGACGACATGAGTGCCCCATACCACTTTGTCGCCATACTAGTTCTACAATTAAAACCGAAATACACGCATTGGAAATTGGATTTCCGTCATGAGTCGAGGCAAGGGGCAAGCTCCTCTCCGCTTCGAGACACTCTAGCAAATGCCTCGGGACTACACACTCTGGGCAACCCCGGATGCAGCTGGGCCGGTCCTCACTTACGTTAGAGGATTAATTATGCCTGAACACACGTTTCCCGGTCCTTACAGACCTATAATCGAGGCGCCTCAATCCAACAACCACAAAGGTGAAAAGTATATAAATGTCAGGGCTGGTAAGTCACTGACACCACCAAAGCTAGAAAGAAACGTCGTGCTCTCCCAGCGGTCCGTATCCCTTTTTAACTCATACCGAGGTGTGAGGCTCGCGAATCCACGCTATACACAAAGCCACGCCACAAAGGCCGTGCTTTGATCATCAGCCACAAGACTTTGCTTTTCAATAGAAACCTTGATCCATGCAACTCAGTGTGCCACACAGGCAATTCATGCCACGCGATTGATATCTATCGATATATAACCTCTAAGCTCGTACGTCTCAGAGAAGGGCGTTAAGCAAGAGAATAAATTCTCCGCCGCCAAACAGATATATATTTAACAGAAATCAATCAACATAGAATAAAATCCAATGTCAGACACACAATCCATTTACAAGTTCGTTCTGGGTCTGAACGAAACCGGAGGAACTTTCCTCGCATATCCATCCATCTCCAAGTACGTCTGGACGACAACCAACTGATTCCCTCATCTTGGATGTACAGCCCAATCAAGATCATCAGTAATCACCCAAACGATGTGAAGACTTCCGGTCTTCAACCACCGTCTTCATCTTCGACATATCGTCGAATTAGTTATTCAGAATGGGTATAAACCCGGCCTTTCCGAACAACCCGCGTATATTAAAAACAAATGTTAGACAAACACAACATACGCCTCATTCCAATTCCACATTCTTAGGGAAAGGTTCCCATTAATTTTATCCAAGATAAATTCTTTAAAATTTATCCTTTAATCTTCCTTGGATGTCATTTTTGTTGGGTCCGTGATGTCAAATTATTGCTAGATTCCAAATTTCATAATTTAGATTATAGATTCACATTTCAACCTAATTGCAGATTCGTTAAAACTCCTTTTACTGGGTTAAAGAACTAGGTGTTATTTAAAACACAGTTCACGACAAACCCAAATCACATTCTATTTGTTATCGGGTTAAAGAACTAGTGTTATTTAAAACACCATTCACGATAAACCCACAAATCAATTCTATTTAGAACCCATTTCAAATCCGGTTTATTTATTTAAAAATAAATGGGTTTTAATTTTTGTTCAAAACTAGTTCATTTCGATAAAAATCTATTTTTATCTTTTCAAATATGGAGTTTTTCATCCCAATTTTTCCCAAATCATTTCTTATGATTTTACACAAATTATTACTATTTTTAATAATTTTATCAAGGCCCGTACAGTCGATTTCCATCAACGGCCATCGAACAGTACTTACAACGACCTTTTTCGAATTTGATTTGGACGTATCTCCAAATCCAACCATTAGATTTCCAATTCCTAATATTCGTTAGAAAGCTTTTTCCGATACGAACCCAACGGTTCCGGTTTTAGGAGAATCCGACGGTCGGATCTCCCGTAATGTTCGTTTGAGAGAAATGGTCGAAATTTACGAACTGCCGCGGCGCGGCACGTTCTATTCAGGCCATTATATTATATATATAATATATATTTCATCGATTTCTATTTAAAACGAACTTTATAAATAGTTTTGAATTCGTTTCAAAAATATTTCAACTTCCATTTCAATTCAAATCAAAATTGAATTTTTCCTTATAAATTCGTTTTAAAATTCATTTCTATTCAATTCAAGTTTCAATTCAATTGGAATTCATTTCAATTCGTTTTCAATTCAATTCGAATTCGTTTTCAGTTCAACTTGAACTCGTTTTCTATTCAATTCAATTCAAATTGGTTTTCTATTCGATTCAATTCAAATTGGTTTTCTATTCAAATCAAATTCGTTTCGTTTTCTATTTGAATCAAATTCATTTTATATTCAATTGAAATCAAATCCGTTATATATTCAATTCGAATTCAATTCGTTTTTAATTCAATTCGAATTCGATTCGTTATATATTCAATTCGAATTTGTTTTATATTCAATTCATTTCGAAATCGTTTTATATTCAATTCATTTCGAAATCGTTTTATATTCAATTCATTTCGAAATCGTTTTATATTCATTTCATATTTGTTTTAAATTCAAAAACCGAATATAATCGATATAAATACCGTTCCCATCAAAATAGCACATCACTAATCAACATGGCTTTATATTCAACAAATGGATCTATATTTCTTTCGATACACGACTCTATATCTTAGTCAACACACGACTAATCTCGGCGAATGAGTACTGTCCACGAGTGACTATTTTTGTTATTTACTATATTTTATGAAAATTAAGGTATCTATCGTTTGATATTAAATCAGACTCCAACTGTAAATTAGTAAGAGAACGATTCCCTGAATATTAACCCCGAAGGCCGAAACCAACACCAGATCAATATCCAGGAGACCACTCATCTCATCTATTTTCCAGTTGATTTCTAATTCTATATATGATAAAGATGTAAATTTTATTATTAAAATATTTCGTTCAACACATGATTGATCTCAACGGATGAGTACAGTCAACATATGAACCTTTATTTTATAGTGATAAAGATATAAATTTTATTGTTAAAATATTTCGTTCAACACATGACTAATCTCAACGGATGAGTACAGTCAACACATGAACCTTTATTTTATAATATTCTTTATCTTCTAAATTGGAATGAGGCCCAATCAATCACCATATAATATTAATTATATGGATCTTCATACATCACACGTATATAATAGCATTGAAAAATAATCAACCATCAACCAAAGTGCACTACACTGTATAAGCATCAAATATAGATATCTAACGCTTATAACAGCCTATCAATCAATCGATCGACATATTAAATCAATCAGGATGAGTGAACTTCAAATTTCATCCCAACACCCGTGTGGGTTTCAAACAATCAAACATAGATTTTAGTTGTGCAGTTGGGCGATGTGTAAAATTTATCGACCCGATCAATATCAGTCAAATCAGTGTATATAAACAAATCGGTCGATTTGTTTATAAATATTTATTTATTCACATTCACGCTAAAAATTATATTTTTAACGATAAAATATTTTATTTTAACACATGGATTTTTATTCAGTTCATTTACAAAATAAAAATGATAATTTTATTTTCCTAACTTATTTTAGAAAATTTCGGCGGCATAACGGCACGATACTAGAAACGGGACGAGGTCTAGCCTTATCCCCGGTCTAGTGAAGGCCCATGCCATTCACACATCAATCAATCCATTCCATTTCACAAAAAAACTCAAATTTCAATCAAATAATCTAACTAATTTTTGCAATCAAACAAACAAGTCCATGGTCTGTGGACGATTGTGTCGGGTGCTACTAAACACCGTCTGCATCCTAGTATATATATATATATATACATATATAACTAGAAAAAGAAAATGAAAGGTGAGAAGTTTTCACCGGCAGCTATCCAATACCACGAATCTTCATTTAGAGAAATCTTCATCGTTCTCGCCTTTGTCATCTTCGTTGCCCGTAGCCACTACATATATAAAAATCGAATTTTTACTTCGCTATTCAATATATAAAAATCGCATTTTTACTTCGTTATTCAATATATAAAAATCGAATTTTTACTTCGCTATTCAATATATAAAAATCGCATTTTCAAATTTAAAGATTTCGCCTTTTCAAATTTAATGATTTTGCCTTTTCAAATTTAAAGATTTCGCCTTTTCAAATATAAAGATTTCGCCTTTTCAAATATAAAGATGATATTTTTAATATTCCTATCAGGTAAAAATTATATTTTTAATTCTCTACATATATAAAGACCGAATTTTTATCTCCTTTACCTTATAAAAATTATATTTTTAACTTCTTGCTTATATAAAAATTATATTTTTACAATTCCCACCTCATAATAAAAATCCCATCTTTTCTACGAACAAAAATCCTATTTTTGATTATGTAAAAATCGAACCTTTCACTCATATAAAAATCGTTTCTTCACGTTATTAAAAATCTAATTTTTACCTAAGGAAAAATCTAATCTTTACATAACTAAAGATCATAACCTTATCGGCTATTCATATAAATCAAAATCATATTTTTAATTTCAAAACTATATGTAAAACTCATTTTTCTTTATGGTTACATATATAATAAAAACTGATTTTTAAACACGGATATTATATAGTAAAACTGAAAATTAAAAATTAAAAACAATGTAAACTATAAAACTTACAAATTTTCGGATATGTGGAGGGTTGAGGGAGACGTTGGTCTTCAAGTGGGAGGCGGGGAGGGGGTCTTCGGTCGATGGATGAGGGGGGAGGGGGGTCTGGGCGTTGCGGTCGAGGAAGAGCAAGGGGGAGGAGGAAGAAGAAGGGAGGGGGAAGAAGGGGAGGGGGGGCAGGTGGTGGCTGCGCCGCCCTGGGCGCGGCGGCTCATCGGGGGGGGGGGGGCATCGATCGCACCCCTCTTCCGTTATATTTTTCTTTTTTTTCTTTCTGAAAAATGATTTGGAACGGGGGGGGGGGGGGCAGAGGAATTAAAGGGGGTGAGAGATATTTATTTTTATTATTATTTTAATTGCAAAAAGTTGACTTTTACATACGACCTCAAAACGAGGCCCACCGCCTGTCGTCTATAGCGTTTTACCCCCATTTCGAACACAATGGGATATGTATCGTAGGCTGATTCGGTCCTTTCGATCAGTTTTCGTCAAAATCAACATATAACTCTATATATTGAATTTAAACGCGCATTTCAATTTACCGGGGTCACATACTAACTTGAAAAATTCCAGAAAAATATTTTTTAGCTTCGTATTGACGATACGGTCCTAACAAAACTAGTTTCGTCAAATTCTGAGACCGTTGGAAAAATGGCCAATTTCCAGTCGATTAAAATCAACTGAAACTGGTTAAACGCGTTTCCCTTTGCCACGCTCACATATTGATTCAAAAAATTATGAAATTTTGAATCTAGCAATAATTTGACATCACGGACCCAACAAAAGTGGTTTCGTCGAAATCCGAGGTCGTTTGCAAAATGTCTATTTTTAAGGGCTCGAATTCCATAGCGACTATTCAGAATTTTCAACTGGACATATCTTGTGATTCCCGCTATGAAATTTCGATTTGTCGGATTCGTTGGAAAGATATTATCAATTAGATCCTAATGTTTTTGGTTTCACTAAAATCCGGATTGTTTTGCACCCGGTACATTCAATTGAAGTTTGAAATCGAATTATCGAACTACCGCGCCATTTTCAATTCCTTTTATAATTATATATAATTATTTATATTCTAACGACGACATATATAATATATACGTTCTAAATATATTCAAAATAAATTCCTCGTCGATATTATTTAAAATAATCTATTTTTAATATGCAAAATTCACTAAAATTGCCAAAATAAAAATTTTAAACTAGCTCAGATTTTCGGGTTATTACAATCTCCCCCACTTAAAACTTTTCGTCCCTGAAAAGGAACAAAGTCGAAAGTGGTTTGATTAATCAACTCTATGTTTGATCTGGCTCCCATTCTCCAACTTTTCAGTTTCTGAGAATTTTCAAATTTTAAAAAATTTGGCTAACACCCTAAATTTTCGAAAAATTTCGCCATAACCTCCCCTGCACCGGGAGCCACGGGAAAATCCCGAAATTGCCATATAGGCCTTCTGATCTCAAAAAGAAAAAGAAAAAGCCAAGCGGCTAGCCAATAGGCTCATAAAATCATCATCCCCCAAACAAATCAGTAAATTATGTAGTAAACATGTACCTATTTGTCGGGCAAACAAATTTTATTCTTCGGCTCTAGCCTCTTTGCTATGACCTGTTCAATGTAAGTATATGTATATGCAAGCAAATGCGACCAATTTTCAATACAATTCAAAATTTGATGCAATTAGGCATAATGGTTCAAAATTATCAAACAAATAAACAAACAACACAAACATCAATCAATTAGTGGATTAGAGTTTCAAATTCATAATTTTGATATATATACAAAAATCATGTTTTTGATGCCAATTCACAACAAATAAATTTATCTATATTAGTTTTTGGTTCTCACACCAGTCTAATGGAAATATATAGATATCACACCTTCGTCACTCGAAAATAAATGCTGATGATGTTTCGAACCACCATCAGAACATCTCCGGGCGACTAGAATGTGATTCTATATTTATCTAGTATATTAAAACTTCGAATATACGTTCATGACGCGTATATGCAAAACCTTTATATACAAGATTGTCCATATTCAAAATAAATAAAATATTCAAATACGTATAAAGCGATTTAAATTTTCAAAACAAAATTGTTTTCACTTGAAAAATATACTCTTCACACTCGTTCTTGGATACTACTGATCCTATCTCTAACGAGTCATTCTAATTGGATATTACTAATCCAATATCTGATGAGTTCTTTCGTATGGTTCTAATGTGTCTTGTTCTCGAGCTCTGTAAACCAAAGCTCGGATACCAAATTGTAAGAACCCGTTACTTCCCCGTGAAGGAAAGAGCGGATACTTTGAGAACAACACAAAAATGAACGCAGACGGAAGAACATTTCATTGCTATTACAACAATTCCATCAGATACAAGAATATACAGAGTATAATTGAATAAATTACATTCGACAAATATCAGATATTACAATAAATTACATAGCAGCGGAAAATAATACAAAGCACAACTGAAGGTGATATACGGATACAGAGTTTTCCGGATATCATTCCAGCTGTAAACCAGGATCCTGTGAATATAAATCTGCAAAACCAAAACTACTAGCTACCCGTGCGGAAAATAGGGGCACCCAGAGTTTAGGTTAAAACAATAAACTCCAGGTCAGTCATGTGACTGGTGTGAGAACTAAAACAGTTATTTAAAACTTTACTTTAAAAGAGAGTAATTCAAGGGACTACGCCGTATAACACGGAACGGGTTTCCTCCCAAGAATACCAGTGCATAGAATAAAGAACGAAATGCTTTTTTGAAAAATGAAGCTGTTATAAGACCCAGGTCCCATCACACAATGCAACGCAAGCAGGAGGATAGGGTTTTACCTTATAACAGCCAAACATGCTTGATACGTTTAAAACAAATCATTTGATACTATAATAAGTGTATAGTGTCAAAACAATTTCAATCATAAATATAAATCATAAACGGCATGAGTGCCCCATACCACTATGTCGCCATACTAGTTCTACAATTAAAGCCGAAATACACGTATTGGAAATTGGATTTCCGTCATGAGTCGAGGCAAGGTGCAAGCTCCTCTCCGCTTCGAGACACTCTAGCAAATGCCTCGGGACTACACACTCTGGGCAACCCCGGATGCGGCTGGGCCAGTCCCCACTTACGTTAGAGGATTAATTATGCCTGAACACACGTTTCCCGGTCCTTACAGACCTATAATCGAGGCGCCTCAATCCAACAACCACAAAGGTGAAAAGTATATTAATGTTAGGGATGGTAAGTCACTGACACCACCAAAGCTAGAAAGAAACGTCGTGCTCTCCCAGCGGTCCGTATCCCGTTTTTAACTCATACCGAGGTGTGAGGCTCGCGAATCCACGCTATACACAAAGCTACGCCACAAAGGCCGTGCTTTGATCATCAACCACAAGACTTTGCTTTTCAACAGAAGCCTTGATCCATGCAACTCAGTGTGCCACACAGGCAATTCATGTCATGCGATTGATATCTATCGATATATAACCTCTAAGCTCGTATGTCTCAGAGAAGGGCGTTAAGCAAGAGAATAAATTCTCCGCCGCCAAACAGATATATATTTAACAGAAATCAATCAATACAGAATAAAATCCAATGTCAGACACACAATCCATTTACAAGTTCGTTCTGGGTCTGAACGAAACCGGAGGCACTTTCCTCGCATATCCATCCATCTCCAAGTACGTCTGGACGACAACCAACTGATTCCCTCATCTTGGGTGTACAACCCAATCAAGATCATCAGTAATCACCCAAACGATGTGAAGACTTCCGGTCTTCAACCACCGTCTTCATCTTCGACATATCGTCGAATCAGTTATTCATAATGGGTATAAACCCGACCTTTCCGAACAACCCGCGTATATTAAAAACAAATGTTAGACAAACACAACATACGCCTCATTCCAATTCCACATTCTTAGGGAAAGGTTCCCATTAATTTTATCCAAGATAAATTCTTTAAAATTTATCCTTTAATCTTCCTTGGATGTCATTTTTGTTGGGTCCGTGATGTCAAATTATTGCTAGATTCCAAATTTCATAATTTAGATTATAGATTCACATTTCAACCTAATTGTAGATTCGTTGAAACTCCTTTTACTGGGTTAAAGAACTAGGTGTTATTTAAAACACAGTTCACGACAAACCCAAATCACATTCTATTTGTTATCGGGTTAAAGAACTAGTGTTATTTAAAACACCGTTCACGATAAACCCACAAATCAATTCTATTTAAAACCCATTTCAAATCCAATTTATTTATTTAAAAATAAATGGGTTTTAATTTTTGTTCAAAACTAGTTCATTTCGATAAAAATCTATTTTTATCTTTTCAAATATGGAGTTTTTCATCCCAATTTTTCCCAAATCATTTCTTATGATTTTACACAAATTATTACTATTTTTAATAATTTTATCAAGGCCCGTACAGTCGATTTCCATCAACGGCCATCGAACTGCACTTACAGCGACCTTTTTCGAATTTGATTTGGACGTATCTCCAAATCCAACCGTTAGATTTCAAATTCCTAATATTCGTTAGAAATCTTTTTCCGATACGAACCCAACAGTTCCGGTTTTAGGAGAATCCGACGGTCGGATCTCCCGTAATGTTCGTTTGAGAGAAATGGTCGAAATTTACGAACTGCCGCGGCGCGGCGCGTTCTATTCTGGCCAATATATTATATATATAATATATATAATATATATTTCGTCGATTTCTATTTAAAACGAACTTTATAAATAGTTTTGAATTCGTTTCAAAAACATTTCAACTTCCATTTCAATTCAAATCAAAATTGAATTTTTCCTTATAAATTCGTTTTAAAATTCATTTCTATTCAATTCAAGTTTCAATTCAATTGGAATTCATTTCAATTCGTTTTCAATTCAACTCGAATTCGTTTTCTATTCAATTCAATTCAAATTGGTTTTCTATTCGATTCAATTCAAATTGGTTTTCTATTCAAATCAAATTCGTTTCGTTTTCTATTTGAATCAAATTCATTTTATATTCAATTGAAATCAAATCCGTTATATATTCAATTCGAATTCAATTCATTTTCAATTCAGTTCGAATTCGATTCGTTATATATTCAATTCGAATTCGTTTTATATTCAATTCATTTCGAAATCGTTTTATATTCAATTCATTTCGAAATCGTTTTATATTCAATTCATTTCGAAATCGTTTTATATTCAATTCATATTTGTTTTAAATTCAAAAACCGAATATAATCGATATAAATACCGTTCCCGTCAAAATAGCGCATCACTAATCAACACGGCTTTATATTCAACAAATGGATCTATATTTCTTTCGATACACGACTCTCTATCTTTGTCAACACACGACTAATCTTAGCGAATGAGTACTGTCCACGTGTGACTATTTTTGTAATTTACTATATTTTATGAAAATTAAGGTATCTATCGTTTGATATTAAATCAGACTCCAACTGTAAATTAGTAAGAGAACGATTCCCTGAATATTAACCCGAAGGCCGAAACCAACACCAGATCAATATCCAGGAGACCACTCATCTCATCTATTTTCCAGTTGATTTCTAATTCTATATATGATAAAGATGTAAATTTTATTATTAAAATATTTCGTTCAACACATGACTGATCTCAACGGATGAGTACAGTCAACACATGAACCTTTATTTTATAGTGATAAAGATATAAATTTTATTGTTAAAATATTTCGTTCAACACATGACTAATCTCAACGGATGAGTACAGTCAACACATGAACCTTTATTTTATAATATTCTTTATCTTCTAAATTGGAATGAGGCCCAATCAATCACCATATAATATTAATTATATGGATTTTCATACATCACACATATATAATAGCATTGAAAAATAATCAACCATCAACCAAAGTGCACTACACTGTATAAGCATCGAATATAGATATCTAACGCTTATAACAGCCTGTCAATCAATCGATCGACATATCAAATCAATCAGGATGAGTGAACTTCAAATTTCATCCCAACACCCGTGTGGGGTTTCAAACAATCAAACACAGATTTTAGTTGTGCAGTTGGGCGATGTGTAAAATTTATCGACCCGATCAATATCAGTCAAATCAGTGTATATAAACAAATCGGTCGATTTGTTTATAAATATTTATTTATTCACATTCACGCTAAAAATTATATTTTTAACGATAAAATATTTTATTTTAACACATGGATTTTTATTCAGTTCATTTACAAAATAAAAATGATATTTTTATTTTCCTAACTTATTTTAGAAAATTTCGGCGGCATAACGACACGATACTAGAAACGGGACAAGCCTAGCCTTATCCCCGGTCTAGTGAAGGCCCACGCCATTCACACATCAGTCAATCCATTCCATTTCACCAAACAACTCAAATTTCAATCAAATAATCTAACTAATTTTTGCAATCAAACAAACAAGTCCATGGTCTGTGGACGATTGTGTCGGGTGCTACTAAACACCGTCTGCATCCTGGTATATATATATAACTAGAAAAAGAAATTGAAAGGTGAGAAATTCTCACCGATAGCTATCCAGTACCACGACTCTTCATTTAGAGAAATCTTCATTGTTCTCGCCTTTGTCATCTTCGTTGCCCGTAGCCACTACATATATAAAAATCGAATTTTTACTTTGCTATTCAATATATAAAAATCGCATTTTTACTTCGCTATTCAATATATAAAAATCGAATTTTTACTTTGCTATTCAATATATAAAAATCACATTTTCAAATTTAAAGATTTCGCCTTTTCAAATTTAATGATTTCGCCTTTTCAAATTTAAAGATTTCGCCTTTTCAAATATAAAGATTTCGCCTTTTCAAATATAAAGATGATATTTTTAATATTCCTATCAGGTAAAAATTATATTTTTATTTCTCTACATATATAAAGTCCGAATTTTTATCTCCTTTACCTTATAAAAATTATATTTTTAACTTCTTGCTTATATAAAAATTATAATTTTACAACGCCCACCTCATAATAAAAATCCCATCTTTTCTATGAACAAAAATCCTATTTTTGATTATGTAAAAATCGAACCTTTCACTCATATAAAAATCGTTTCTTCACGTTATTAAAAATCTAATTTTTACCTAAGGAAAAATCTAATCTTTACATAACTAAAGATCATAACCTTATCGGCTATTCATATAAATCAAAATCATATTTTTAATTACAAAACTATATGTAAAACTCATTTTTCTTTATGGTTACATATATAATAAAAATTGATTTTTAAACACGGATATTATATAGTAAAACTGAAAATTAAAAATTAAAAACAATGTAAACTATAAAACTTACAAATTTTCGGATATGAGGAGGGTTGAGGGGTACGTTGGTCTTCAAGTGGGAGGCGGGGAGGGGGTCTTCGGTCGGTGGATGAGGGGGGGGGGGGGGGGGTTTGGGCCGCGTTCGAGGAAGAGCAAGGGGGAGGAGGAAGAAGAGGGGGGGGGGGAAGAAGGGGAGGGGGCGGCATGTGGTGGCTGCGCCGCCTTGGGCGCGGCGGCTCATCGGGGGGAGGGGGCGGCGGCATCGATCGCGCCCCCCTTCCGTTATATTTTTCTTTTTCTTTTTTTCTTTCTGAAAAATGATTTGGAACGGGGGGGGGGGGGGGGCAGAGGAATTAAAGGGGGTGAGAGATTTTTATTTTTATTTTATTTTTATTATTATTTTAATTGCAAAAAGTTGACTTTTACATATGACCTCAAGACGAGGCCCACCGCCTGTCGTCTATAGCGTTTTACCCCCATTCCGAACACAATGGGATATGTATTGTAGGCTGATTCGATCCTTTCGATCAGTTTTCGTCAAAATCAACATATAACTCTATATATTGAATTTAAACGCGTATTTCAATTTAACGGGGTCACATAATAACTTGAAAATTCCAAAAAAATATTTTCTAGCTTCGTATTGACGATACGGTCCTAACAAAACTAGTTTCGTCAAATTCTAAGACCGTTGGAAAAATGGCCAATTTCCAATCGATTAAAATCAACTAAAACTGGTCAAACGCGTTTCCCTTTGCCACGCTCACATATTAATTCGAAAAATTATGAAATTTGGAATCTGGCAATAATTTGACATCACGGACCCAACAAAAGTGGTTTCGTCGAAATCCGAGGTCATTTGCAAAATGTCTATTTTTAAGGGCCCGAATTCCATAGCGACTATTCAGAATTTTCAACTGGACATATCTTGTGATTCCCGCTATGAAATTTCGATTTTTCGGATTCGTTGGAAAGATATTATCAATTAGATCCTAATGTTTTTGGTTTCACTAAAATCCAGATTGTTTTGCACCCGGTACATTCAATTGAAGTTTGAAATCGAATTATCGAACTACCGCGCCATTTTCAATTCCTTTTATAATTATATATAATTATTTATATTCTAACGACGACGTATATAATATATACGTTCTAAATATATTCAAAATAAATTCCTCGTCGATATTATTTAAAATAATCTATTTTAAATATGCAAAATTCACTAAAATTGCCCAAATAAAAATTTTAAACTGGCTCAGATTTTTGGGTTATTACACGAAACTAGATAGGGCCTATTGTTGTGATTTGGCATCAAAAAACTAATTTTTGACTATGTATCAAAGTTATGAATTTGAAACGATAATCAACTAATTGATTGATGGTTGTGTTGTTGATTAATTGAAATTTTGAACCATTACGCCTAATTGAATCAAATAGTGAATTGTATTGAAATTTGTCGCATTTGCTTGCATATACATGTACTTACATTGAACAGATCATAGCAAGGAGGCTAGAGCAGAGAATAAAATTTGTTTGCCCGACAAATAGGTATATGTTTACTATAATTTACTGTTTTGTTTGTGTGATGATGATTTTATGAGCCGATTGGCTAGCCGCTTGGCTTTTTCTTTTTCTTTTTGAGATCAGAGGGCATGTATGGCAATTTCGGGATTTTCCCGTGCTCCCGGTGCAAGGGAGGTTTTGGCGAAATTTTTCGAAAATTTAGGGTGTTAGCCAAATTTTTGAAATATTTGAAAAAATTTTAGAAACTGAAAAGTTGAAGAACTTAAGCCGTAGTCAAAATATTGAAAATTGAGTTGATTAGTTAAACAACTTTCGGCTTCGTCCCTTTTCGAAGACGAAAAGTTTTAAGTGGGGGAGATTGTAATAACCCGGAAATCTGGGCCAATTTAAAAATTTTATTTTGGCAATTTTGGCGAATTTTGATTATTTAAAATGAATTATTTTAAATAATAACGACGGGAAATTTATTTTTAATTGAATTCGAACGTGTATATTATATAGATCGTCGTTAGAATATAAATAATTATTTATAATTATAAAAGGAATCGAAAATGGCGCGGTAGTTCGATAATTCGATTTCAAACTTCAAATGGATGTACAGGATTCAGAATAAACCGGATTTTAGCGAAACCAAAAATATTTGAATCTAATCGAGAATATCTTTCCAACGAATCTGAGAAATCAAAATTTCATAGCGGGAATCAAAAGATACGTCCAGTTGAAAATTCAGAATAGTCGCTAAGAAATTCAGGCCCTTAAAAATAGCCATTTTGCAAACGACCTCGGATTTCGACGAAACCACTTTTGTTGGATTAGTGATGTCTAGTTATTGCTAGGTTCCAAATTTCATAGTTTTCCGAATCAATATGTGAGCGTGGCAAAGGAAAACGCGTTTGACCAGTTTCAGTTGATTTTAATCGACTGGAAAATGGCCATTTTTCAAACGATCTCAGAATTCGACGAAATTAGTTTTGTTAGGACCGTATCGTCAATACGAAGCTAGAAAATATTTTTCTGGAATTTTTCTAGTTAGTATGTGACCCCAGTAAATTGAAATGCGCGTTCAAATTCAATATATAGAGTTATATGTTGATTTTGATGGAAACAGATCGAAACAATAGAATCAGCCTACGATACCTATCCAATTGTGTTCGGAATGGGGGTATTTAGCTAGAGGCGACAGTCGGTGGGTCTCATTTGGTGTTCGAATAAAAAGTCAACCCTTTCGAAAATTAAATGGAAATAAATTAAATATTTAAATATAAATTACACCCTATATTCTCCTTTACCCCCCCGTTAGTTTCAGATCCAAAAGAGAAAAAGAAAAAAAAAACCGCCGGAGCTCGAAGCTGCCCCACCGTCGACGCCAAGCCGCCGCCCCTTCCGCTCGAGATGCCACCCCATCTCCCTCCTCTCGATTCTCTCTCTTCTCCCTCTCCTGTACGAATCTGACACCTCCGACGCTCCACGCACCCGAATCCGCACCTACGACCACCACCAGACCCCTGTCCGCCTCCGCCGTGTCAGCCGCCACCCTCCGACCTAGTTGCACCCCCACTCGTTCGAGCGTAGCTCCTCTCTCCCCTTTTCAACGCGCAACTCCGCTTCCAGACCCTCTACCGCAACTCCTCTTCCCCCTCCGGACACTCGCGTCCAAACCCCCCTCTTCCTCAGAGAAAACAACGAGTCTTTATATTTCCTTTATATATATTAAAGTAATGTTTTTAATCCGATTTCTATTTATTTAACGCTATGAAGTTAGGATTTTTTTGTCATGAAGAAATTAGGATTGTTGTCATGGAGAAGTTAGGATTTTTGTTATGTAAAAGAAACGATTTTCCAGAGTAAAAAGGAATGATTTTTATTAACTAAAGATTAGATTTTTAAAATAGAAAAGATACGATTTTTAGCGGTGTAAAAATAGAATTTTTATCTATATAGTAGTAGTATAAAAATGCGATTTTTATACGCATGACAACAATATAAAAATTCGATTTTTATATATTGAATAGCGAAGTAAAAATTCGATTTTTATATATTGAAGTGCGAAGTAAAAATACGATTTTTATATATTGAAGAGCGAAGTAAAAATACGATTTTTATGATTTTTACATATGTAGAGAATACGGGCAAAGAAAGTGACAAGAGGCGAGAACGGCGAAGATTTCTACAAAGAAGAGTCGAGGCGTTTGGATTAGCTCCCGGTGAGAACTTCTCACTTTTGATTTTATTTTCTAGTTATATAAATATATACTAGGACGCAGACGGTGTTTAGTAGCACCCGACACCCGTCGTCCACAGACCATGGATGGCTTGTATGCTTGTTTGTTTGATTTTGCTGTGTAGTTGATTGTGTGATGTGATGTGAAATGAAAATAAAATATTTATATAGTTGAAAATATTTTATAGTTAAGAATAGAACTTTTAACGTGTATGTAAAATGAAATAAAAATAAACAAATCGGACGTTTTGTTTATATACACACATTTGACTGATATTGATTGGGACGATAAATTTTACACATCGCCCAACTGCACAAATAAAATCTGTGTTTGATTGTTTGAAAACCCCATACGGGTATTGGGGTGATATATGACATACACTAATCCCAATAGTTAGTTGTATGCCGATCGATTGATTGACAGACTGTTATAAGCGTTAAATATTTATATTCGATGCTTATACAGGGTAGAATGCACTTTGGATGATGGTTGATTATTCATCGTTGTTATTGTATACATGTGTTGTAGAAAATCCATATAATTAACATTATATGGTAATTGATTGGGCCTCATTCCAGTTTTGAAAAAAAAGAAAGTTTTGAAAAAGAAGTATTTGAAATAGAAATATTTGAAATAGAATATTTGAAAGTAGAAATATATGAAGCCGTGTTGATTAGATTTACGCCATTTTGATGTGAACGATATTTATATCGATTTTATTCATTTTATAATGAATATCGAAAGTGATTTCAAAATCTGATATTTTGAAAAGAATTGAAATTCGAATTAAATTGAATAGAAATGAAATTCGAATTAAATTGAATAGAAATGAATTCGAATTGAAATTGAATATAAATGAATTCGAATTAAATTGAATATAAATGAATTCGAATTAAATTGAATAGAAATGAATTCGAATTGAAATTGAATAGAAATGAATTCGAATTAAATTGAATAGAATTGAAATTCAAATTAAATTGAATAGAAATGAAATTCGAATTAAATTGAATAGAAATGAATTCGAATTGAAATTGAATTGAATTGAAAACGAACTGAAATTGAATTCAAAATCGAATTGAATTGAAATCAATTTGAAATGAATTTAAAACAAATTTGTAAGGGAAAATTCAATTTTGATTTGAATTTGAAAAAGAAGTTGAAATCGTTTTGAAAACGAATTTAAAACAATTTATTAAATACGTTTTAAAAGGAAATCGACGAAGTAAATATTATATATATAATATAATGGCCTGAATAGAACGCGCCGCGCCGCGGCAGTTCACGAATTTCGACTATTGACTTCGAACGGATATTACGGGAGATCCGACCATCGGATTCTCCTAAAACCAGAACCGTTGGGTTCATATCGAAAAGTGCTTTCTAACGAATATTAGAAATTTGAAATCTAACGGTTGGATTTGGAATTATGTCCAAATCAAATTTGGAAAAGGTCGCTGTAAGTGCTGTTCGATGGCCGTTGGTGGAAATCGACTGTACGAGCCTTGATAAAATTATAAAAAGTAGTAATAATTTGTGTAAAATCATAAGAAATGATTTGTGAAGATTTGGGATGAAAAACTCCATATTTGAAAAGATAAAAATAGATTTTTATCGAAATGAACTAGTGTTGAACTAGAATTATAATTCTGTTTATTTTTAAATAAATAAATGGGATTTGAAAAGGGTTTTAAAAGTAACCAGAATTTCCAATAATTGTATTGGAATGGATTTGAATCGAAATTGTCTTCGGATTATTTCGATGTTGGATTTCGTGATTATACAGATATTATTATGGAAATTTGAAAGATATGTATATCATTATTTCCAATACGATATTTGTTAGTCGTAGAGTTTGATATTGAATATGAGCCGATATAATTTCTATTCAGAGCCTTGTATTTAATATCAAATGTGATTTGGGTTTGTCGTGAATGGTGTCTTCATTAACACTGTTCTTAAGCCCAGTTGAGAAAATGATTAAATCTTTTATTTAGATTTAATGAAGGGCACCAGTTAAATAATATTTAATTGGAATTGAATTCGAATTGATTCTTGGGTTTACCGTGAACGGTGTTTTAAATAACACTTGTTCTTTAACCCGATAATTAATGAAATGTGATTTTGGGTTGTCGTGAACGGTATCTTCAATAATACTGTTCTTAGACCCAAAGGAGTTAAGAAAATCAGAAACTAACTGGAGATTAGTTAAGTTGAATGGTTTCTGAGGTATTGATCTGATGTTGGTTTCGGCCTTCGGGGTTAATACTTAGGGAATGACTCACTTGCTAATTTATGGTTAGGGTCTGATTGAAATGGAATGTGATTTTGGGTTTATCGTGAACCGTGTTTTTAAATGACACTGATTCTTTAACCCAGTTAAAGATTAAAACTAAGTGGAGTTTTAATGAATCTTTAATTAGATTGAAAAGATCGAGAATGGAGTATCACCAGTTTTGCTCCAGGCGATAGTTAAATTTTTAATTAGATTTGAACGTGAAATGGTAATTGAATTTACCGATAACACCGTGGTGTTAGATATGAAGTATTACCAGTTTTACTTCATGGGATGAATAGGTTGGGATTGGGAAATTAAAACAAATGATTACTTCGGTAAGGTTCGTTAATCCCGACTAGTTGAATCGAAATTCAAAAGAAGATTAAAGAATAAATTCAAGGAATTTATCTTTGATAAAATTAATGGGAACCTTTCCCTATGAATGTGAAATTTAGAAACTAACTGTCGGTTAGCTAAGCAGAATGGTTTTCTGGATATTGATCTGATGTTGGTTTCGGCCTTTAGGTTAATATTTAGGGAATTATTCTCTTGTTAATTTATGATTAGTGGCTGATGAATTGGAATGAGGCGTATGTTGTGTTTGTGTAACACTTGTTTATTATATACGCGAGTTGCTCAGAAAGGCCGGGTTTATCCCATTCTGAATAACTGAATCGACGATAAGAAATCGAAGATGAAGACGATGGTCGAAGACCGGAGATCTTCACCGCGTTTGGATGGTAACCGAGGTACTGATTGGGAGGCATCCTGAAATATGGATAATGAGTGGTGATCGTCCAGACGTATGTGGTGATCGATGGGTTTGCGAGGTATTTAGTGCCTCCGGTTTCGTTCAGACCCAGAACGGACTTGCAAATGGAAAGTGTGTCTGACATTGGAATTTATTCTGTGTGATTGATAGCCATCAGTTGCACGGTGTGAATTTCCTGTGTGGCATGCTAAGATGCAGTGATCAGGGCTTCCGTTGAAAAGCAAAGTCTTGTGGTGATGATCAAAGCACCGCCTACGTGGCATAGCTTTGTGTATAACGTGAAATCGCGAGCCTCACACCCCGGTATGAACCAGAAACGGGAGAAAGGACCTCAGGGAGGGCCTACGTTTCCTCCTAGCTAGAAGTGGCGTCAGTGGTTTTACACGCCCTGACGAGTTTGACTTATGTGGTTGTTGCTGTTGCGAGGCGCCTTGGTTAGATCAGACGATCCGGGTCCGATGGAGTCATTCGTTGGCTCGCTTACGCCCCAAAGGGCGGGGAAACGTAGTGTTCAGGCATTTTAATCCACATCGGTGAACCGGCCCTAACGATCCAAGGGTCGATGCGTTCTGATCCTGAGACTCGGGCTAGGCAGTATCGAATTCGGTAAGGACTATCTTTTGCCTTGGTTCATGACGGAAATTCAATTTCCAAATACGTCATTTTGCAGTTTTAATTGTAGAACTAGTATGGCGACATGATATATGGTACCCATGCCGTCTATGATTGATACTTATGATTTGAAATTGTTTTGACACTATACACTTATAATAGTATCAAATGATTTGTTTTAAACGTACTAAGCATGTTTGGCTATTATCAGGGAAAACCCTATCCCCCGGCTTGCGTTGCATTGTGTGATAAGACCTAGGTCTTATAATAGCTTCATTTTTCTAAAAAGCATTGCGCTGTGTTGTTATATGCACTGGTATTCTTGGGAGGAAACCCGTTCCGTGTTATACGGCGTGGTCCCTTGATATATCTGATTTAAAGTAAAGTTTTAAATAACTGTTTTAGTTCTCACACCAGTTCCATGACTGACCTACGGTTTATTGTTTTAACCTAAACTCTGGGTGCCCTTATTTTGGCACGGGCAGCTATTAGTTTTGGTTCTGCAGATTTATATTCACAGGATCCTGGTTTACAGCTGGAACGATATCAGGAAAGCTTTGTATCCGTATATCTCCTTCAGTTGTATTTTGTATTATTTTCCGCTGCTATGTAATGTATTGTAATCTCCGATATTTTATGAACTGTAATGTTTATTAGTTTATACTCTGTATATTCTTGTATTCTGATGAATTGTTGTAATATACAATGAAATGTTCTTCCGTCTGCGTTCTATTTTGTCGTGTTCTCAAAACAATCAGGCATTTCTAACGGTCTAGATCGGTTTAGCGACTGATTCGGATCGAGCGAAATTCCTTTTCGTCACATCCTTCGACATGCGACCTATATTAAGTAATGTACCTAATATGTTGTCGCATTTGTTCTTCTCTATGTGCATGGCATCCAGGTTATGTCAAAGGGGATTATGACACCAATATGGTAAGTCAATCAGTATTGACCTTTTTTTAAAAGGGCTGTCACTTTTACCATGTTTCTTCGTCTTATCCCCAAACCGATTTTTGAACCCCTGCAATAATTTTTCAATATCAGTTCCTGATAATATTTCTGGAATGCTCCCCATTTCAGTTTCGCCATTAAATCTCCTCTTATCCTGCCTCCACTTATATGTTGGATCAAGAAACTTTCTATGGTGCATATAACACATTTTTTTGCTATGTTTCAAATAATTTGAAGAAGTTTCATAATGTCATATTGGACACGCTAGTTTCCCCTTCGTGCTCCAACCTGACAACATGGCATATCCTGGAAAATCACTAATGGTCCATAAGATGCTTGCACGTAAATTAAGATTCCCATTAGTCAAGGAATCATATGTTTCGACGCCAACATTCCATAACGCTTTCAATTCCGCAAGTAAAGGCTGCATATATACGTTAATACTGTTCTTTGGAGAATATGGACTAGATTTTAATGTTGAAAGAATCAAATTCTCTTGTTTCATACATAACCTAGGCGGAAGATTATAGTTTGCGAACACAACTGGCCATGTACTATAACTTGAATTCATTGAATGATATGGATTAAATCCATCAGATGCTAGACCCAATCTAACATTACGATTTTCTAATGTAAAATCTGGCTAGAGAGCATCCATCATCTTCCATGCCACACCATTAGCCGGATGTCTTAGTTTTCCATCTTCTTTTCGTTCCATTTGGTGCCATATCATAAGTTTGGAAAATTCTTTGCACATAAACATCCTTTGTAACCTTGGTCTTAGAGGAAAGTACCTCATAACATTTGCCGGCACTTTAGGAATCGACTTTGGTGGATCATTATTATCAACGATGTTTTTTTTTCTTTTACAGCCCAACTCGAAAAACTACAAATGTCACAAGCCTCTTTATCTTTATTCTCTGCCCAATATAACATGCAATGGTTTGGACAGGCATGTATTTTATGGTAATTAAGACCTACATCCTTAATGACATTCTTTGCACTGTAAGAAGACAAAGGCAACTGGGCATCAAGAAAGGCTTCTTTTGTAAGGTTTGGTAATTCCCCAAACGCAGACTCGTTAATTCCATAAGCACACTTTGAATGATAAAGCCTGATCAAGAAACTTAGTCGAGAAAATTTAGTGCAGCCAAGATATAACGGTTTTTTTCCTTCTTTAATATGCCGATAAAATTTCTCGGCCTCTGGACTTGGTTCTACTATAAAGTCCTTGGGATTTTGACCAAATTTGTAACCCGCACATTTGAAAATCACATCTAAATTATCCTCAAAATCCATCTCCGTTGCACAATCCATGTGGTCATTAACACCTATTAATTTTGTCTGTGAAACTTCACAAATCCACCTGGTATGTAATGGAGAAGGGCCATTAAAAATAAGATGATCGTATATGACATTTTCACAATACCAATTACGTTCTGTACATTTTTTGCAGGGGCACTTCATCTCATCACCTAGTTTATAAATGGGAAATGCATTTCTTAGAAAAGCTGTTACCCCTCTTACATATTCTGCACTCGATCTCGGAAGTCCTATCCATATGTAGTACTCACTATCCATTGCCACAATCTAACCACGGTTTAGTAAGACTAAATTTGACACCACTAAGAGTTTCAAGACACGAACAAGGGTTACCCTGCAATGTTTGACTAAATTAGAAATAAAAACAGAACAAGTTAATAATTTACAAATATACATAATCAGTGTGATGATACAAAGACGATTGTTTTGATATGAATTATCATTAACTTTTGTAACTGAGTTATCAGGAGAATACATAAAACAAGCAACTAAGGATACTAAACACAAATTCATAACATTACATGACTGCACCAAAACAAAGCAGTGCAGATACAAAGACTATACAGGTGATACAAAGACAATGCAGTTGTATCTAATACAAAGAATGTTGCAATAATTTAATTTTTTCTTCTAATGTTTAGCCCTTGAAGTCGGTCGTTAAGTCTACTAACATCAGTTCGAAAACCAATAACTCGATTTTGCAGCGTTGTAAGTTGATGTTGTAATTCATTTGTGTACTCGGTGGCTCGACTTGGAAACTGTTGGTCAATCCACTGCCAAAAGGTACACGCTGTGGGATAAACACGACATCTAAGATAATGACGACCAATGTTGAATCCAATCGAAATAACATCTTCTACAGTGGCATACCCACAATCACACACTATGATTGTTGAGTCAGCTTGCTATTCGTTAACCACTTGGTTGTTTTCATGCTGACGACGCAAGGCAACACGACTATGCCGTCGCATCGCCCTTTCTTCACGTCGTTCTTCTTTTCGCCATTGTCTTTGGAGTTCTTCTTTCTCTAGTTCATACTCACGCAAATCATCGTAGTGCCTTTCTTGCATCTCTATATAAAAATCAATAGGAGTTTCTGGTGATGATGGGTTTGGCAGTCGTAGATCACTCATGCCTAGGGTATCTTCGTAGTCATACAATGTAGGAAGAGAAATAGGCATTATTTAACCACAGATAGAAATTGACATTTAAATATTTAAATTGGATTTCTTTTGTCCTTTAAATTTTGTTTCCAATTTTCGAAATAAGCATTATTTACCAATACATCAATGGTTTGGTAAACGTAAGAATACAGAACTTGCACAATTTCAACACACGAAAACATATAAAACATATAAATACAACATTTCAAGTATAAAACCCTAATTTAAGGCAATCGATATACCCAAATCACCCAAAGACTTTGAACGTAGACCAAAATAAGTTAGAGATGAAATCAACTAAATAAAACCAAAATGATGAAGCCCTAACTACCTGTAATTGTCCTAGATGATCCAAATTGGAGGTGTAAAGTTTGTAAAATAGGAGCAATCGAAGGTTTATAGTTTGTAACCTGAGGAAGAGTACCAATCAGAGGTGTTCTTGGACGGATTTCGTGGAGAGAGAAACAGACAGAAGGAGGAGTACGGGAGAATTTTTTTTCGAGGGGAAGTATTTCATGAATGGGGAAACTATTGCGCCAAATTTTCACTAAGCTGTAGCAAGGTTTGGCTTGAACCGTTGGATTAGTCAATATTTACGGTTATTTATTTGTTTAAACTGATAGCGCGGATCACTGACCTGACATGTATTTATGTAATGTAACACTTTGAACTGTGTTGCACGTCAAAGCACAAGAATTCCAACCGCAACACTTCATTCACATCTATTGCAACAACAAATGAATGTTGTTGCAGAAGATCAAAGAATGCATAACTTTCACCACACTTTTCATGCAATACACACAAATTAGTGTCGAATATGCCCACTTTTGTAGTAGTGCGCATGGCGTGAATTATCAATGTGGCATGCCAAGATGCAATTGATTGAGGATTTTATTGAAAATCAAAGCTTCATGGTTGATGATCAAAGCATAGCCTATTTCAGCATAGCTTTGTGTTTAGCATTACCTCGCGAGCCTCACACCTTAGTAAGAGTCAAAAACGGGACAAGGGAACGCAGGGTGTGCACACGTTTCTTTCTAGCTAGAAGTGGTATCCGGGTTTTGCAAGCCCTGACAATTTACTTATGTGGTTGATGGATTATGAGGTACCTCAGATTTATTGGTCGATAGGTACCATTTTATAGGTTCAACAGGACCAGGAAACGTGTGTTCAGGCATAACTAATCCACTAAGGTATATTTGTGGACCGGTCTTGTAGGATCCAAGGGTTCACTGCGGGGGATCCTGAGACATTGCTAGAGTGTATCGAATAAGTAAGGAGATATTCCCTAGCCTTGACTCATGATGGAAACCCAATTCCCAATACGACATTACAGTTTTGATTGTAAACCTATATATGGCGACATAGTATATGGTAGCTATGCCGTCTAGGATTGATACATTTACTTTGAAGTATTTTAAAATGATTAGACACTACTAATAATATTGAAATATTATTTTCTATGTATCAAGCATGTTTGATCATTATAAGGTAAAACTCTATCCTCTGGTTTTCGTTGCATTGTGTGATGGGACTTGAGTCTTATAATGATTTCATTTTTCTAAAAGGCATTGCGTTGTTTTTAAATAAAAATCTATTAAACTTATGCACTGGCAATCTAATGGAGTAAACCCGTTCCGCGTTAGCAGCGTGGTCTTGTGATTGGCCATATTGTTAGATAAAGTTAGGAAAGATTTCTCATACCAGTCCCGCGACTGACTCGTAGTTTGTTTCACTTTGCAAACTCGGGTGCCCTCTTTTCACACGGGCAGCCAAGTGACAGTTTCAGGTATTATGGATACATTCTGGATGGGAGCATGCTTAAGGAAAGAAGATGAAGGACATTTTTATCTTTTATTTATGCTTTGAGACATTTAGACATTATTGATTTATGATGTATTTGATGGAGTTGAGACTTATTTCTTTTTACTGAAACTTCTATTTGCTAAGTGTTTCCTATAACTGCGCCACTCTGATGTCTCTGATGTTGTGATGCTGATGACATTTCCATTTCCGCTGCAATGATTTACGTGTTATGCTATTATCTGAGATCTGCTATTGTTGTAATTATGTTATATTCCAATGATTATCCTTGCTTTCGTACTACGGAAGTTTGGGGTTGTCACAGTTGGTATGGATTGACAGTGTGGCATGCTGAGTTGCATGGATCAAGGCTTTTGTTGAAAAGCATTGTCTGATGGCTGATGATCAATGCACAGCTTTTAATTAGCATAGCTTTGTGTAGCGTTAATTCGTGAGCTACACACCCCGATATTTACCAAAACCGAGATGAGGACTTCAGGGAAATGGACATATGTTAGTTTCTAGCTACGAGTAACCGTCATGGTATAGAGCCCAGACTATTTACTCATGTGGATGTTGGAAATTTTATTAATGGAAAGCAGGGTACATTAAACATGGGGCCGATTAAAAGGCTCTGTGATTTGAGTCCCTAGTGGCTCTTGAGTGGTTGACATACTGACCCATTTTTGAAATTCGATAGAATCGGCTAACATATAGTTTATGGTATTGTCAATCATCGACGGATGACCGGCCCTGTCGCTAACCTAGGATTGCCCATAGGTGTGATCCTGAGGCATTGCTAGTGTGTCTCGAATCGGTAAGGACGATCGATTGCCTTGGTTTATAGATGGAAACCCACTTTCCAATACATGATTTTATGGTTTTAGTTGTAAACCTTTATGGCGATGTAATATAATTGTACCTACGTCGCCTATGATTGATACATTTATATTTGAAGTTGATTTCTTCACTAATAGTAATAATATAAGATGAAATTTCACGTATCAAGCATATTTGGCTATTATAAGGTAAAACTCTATCCTCAATTGCATTTATTGTGTGATGGGACCTGAGTCTTATAATAGCTTCATTTTTCTATCTAGCATTGCGCCATTTGTCTTATGCATTGGTATTTAGGGGGATAAACCCATTCCGTGTTATATGGCGTGGTACCGTGATTCACCTAACTTTAAAATAAAAAGCTAATAACTGTTTTAATTCTCACACCAGTCCCGTGACTGACTCAGATTTTATTGTTTCTACCCAAACTCTGGATGCCCATATTCCCGCATGGGCAGCTAGTAGTTTTGGTTTTCACAGATACTTCTTTTCATAGGATCCTAGATTACAGCTGGAGCTGTATTCAGAAAGCTTTGTATCTATATATCTCTTTCAGTTGTGGTTGTAGATGATTTCCTCTGTACATTATATTTATGTATATATTTTTCCGTTATTATGTAATTAAATCTCTGATATTTTTCTATTGTAAATTATTTGAACTCTAATTATTCTTGTACTCTGATGGAAATTATTGTAATAGCAATGAAATGTTCTATTGTTTGCATTCTGATGAGTCGTGTTCTCAAATCAATCCAGGCTTTCCTGATAGGGGAAATTTGGGTCGTTTCAGATTTGTTATTGGCATCATCAAAGTCGGTAACTCTAAAACTCGCATGATTATTTAGTTTATTTCATGTTTTGATTTCCCGACTTGTTTTATTTATGTATACAAACTCTACATATTATCTAGCAGTCATCTGAATAATTCTTTTTACCCTTTTTGTCGACGACAAAGAGGGAGAAAAAGTATAAATATTCTAGACATAATGATATGGGGAGTGCACAGAGTTAGGGGGAGTCAAATATAAAATGTATTATATTTTATATCTTAAATATTTATACGGTTGTCATCATCAAAATGGGGGAGATTGCTATTACCCTAGGTACCCTAGGCTTTGATTTTGATGACAATAACCATCTAAACATTACTACTAACATATTTTCAGTTGTGCAGTTACATTAGATATATTATGAAGATATTTATAAAGGTAAACAAGAATACAAAAGAAGAACTACAGAGGAAGGATAATCAATGCAATTGAAGACTAAAAGCTATTAGAGAAGAATGCTAAAGAACAGAGGTGTTTGAAGTTATGAGGAGTTGGTTGAACCTTAGAATTGTTGGATCTAGATTAACCCTAGAGGGGGGGGGGGGTGAATAGGGTTTATTAAATTTTCGCGAGATATTAAAATATTCACAGATCACAAAATATAGCAGAAATAGAAATGCAGAAAGTAATTAACACAAGAGATACCCAGCTTCGCAAAACCATGCCTACTGCTGCATTCCTAAGGTTTCTACTAGGTGATAGAACAGATCCCGCATACAAGACCATGTACACTCGCAAACCATGTTCTTATTCTAACCCTACACTCAAAACCTGGGACTGATCTATATACCCCAGACCAGATTTTTCCCGAATTACAAACCCGTAATCCGTAACCCTAGTTTTTATAGACTCTAGTAAACTATCAGTTAACCTCTAACTGAATACCTTAGTATTTTATAGACACTAGAAACTGTTCGATGATTTTTACAACTCAAATTCAAACAAAACAATAAAAAAACAAATAAAAAGAAGCCCCTTTAAAAATAAAACTAGGCTACTATAATTTCCCTCTTTTATTGAACTTGGCTTAGCCAAGAGCAAAGTAGGTCGGCTCGCTCCACATTTCATTTGCTCATTGTTTTGTTCTCTGGAAAAATTAGAAATGGCGGTGGGAAAAAAAAGGATTTCTCCAAGTCCCAAAATCGCGATTGTGAAGTTGATCTGAAGGTTCTTCTTTGATGCTCGAATCTATGTGGCTCTATAATGCTTCGATTTGGGATCTTTCTCTCTGGCTCTTGATCAAAAACAAAGTGAGTTCTTTAAAATGATTTTCTATGTTTTCACGTTTAATTGTTGGAATGGTTTTTCGATAGCGTGCTTGCCAATGATGAATGGTGTTAGAAATAGGATTTCAAATCCTTAAATTGCACTCTGATTTCAATTAAAATGGCTTGCCTAATTTGTGTTTTCCCTTTTGAATTCTCGGCTTTTAAAAAATGAGCTTGATTGTGTTGATGGATTTGGCCATGTTCTCGTCCCTTTTTTAGTAACAGAATGAATTTTGCCCCATATACATTGTTCACGTGGAAACAGATTTGTGATTTTATTGGAACTATAAATTGCTGTCCCTTCAAATTGTTGCATTAATTTGAAATGCTTGTTGACATTTAATTCCCTGATTGAATCAAACTGGAAAGTCTGAATTGATTTGAGATGAGTTGCCCAAAATGAATTTACACCCAAATGAAGAATTTTCCAATTTCTTAAAGAAAAAAACTTTTGCTTCCTAGTTCAAAATCTCTGATTGATTTATTTGTCAAAAATGGAAATTTTGAAATTAGTTTTTTCTGATCTGGTTCCTGTAATTCAAAACTGTTTTGCCAAAGATATATTTCTTCCCTGTTAAAAAAAACACTGAAAAGATGATTTGCAATTTTACTCTTTCAACATTTCTGGAGAGTGATTTCTATCCAATAGAAAATTTGAGATTCATGCCATATATTCGAACATTGATTTGGGCATATCTGAGAATGATTTGCTAGACTTCTTTTTCTTGCATAATTTTTGGAAGAATAAAATAAGGTTTCCATTTGCACACTTGCCGTATATTCTGATTTCACCATTAACCTGTTGCCACAATTGCTTTACCATATATGCAGTCAATTCTGGAACCAAATTCAAAACTGCCTTGCTATTTTGATTTTCATTACACGCCAGATTTGTGAGTATAGACCATTTGCTTTTGTCATCCTTGCTTGAGCTGATCTGAACTGATATGTACTTATACACATTTTACCAAAATATGATTAACCTTTCATTTCTGGAAAGCATTAATTCTTGGTAAATTCTTGTTCCTACCATGCTTGAATTTCTTGAGTGATTTTCTGGTCATCTATTGATTGCTCTATTCAAATGCATTGCCGGGTGCCATCTTGAATGCTGGGCCTCTTTACATTTTGCATGCATTGTTCTCCCTGATTTCTTGGAAATAGACAATTCATTCGTTTTCAACAAAATTACCGAGAATACGTGCATTTTTATGGACATTTTGGAAACACTGTATCCTGAAATTGATACATGTTGTTGTTGCACTCCCTAAACTGATTACACATGCATGCATCATTTGTGTATACTATGCTTTGCCATGAAGTTGTTGAGGTTGATCATTATAGTCGTGAACCACCATATACTGTTCATATTGCGTCGTGTTGTGTGCACCAATATTGCTTCCCATCTTGTCTGCACTTGAACTGCTATGTGCTTGCTTGATAATGTATACTTCACTTGTACCCTGTCATCTTGGAAAAATTTGTCGAGTAACTGCACCATACTTTCACCCCAGTTTTGCTTAACTGCCATGTTGTTTCTTATAGTTGAGTTGGCTATGCATTTCACTGTTGTGTTTATATCATGGCACAATTCCTTGCACCATGTCAGACATGTTCTTGTTGCATTCCATCTACACATACTTGTTCATTGATGCTCGGCCATTTTATTTGAATCGTGTTGTCTTTTCATTAAGTTGTTTTCATGTGTGCGCTGAGTCGGGTTGGTCCACGTGGCTGCTCCTCAGTTGCACACTAGATTGGCGAGGCAGTGCACATGTGTATATATATGCACGTGTGTATATGCAGCCATCCAGACTAGATTTTCCTGTCCCTACATTGTAATATGTGTATATACATACACAAGTGTGTGTATACATATATTGTGCGCTTGCTACATTCACATATCAGATCAAGTCATGAAAAATAATGAGAAACACACCGATATTCTGAGGCAAATAAAATTTAAAAATAAATTCAAATTTTCATGTATTCATTTCCATTTATATTGCAGTGTACTGTGTGTGTGTTTCTGTATATGACAGGTGTAGATGACTGGACTGACTTTGTAGTGATGACAGAAGACTAGAAGATAGAAGGCAATGTCAGTGAATGAATGTATATGAGACTGTATAACTTAAACTGTATATGAGTGAATGAGAGTTGTAGTGAGGAAATGTGTACGAAATTAATATGATATGAAATGTAACAGTGAAGCGTACAAATAGAGGAGTTGTAAAATTTGTACTATTTAAATATTGAAATAAAATATTCTATTTAAATAGAATACTATGTTAATACTTGAATTTCTGTACAGATGTATTTTATTTAAATATAAATAATATATTCCTATCTGTGATGTAATATAACAATACAATAACAAACACATTTAAAATAATATATAATTGTTTGTTATCATCAAACAAAAATTATATAATTGTGTATACAACTACATTATATGCAGCTACGTAATATACATCAATCTCCCCTTTTTGATGATTAAAAACAAAAAAAATAAGTTTTTGAATATAATAAATGTGTTTGTTCGTAAATAGTGGAACTCCCCCTATTTGTATGCTCCCCTTACAACAGAAACTCCCCCTATAATTGTGCATGAGTGAAAAGAATGTGAAAATGAATTGGAATTTTCAAAAATCAAAATATTTATAAAATATTCACTCATTATAAAAATCTCAATCCATTCTCCTCCTTTTTTATCATCAAAAGGATATAGAAATTAAAATATAGATGAAAAATGACTAGAAATATAATATCAGCTAAAGAGGAAGAATGGTCATCATAAATCTCAATCAGCCAAACAAAAATCATAATATTCTGAGAACTAGTGGCATATTTCACATTGTAGAGAATGACAGATTTACAATGAATTTTATAAAAATGGAGAAAGTTTTTAAAAGAAATATTTCCAATCATTTTCCAATAAGATTTTTTTAAAAAAAATGAAGTACAAAAACAATGATGGATATGGACTATAGTTAACACTTCAATTTAAGTGACAAAATCAGATGGTCTCAAATCCCAGTAACTATCAATCAACAAATCATAATACTTCATAAAATATTAAGACATTTCACAAATTAGAAGATGGATTGATAAGATGGTTTTTATACTCAAAGGAGAAATTCATATTATTTTCAATTTATAGCACTTTATTTCCTTTTCTTTTATTTTTATTTAAGAGCACACTGACCATGCATAACCCGAGCTTGGATTTTTAAATGAGGTCAGTTGCAACTTAAATTATAAGTTGTCCCACAACCATGCATGACCAGAGCTTGGATTTTTAAAGGAGATTGCAGATACACTTATGAATTAATTATATTTTTATTATTTTCAGTTTCAAAATGAAAAACTCCTCAATATATAAAACCTATATGGATGATAGAAATCTGATAGGTACAGAAATGGTTTGTGAAATAAACTTCTAAATTAATTATATTATGAAATATGCTCGACTGTACCGAGATCATTGAAAATTTTCAATTATCACTAATTCTGAATAATAACATAGTCCAATTTCTATCACAAATATTTCCACTGTATTCAAAAAGATTTTAAAATATATTAACTCTCTACATTAATATAAAATTATCATGGATGGCAGAATAATGGTAGATAATGAAGATGGTCGTGAAATAATTGCCAATTCAAAGATATTATAATATATGTTCAACCATCATGAAAATCTAAATAAAATCTCCTCTTGTTGTGAAATATACTGCAGTCACAATTCATCACAATTTCATAATCTGGTAATTATTTTGATGAATTATAAATACTGTTAAATTTGGATACTGATTTCAATTTCTGAATGAATAATCAATAAATAATTTTAAAATTGAAATTCAATTACAAGAGGGATATGGAGATTTATACAAAACAAGAGGAAAAAATTTGTACAAGGCAAAAAGAGTGTGTGGATCTATACAAGGTGAAGATTAGAATCTAAGTACAGATGGGTGAGACAAATATAAGGCACTTTTGATACCACTTGGTGTCCCTATTAATGAGGAATGTAACAAAACACCGGAGACAAGCCAGGATGTCACATACAAACATAAATTCAATAATAAGGTCCAAGCAGACAAGACAAGCAAAATAATTTCAGCAGCAGTCAATTTTAATCAAAACAAGTAGTTATCTAAGATCATTTTCAAAAGCAGTATCAGAGCAGCACAAAAACAAATAGCACAGCAGACTTGTCAGAAAATGTTACTGATGGTCACAAAATATATTCCATGATCCAAGATTATATAATTAAGTTTATTTTAAATCATTTGAGGAAAATTGAAAAAATTAAAATTCAATGAATCAGTCACACTAGATTATAAATTTCAGATCCAAGATATGTGTGTGATTCAATAAATCAATAATTTCAAATGATTTTAAACAAACATGTAACGACACGGATTTTTCCCGACCTTAATCGATCGCAAAATCGACCAAGACCGTTCAAAACTCGCATACGTTAACTTTGGGAATACAATACATCAGAACAATAGCAGCAGACTTTTATTACATTACAATAATGTTACATCAGAGTACAGAATATCAGAGTACAAATAAAGTAGACTACAGCGGGAGATAAATTACAACAGATTTAATACATTAAATAGCGGAAGACTTCTAAGCTCTGGACACAGCTTTAGGCTTCGATCCAGAATCCTGCTAAAAAGAGAGATATCTGCAAAAAGCTACTCGACTGCCCGTGTGGAAAAGAGGGCACCCGAGTTTGCAAAGTGAAACAAACTACGAGTCAGTCATGGGACTGGTGTGAGAATTCTAAACTAATTTAACTAATAAGACAAATCCAAGGACCATGCCGCTAATGCGGAACGGGTTTTATTCCAATGGATTGTCGGTGCATAAAGTAAAGTAAATCGTAGAATAACGCAATGTCTTTTTGAAAAAATGAAACCATTATAAGACCCAGGTCCCATCACACAATGTCACGCAAGCCGGAGGATAGGGTTTTACCTTATAATGATCAAAAGATGCTTGATACGATAAACACGGTATTATATAATAATAGTGTGCAACCAATTTGAAATACATCAAAGTAAATGTATTAATCCTAGACGGCATGAGTGCCCCATCCCACTATGTCGCCATATATAGGTATACAATCAAAACCGCGTGATGTCGTATTGGAGATTTGGGTTTCCATCTGAGTCAAGGCTAGGGAGGAGATCCTTACCGATTCGAGACACTCTAGCAATGCCCCAGGATTGGTACTCTGTCCAACCCTTGGATCCTGCAGGGCCGGTCCACACTTACTTTTGTGGATTAGTTATGCCTGAACACACGTTCCCCGGTCCTTTTGGACCTATACTACGGCCAGTGGCGACCGCATAAACCCGAGGCCTCGAAAATCCAACAACCACAATGAATAAATGCCAGCGCTGGTAGGTCCCTGGCACCACTCTAGCTAGAAAGCAACGTGTGCACTCCCTGCGTTCCCTTCTCCCGTTTTAGACTCTACCGGGCTGTGAGGCTCGCGAAGTCACGATATACACAAAGCTATGCCTAAATAGACTGTGCTTTGATCATCAACCACAAGGCCTGCTTTTCAACAAAAGCCTTGATTAATGCATCTTAGTATGCCACATTGTCAGTCCATACTATACCATTGATTTCTACCAATATATAACCTCTAAGCTCGTACGTCTCAGAGAAGAGTGTTAACCACCAAACAGATATATATTAAGAGAGATCAACGAATATAGTATAAAGGACTACAACGTCAGACATACATTCCATTTATAAACTTATGCCCTGGGTCTGAGCGAAAGTCAAATCCGTACAAATCAACACTTCGTCCGAACGGCCACCACTGAAGCCCTTTCAAGGTAGCTACTCCTCTCATGGGTCTCAGTGGCAACACATCCATTCGATGTGAAGATCGTCGGTCTTCAATCACCGTCTTTAAATCTTCGACTTAGAACGTCGTATAATCATTTGAAATGAGATTGAACTCAGTCTTTTCAAATGATTCTCGTATATGTATAATTTGAAATCATTTCATATCGTTATTGGTATTTAGCAACGATCTATCGCTATTTTTATTTATATAAAAATAGCTCGAATTAATTTAACGACGCTTCGGGTCAATGGGCGACCTTGGCGCTGTTTTCAACCATATTTGATTTAAACATATCTTAAAATCTAACCGTTGGATTTTGATGAAATCTATATCATTGGAAAGATCTTCCCAAAGCGGTCCTAACGGTTCCAGTTTTGGGAAAATCCGACGATGAGATCTTTCGGTATAACTGTTTAAAGTTACGATTGCCGATACGCGAACTGCCGCGCGCGTTTCGTTTAATTTATAATTTATATATATATATATATATATATATATATATACATATATAATAAATATAAATCGTTTGGCGATTTCAACTATGATCGTGTATTCTTTTATCGCATCTAAAATGACGATAAAATATTTCTTGTTTTATTTTACTACCTTTCTTATTTTATTTACTCTAATTGTAAATAAATTATGCTTTATATATCCTTTTAATTTATTTCCTATTTATTTACCTAAATGTAAATAAATGTTTTTCTATCCTTTTCCTTATTTATTTACCTAAATGTAAATAAATATTTCTCTACTTCTTTTATCTTATTTATTTACATTATTTATAAATAAATGTTTCTAATTTCTTTTCTTATTTATTTACACTATTTGTAAATAAATGTTTACCTTTACTTTTACTATATTTATTTACACTAATTATAAATAAATGTACCTTTTCCTTTTATCTTATTTATTTACATAAAAAAATGTAAATAAATATTATTCACATAATTATTCTTTTAATCCTTTTTATTTACATAAGAAAATGTAAATAATCCTTATTCACATATTTGTTCTTAAAATCTTAATCACATAGAAATGTAATTTTATTACAATGTAAAACCTATATATATATATATATATATATATATTACTTACATTGGAAATGTACTTTTATTAAATCCTTTATTTACATTTGACAAATGTAAATTTCTTTGTTACTTTTCTTTACATTGAAAAGTGTAATTCTTAAATTCTTTTCTAATTACATTGAAAAATGTAGTTCTTTAATCCTTTTTCTAATATTTCTTTTTAACATAAAAGAATATCTTATGTTAATTCTTTTCTAACCTTTCTTTTTTACTATTTACCTAGAAAATGTAAATAATTACTATTTATAAATTGGTTCTTTTTATTTACATAAGAAAATGTAAATAAATCCTTTTCATATAATTTTTTTTTCTTTTTTATTTACATAAGAAAATGTAAATAAAAACTTATTCACATAATTATTATTTTTATTCGTTTTAATTACATAGGAAAATGTAAATAAATTCTTATTCACATATTTGTTCTTTATAATCTATTTATTCTTAATTACATAAAATGTAATTTTATTTCTTATAATCATAATTACATAAAATGTAATTTTCTTTACAGTGTAAAAAAAAAATGTAATTTATTCAATCTCTTATTTATCTAATGTAAATATATGTTTTCCTTTGTCTACATTTTATTTATTTATAATAAATATTTTGAAGTAATTTACATATATAAAATGTAAATTTAGAAAATTAATATATATGCTTTAACCTCTCACATTGGATAGGTATTGTTGTGACTACTGGACAGCCGGGCGGGTCCGGGCAGATTTACATCACAACTCAATCCAACCTCGGGTTTAAGCATTCTTTTTCTTTATATTGAATAATGTAATTCTTTTTATTCCTTTCTAATTACATTGAAAAATATAATTCTTCAATTCTTATCTTACTATTTCATTAATTCTATTTAAACAAAATAGATATTTTGTTTCTCACATTTTCTATTTACCTAAATGTTTATTTTTACATAAAGCATATTTTTGTCCGCAAACTCTAATGCGACAAAAATAACAATTTGACTATGTTTATTTTTACATAAAGCATATTTTTGCCCGCAAACTCTAATGCGACAAAAATATTAATTTGACTATGTTTATTTTTACATAAAGCATATTTTTGCCCGCAAACTCTAATGCGACAAAAATAATAATTTGACTATGTTTATTTTTACATAAAGCATATTTTTGCCCGCAAACTCTAATGCGACAAAAATAATAATTTGACTATGTTTATTTTTACATAAAGCATATTTTTGCCCGCAAACTCTAATGCGACAAAAATAATAATTTGACTATGTTTATTTTTACATAAAGCATATTTTTGCCCGCAAACTCTAATGCGACAAAAATAATAATTTGACTATGTTTATTTTTACATAAAGCATATTTTTGCCCGCAAACTCTAATGCGACAAAAATAGCAATTCAACCTATATATGTTTTTACATAAAATATATTTTTGTGCGCAAAATCTAATGCGACAAAAATAGCAATTTATTTATTTTGAATGCTAATATATGATTCATTGCAATTATGCAACATGACGATGACTTTTATGTCGTCTCAACTAAATTAAACACGACGGTGATTTTAGCGTCATAACATTCAAAATAATACATTGATGTTTTGGTGTCACAACATACAAAATAACACCCTTATGGCTTTGGTGTCATAACATACAAATTAACACACTTATGGTTTTGGTGTATTTTATTTTGATGAATCACAATAACGGTCCCAACTTCACTTTTATTTGCAAATGGAAATGAAGATTTAAATTCACATTTTATTTATTCATAAAAGTAAAGGTTAAACTTACATTCTATTATGTTAACAAAAGAAACATAAAAATTGGTATTTTGACTTTATCAACAAAAGAAAATATAAAAGTTGGTCTTTTTATTTTTAACAAAAGAAACATAAAAAGTGGTCTTTTACTTTGTTAATCAAAAGAAACATAAAAGTTATTCTTTTTATTTTTAAAACAAAGACATAAAAAGTTATTCTTTTTATTTTTAACAAAAGACATAAAAAGTTATTCTTTTTATTTTTAACACAAGACATAAAAAGTTATTCTTTTTATTTTTAACAAAAGATATAAAAAGTTATTCTTTTTATTTTTAACAAAAGACATAAAAAGTTATTCTTTTTATTTTTAACACAAGACATAAAAAGTTATTCTTTTGATTTCAACAAACGAATTATGTAAAAATGTTCTTTTGTTTCAACAACCAAATTAAGTAAAAATGTCCTTTGTTTTGTAAACAAATTTTGTCCCTTATTTGGTAACCAAAATATACATCAAAAATATGTCTTTTATTTTGTAAACAAATTTGTCCCTTTTAATTTTGACAACAAAATAATGTTAAAATTATCCTTTTTGTTTTACAACAAAAATAATGTAAAAATTGTTCCCTTTTTGTTTTACAACAAAAATAAGTAAAAAATGTCTTTTTGTTTAACAAACAAAAATAAACAAACAAGATTTTTTTGATTTATTTTGTATACAAAATTTAAGATTAAATTTTAATAGAAAATAAAAATAAAATAAAGAGGGGAACTTTATTATGAACTACATCACAAATTTCGGATCTAGATAAAGTAGTCATCACAGAGATCACCACATATTTCAGCAATAATTATATACAAACATCATCACATCGCAGATCAGTAAATCACAATATACAATCACAATCTCAGCATTTCAATCACCACATAATTAAATTAAAATAATTAATTATCTAAATAAAAGAAGGATTCTCACCTTGTTTTTAATAAAATTAAACCGCGTTTAATTTTACCAAAAATCCCAACTGCTATTGTTCTTGTCTATCAGTTCTGAAATTTTCCTCAAAAATCGACTTGTTCAGAATAACGTCTAGTCGGTGCCATCGCGAAGTATTTTTCGACTCGAGTCCAACGCACTTGAAATCGTCCAATTCCTTCTTCATGTTCTGGAAATGGAGGCCGCCACTTCGAGACACCCACAGCCTCTAGGGCTTCAAATTCCGACCAGCACAGTGGGCGAGGAGGTGATCGGAGGGCGGGGTCTGGTCGGCCTTGGAGGGGGAGTAATGGAGGATTCCGCCATCGTTTTTTTTTTTTCGATTTTGATTGAGGCGACTGAAGAATAATTTGGAGAATTTGGGTTTGGAGAAATAAGGTATAGGAAGTACTTATATAGATTAATTAATTATTCAATTAGCCAATTAAGGCCCGTAAAACCCCTTGTCCAATTTTAACATATTTAAATAATAACCTTTGTGTTATTATTCATATCAAATTTTTTTTTAGTTCTTTATATAAAAATGCTATAGTGGATAGAGAAGGGATTTACAAAGAAAAGGAAAAAAAACAAATAAAGAAAAAGGAAGATGAGAAATAAGGAGCAAGGAATTAATGCTGCATTGCTTTTCCATTTAAAACCATGAATGCATTTCCTTTGTTGCCTTGCACCTTTGAAAATTATATTGCCAAAATTTGATTCTAGAAATAATATTCCATTTGTCATTAATGCCAAAGGAAGGAATAAGAAGAAAGATTTTGAATTAGAAAACGTATCTGTAGGAACATGTATGAATTAAAAACAAAAGAAAATTAATGCACACTAATGAAAAATTGGATTCGTTTTCTATGGACAATGTGTTAGGCTAACACATGAATTAACAACGTTGTTTTATGGTATTATCTGAACATTATAAACTTACCCGTCATACACTGTAAATTAAATAGTAACGAAAAATATAGAAGTGATTGCGCGATTTTATTTTATTTCCTTTCATTACGCATTCCTTTCATAAATGTGCATTATATATGCTTTATATATATATATATATATATATATTAATTCAATTTCACCCTCCAAAAATTCATCCTTCTCTTTCATTACATTAATTATATCACAATTTGTACCATAAATAACGTGATAAACGGCTTGCAAAATTAATCACCAATATTTATGTTAATTCAATGTTTAATTACCATTTGTACTCAATGGTTTGATCTGTAATAAATTAATCTTAACCATATATTACTATGCGAATAGATTCTTTGTTTAATAAATCATTAAACAGAACTTAGTTAAAAATTGATTCTTTTCTGTTTTTTTACTCGTTCTAATGTCAAATATTCCAAATGGCTTACCATTTATTAGCATCGTAAATATTGATGTTATATTCACATTATGCTTTTAAATTCTAGAATGAACACTACATTCAAATTAAATAGAAAGTCCAAGTTCTAAATTGTACCTCTAGTATATTGTAAATTTAATATCCAACAATTCTAAATTTGTAGTTTTTACTTTCATAATCAACTCAAGTTAATAACGTTAATTCTGGCAAAATAATTAAGCTGAGCTTATGTTTACAATTGCCTTTAAAAGTGGATACTTTGTTCAAATAAATAAATGTACATGTTATATTTGGAATGTTGAATATAAGCATATATTTTTCTTCTATAAATCAAATTACAAGATCAAAATAATTGATAACAGTAATAAGTTTTGTTTTCTATTTATTTTTTTAGACAACCTAAATATTCAATCGTTTATTAATGTAAATCACATTTATTTATAAATTTATGAAATGGTTCACACTTTGGATAGAAAAAGGGAAGTATTAAAGACAACAATTTTTTTTTTCTTAATATAACAATGAAAAATTGTAACATAATGATATGTTTATCCAACACTACATATTATAACATAATGACATCTTTACCATAATTTATTTAGAGTCCACCTAATATTTTAGACCAACCTATTCAATGCTCATGCAAAAATAATTAAATATACACACATGGAGTAGATTTGCTTTTGGAGAGAGACAATAAAAGGAGAGAAAAAGGGATGTTAGTTTAAGAATTAAGAATTCAAAAGTTGTAAGAGAAAATAAGCATCATGATTTTGGCTTTAAAGGCAAGGCTATAAGGTTGCAATTAATGTGAAATAACTTTACATATGAAATGAATGTCACTAGTGTTTCTTGGTTCGTCCAACTTCGATTTAAAACTAATTTTATATAATTTCTCAAAGTTGGAAATTAAAATTTGGAATTACCATGAATTTTAAGTTCAGAATAGAATTAAAATAATAAACTTAATATTTCAGCCATTATTAATAAAATAATTTAAATAAAAATAGAATTTTTAATTTCTGACTCATTTTCTTAACAAAATTAGTTAATATAAAAATTTTAAATTGGCCCTAAATTGCGGGTTGTTACAAAACATATATTCAAATCAAATAATCATGAAATAACAAAGAGTTTCAAGACCGGATTTTCAAAGAATTTTTCCAAATTATTTATGACAAGCCTAAAGAAAATTCAGATCATTTACATCAAGTTTGAGAGGTATTTATGGTACAAAAAAAATTAAAAATAATTTATTTGAAATCACTTGAATCAATGTCAAGTTTGAGATATAATGAATCAGTCACACAAGATTGATAATTTCAAATTTAAGAGGTGTGTGATATTCAAAATATCAAGAATTTCAGATGATTTCAAACAAACTAATTTCAACCATGATGATCATGAATATAAGATGAATTTCTAGATGTATCACTGTAATTGAAGAAAAATCAAAATATCCAAGCCAATCTGAAAATCAATGAAATTATCACAACTGATAAACAACAGAGTGCTATAATGAGTATAAATTTTCAAGCCTTTCCAAAATGAATTAGAAAAATCTCAAAACAGCATAAGTGCATGAAATTCCATTGTTTTTTAGATCTTCAAAAATTTAGAATTCAATTCAACAGTGTTCAAGATATGACAAGAACACATCAACTGTAACGACCCAAATTTTTGACCGTTCAAATCGACAATAAACCACACATGTCGACCTAAACAAATCGCAAATGCAGGTAGTTATTGGGAAAAAGAAGAAAAAGAAAGAAAGAAGGGAAAAACCAAATCACAGAATCTCACAGTGGAAGGACAACATATAATAAATAAATAGCAGTTAAAGCAGTTGAAATGTATACATTGGTTATAACATTCAAATGAATATCAGAGTTACATATACATACAGATGTACATGATAAGCAGCGGAAATAAATGCAGTGGTTAAACCATACTCATAATAGATATATACGCCAAACTTCGTCTTCGTCCTCCAAGGCAAGGAAATCTTCGCTAACTGCAACATCTGCTGACCCGAGCGTATTGCATAAAAAGAAAACACAACAAACACTCGGATCAGCACTAAATCATCTCATATTAGTCAAATCAAAATATGAAATAACAGTAGTGCCATGGGTGCAGTAACTCAAGAGACGTTACGGGATTTTTCCATCTCTCGAGGATCCGTTAAACTAATATCTATATAATAATATGCTATTATTATAATGTCTATTCAGTAAAGTATAAATACTGAAAATAGCGTAAGCGGGATTACATTTTTACCCTTACGCCGTTTATAATACCGCAGTCTATACAGTACCGTAAAACCACCGTAAACGATGGCATCAGAGGGCACTCCATAGGTACGATACAAATCAAAATCGTATGGGGCTCGATATGGATATATATGACAAGGCACTCGAGGCAATGCCCAGGGTAGGATTCTACCAATTGCACTCCCGGACCGGTGGTAACGCATAGCAGCCACTACCGCCTACCTCGGAACACACTCCCAAAGTCATAAATGGGCCCAAATCATCATCATCATCATCATAGTCATAGAAATAGTATCGAAGGAGTGAGTCCGATCAAAGGTGCTACCTCAATTAGTCACGGTATAGCTCCTGTTTTAGTCATTTCAATTCTGACCCGAAGGTCAGGGCTATTTCGTCATCGATCATGTTCTTCGATTCAATAATCGCCTCCAAGTCATCATACTCGTTCTGAATACGTCATAACGTTCACAGTTGTCAAAGTGGTATCGACACTGACAGAGAGTATGCCTTATGTCGACTCCGGTCTCTTTAACAACCAACGCTTACATCTTTCCACATTGGTCGGTTCTTTTATATTTGAAAGGTTCGTTTCATATCAAAATATCATATTTTGTTTCGAACCAATTTATATTCAAATAGATAAAATTTCATATCAATATATCGTAAATCATCCCAAGCCGATTTTATTCTAAATCAGAATATATCCCATACCATTATATTATAATCATATAATATTTCCAAAACGAAATATTCAAATAGAATATAATTTACCTCAAAGGTTTCCGATTATCTCGGATTCTCATCTCAACTCCATTTGAACCAGTGGTTCAAACTCAAGCATTTCCATTCAGAAGAATTTAAAATTTGAGAAAATACTTGTACTAAATGTTCATATAATAATAATAATAATAATAATAATAATAATAAATTTTTATAAAATAAATATATATAGATGTATATATATATATAAAATATAATAGTTAAGATAAATTAGTAATTTAAATATTATATATACTTAAAATAAGATTTACTAGAAGCCTTTGAAAATGAATTATAAGGAAATTATTTAAATACAATAGTATTAAGTAAAAGTAATTAATAGTTTTAAAGCTAGAATAATTATTTAGAATCAATGCATAAATATTAAAAATAAATTTCTCAAATCAAAACCTTTCTTCCTTCCAAATTTCAATACTTGAATTTATCCTCCGGTCTCAACGGAGTTCACTTAGTTCCCTATCTCGTTTCAACCTTGTTCAAAACAACTACTTGATTTCAAGAGTTCCGAGATGTATATTCCAACTGGGTTCAAACCACTCAGATACTCTTGATTTCTAATTTCCCAACATTTGATTTCTATAAGAATTTTTTCCTTTTTATCCAACTCTTATTTTTGGAAAGTTCCAATTCATATTCAAACCCCAATTTAGCTATTCCTATTTTGGTTTGGAAAATTTGCCTTCAACCCTTTTTATCGTCATCCCAGTTCAGAATCTTTAACGAATTTGAAAATCGAGTATCGACACATTCTTTTTAAAATGAAATTCTATCAAATAAAATTTCAAATATTAAAATCATTTAACCAACCGATGTCTGTATATAATTATCTATCCAACGGCCAAGTGGTTTAATATTAAATTCCTCGATATTTCAGGGATGGATCTATCATTTCAATCCAAATCAGGGTCACAGAGATTTATCATTTCACTCTGTGTTCTTAATTCATTTTATCGATAAATCCCGGGGTTCATTAGATGCCCGCAACATCAAGGGTACAAATGAGATTTATCGTCAAAACCAACATGCAATACGATATACTGAATATGGGCATAAGCAGCAGTGACAATATCAATTTAGTAATAAAATTCAACCCAACATCCATCATATCATTTCATTCAACTGATCAGCATTAACTGTTCTAGGATTTAACAAGGGTTCGAATTTCAACTAGAGATTTAAATTAAATTAAATAACTAATCATTTACTTAGATTGCATGTTAACACACTTGCATGTCAAATTTAAACAACACATCAACAATCCAACGCAACCATGCAACCAAACTAATTTCATAATTTAATTCAATAAATATGGGAATAATTCAGTATTTCGTGAGCGAAGAATCACTCACCTTTGCGTCCGTAGTGGTTCGGACATCCGAAAGAAGCCCAAAATTTTACATTCTCTAAATGCAACCAAACCAGCGCCAAAACGTCCGCAATTTCGCCACGATCCCAACGCAACAAACCGTTCGTCAATCCGAGTCCGTATGAAGAAGTTATCAGTGTTTTAGTGTACGGATTTTAAAAATATATAAAAATATAAAATAAAACTCTCACCCACTCAGATCATGCCACGTCAGCACCTGGGTTCCCTTCTCCCGCTCCCATTCTCTTTCTGCTACAGTAAGTCGACGAACAGCAAACCCAAAAACACCTTCGTTTGACCGGCTTTTGCCTGCGCCTCAGGCCACCATCGTCGGCGAGACCGCCACCAAACCCTTCCCCTTTGAATTCCGCGCCCTCCAGCACCCGAGCCACCCATTCCGGTGGGCCCTACCTCCTCCGGCGTTCAACCCTAAAACCGAAAACCGCCACTTCCATCAACAAATTCTGGTGATACACTTGATAATATAACCAACGAACACCACCGATTAACTCCTGAGGATAGTAGCTACAATACCCAGAAGTCGGAATCTCCAATTACATCCCGAATTAAAAACCCCCAAATTGTACCTTTGATTTCGAAAAATACGACCTTTGACTGCGATTTCCGGCCAACTCCTCCACTGCATGTCAAAACGAATTGCAGATCTATGTTCTACTAATCGAGATCTTCGATTTGATATATAATACGATAAGGTTTTGAGAGATTTTAATTTGAGGTGAATTTTTGTTTTGAAATTATGATTTAAATTTTATTTCTGCCATTAACGATGAAATTTTGATGGAGGGCAGCATGGGAAATAGAGAATGGGCTGAAGGAAGGAGGTGGAATTTATTTATATGCAAAAGGAGGCCCAACTCAGATAAACACCCTATTATCAGCTTACAAGGATCTCGCTCACAACTTCTCTCGTACGGTCAACCGGTAAGTCGGATTTCAACGCAAATTGGACTCTTAGCATAATTCATTGTTCTGGTTCCGATGGCGCCAGTTTCGTCGAATTCCGAGACAGTCGCCGAAACCGTTAAATTTCACAGTCAATTAATTAATAAAATACTCAATTATTCAATTAACTGTTTTTAAATTCAAATTTAAATATTTATAAATTCAAATTTAAACCAAATTATAACTTAAATAAATTCTATAAACTTATTTCACAATTTTTAAGTTCCATATTTGATTATATTTCAAATTTGAAATTTGAATTTCAAATTAAATTTAAACAAATAAAATCCATTGTTTAACAATTCAAACCTGAATTCCTTTTTAACTTAAATATTTCAAAATCCCACTTAACTCAAATTACAACTTAAATAAAATTTATAAATCGATTTCACAAATTCTAAGTTCTCAAGTTTGGTTATTAAAATTTCTGCTTTGAATTCCAATTATTATTCACAACTTAGAATTTCACCATTTTTAATTTAAATTTGAATTCTACCTTTAAATTAACCACTCAGATTAAATTTAATTATTTAAATATTAAATTCAAATCATAGTCTTATTAAATAGAACTAAAATCTGAAACTCTATTTATACTAACTTCACATAATTACCAACATTTAAATCCAACAAAATTTGATTTTTCTTAATATATTACAATTTATTTAATTTAAATTGGAATTCAAATATACTGAAATTTTTGGGATGTTACATTCTCCCCCACTTAAAAATCTTTTCGTCCTCGAAAAGAGAACGAAACGATATGAAACACATATCCATTTTAAACCCATACCTAAAATAAACTTTATAAAATAAGTTACATAGTTCTAATCCTATGAAATTTTCTAACTCCCGAAATCACGGAAAATTTCGGCAGCATCTCCCCTGTACGGAGGGCCCCGGGAAAAATCCCGATACATATATCAACCCAAAACATACATCTCATCATCGATGAGGCATCCCAAAATGGGGAAAATTCATATATAAAACCACCAAAACTTTGTAACACATTTACATACCTTTCTCTAGCGTTTATTTGCATTTTTATTTACCTTAGCGTTTAGCGTTTTGCGCAAGCGAGCTCCGAAGCGTAGCACGACTTCCTTACACCTGCTACATACTCACATATACGTCAGAATCAAACATATATCAATACATAGCAATTGTATACAACTTAGACAACATATATTGAGTATTTCAACTACCAAACCACGATATTCATAACAGGCCAGCGAACAAATTTGAGTCTAACAACCCCTTAGACTATGGAATTTGACTAAGACAAAGAAAAAGTTGTAGCATTTGTTTCAGGCTTTCCGGATTGTCCGGGTTCGTCGAATTCGGATAATCCGTTTGAAAGTTATGACAGTTTAAGTGAAGGCGAACGCCTCAGCCCATACACTGAAATATGCAGATCTGAGTTGTTCAACCCAGTTTTAACCCTTTAGACATCAGAATTTGACTTAGAAATTAAGAGAAAGTTTTAGTTTACATTCTGGCCTTTCCGAATTGTACTCACACATTAAATTCTGATGCTCCGATAGGAAGTTATGGTCAAAACAATATAGGTATCCGCTTCAGATTTTTAATTTTCTGCACATACAACTACGACTAAAACTCGCATTTCAGCCTAGTAAACATAAGAATTCGACAGGGCTATATAAACGAAAGTTTTAGCTCGGTTTCTAAGGTTTCCGAAAAGTTCGGAATCGTCCGATTCCGATCATCCATTCAAAAGTTATGGCTATATTAGTTTCAGCTTATTGACATTTTCAGGTTTTCGCATAACCATTGATTTATACAAAGTTTTAAACCTTTCGGACTCTAATACTTCAACAAAGATCGATCATCTAAAAGAAATTATCGCTCCCTTATGCCAAAACGTGACTTATGCTTTTATTGCTTAACATATCCATGTTTGTTTGTTTGATAAAAGTTTCACTTTCCTTTATATTAAGCAAATTCCATTCCAAGCATTTAATTCCAAATGAACTTGAATTCATTCTAACTTTTAGCTTGCTTGGTTATATTATATTCTTAATTCATTAACATGGATCAAGTTTATTTACTTAACCCAAGTGTCTATTAAATTCGGATTCGTCTTATATAAAATTTTCCCAAGTTGATTTCGTTCTATTAAATCCACCAAATTCGGGTTGTTTCATTTTATATCACACTTCAATATCTAGAACCCCAGATTAGAATCCATTTAACATGATATTATTCCGAATAAGCCAATTTACTTTTGAATCTTATTTCATTTGTCTGGCACTACGATTCATAATTTTAATCCTTCCTCATTCGCTTATTCCCATTTTCCTTTTGAGGTTACTCTATCAACTCGATTCATTTATTAGTCTCTCGAATCATAAATTTCAGTTAAGAACTATTCACAACTCAAGATTTATACTCGGTTCTCAAACCAATTTCCATTTCCTAAGTTAAACCTTTATTTAACTCGATTTTTTTTCTTCTACTCAAATTTGAGTTATGTTCCATATCCTTCATAATTCATGTTTAAAATCATATTCGATGTATCTTCCAATGAGGTTTAACCATTTAAAATTTCTATGACCTCATTTCATGTTTACACGAATCCATCGAGAGTGGTTTCATCAAATTCGGAAACCGTTTGCATGATTTCCACTTTTAAGCTTATATATGTATATATTAATAAATTATATATAACTACATATATATAAATTCCATATTTTAACTTTCAGTTTATTTCACTTGCTCGCTCGATTTGTTTAACTTCGAATCCATATAAATGGATTAAGGTTCGCTATGGTTTATATAAATCATTCTATTTCATCCTGTTTATTCAACTTCCTTAACTTACATAACATTAGTTGCTAGTACAAATCAAATTGTTCTCACTCAATCTAACCATTCACATGAATTCTAAACAACTCATTAAATTCCTTAAGTTGATTTCCTAAAATTTGAATCCATCGAACTCTGAAAGCTGTTTGTAAATTTCTATCTTGAAGAGCTTATATATTAATAAAATATATATAAATTCCATAGCGCTATTTCTAAATTTTAATTTAGTCATAACTTACCATTTATAAAGTGAAAACTAAATTTCTTACATTCATTAGAAAGATATGGTCAATTCGATCCTAGAGTTTCTCGTTTTATCCAATTCCGACTTATATTGAATTTTTATATATTTATTCAAAGTTAGAAATCGAATTTCCGAACTACCGCGCCATTTCAGGCTCGAAATATAAATTTTATAAATCTCGAATTCAAATTTCGCTTTAAATAGATTTATAGTTGTTATTAGTTGAGATAAACTCAATACTCGATTCCGGGTTTTCAAATCAAGTTTAAAACAACATACATATATACTTATATAATTTATAAAAAACTTACCATATAAAATTTTAAAACCAAATCTTTGGTCATCAAAAACTCAAAATTTAAATTCTGGTTTTAAATTCAAATTCATCCTTCAAATATTATATATTAATACCTTTATAAGAAGTTTATACTATATGGAGTTAAATTCAAAATCCTTGTCAAACTGATTTTATAATAATCATTGAGTGGTCTCTCCCCCACTTAGACTCTTCGGAGTAACATCGATAATGTGTGCACTCATTACCGATATCGTTTCTAAGGTCCAAGGAGGGATTATACCACTTTGAATAATCTTTAAAACCATTTCTTTTCGATCATACCTAAAATATAGTATTATTTAAACTTTGACAACTATTTCCAAAGATACCCCAGGATCAAGTTTCAAGTTCATTTATATTTAAATCTCAATCTTTCTCACCAAATTTTATTTTGGATATCATTTCATTTTCAAATTGTTCTCATAGATCATTTGAATTTTCCTTATAAAATTTATTATCGAATCAACCATATTAGGTAATAGCCTAAAATTTACCACCTACTAAAACGATTTCACATATACTTGAACCAATATTATATTTGATATATAAATATTTAGAATATGAATGAAAACCATATTATGTCGATCCATCCTGTTCGATTATTTATAAATTCCTATCGATACGATGGCGTCCCATATATCAACCAGAACCCATAAATATTCAACAGAACAAGCCAACACAATAAAAACTATTTTTTTTTATATCAAAATACAAATACGCTCTCTCATATCACTCAAACTCATTCTAGGGCGTTACTAACCCCATCTCTAATGAGTTAATTCCCAACAGAGCTAAGGTTATCGCTAACCATCGCTCTGATACCAACTGTAACGACCCAAATTTTTGACCGTTCAAATCGACAATAAACCACACATGTCGACCTAAACAAATCGCAAATGCAGGTAGTTATTGGGAAAAAGAAGAAAAAGAAAGAAAGAAGGGAAAAACCAAATCACAGAATCTCACAGCGGAAGGACAACATATAATAAATAAATAGCAGTTAAAGCAGTTGAAATGTATACATTGGTTATAACATTCAAATGAATATCAGAGTTACATATACATACAGATGTACATGATAAGCAGCGGAAATAAATGCAGTGGTTAAACCATACTCATAATAGATATATACGCTAAACTTCGTCTTCGTCCTCCAAGGCAAGGAAATCTTCGCTAACTGCAACATCTGCTGACCCGAGCGTATTACATAAAAAGAAAACACAACAAACACTCGGATCAGCACTAAATCATCTCATATTAGTCAAATCAAAATATGAAATAACAGTAGTGCCATGGGTGCAGTAACTCAAGAGACGTTACAGGATTTTTCCATCTCTCGAGGATCCGTTAAACTAATATATATATAATAATACGCTATTATTATAATGTCTATTCAGTAAAGTATAAATACTGAAAATAGCGTAAGCGGGATTACATTTTTACCCTTACGCCGTTTATAATACCGCAGTCTATACAGTACCGTAAAACCACCGTAAACGATGGCATCAGAGGGCACTCCATAGGTACGATACAAATCAAAATCGTATGGGGCTCGATATGGATATATATGACAAGGCACTCGAGGCAATGCCCAGGGTAGGATTCTACCAATTGCACTCCCGGACCGGTGGTAACGCATAGCAGCCACTACCGCCCACCTCGGAACACACTCCCAAAGTCATAAATGGGCCCAAATCATCATCATCATCATCATAGTCATAGAAATAGTATCGAAGGAGTGAGTCCGATCAAAGGTGCTACCTCAATTAGTCACGGTATAGCTCCTGTTTTAGTCATTTCAATTCTGACCCGAAGGTCAGGGCTATTTCGTCATCGATCATGTTCTTCGATTCAATAATCGCCTCCAAGTCATCATACTCGTTCTGAATACGTCATAACGTTCACAGTTGTCAAAGTGGTATCGACACTGACAGAGAGTATGCCTTATGTCGACTCCGGTCTCTTTAACAACCAACGCTTACATCTTTCCACATTGGTCGGTTCTTTTATATTTGAAAGGTTCGTTTCATATCAAAATATCATATTTTGTTTCGAACCAATTTATATTCAAATAGATAAAATTTCATATCAATATATCGTAAATCATCCCAAGCCGATTTTATTCTAAATCAGAATATATCCCATACCATTATATTATAATCATATAATATTTCCAAAACGAAATATTCAAATAGAATATAATTTACCTCAAAGGTTTCCGATTATCTCGGATTCTCATCTCAACTCCATTTGAACCAGTGGTTCAAACTCAAGCATTTCCATTCGGAAGAATTTAAAATTTGAGAAAATACTTGTACTAAATGTTCATATAATAATAATAATAATAATAATAATAATAATAATAATAATAAATTTTTATAAAATAAATATATATAGATGTATATATATATATAAAATATAATAGTTAAGATAAATTAGTAATTTAAATATTATATATACTTAAAATAAGATTTACTAGAAGCCTTTGAAAATGAATTATAAGGAAATTATTTAAATACAATAGTATTAAGTAAAAGTAATTAATAGTTTTAAAGCTAGAATAATTATTTAGAATCAATGCATAAATATTAAAAATAAATTTCTCAAATCAAAACCTTTCTTCCTTCCAAATTTCAATACTTGAATTTATCCTCCGGTCTCAACGGAGTTCACTTAGTTCCCTATCTCGTTTCAACCTTTTTCAAAACAACTACTTGATTTCAAGAGTTCCGAGATGTATATTCCAACTGGGTTCAAACCACTCAGATACTCTTGATTTCTAATTTCCCAACATTTGATTTCTATAAGAATTTTTTCCTTTTTATCCAACTCTTATTTTTGGAAAGTTCCAATTCATATTCAAACCCCAATTTAGATATTCCTATTTTGGTTTGGAAAATTTGCCTTCAACCCTTTTTATCGTCATCCCAGTTCAGAATCTTTAACGAATTTGAAAATCGAGTATCGACACATTCTTTTTAAAATGAAATTCTATCAAATAAAATTTCAAATATTAAAATCATTTAACCAACCGATGTCTGTATATAATTATCTATCCAACGACCAAGTGGTTTAATATTAAATTCCTCGATATTTCAGGGATGGATCTATCATTTCAATCCAAATCAGGGTCACAGAGATTTATCATTTCACTCTGTGTTCTTAATTCATTTTATCGATAAATCCCGGGGTTCATTAGATGCCCGCAACATCAAGGGTACAAATGAGATTTATCGTCAAAAACAACATGCAATACGATATACTGAATATGGGCATAAGCAGCAGTGACAATATCAATTCAGTAATAAAATTCAACCCAACATCCATCATATCATTTCATTCAACTGATCAGCATTAACTGTTCCAGGATTTAACAAGGGTTCGAATTTCAACTAGAGATTTAAATTAAATTAAATAACTAATCATTTACTTAGATTGCATGTTAACACACTTGCATGTCAAATTTAAACAACACATCAACAATCCAACGCAACCATGCAACCAAACTTATTTCATAATTTAATTCAATAAATATGGGAATAATTCAGTATTTCGTGAGCGAAGAATCACTCACCTTTGCGTCCGTAGTGGTTCGGACATCCGAAAGAAGCCCAAAATTTTACAGTCTCTAAATGCAACCAAACCAGCGCCAAAACGTCCGCAATTTCGCCATGATCCCAACGCAACAAACCGTTCGTCAATCCGAGTCCGTATGAAGAAGTTATCAGTGTTTTAGTGTACGGATTTTAAAAATATATAAAAATATAAAATAAAACTCTCACCCACTCAGATCATGCCACGTCAGCACCTGGGTTCCCTTCTCCCGCTCCCATTCTCTTTCTGCTACAGTAAGTCGACGAACAGCAAACCCAAAAACACCTTCGTTTGACCGGCTTTTGCCTGCGCCTCAGGCCACCATCGTCGGCGAGACCGCCACCAAACCCTTCCCCTTTGAATTCCGCGCCCTCCAGCACCCGAGCCACCCATTCCGGTGGGCCCTACCTCCTCCGGCGTTCAACCCTAAAACCGAAAACCGCCACTTCCATCAACAAATTCTGGTGATACACTTGATAATATAACCAACGAACACCACCGATTAACTCCTGAGGATAGTAGCTACAATACCCAGAAGTCGGAATCTCCAATTACATCCCGAATTAAAAACCCCCAAATTGTACCTTTGATTTCGAAAAATACGACCTTTGACTGCGATTTCCGGCCAACTCCTCCACTGCATGTCAAAACGAATTGCAGATCTATGTTCTACTCATCGAGATCTTCGATTTGATATATAATACGATAAGGTTTTGAGAGATTTTAATTTGAGGTGAATTTTTGTTTTGAAATTATGATTTAAATTTTATTTCTGCCATTAACGATGAAATTTTGATGGAGGGCAGCATGGGAAATAGAGAATGGGCTGAAGGAAGGAGGTGGAATTTATTTATATGCAAAAGGAGGCCCAACTCAGATAAACACCCTATTATCAGCTTACAAGGATCTCGCTCACAACTTCTCTCGTACGGTCAACCGGTAAGTCGGATTTCAACGCAAATTGGACTCTTAGCATAATTCATCGTTCTGGTTCCAATGGCGCCAGTTTCGTCGAATTCCGAGACAGTCGCCGAAACCGTTAAATTTCACAGTCAATTAATTAATAAAATACTCAATTATTCAATTAACTATTTTTAAATTCAAATTTAAATATTTATAAATTCAAATTTGAACCAAATTATAACTTAAATAAATTCTATAAACTTATTTCACAATTTTTAAGTTCCATATTTGATTATATTTCAAATTTGAAATTTGAATTTCAAATTAAATTTAAACAAATAAAATCCATTGTTTAACAATTCAAACCTGAATTCCTTTTTAACTTAAATATTTCAAAATCCCACTTAACTCAAATTACAACTTAAATAAAGTTTATAAATCGATTTCACAAATTCTAAGTTCTCAAGTTTGGTTATTAAAATTTCTGCTTTGAATTCCAATTATTATTCACAACTTAGAATTTCACCATTTTTAATTTAAATTTGAATTCTACCTTTAAATTAACCACTCAGATTAAATTTAATTATTTAAATATTAAATTCAAATCATAGTCTTATTAAATAGAACTAAAATCTGAAACTCTATTTATACTAACTTCACATAATTACCAACATTTAAATCCAACAAAATTTGATTTTTCTTAATATATTACAATTTATTTAATTTAAATTGGAATTCAAATATACTGAAATTTAAATCCAACAAAATTTGATTTTTCTTAATAAATTTTACTGAAATTTATAACGATTTATTTATATTATAAATGATTTTTTCAATATAAATTGAATATCGATTCAACCGGGATTTGAATATCGAGTTATAAATCCAATTGGAGCTGTATGATATTTTACTGTGAATATATACGAAAATATTTATTTATAAATATTTAATTTAATTGTTTTTAAATATATTTATATATTTAAATGGGTTATTTAGAGCTTTAAAAATAGCCAGTTTTGCAAATGAACTTCGTTTTCGACGAAACTAAATTTGTTGGATCTGTAATATTGAATTATTGTTAGATGTCAAGTTTCATGATTTTTGGAGTCAGTATGTGGCCGAACGGGATTTTAATGTGAAAAACAGACGATAATTTTTGTGTGAGCATACGAAGTCAGAATTCAGCGAAACCAGTTTCATTGGGTCCGTAATGTCAAACTGTAGTTGCTTGTCCAGTTTTATCAAAATTGGATATTATATGTGGTCGTATAAATTTTTAAATGGTAAATGCAAATAGTGGCTGGTTAAAAATGTATACTAAATCGATTAAAATAATATATATCCTACCCTATAAATATACATCCCCATCTTAACACTTCTAAAACCTAAAACCATCGGCTGTCAATAGAGATTTTGGTCGACACTTTCTAAATAAATTTCCTGAGTTCAAAATTTCTATAAAATCAAAGAAAGGTTTTAAAAATCCAAAACGCAATGGAAAAAAAATCCAATCTTGGATTCATTCGATTCTTATGCTGAAGATCTTCACAGCAGTACAAGCCGTATGGGACTCGATCCCATTCTCAGTAGATCCAAAATAGACAGCGAAGGGTAAGATAATTAATTCATGAAAATCAAGAATCAAATCATGTTTTTTTGGTATTGATTTTGGGTTATTGAGGGATTTAACATTTGGATGCAAATAATTAGGGTATTCGGTGAAATTTAATGTCGAAATTTTCTCTGTAGATGGTGGTGAAGCAGTGTCGACGGGTTGTGTTATGGGGCTTCAAGTTGGATATATAGGATATGAGGAAGAAGAGAACTTGTAAAGGAGTTGAACGACCCTTTTTGTTGGAATTTATATGAAGAGGAGAAAGAGAACGTAAGCAAGTCTGTGCGAGCCAGAAATGCCTGATGTCGCAATTTGGATTATGATGTCGAGTTGGGAAAAACTAGGATCGAGATGTAGTGCTTGCGAAGAGGAAGTTGTTTGTGTGATCGGTAGGGACTTCTGTGTTGAAATGAGAGGGAAATGAAGGAAGGAAATTCAAAAATGGAAATTGCTGTTATTGTCAAGTTCGAATGTGGGAGAAAGGGATGAGCGATGGGTTGAAGCGGAAGATCTTCGGATGGTGTTTGGTACAAGAGAGTTCCGGTTTTAGATGGGAATGGATCGCACTTTGCACTGCAGTGCATGCGTGATGGGTTGAGGCCTTGTCATGGAGGAGAGTGTCGAGGGTGGTGAAAAGGTGAGGAACTTTAGGAGAATAGGAGGAGAGGAACGATGGAAATGAGCATTTCGTTTCATACAAACAAGAAGGAGGATGGATTGTAAATAAATTCGGAAATGGTGAGAATCAGAAAAGGTTGTTTTAAGAAGATAGAAGGAAAGTTAGTTGAGGCTAATCATGGTTTAAGGCTAAAGGAAGATTAATGGTGTTGAATACTAAAGCCGACATATTTCCTTTCGGAAGAAGAACGGTATAAAGCGGGTTGGGGTATTTGTCTAGATAGGCCAAAATGAAAAATGGGGTAAGCCCAATATTCTAATAATTAAACTTTAATTTAATTAAAAATATATATGCAAACTTGTAAATGATATATCTTGCTCATACATGGTCAGAAATAGACAAAACTGGATCCGTTGGGATTGTATGGACGACAGCTACACCATGAAACTAACTGGGAGTGAATTGGGGCTCGTTATAATTTATAGCAAAATAAATTGTCTGATCCGAATCAGCAACAGTTTACCGTTATTTAACGATGAACTGTCAGTGTGAGTAAAACTCACCAACTTTATCAGTCCATATTTTTATAACGTATAATTAGAATTGATAAATGATGATTGATTACTGTGTATTGACTGTTTGGTTGAACTGCTAAGTAATTGGTTGAAAGTATAGATCTAGTTATATATATATATAAAAATTGATTCTGTTTAGCAGAATATTTCATAGTGAAATGAAATTGATGTTAATTGTATTGTTTAACATCTGTGGATGCAGAGAAACAGGTCGGAGGAATCCAACTGGATTCCTCAACATTTATTTTATTGTTTTTCATATATTGAAATATATGATGTGATATATAATCTACTGTTGATTATGTATGTTTGATGATATTGATCATTGTTATAGGGTATGTAAATTACCATAAGAAATACTGGAATGTAAAAAGAGAATTTTTAAAGTGTACTTAGTCAGAGAAATATTTGTAAAACATTTACAAATAAAATATAAAGAGAAATATTTGTAAAACATTTACAAACCAAATAGAAAAGGAAATATTTGTGAAAACAAATAGAAAAGGAAATATTTGTGAAAACAAGTTGGAAAGGAAATTTTTGTAAAACATTTACAAATATAATTGAAAAAGAATATTTATTTGTTAAATAAATAGAATTGACAAAGAATATTTATTTGTTAAATAAATAGAATCGAAAAAGGAATATTTATTTGGAAAATAAATAGGCTTATGAAAGGGAATTAACGAGATATAAAAGAGTTATGAGAAGATTGTTTAAAGTGGATATCAAATAGAGTAAATCATTTAGAGTTATCGATTACAGTTAATCGAATAGAGTAAATCAATAAGAGTTAATCGAATAGAGCAAATCAATTAGAGTTAATCGATTAGAGTAAATCAAATAGAGTTAATTGAATAGAGTTAATCAAAAAGGAGTTAATCGAATAGGGTTAATCCAATAGAGTTAATTGAAGAGAGTTAATCGAATATTAGCTTATTCGGAAGAGAGTTATCGAATAGAGTTAATCGAAATAAAAGTTATCAAATATAGTTATTTGAAAAATAGTTATTCGTAGAGAGTTATCAAATTTTGTTATTTGAAATTAGTTATTCAGTTAGAGTTAATCGATCAGAGTTAATCAATTAGAGTTAATCGAATATGGTTAAATATGTTAGATTTAATCTGTTAGAGTTAATCAAATAGGAGTTATCAAATATAGTTATTCGAAAGGAGTTATCGAATATAGCTATTCGAAAGGAGTTATCGAATATAGTTTATTCGAAAAGAGATTATCGAATATAGTTTATTCGAAAGGAGTTATTGAGTATAGTTATTCGAAAGGAGTTATCGAATATAGCTTATTCGAAAGGAGTTATCGAATATAGTTTATTCGAAAGGGGTTATCGAATATAGTTTATCGAAAGGAGTTATCGAATATTGTTTTTCGAAAGGAGTTAATCGAATATAGTTTGTTCGAAGAAAGGAGTTCTCGAACAGAGATTATTCGAAAGAGAATTATACGTTGAATTCGATTATATCGAATTCGGGAAAGTACTATTCACTTTCCGTTTTTTATCAAGATTTATTTATTTATAAATAAATAAATTGTTTGTTTATTTATCCAAATTTATAAATAAAAGTATACTTAAGTTATTATATTTCAGAAGCATGGGATTATAACACTATTATTATAATCAAATGATTTCTGTAAAAGAAGTGGATTCGTAAGTAGAATCCGAGAGTTACGTAAGGAAGTTTGTTAAAGATTTAGAAGGTGAACTTTGTCTATTTTCAAAGTAAGAAATGTTGTTCAGTTAAGGTCTGAGAGGTAGTTATACCCCAACTTGATTGACTCCATTTTTAACTAAGGAATGGTTAAGGTTCGATAGTGAAGGTTGGTTAAGTGAAATTAGTTAATCAGCGTAATGGTTGGAGTTGGCATAACGATGTTTTATTTAAACATCTGTTTTTAAATCAAATGAAGGAGTTTTTGAAATGTTTTCCATAAGAATTATAAATGTTTTCTAATATAGAAAATAAAAGATGAGAATAAAAATGGAAACGTTTTTTCCAATATTAATAAGGTATGTTTTCTAAATTTAGAAAATAATAATTTATGTATATATATATATGGATAAAGGAAATGGGTAAATGAATAAATAAATGATAAATTAATTTAAGAGATAAATGATGACTGATCGATAGAATTTCCATCTGGAAATAATATCGTTGTTTACACACGTGTTTTTCTTTGATAGTTAACTCACCGACTATCAAAATTTTTGACCATTTTTTCGTCGTCAATACGGAGAGTCCAGGATCAGATTCATTATCTGAAAACCACTCTGTATGGGCATTAGCGTTGCGAATTAACTATGATGAAGATAATTGAAGATGGAGTTATGCAAGGGCTGTCCTGTTTACAGAATAGTGCCTTCGGTTTGTCCAGTCCCAGGACGACCTGTATGGAAGAATGTCTAACAGAGTATATTTAATAGATCGCGTAAGTTGATCTCTTGAAATGTATGTACGTTTGGTGGCTGAAGAATTTGTTTCTCTTAGCTGTATACCCGTTGTATTTTTGGGGAAATAAATTTGTGATTTGGAGGGTATGACGATGTGACATTCAAAGTGAATAAATGTGTGATCTGTCAGAGATAAGTGTGGCCTCTAGCCTCACAACTGGGAAATGAAAAAAATTGGGCAGCCAGCATGGCTAAGTGGGTTGCTTCCAATTAGGGTGTAATGTCACTTGATCTAGAGTTCCATTTACTTATTTAATCTATTCGATGCTGTCCCATTCAGGAAAGGGTTGCTGATCCCAACCGTTGGTGATATAGATTCGATACATTCAAGCGAAATGAGTGGTCGGTCATGTGTGGTCGGGTTGCAAGATGTTCTTGTTGAACCCAGTGTATTCCTCTATAAAGATACACTATCGTAAGGTGGTTCCATACCTTGTCATAGTTGGTAATCCATTACCCAATAAGTGCTCGCGGTTTTGATTGTATACTATGTATGTATAACGTGAGATGAAAGTGTTTTTGCTAAATGATTATTATATTGTGGTTGATAGACACTATTATAATATCAATGAGTTTTGATATAAAGGTTATCATTTCTTTCAAAATGATTTGAAAGTTAAATCAAATTAATTTGGATTCTCATAAGGGAAAACCCGTTTCGTTATACGACGTGGTCTTATGACATATCGTTTAATTGCTTAAACTATTTTTAAATTGTTTTACTCACACCAGTCCCATAACTGACCCGGAATTTATTTTGTTTTGTTTTCCCTAAACTCTTGGGTGCCCAAATTTGTACGGGCAGTCAAGTAGTCAGGATTTTACAGATATGCTTGGAGAGCTTGGAGCAGGTGGCTTCATCATTTATATAGTTATTGTTTATTTCCACTGCGTTGTAAGTGTTATACTCTGATAATGTTACTGTATACATATACTGATTTTATTTCAAAGTTATGTATCTATTATATATTGTTCGTTCTGCTGTGAGATTCGTGTTTACTCTGATGTTGTATGTTCTTCTTCTTCTTCTATTCAAAGTTTCTATCTTATCTATTCTCACCCTCTAATTTCTTTCATGGACTATCCGGTATTTCCGATGCTTGATAGTCGACATTAGGTTATATGTCGATTACTCGGGATCGCGAAAACCCGGGTCCTTACTGTGGAATCAGAGCTGATGGTTAAGTTATTACCTTGGCTTTGTGGTGTGTCTCAGTAGAGATAGGGTTAACAATACCCAATATTGAGTTTGAGTGTATATATATGAGCATGTATTTGTTGTTCAATATAAAATGATTTTATATTGTGGAGATTTATTGATTGAGTTGTTTATGGGTTCTGGTCGATCAGTATGATCCACTAGGGGTTTATAAACACTCAAATACGATTAACAGACATAGTATGTTTTGAAAAGAGGGTAAATGAAGTAATTTTACCCAAATTATATTTTGATATAAACAAAGTATAGATATTTGAAGTATTATAGTATATTGGATGTGTTGGTTGTGATTATAATCGAATAATATTTTAATTGAAACGGTTATGTAAATAACCAATCAAAATTTGTATAAGTATTACAAAATGAATTAAATCTGAATTTAAATCAGAATTGGATTTAAAACCGTGAAAATTTGAAAAAGTGTTTGTAAGTGAAGTGAATTTTAAAATCCTGGGAGATTTTAAATTTGTTACAAGCATTGAAAAGGATATTTTGAAATGAATTTCAAAATGGAAGATATGGTTTTGAAAGTAATATAGTATTGAACTCAGTTCGATAGCTGGAAATAGATTCCGACGATGATCATGACATCATCGGTGTTCATTTTCAAGTTGTAAGTGACAGATTACTACCAAGGTTTTTGTTTTTGAATTATTTTGAGAAAACAAGTTGTTTTGATATTCCAAAATGAATATTTGATTTTTGAAAAGCAAGGTTGTTTAAAAACTCCCAGAAATGGATTGTTTGAATTAAAACAAATTAGATGGAAATTTGTGAAACTAAATTGAAAATCAAGAGTGGTACTTGAGATTGATAATGGAATTTGGCTTGGATAAATGAATTGTTGTGTTGGAGGTAAAAGTGATTTGAGTTTGATTGGGATGACATTGGTATATGCAGAAATGGGTAACAGATGGAAATGATATAATGATATGCCCGACAAAAAGGTACCGGTTTATATTTCTATTGGATATGAGATTTATGAGCCGAATTGGTAAGCCACTTGGCTATTTGATTTTCTTTTGGGTTGGAGAAGGCCTAGAGAGGCGAGTTGTAGTTGTACCGATTGAGCCGTACAAAGGAGGTGCTGGAGAAATTTTTCGAAAATTTTGGGTTTAGAATATTTTCAGGATTTTTGAAAATTTTCGTTAATAGAAATGAATTAATATTTAATTGAAATTAATTGGTATAGTGAAATTGAAATTAAAGAAGTAAACAAATATTTTTAACCAGTCAATAGGGTTAGTTTTCTACCTTAGCAATTTTGAGGACGAAAGGGGGGAAGAATGTAATGTCCCATATTTTTACCGTATAATAATTAATCTATTTAAATATTTAAATAGTGATTTAGAGGATTTAATGGTTGTTTAATTAATTAACTTTGAATATTTAATTAATATAATAATTAAATAATATGTTTAATTCTGAAATAATCAGAATTAGATGAAATGACAATATTGTGTGAATTGGGCAATTCAAAATATATGATTCAGTTTAAAATTTAATTACGATCACGAAAATATTATATAAACGACAGCTGACGTATGGTTTATATTATAATTATAATCAAGCTCGAAATAGCGCTGCAGTTCGTAATTTGGCCATTCGAACTTCAATTGAATATACAGGGTCCGTATTAAGCTGGATTTCTATGAAACAAGAAACGTTTGGAGCTGGTGAAGTATATTTTTCTAATGGAAGAGAAAAATCGGGATTTCATTGTGTAGATTTTGAGTTATGTCCAAATCAAATTTTAAAATAGTCGCTATGGAATTCCTTTATAATTTATAACAATTTATTTATATTATAAATGAATTTCTCAATATAAATTGAATATCGATTCAACCGGGATTTGAATACCGAGTTATAAATCCAATTGGAGCTGTATGATATTCTATTGTGAATATATACGATAATATTTATTTATAAATATTTAATTTAATTGTTTTTAAATATATTTATATATTTAAATGGGTTATTTAGAGCTTTAAAAATAGTCAGTTTTGCAAACGAACTCCGTTTTCGACGAAACTAATTTTGTTGGATCCGTAATATTGAATTATTGTTAGATGTCAAGTTTCGTGATTTTTGAAGTCAGTATGCGGCCATACAGGGTTTTAATATGAAAAATAGACGACAATTTGACTTTGAAATACCCTGTGTGAGCATACGAAGTCAGAATTCGACGAAACTAGTTTCGTTGGGTCCGTAATGTCAAACTGTAGCTGCTTGTCCAGTTTCATCAAAATTGGATATTATATATGGTCGTATAAATTTTTAAATGGTAAATGCAATTAGCGGCTGGTTAAAAATTTATGTTAAATCAATTAAAATAATATATATCCTACCCTATAAATATACATCCCCATCTTAACACTTCTAAACCTAAAACCATCGGCTGTTCAATAGAGATTTTGGCCGATACGTTCTAAATAAATTTCCTAAGTTCAAAATTTCTATAAAATCAAAGAAAGGTTTTAAAAATCTAAAACGCAATGGAAAAATCCAATATTGGATACATTTGATTCCTACGCTGAAGAGCTTCACAGCAGTACAAGCCTTATAGGACTTGATCCCATTCTCAGTAGATCCAAAATAGATAGCGAAGGGTAAGATAATTAATTCGTGAAAATCAAGCATCGAATCATGTTTTTGGGTATTGATTTTGGGTTATTGAGGGAATTAACATTTTGATGCAAAGAATTAGTGTATTCGGTGAAATTTAATGTCGAAATTTTCTCTGTATATGGTGGTGAAGCAGTGTCGACGGGTTGTGTTATGGGGATTCGAGTTGGATATATAGGATATGGGGAAGAAAATAATTTGTAAAGGAGTTGAACGACCCTTTTTGTTGAAATTTATATGAAGAGGAGAAAGAGAACGTGAGCAAGTCTGTGCGAGCCAGAAATACCTGATGTCGCGATTTGGATTATGATGTCGAGTTGGGAAAATCTGGGATCGAGATGTAGTGCTTGCGAAGAGAAAGTTGTTTGTGTGATCGGTGGGGCATTCTGTGTTGAAACGAGAGGGAAATGGAGGAACGAAAATGGCCATTGCTGTTACCATCGAGTTCAAATGTGGGATAAATGGATGAGCGATGGGTTGAAGCGGAAGATCGGCTGATGTTGTTTGGTAAAGGAGAGTTATGGTTTTAGATGGGAATGGATCGCACTTTGCACTGTAGTGCATGCGTGAGGGGTTTGAGGCCCTGTCATGGAGGAGAGTGTTGAGGGTGGCGAAATGGTGAAGAACTTTAGGAGCATAGGAGGAGAGGAACGATGGCAATGAGCGTTTCATTTTCATACAAACAAGGAGGATGGATTGTAAATAAATTAGGAAATGGTGAGAATTAGAAAAGGTTGTTTTAAGAAGGTGGAAGGAAAGTCAGTTGAGGCTAATCATAGTTTAAGGCTAAAGGAAGATTAATGGTGTTAAATACTGAAGCTGACATATTTCCTTTTGGAAGAAGAACGGTGTAAAGCGGGTTGGGGTATTTGTCTAGATGGGCCGAAATGAAAAATGGGGTAAGCCCAATATTTTAATAATTAAAGTTTAATTTAATTAAAAATATATATGCAAACTTGTAAATGATATATCTCGCTCATACATGGTCAGAAATAGAAAAATCTGGATCTGTTGGTATCGTATGGACGGCGGGTACGCCATGAAACTGACTGGGAGTGAATCGGGGCCCGTTACAATTTATAGCAAAATAAATTGTCTGATCGTAATCAACAACAGTTTACCGTTATTTAACGATGAATTGCCAATGTAAGTAAAACTCACCAACTCTATCAGTTCATATTTTTATAACGTATAATTAGAACTGATAAATGTTGATTAATTGCTGTGTATTGACTGTTTGGTTGAACTACTAAGTAATTGGTTGAAATTATAGATCTGGTTATATATGTATATAAATTGTTTCGTTCAGCAAAATATTTCGTAGTGAAATGAAATTCATGTTAATTGTATTTTCAAAATATGTGAATGCAGGGAAACAGGTCGGAGGAATCCAACTGGATTCCTCAACATTTATTTTACTGTTTTCATATATTGAAATGTATGATGTGATATATAATCTACTGTTGATTATGTGTGTTTGATGATATTGATCATTGTTATAGGTTAGGTAAATTACCATAAGAAATACTGGAATGTAAAAGAGAATTTTAAAGTGTATTTAGAAAGAGAAATATTTGTAAATCATTTACAAATAAAATAGAAAGAGAAATATTTGTAAAACATTTACAAACCAAATAGAAAAGGAAATATTTGTGAAAACAAATAGAAAAGGGAATATTTATGAAAACAAATTGGAAAGGAAATATTTGTAAAACATTTACAAATGGAATTGAAAAAGAATATTTATTTGTTAAATAAATAGAATTGAAAAAGAATATTTATTTGTTAAATAAATAGAATTGAAAAAGAATATTTATTTGTTAAATAAATAGAATTGAAAAAGGAATATTTATTTGGAAAATAAATACGCTTATAAAAGGGAATTAACGAGATATAAAAGAGTTATGAGAAGATTGTTTAAAGTGGATATCAAATAGACTAAATCAATTAGAGTTATCGATTAGAGTTATTCGAATAGAGTAAATCAGTTAGAGTTAATTCAATAGAGCAAATCAGTTAGAGTTATCGATTAGAGTTAATCGATCAGAGTAAATCAAATAGAGTTAATTGAATAGAGTTAATTGATTAGAGTTAATCAAAAAGGAGTTGATCGAATAGGGTTAATTAAATAGAGTTAATTGAAGAGAGATAATCGAATATTAGCTTATTCGAAAGGGAGTTATCAAATAGAGTTATTCAAAATAAAAGTTATCAAATATAGTTATTTGAAAACTAGTTATTCGAAGAGAGTTATCAAATTTTGTTATTTGAAATTAGTTATTCAGTTAGAGTTAATCGATTAGAGTTAATCAATTAGAGTTAATCGATTATGGTTAAATCAGTTAGAGTTAATCAAATAGGAGTTATCAAATATAGTTATTCGAAAGGAGTTATCGAATATAGTTATTCGAAAGGAGTTAATCGAATATAGTTATTCGAAAGGAGTTATCGAATATAGTTTATTCGAAAAGAGATTATCGAATATAGTTTGTTCGAAAGGAGTTATCGTATATAGTTATTCGATGTAACATCCCAGAATTTTTAACTAAGTTTGATTTGGATTTTATTATATAATTTTGAATTTTCCGAATATAAATTGATTTTTATTAGGTTTGAATATGAATTTTTAACTTTGAATAATTATTTTATTTTATATGATTTTTGTATAAGAAGAACCTATTTTAAAAATTATATTTAATTTATAAGGCTTATGTTTAAGTAATGATATTTTCTAATTTTGATAATATTGATTGTAAAATATGAATTGTATAAGGATTTATAAGTATTTATTTTTTTAAACCATTTGTTAGTATAAATTTTATAAATTATATGTGTATATATTTGATAAATAATATAAACATTTCTAAATTTTTATGAGCTATTTTTCTTAAGAATTTTTAATGACATTATTTTTGACTAGAATATTATCTATTTTTGATAACCTATACTTTTGGTATTTATATAGTTAAGATCTATAAATGTTATATTAACAAGTAAGGCTCAATTAGACACATTTATAAGTGTTACAAATATGTGGCTAAGTTAAATAATTATCTAAAGGCTTAGGATAAGTATAAAAGCAGGTGTCCTCTTTGTTGTCATCACGCATGAAATGGATTTCCTGGAATGAGCGAAGTATCAATGTAGGTGTAGTACATGCAAGATTCAAGCTTCATGGAAGTGCCAAGTATCCCATAAGTTAAATGACAAAAATACCCTTCTTAAAGTCTATATAAACACCTATTCCCCTCCATGAAAGTCATAATCCAGATCTGTATCTCACGATGTACTTCTTCATATTTTTCAACTTCCTATAAATAGAAAACCACATTTCTATTTAATCAAAAATTCATTTCTTCTAATCCGTTCAGTTTTAGCTGAAATGATCCTTGCAGATGTTGTTCAGATCATCGTTCCGAACTTTTAGAAATTAACGGATCAGAATTTCATTGAGTGTTGAGAGAGAGATCCCTGTTATACTGTAAACGTGAAGAGTGGGTTCCGAAACTTCGAAAAATCGTATCTCACAATCCGCTCCGAATTAATCAACGCCGTCAGCGCCGTTGTGATCAGTGGGAGACATAGTATTTTTTGTGTTAGTTTGGTACGATTTGGTGTCGATGATGGAAAATGTTGAAAACTAGGTTTAAGGGTTGCCGGAGAATCGAGCGTCGATTTACGAGAAGGAGTGTGGCATTGTGATAAGATTGGAGAATGCTTCGATTGAACAAAATTTAGCTAGATTTGGTGTTGTATATAAATGTAACGAAGATCGTTATTAATTGAATTTTATATATATAATAATTAGCAGAAAAATCCCCAGCCGCTAGTGGAAGTGAATTGAAAACAGTACAAGTAGCGGTGGCAATTTTGTTGGTCTGTTCGCTCTGGTAATGAAGATGTTGTTGCTAGTATGGTGAGAACTTCTAATTTAAATTATTTATTTAAATTAGTTAATTATAATTAGCTGATATTAATTTTAATTGGTTGATGATGATTGTGTGATGGATGTCGATGTTTGAATGGTTGTTCATGAATTAGATAATACCCACTGAACACTAGTAAGCGTTATTGTCTGTAATGCTTGTGCATATTTAATTGTTTGCTAGTGATGAATGAATTCATATCCATCTGATCATATGGTTCATTTGGATAAATATGACTGCATTGCATGATATTACAACACACACCGTGGTTGTGGAAAATATGGGTGATCGATTTAAAATCTCCTTCCTATATATGATTTTATTATTTAATTATTAAATAATATTATAAATTAAGTTTTGAATTTTGATATCAAAACTGTTTGGAAATTTAGATAATTACAATTGATGAAGACTGTTTAGAAAATAATTTCAACTATTTATAAGTTATTAACCTTTGAATTGAAATTTATTTGGAAAGTTGATTTGCGTTATATATTCAAATATTTATTTTATATAATGCAGTTGATCTTATTATTTATAAAGATTATCCATTAAATTTTGAAATGATTGAACAAATTGTGAGGAATGTACTAAATCATAATTGGAAATTTAGTTTGAACTGTTAAATGGAATAAACGATATTCGTATAACCTAAGACAGGTTTGGAATAAGATTTGAATCATGTATTTAACTTGACTTTAACAGTTATATGTAATGAGATTTGGGAAATATATGTATTAAGTATTCAATTTAAATTAGATATGAAGATTTGAATAGGGTTTTGAGATAGCGATGTTTTGGAATTGGAAATAAAATATAAATCCATTTGGGAAAGATTCAAATTCGTTATATATTTTCTATTCAATTTAAATTCAATTCATTTCAAAATATTCGATTTCGAAATCACTTTTCAATATTCATTTTAAAATGAATAAAATCGATATAAATATCGTTCACGTCAAAATGGCGTCAATCTAATCAACACGGCTTCATATATTTCTATTTTCAAATATTCTATTTCAAATATTTCTTTTTCAAATATTTCTATTATTAAAATATTCCGTTCAACACATGACTAATCTCAACGGATGAGTACTGTCAACACATGAACCTTTATTTTATATTGATAAAGATGTAAATTTTATTATTAAAATATTTCGTTCAACACATGACTAATCTCAACGGATGAGTACTGTCAACACATGAACCTTTATTTTATATTATTCTTTATTTTCTAAATTGGAAGGAGGCCCAATCAATCACCATATAATGTTAATCATATGGATTTTCATACATCACACGTATATAATAGCATTGAAAAATAATCAACCATCAACCAAAGTGCACTACACTGTATAAGCATCAAATATAGATATCTAACGCTTATAACAGCCTGTCAATCAATCGATCGACATATTTAATCAATCAGGATGAGTGAACTTCAAATTTCATCCCAACACCCGTGTGGGGTTTCAAACAATCAAACACAGATTTTAGTTGTGCAGTTGGGCGATGTGTAAAATTTATCGACCCAATCAATATCAGTCAAATCAGTGTATATAAACAAATCGGCCGATTTGTTTATAAATATTTATTTATTCACTTTCATGTAAAAAAAATATTTTTAACGATATAACATTTTATTCAACCTATGAAAATATTCTATTCAGTTCATTTATTAAATAAAATGATATTTTTATTTCTCTAACATATTTTAGAAAATTTCGGTGGCATAACGGCACGATACTAAAAACGGGACAAGGCCTAGCCTTATCCCCGGTCTAGTGAAGGCCCACGCCATTCACACATCAATCAAATCCATTCCATTTCACCAAATAATCTAACCAACTATACAACCAAACAAACAAGTCCATGGTCTGTGGACGATTGTGTCGGGTGCTACTAAACACCATCTGCATCCTAGTATATATATATAATTAGAAAAAAAAATTGAAAGGTGAGAAATTCTCACCCTTTCGCTAAACTGAATGACGCAATTCTTCATGGGTAGGAAATCTTCACCGTGCTTTTCTTTTGTCTATTTCGTTGCCCGTATCCACTACCTATATAAAAATCACATTTTTACTCTGCTATTCAATATATAAAAATTGAATTTTTACTTCGCTATTCAATATATAAAAATCGAATTTTTACTTCGCTATTCAATATATAAAAATCGAATTTTTACTTTGCTATTCAATATATAAAAATCGAATTTTTACTACCTTCCTTATATAAAAAATATATTTTTACTTCCTCTCTTCATGTGTAAAGTTCTTGTCTTTCATACAATAAAAATCGAACCTTTCTAATTCTTCCTACTTGATAAAAATCATACCTTTTCTATTTTTAAAAAAACCTAATCTTTTCTTTAATAAAAATCCAATCTTTCTTTATTTATTAATCATAACTTTTGCTAATCTAATTTCTAAAAATCATGTTTTTATTTCCTAATCCACCCTATAAAAATCAGAAATTTAATTCTATGCTCCTCCTATTCATCAAAAAAATATGATTACAATTTATTTGCTAATTACATAATAAGAAACGAATAAATATATATATAAAAAAACTCACTGTTCAATGGATTTTTTGAAGGGAGGGCTCGCTGATCGGAATAGGGTGGCCAGGGGCGGGCGTCGGCCAGAGGACGCGGTGGCTCGGCAGGAGGTGGCGGTGTCAGTATCTGGGCTTGGGCGCGTCGCTCGAGGTAGGGGGATGGTCAAATGCTCGCGCGCGTCACTCGAGAGAGGGGAGGAAAGCAGGAGAGAGAGGGAACGGATGGGGAGGGGGTTGGACGTCGTGGTGGCGCCGGGTCTTCGACGAGCGGCGGCGATCTGCGTGGGGCACGATTTTAGATTTAGGTTTTTTTTATCTTTGATTTTGAACGGGCTGAAGTATAGAGGGGTTGGGGGAGGTTTGACTGAGTATAAGAGAAAGGGCTTGGGCCTTAATATATTTATTTAAATATTATTATCTTCTCCACCCAAGTTGACTCTTCATCCGAACCCCGATTCGAACCCAACAACTGTCGTCCCTAGTGTTTTACCCCCATTCTGAACACAATGGGATATGTATTGTAGGCCAATTCGATTGTTACAATCAGTTTTCGTCAAAATCAACATATAACTCTATATATTGAATTTGAACGCACATTTCAATTTACCGGGGTCACATACTAACTAGAAAAATTCCAGAAAAATATTTTCTAGCTTCGTATTGACGATACGGTCCTAATAAAAGTAGTTTCGTCGAATTCTGAGACCGTTGGAAAAATGGCCTTTTTCCAGTCGATTAAAATCAACTGAAACTGGTCAAACGCGTTTTCCTTTTCCACGCTCACATATTGATTCGAAAAATAATGAAATTTGAAATCTAGCAATAATTTGACATCACGGACCCAACAAAAATGGTTTCGTCGAAATCCGAGATCGTTTGCAAAATGTCCATTTTTAAGGGCCTGAATTCCATAGCGACTATTTAGAATTTTCAACTGGACATATCTTTTGATCCCCGCTATGAAATTTTGATTTTTCGGATTCATTGGAAAGATATTCACAATTAGATCCTAACGTTTTTGGTTTCACTAAAATTCGGATTGTTTTGCACCCGGTACATTCAATTGAAGTTTGAAATCGAATTATCGAACTACCGCGCCGTTTTCAATTCCTTTTATAATTATATATAATTATTTATATTCTAATGACGACGTATATAATATATACGTTCTAATTCCATTCAAAATAAATTTCTCGTCGATTTTATTTAAAATAATCTATTTTAAATGTTCAAAATTCGCTAAAATTGCCAAAATAAAAATTTTAAACTGGCCCAGATTTTCGGGTTGTTACATGCGCCATTTTCAATTCCTTTTATATTTAAAATAAAATATTTATATTCTAACGACGACGTATATAATATATACGTTCGATCTATTCAAAATAAATTTCTCGTCGATATTATTTAAAATAATTCATTTTAAATGTTCAAAATTCGCTAAAATTGCCAAAATAAATTTTTTAAACTGGCCAAGATTTTCGGGTTGTTACATTAACCATCATAACTAATTTAAAATGATTATGAATTAGCATCTCACCTTCATGCTTTCCAGTTTAACCGTAAAAATTGTATGAACTGCTATTCCGATCCCAGATGATCACGTATAAATCTTCATGAACGATGTTACCGTCACGTCTACACTCCCTTTCCGCAAACTTGCACGCACTTCTTCACGAGGACCGCAAACTTGCTTCACCGCAAGACTTTGATTTGGTATTTATAAAATTTTTTAAGTGCGAACTTGTCTGTATAATAGAAAAGGGGACAACGACTACTAGGTGGTTGCGGTGGCGCTTGAATGTGAATGGTCGGAAATGAAACAATGTGGAGACAGGATGTGTTTTAAAGGGGAGAGGGAAATCACGTGAACTGGTGTAAGGATGGGGAGTGGATTGAAAAAAGGGTGACGTGAATTTTATGTTCAAATGGAAAGGTGGGGAGGAGAGATGGAGGCGACAAGATACTGATGTGAGGAGTTGTTGGACTGGGGAGGTGGACTGTTGGCTTGAGAAGTGGAAAAACGCGGTGGAGTTTTATAAAGGGTGGAGCAAACTGATGTACATGGAGAGGGAGGAAAGAATATGGCAGAAAGAAGATGCGGAAGTGAATGGAAAAACAATGGGTGCGTGCGTTTTATATATGTGAGCTTAGGGGTAATTTAGACCATTTAAAAAGGACACATGTCTTTCTTGAAATCTCTATTTACATGCATAATAACAAGTGAGGACACTTGTTCTTGTTATACAAATTATTTCATGCAATAAGACACGTTATGAACATTTATCCATGACCAAACTCAACTATTAATCCATGCATATGCATCCTTTATATTATTCAATGTTTAACATACAATTATATTAAATATTGACTACTTTAAAAATCTCATTTTAAAATTGTTGACTGCGAACAACACCGAACTAATAATAAAATCGTGTATAACAAGGTATAACGATCCCAAAACAAAAATAAAACAGACCGGATAATCGATTCTGTAAATCGGCTTAAAGGACCATAATTACCCCAAAATACATTGGAAAAATATATGCTTATTTTTTTAAAATAAAAATTACAGTAAAATTCTAAAAAATATTTTAAAACGGTGCGTATAGTAACTGAACGAATATTTTGTACCGATATTTAATTATAAATTTATTTTTAACCAAACAACTTTTAAAATCTAAAATCTTTATAAAATCCATATATATAAAATTGTTTACATCTTTAACATACTTAAAAATAAGTTTTCCATTATAAAATCATACTTATTAAATAGAAAAAAATATTCATTTAACTAATATACAAAAGATTATAAAACAATATTTATATTAAACCTTATTTAAATTCAAATTATACTCAGAAAAACACCAAAATCGAAATTTAAACTCGATTAAAAATTCAGGGATATCACATTCACCCCCCTTAAGACTTTTCGTCCCCAAAAAGGATAAATGGTTGATTTTAACTCTATACGAATTTAAAATCAAACTCCTTTATATGGTTTTGGAAAAGATTTCATAAAATTTAGAATAAACACATTTAATTTATCTCATAAAAATAGAATGCACACATATCGTATCCAACTCAAAATGTCATATCATAAAGATAATTCAAGTCAGCATACAAAAATGTACCTATCCCTACCTGAGTACGTACTACGTACTTGAGGTAGTCCAAAATGTACAGTCATCAAAAAGTATACCTACCAGGTACTAGTCTCTCAAAAACCGTCCTAGCCCAAAATGTCCTAGTGCATCTAAGCACTTAAGATAACATATATAAACTATATACAAGATCTAAACTCATCCCATACTACTCATCTAATGCATTTGAACCATCGTCGAATGGACCAGACAAACTAATCTCCTCTGGCTCCTCATCAATAAACTCCTCCTCATCATCAGCCAAAAACCCATCATCATCAATAATCTCCCCATCACCGTCATGTCCTATGATGAATCCATCCTCATCAACCTCATCTAAGGGTTGCTCTATCTCCTCCATCTCTTCATCAAACTCATCATCTCCCACTACTGGAAGTGGGTCATCCTTGAATATAGGCTGCTCAATCTCATCATCATCTGCTACTCCATCGTCTGCTACAAGATCATCATCATCATGCAGAGGCTGATCCACCTCCCCTATAACATCGTCAAGACTGTCATCTCCCTCCTCTGGAAGTGAGTCATACTCAGCTATAACTGCTGGCTGCCCTAGCTCATGTAACAAGATATCAAACTGCTCTACTAACGCCGGGTCTATCATCCAACCAATGACTTCTGGTGGGGCCTGTACTAGTGTGGGGTCTCCCAATATCTGTTGATCCCTCTCATCAAGGATCTGCTGCCATATAGCCTCCAATGTATGCTCATCCAAATCATGGGGAATCTCAATCCCGAAATGAGCTGCTGCCTCAATCCCCGTCATCTGATCAAGAATCGCTGGACCTGGGGGATACTCATACATCATCTCCTGATCATCCTGCTGTGGAGCTGGGTCTGCCCCTAACATATCAGGATAATGGTCTGAACCGACATCCATGTCACTATCAGTGTGTATAGTCTGATCCTCTGTAGGCATAGAATCTGAGGATATCTCGATGATCTCATGCTCGCTAGAGTCACTAGAGATTTCAATAATGGAGTCCTCTGAGCTAGACCCAGAGCTACTGCTATGCTGAAACTGAGAGAGGTACTGTCTAGTGCTAAGAGGTTTACCACCCTAAAAGTAAAAAAAAATTAAGCTTAGAATTCATCTAAATTTATTATTAAGTTTAAAACATAAAATGCATCATTTGTTTCAAAATAATTTAAATTAAGGGTTTATACCCAAATTTCTCTTTTTCCAAAGTATCAAAAATTTGTTAAGGGATTTACTAACCAAACGAAAAATCAAATGAAATGGTTAAGGGCGTTAATCGGGTCATCCTTATTCCTACTAAACCAAATCGAACATCATTCTTAAACAAAAATGGGTAGTGAACTTTTCTTAAGGTTTAGTGCAAATCCAACATTTCCTTAACTACCTTTTTCAAAGGATTTTATACTTAAGTTATTCATCCAAATTCATTCTTACCAAACAAATATAATACTTCAAATTTCAATATAACTTATCAATTTTTTTACAAGAAAAATACGCTCTCTCAAACGCAATATTACGGAATCTCATTCTAGGGTATTCCTAACCCTATCTCTAATGAGAAATTGTAACTCTGATGAATCCTATCTTTTTGTTCAAATATGTCATACGAATTCTAATGCCCGCCTTCTACTGTCTGCATAATACTTCTGTCGATCCTGGGCCGTTTTCAACCTCTTTCTAATCAGATCCACCTTCTCTGTGGCGTCCCTAATCATATCAGGTCCTAGAACAATTTTATCTCCAGACTCAATCCAACAAACTGGTGACTTACATGGCCGTCCATACAATGCTTTGAAAGGTGCCATCTTAATACTTGCCTGATAACTATTGTTATAGGAGAACTCGACTAATGGTAGATAATTTTCCCATGAACCTCCGAAATCGAGAACGCATGCTCGCAATAAGTCTTCCAAAAATCTGTTAACTCTTTCTGTTTGTCCGTCTGCATGTGGATGATAAGCAGTACTAAAGTTTAACTTGGTTCCCAAAGCAGCTTGAAAAGTTTCCCAAAAATGACTGGTGAAAAGTGGGTCGCGATCAATCACGATGTTGCTTGGTATCCCATGCAATCGAACGATTTCCTTGATATATAATTCTGCCAAACTTGCAGCAGTTCTAGATGACCTTACTGGGATAAAATGGGCACTTTGAGTTAAACGATCTACAATAACCCAAATTCCCTCATTTCCAATGCGAGTGCGAGGTAAACCATCGATGAAATCCATTGAAACTTGATCCCACTTCCAATTTGGTATTTCCAAAGGCTGAAGTAATCCTGGAGTCTTCTGCTGGTCACTCTTTATTTGCTGACACGTAGCACAACGACTAACATAGATAGATATGTCCCTTTTAATGGACTTCCACCAAAATGTACGTTTAACATCACGATACATCTTATTAACTCCTGGATGGATGCCAAATTTGGACTTATGGCACTCATCCAACACCTCCTGCTTAAGTTCTTTAATATTGGGCACACATATTCTTCCTTTTAAATTTATGATGCCTTTATCATTGATTTCAAAACTCAAAATTTCACTTTCCTGAATTCTTTTAGAAATTTCTTGTATAAATTTGTCCTTCTTTTGCTCGTCGGCAATCTTCTCTAGAAGAGTCGGAGTGATAACAAGGTAGGCAAGAACGACATATTCTCGACTCAGAGCATCTGCAACAACATTGGCCTTCCCTGGTGTATACTGAATATCTAGATCATAAGATGCTAGAAATTCCAACCATCGTTGCTGCCTTAAGCTCAAGTTTTTCTGAGTAAACAGATATTTCAAGGGCTTGTGATCAGGGAATAATTCAAATTTTTCTCCAAGCAGATAATGTCTTCAAATTTTTAAAGCGAATATCACTGCGAGTAGCTCTAGGTCATGAGTTGGGTAATTCTTTTCATGCGGTTTCAACTGTCTACTTGCATAAGCAATTACTCTTCTTTCTTGCATTAAAACGACACCAACTCCTTCCTTACAAGCATCTGTCTAAACATATAATCCTTTATTGCCAATGATGATAGCCAGAACCGGGGCAGTGGTCAATCTCTTCTTTAACTCATTAAAAGCTTCTTCACAGTTAGCAGACCAAACAAATTTGGCATTCTTCGTGGTCAACTTTGTCAAGGGAGAGGCTATCTTTGAGAAAGATTGGATGAATCTACGGTAATATCCTGCTAATCCTAAGAAACTTCTAACTTCCTTTGGAGTCGTTGGTTGCTTCCAATCCAAAATAGCAGAGATCTTTCCGCGATCTACTGAGATTCCTTCTTCAGATACGATATGCCCAAGAAATTTTACTTCTTTTTTCCAAAAATGACATTTGGAAATTTTAGCTTTAAGCACATTTTTCCTTAATATCTCCAGGGCAATCCTTAAATGTTCAGCGTGTTCTTCCTCGGTTTTTGAATTGATCAGGATGTCATCAATGATGACTATAACAAATTTATTCAACACCTCACGGAACACTCGAGTCATCAAGTCCGCAAAATAGGCTAGGGCGTTTGTCAATCCGAATGGCATTACTAACCATTCATAAAAAGTGTCGGGTCCACGAAAAGCAGTCAAATGAATACAATCCTCAGCAATTCTGAGTTGGTGAAAACCAGAGGCTAAATCCATCTATGAAAAAAACCGGGCACCACTTAACTGGTCAAATAAGTCATCTATTCGTGGCAATGGGTACTTGTTCTTGAGGGTTTGTTTATTAAGGTCTCTATAGTCCACGCATAATCACAAGGAACCATCAGACTTTGCCACAAATGTTACAGCTGACCCCCAATTAGAACGGCTGGGTCGAATAAATCCTTTTCTTAAGAGATCTTGGATTTGCTTGTTCAGTTCTTCTCTCTCTTTCGGAGCCATTCTTCGACTTGGATGAACGACAGGTCGGGCATTGTGTACTAGGTCAATTCTAAACTCAATTTCTCGGTGTGGAGGAAGGCTATTAACTTCTTCAAATACATCGGGAAAATTTCTAACGACAGGTATAGTTTTTATGTCGGTATCAGGGTAACCTAAAGTATACATCAAGCTATCTCTTTTTGGGCTAGGGTCAACACAAGATATTTCAATAAAATTTCCAAGACTTGTCTTTACCAGAGCTTTCCGATCTACGCAATCTAGTTTAGCCTCATATTTATTTAACCAATCCATTCCAAGTATAATTTCAAATTCATCAAAGTCAATAATGAATAAGTTTAAAGGGAATTCATAGTGTGAATAGGTGATAGGAACATTTTTGCAATACAAACACAAGCCAGTAGGACCTCCTACTTGATTATTTACACATAAGGGTTCATCAACAAATTTAGGTCTAAGTTTCAATTTTTCTACGAGTGGTTTTGAGATAAAACTATGTGAAGCACCAGTGTCAAACAGAACTCGAACTAATTTATCAGAAATAAAAATATTACCTTCCAAAACATCCTTCCCTTTATCATTCTTCGAAGTCAAAGGCTCATCCCTGATTGCATAAACCTTTTCCACATCAGCTTTCTTTATTACGAGAAAATCTTTAATCTTATGACCGGGTTTATGGCAGTGATAACATTCTGGGAGCCCTTGGTTTGGCTTCCTTGACTTCTTCGGCTTCTTACAGTCGCGGGAATAATGACCTTTCTCTTGGCAATTATAGCAGAGAACATCCTTTAGATGATCTTCCTTCGTTCCTTTCTTCTCAGCCTTCTGTTTAAGCTTCTTCCCCTGGAACTTTCTCTTCTTCCAATTGTTATTACCATTACCTTCCTTAACTTCAGTACCCTTCTTCTTATCAATAGTAGCATATCTATACCCCATGTCTACCAAGTCAACAAAGGATTGTTTGATATAAGCAGTCATCCTCTCATGGTACTTCAATGCCATCCCCTTAATAAATCTTTCATTTTTCTTTAACGGGGTGTCTATGAGCTCAGGTCCAAAGTGAGAAAGCTCGTTAAACTTATTCAAATACTCCTCGAAAGACATATCGCCTTGCTTGAGATTCATAAATTTCTTGTACATCCTGGAAATTCCTGCCGAAGGCATATAACGTTCTTCGAAAATTTCTTTGAAATTCTTCCATGAAAAGTCGCCTTCTGATTTCCCTTGGACGATAGTCTCCCACCATGCAGCAGCTCCTTCCTGTAATTGCCATTAGCTAACAGCCTCTTTTGATTATCTTCAAGGTTAAGTCCTCTGAAAATCTTCTCGCATGCGTTAATCCAGGCTTGAGCTTCCATGACATCATCAGATCCCTTAAACGGTTTCCCGCCCAATTTTGCGTAATTCTTATTCAGAAATGGAAGACTGGTTTGGGTTGGGGCTTGAATCGTAGTCTCATTAACTGCGGTAACATTACGACCGTTGGTGGTGGTACTACTTCCTCCTATATGTCTGCCTCTATAGCTCATTTTCTACTATCTGGATATAGTATGAAAATGCTGTTAGACATGCGAACGAATTACCTTAGGAGTTATGAAACAGTTAAACTCTTTGCATTTCACTGGATTCTACTCATTCTAGGGTATTATTACCCCATCTTTAATGAGTTATCTAATGAGATATACCCCAATGCTTTGTATAAACCAAAGCTCTGATACCAACTGTGACGACCCGGAATTTCGACCTTTGAAAATCGACATTTAATACCTATTTGTATGCAAATGTCGCAGATTCAAATGTCGAATTCCTAGTTGTCTGCGGATATAACACATTAGAACAATCACAATGAAACAAAACAACTTCTCATTTATATAACATGAGATTATATCAGAGTTTACAACGGATACAACATCAAGGTGCAACACTATTTACAAAAAAAAGATAACACAGAAGCAGCAGAAGCAGCAGAAATAACTAATCAAGGTGAATCCAAAACCAAACTTCATCTTCACCTGGTTAGCTCTAAATCATTGATGCCCACAAAAACCAAACGCTCCACAGAATAGCTAAAGATGCTCCATGGCAATAACAACTTCACCAAAGCAAAGACACACTAGAAAAAGCTCCAAGATGTGGGCTCCAAACACTGCTACTAAACCTGTCACTAGGCTACACGTGTGGAAAATTATGGGCACCCAGAGTTTTGTGGGAAAACAAATAAACTCCAGGTCAGTCATGGGACTGGTGTGAGAACTCAATACATATTTGTTATGTGCAATAAAATTTGCAATGCTTTTTAGAAAACGAAACTAACATAAGGTCTCGCGGCACACACAAAAGCTAAACGCACACATGGGCGAGGTTTCTCCTTATGATAGTCAAACATGTTTGATACGCGGAAACCATTTTCCATATTATTATTAGTGCATAGTGTGAAAACAATTTCGCAAATAAATTTATCAATCTTAGCCAACATAATGCCCCATCCCACTATGCTAACATATTCCTACTAGTAAGCAGTAGGCTATACAAATGAAATCATAAAAAATCGTAGTGGGTAATGAATTTCCAACAAATGACCAGGCAAAGGAACTTCCTTACTGAACCGATGGGTACGCCTCTAGAGGGACGCCCCGAGAACCAAATCGGGCTCTCTGCCATCACGAGGCTGGGTTACCCCTTAACTGGGTAACTTAGAGCACGCCTGAGTATATCACTTCCCGGTCGTTACCAACCTTTAACCCGGGGCATCGCAACATCAACATCCATATAAATAGAAGTTATCCACATAGGTTAATACCTGGGCTCCATACCATAGTACACCTTTTATCTAGAAGGAAATGACTACCCTTAACCTCGTTGCATCTTTCATGTTTTAGCCATTTAGCGGGTTGTGAGGCTTGTTGAGGTCATGATATCCACAAAGCTACGCTTAAACAAGCCATGCTTTGATCATCCATAGCTCACTACATAAATTAAGTATGCCACATTGTCCATTCACTACACATCACTGATTTCTATCAATATATAACCTCTAAGCTCATACGTCTTAGAGAAGGGTGTTAAGCAAGAGAATAAATTCACCGCCACCAAACAGATAATATTTTAACAGAGATCAGTGCTACGCAGTCAATTACAATGTCATACACACAATCCATCCGTTCTGGGTCTGAACGAAACCACAATCCAGAATTCCTTCACATACGTTCGGGCTTCTTGCCACTTAGCTGATATAAAAATCCATCTACAAACGGGAGCTAACCATTTGAGACATTCAACAAGTCGTCCTTACGATACAAAGGGTCCCGGTCTTCAATATCGTCTTTAATGTCTTCAATCTCTCCACAACGTCGTATTATTACTTGGAATGGTTTTCAGACATAAATCCGGTCCCGGTTTTTCCAAATAATAAACGTAACTTTAAAACCATGTGGGTATATAGATCCAAATCAAGTCTCAACTCATACTTCATGTTTGCAAACTCAATTTACAGTTCAAAATACTTTATTACTAGTTATAAATCATTTACTAAGGTTTGGAAAAGATATATAAAGCTAGATCACTAAAAACTCAATATTTAACAAACTGCGTTACAAAGGTGTTTCAAAGTGTTCCAAAATACTAATATTGGCTAGTTTAAGTAAAATGACTTTTGTGTTATCCAAAACTTCATGATTTTACCATAAATCATTTTTAAATAATTAATTATGATTTAAAATTTTTTTTCCATATTTTTAAATAATTTATAGCAGCCATTTTATAATTATAGTTAACTAACTCCATTGATAGCGACCTTTTTAAAATTATTTTAACCATAACTTGAAAATTATAAGTCGAAATTAAAATCTGTTTTCACTCATTTGAAAGCTCTCATAAATAGGAATAAACGTACTTTGTTTTTTGGAAATCCAATTTAAATTACAAAAGTTATAAGCGTTTAAAGTTTATAACAAAAATACGTTAAATTCTACTATAAATAGTTTCAAATTAAAATCTAAATTAAATTTTGAATTAACCTTCCCGTCCATCGGATCAGCTAGGGATAGACAAGGAGAGCAAGAAACTATATTTTCCAAACTCAAGCCTAGACACTATCCTCTCTGTCATCCTAGAACATTCCGGTATTTATTTTGACAAACTCTATTTATAATATAAATTTCTTCAAAACAATTTAGAAAATCATTTTCAACTTTCAAACTGAATAAAATATTCATTTTATTCGAGACTTATTTGATATCCATATAAATCCACATATGTGTGTATAACAAGTATAATGCACATATTATCACTAATAACAACCATGAAGCATCCATTCATCCATCACACGAGCATATATGGGTATATATATATATAACAGTATATGTACAAGCGTTTTCCACTAAACGCTTATATTGCAATAATTAAAATTAATCATATCAACAATAACAATTCACATAGTATAGAAAGTGAACAAATACAAGTGTCGAGTTCTCACCTTGGGGTTCCACTATGCTATCCTCTATTACTAGGCTGCTAGACCCACTACAGTTATCCCGGACTGATTATTTGATGATACTGACAGTTCAGCAATTTATATATTTTATAAACGGAGGAAGAGGAGGACTTTTACCATGGAAGCCATGGATTTTAAGGTGGAGAAGAAGAAGAAATGGAAGAGAAGATGAGAATGAATGCTTAAGGGAAGGAAAGGGGTCTATTTATACTTGAAATGAGTTAATGAGGTGATGACACCTCGTAGCACACATGTATATCATGCATGGAATGCTTCATGTAAGATTACAAGTGTGATGATACTTGTATTAAAAAGAAGGTAGGTGCATGGAATGTTGCATGCAAAATTACAAGTGTCATGACACTTGTAATAGGGAGAAGGTAGGTGTTTTTAGTAGCATTTAGCTTAAAACATTATGGAAACTAAGAGCAACGCTTAATTCTAGTGTTACTAATTCATGTTAACGTTGACAAATTCGATTGAACAACAAATAGTATTAACAAATCACAAGCTTAATAATGATTGCCATATGTAAAATTTATCATTTAACTTGTCAAAATTTCTAGACCGTCACAGGTTAAGTCTGGCTTGTGGTAGAAGTCTGCCCGGAACCGCCCGGCATATCCAGCGGCCACAAGAAATCGACTTAATGTGAGAGGTCTGTGCATTAATAATTAATTAATGCTGATCAAAGACGAATCTGAATGACAAATAGAAGTTTGGTTGAGTGAATAATTCTCTGAGTACCAATCTGATGTTGATTTCGGCCTTCAGGGTTGAAACCTAGGGAGTTATTCTCTTAACCAATGTATCAGCGAACTTAGATGTACTTAAACGTAAATGAATTAAAACATGATAAGTGGATAGGGTTAAGACCAGCTTAACTAACAAGTGGATAGGGTTAAGACAAACTTAACCAATAATGTGTATTGATCTGATATGGTTAAGACAAACTTAACCAATAATATATATTGATTTGATAAGTGGATAGCGTTAGGACCAACTTAACCAATAATATTAGTGGACAGGGTTAATACCAACTTAACCAATAATATAAGTGGATAGGGTTAAGACTAGCTTAACCAAATATATATATATATATATTGATATGATAAGAAGATAAGGTTAAGACAAGCTTAACCAATAACACATGCTGATTTGATAAGTGGGTAACATGGGTGACATGTGGGAAATAATTATAAACACTTAACCAAGTTGAAACATGTAAGAAGACATGAATAAGAGGGGGTTAAGTGGGAAATCCTAGTGGGGACCAAGCATAGGTGGAAAGCTTGTGTCAAGCGTGGGGACCCTTTTCAACCAGTAACCCATTTAGTATCTAAGTGAGCTCGATCTAGATCGAGGACGGGACACGCTTACTGGATTTGATTGTAAGAGGTCAAAACGGGTTAGCGGTGGCAATGCAAGTCCAAAGGGGTCATATGCGTGTGTGGGCCCGGGCTGGTAGGTAAGACGTTGTTGCATCGTGTAGGTATAAGTTATGCATCTTTAGTGGTATCGAGTTGCCACTTTGGGAAGTGATACACCCCACTGTGGGACCGGCACGGATATCCATGAGTTAGGGAGCCGATCGAATGAGGAAGGTAGTGGGTACGACTAGTGGAGATAGGGGCAGGCGGCACCTATGACAGCAGCTAGGAGTACAAGAAACTACCTTATTATGAATAAATGTTGTAACTAGACTGGGGAGGGTAGTGGGTACAACTAGTGGAGGTAGGATCAGGCGGCACCTACGATAGCAGCTAGGAGTGCACGAAACTATTATTATTATAATTATGATTAGTAAGAGGGATCAACTTCCTGTATGGGACTAGTAACGGTGCGGTGTAATTAGCATTGGTGCAGTATAATAATTATCCTATAGCAATTAGGAACGAGATTAACGCCAGAATATTCCTCTTGTTTGTTTTGACTTGCCTACTTGTTTCACGGTCATTCCATGTTTTACCAGTTTATGCCTTATCCTAATTACTTTAATAATTATATTGTTAAAGTTATTGTACTCGTCGGACTTTGTGTCTGACCCCCTTGTTTTCGCCTCTTTTTTTCCTTCCCTCCCCCCTAGCTTCTCAGGGTAGGACTAGTACTAGTGGAGCTTGATTTGGATCTCTCTCTCTCTCTTTTGGAAGTGCTTGGATTGCTGAAAGTAAACTTCAGCTCATCTCTTTTCTGACTACTTATGTTGGGGTTGTGCTTTTTTACTTTATGGACTCTGAAAACAATTTGTTAAGATGGACATTAAGTATACTTGGTTTATGAAGTTGTAAACAAACTATTTCTCCGCTGCAATAAAAGTTGTTTTAAAATTTTCAAGTACTAATATATGTATCTGTCTTGTTATATTTTGTTCTATACACTAATAATACTCCATGAAAGTTAATGCATTCCCTTTGAGAGTGACATTAATGAACGTGGGGTGTTACAACCCCAGTAATCACGAGATCATAGAAGTTTCCTTAGACTCTACCTTTAGTATGAATTAGATAGAGTACCCTGAGAATGACATGAGCCTTGGTTCTGAACATTACATTTCTGATATATTAAGAGAGAAATTGGAATTTAGATTTTGTAAAGGAGTTTAAATTTACTCGACTTCCTTTTCGAGGACGAAAAGTTTCTAAGGAGGGGTGAATGTAACATCCCAGAATTTTTAACTAAGTTTGATTTGGATTTTATTATGTAATTTTGAATTTTCCGAATATAGATTGATTTTTATAAGGTTTGAATATGAATTTTTAACTTTGAATAAGTATTTTATTTTATTTTGTATGATTTTTGTATAAGAAGAACCTATTTTAAAGTTATATTTAATTTATAAGGCTTATGTTTAAGTAATGATATTTTCTGATTTTGATAATATTGATTGTAAAATATGAATTGGTATAAGGATTTATAAGTATTTATTTTTTTAAATCATTTGTTTGTATAAATTTTATAAATTATATGTGTATATATTTGATAAATAATATAAACATTTCTAAATTTTTATGAGCTATTTTTTTAAAAGACTTTTTAATGACATTATTTTTGACTAGAATATTATCTATTTTTGATAACCTATACTTTTGGTATTTATATAGTTAAGATCAATAAATGTTACATTAACAAGTAAGGCTCAAGTAGACACATTTATAAGTGTTACAAATATGTGGCTAAGTTAAACAATTATCTAAAGGCTTAGGATAAGTATATAAGCAGGTGTCCTCTTTGTTGTCATCACGCATGAAATGGATTTCCTGGAATGAGCCAATTATCCATCTAGGTGTAGTACATGCAGGACTCAAGCTTCATGGAAGTGCCAAGTATCCCATAAGTCAAATAACAAAAATACCCTTCTTAAAGTCTATATAAACACCTATTCCCCTCCATGAAAGTCATACTCCAGATCTGTATCTCACGATGTACTTCTTCTTCATATTTTTCAACTTCCTGTAAATAGAAAACCACATTTCTATTTAATCAAAAATCCATTTCTTCTAATTCATTCAGTTTTAGCTGAAATTATGCGCGCAGATGTTGTTCAGATCATCGTTCCGGACTTTTAGAAATTAACGGAACAGAGTTTTGTTTAGTGTTGAGAGAGAGATCCCTCTTTTATTGTAAACATGAAGAGTGGGTTCGGGAACTTCGAAAAATTGTATCTCACAATCCGCTCCGAATTAATCGACGCCGTCAGCACCGTTGTGATTAGCAGGAGACGTAGTATTTTTTGTGTTAGTTTGGTGCGATTTGGTGTCGATGATGGAAAATGTTGAAAACTAGGTTTAAGGGTTGCCGGAGAATCGAGCGTCGATTTGCGAGGAGTGTGGCGTTGTGATGAGATTGGAGAAAGCTTCAATTGGACAAATTTGGCGGGATTCAGTGTTGGAGTAGGGGGTGCGATAGTATGAGAGTCGCGATTTTCTTTGTGGGTTCTAGGTCTCGGAAAAACGGTGCAGATTTCGACTTGAGGGACCGAAGCTTTGGCGATGTGGTGCAATCGAATGAGAGTGCGAAGAGAGATGGATTGGTGTAGTCGATTCGAAGAATAGTGGAGTGGTTGGGCGTGTACGGGTTTGCACGCATGAATGGGTTTGTACAGGAAAGCAAAAAGGAGGAGGTGCGTAAAGAAGAAGAAGAGAGGAGCGGGTCGGGTCTTGAACGCGGGGTGCAATTGGGCTTGGACCTTCTTTAAATTGGGTAATGATTATTTATTTTGTTTTAAGTTTAATTTAGTTTAAAACCTTTAAAAACTAATATCTCGTTCAATTCTAATCCAATTAACACACTGTTAGGTCCGTTTGAACCGTATCAGAAAATAGAACATAGCAAAATATTATATTGATACTTTTAATTAAGTAAAATTTATAAAAATAAATAAATAAAAGTCATTGTATATAAATATAACGAAGATCGTTATTAATTGAATTTTATATATAATAATTAGCAGAAAAATCCCCTGCTGCTAATGGAAGTGAACTGAAAACAGTACGAGTAGTGGTGGCAGTTTTGTTGGTCTGTTCGCTCTGGTAATGAAGATGTTGGAGCTAGTATGGTGAGAACTTCTAATTTAAATTATTTATTTAAATTAGTTAATTATGATTAGCTGATATTAATTTTAATTAGTTGATGATGATTGTGTGATGGATGTTGATGTTTGAATGGTTGTTCATTAATTAGATAATACACTGAACACTAGTAAGCGTTATTGTCTGTAACCCTTGTGCATAGTTAATTGTTTGCTTGTGATGAATGAACTCGTATCCATCTAATCATATGGTTCATTTGGATAAATATGACTGCATTGCATGATATTACAACACACACCGTGGTTGTGGAAAATAAGGGTGATCGATTTAAAATCTCCTTCCTATATATGATTTTATTATTTAATTATTAAATAATATTACAAATTAAGTTTTGAATTTTGATATCAAAACTGTTTGGAAATTTAGATAATTACAATTGATGAAGACGGTTTAGAAAATAATTTTAACTGTTTATAAGTTATTTACCTTTGAATTGAAATTTAATTCGAAAGTTGATTTGAGTTATATGTTCAAATATTTATTTTATATAATGCAGTTGATCTTATTGTTTATAAAGATTATCCGTTAAAGTTTGAAATGATTGAATAAATTGGGAGGAATGTATTAAATCATAATTGGAAATTTAGTTTGAACTATTAAATGGAATAAACGATATTCGTATAACTTGAGACAGGTTTGGAACAAGATTTGAATCATGTATTTAACATGACTTTAACGATTACATGTAATGAGTTTTGGGAAATATATGTATTGAGTATTCAATTTAAATTAGATATGAAGATTTGAATAGGGTTTTGAGATAGCGATGTTTTGGAATTAGAAATAAAATATAAATCCATTTAGGAAAGATTTAAACGATCTATATTTAGATCGTTATGTGGAATGAATAAAATACATTACGATGCGACAGTTTATGAATATCGATTTAAATTTTCAAATGGCTATTTTAACAGCAGTACTTTTGGTGAAACTTCCAAATGTTGTTACTGGTTTTGAAATTTATAGGCATGAACCATTATTTGACTATAAGAATGATTTATAAAAAGTTTTGGAGGTTATTAAAAAATTGGAAATACTTTATATGGAACTGAAATGGGTTTTCCAATTTTAGGAATTTGGATATGGTTGGAGATAAATCTTCGGATGTTTGATATTAATTTGGTAAATGAAAACTCTTATTATCTGAGGAATTTAAAAGGTAATTCACCGTTATTCTACTTATAATATGAGTTGGATGGAAATTAATATTGAAGATAAGTTGATGGTATTCCTATCTAGATCTAATGTCGAAGAGTTGGATATATCTTTAAATTAAGATACGAGTTTCTCAACCTGATAAAAAAAAGTTAGATAGAAATAATCTTCGAGATTTGGTATAAATTCCATGATGTAAATGTATACTAATTGAGGAATTTGGAAGATATTATTATGTCGTTATTCCACTTACAGTATTCATTGGTTATGTGAATTTATATCAAATTTAAGTGGATACAATTTCTGTGTAACTTATGATTCAAAAAAAAATCGATTTGATTTGGGTTTTTTTGTGAATTGTATCTTCAATAATACTGTTCTTGAAACCCAATGAGATTGAGTTATGGAAATTCATATTGTAATTGGGGATTTAATCAAATCTTTGATTTGATAAAATTAAAGTAAGAAATTGAAGCGAAGGTATAATATGTGATTTCAAAGAAGAGTTAATATGATAACAAGATGTATGGAATTAAGTAATTCAAATATTAAGTCATAAATGAATTGATAACTATTTGGAAGGAGATTTGAATTGAAAGGCCTGTGTGAACCATAGCTACAGTTTAAAGTACGCTTATTACTTGGAAAGACCGGGATCGGGTATATGTTCGAAAACCATTCCAAGTAATAATACAACGTTATGAAGAAATTCAAAACTTGGTAACAACGAATAAAGACCGGGAATATTTGAATTGTTTAGATTGATTGTTGATTGATGTCTCAGTTGGGTAGGCCACCCGATACGAGGTTATGAATGACATGAGACCTAACATATTTGAATATTGTTGGGTTGTTGTTTCGTTCAGACCCAGAATGGACTTGTATGGATGGTGTGTCTGACGTTGAAATTATCTGCATAGCACTGATTTCCATTAATATATATCGGATTTGTGGCAAATATATTATCCTCGTCTCTAAGTCACATGAACTTAGAAGGTATGCATTGATTGAAATCAACGATATGTCGTGAATTGTCAATGTGGCATACTCGAGTTATGAAACGACCTAGTTATGATCAAAACATGGCTTATCGAAGCGTAGCTTTGTGTGAGACGTGACATCGACAAACCTCACACCCCGGATGATGATAAACTAGAGGTTAGGTTGTGTATAAATATATGAATTGATGATGACCGCTGCAGCAGTGGGAAACCACTTATGACTTATGGAACAGGGTATGTTCGGGGGGCCGTGTCTGGTCGAAAACCATTGATCTACCTCGCGATTTGTATTGGTGTCCGCATATGGATGAAAAACCCATGATTACATTTCGTTTGTGTTCCGATTGATCTTTCATGCCAGGAATCATCAAGTTGGAAACCCAAATCTCCAATAAGAGCCATATGATTTTTATTGTATATATATATATATATATATATATATATATATATATATATATATATATATGACGACATAATATTATGGGGTATTATGCCGTCTAGGATTGATACATTTATTTGCGAAATTGTTTTCCACACTATATAATAGTATTAAAAGAGGATTTTCACGTATGAAAGCATTTTTGGTTATCATAAGATAAAAATCGCCCATCTAGTGTGCGCTTGCATTGTGTGATATGGGACGAGCTTCTGATAGCTTCATTTTCCAAAGTCATAACGAATTTCGATGCACTGGAATTCACATGGAATAAACCTGTTCCGCGTTAGCGGCGTGGTCCGGTGAAATTCCTAACTTTAAAATGAACCTAATAATAACTGTTTTGAGTTCTCACATAAGTTCCATGACTGACCTGGAGTTTATTGTTCCTTCCTAAACTCTGGGTGCCCACTAATTTTCCACTCGGGAAGCTAGTGTTTAGTTTTACAGTTATAGATCGTTGGAGCAAGATTCGGAGCGCTTTCTGGATGGGAGTTCACGCAAGAGTTTGGAGCTTCTGCTATATCATATGGTTTCTTCCGCTGAGAGTATATTTTCTTTTCTTCCGCTATATATGTTGTAACTCTGATATTCTATGTAACTCTGATGTAACATTGTAAATTGCAATGAAAAGTTCGACTATTTTGTTCAATATATGTATGTACCAATAACAATTCGTCTTTATGAATGGTTTGAGTCGGTTTAATTACTGGCAAGAACTGGGCAAAAAGGTCGGTCGTTACATTCGAAAGGAGTTATCGAATATAGTTTATTCGAAAGGAGTTATCGAATATAGTTTATTCGAATGGGGTTATCGATTATAGTTTATTCTAAAGGAGTTATCGAATATAGTTATTCGAAAGGAGTTAATCGAATATGGTTTGTTCGAAGAAAGGAGTTATCGAATAGAGATTATTCGAAAGGGAATTATACGTTGAATTCGATTATATCGTTGTTTGCACACGTGTTTTTCTTTAATAGTTAACTCACCGACTATCGAAGTTTTTGACCATTTTTCCGTCGTAAATACGGAGAGACCGGGATCAGATTCATTATCTGAAAACCACTCTGTATGGGCATTAGCTTTGCGAATCAAATGTAATGAAGATAATTGAAGACGGTGTTATGCAAGGGCTGTCCTGTTTACAGAATAAAGCCTTCGGTTTGTCCAGTCCCAGGATGACCTGCATGGAAGAATGCTTGATAGAGTATATTTAATAGATCGCGTAAGTTGATCTCTTCAAACGTATCTACCTTTGGTGGCGGAGGAATTCGTTTCTCTTAGTTGTATACCCATTGCATTTTCGGGGAAATCAATTTGTGATTTAGCGGGTATGATGATGTGACATTCAAAGAGAATAAATGTGTGATCTGTCAGAGATAAGCGTGGCCTCTAGCCTCACAACCGGGAAATGACAAAAATCGGGCAGGCAGCATGGCTAAGTGGGTTGCTTCCAATTAGGGTGTGTTGTCACTTGATTTAGAGTTTCATTTACTTCTTTAATCTATTCAATGTTGTCCCATTCGGGAAACGATTGTTGATCCCAACCGTTGGTGATATACATTCGATGCACTCAAGCGAAATGAGTGGTCGGTCATGTGTGGCCGGGTTGCAAGATATTCTTGTTGAACCAAGTGTATTCTTCTCTAGAGGTACACTATCGGAAGTTGGTTCCATACCTTGTCATAGTTGGTAATCCATTACCCAATAAGTGCTCGTGGTTTGATTGTATACTAGGTATGTGGAACGTGAGATGAAGGTGTTTCTGCTAAATAATTATTATATTGTGGTTGATAGACACTATTATAATATTAATGAGTTTTGATATAAAGATTATCGTTTCATTCAAAATGATTTTAAAGTTAAATCAAATTGATTTGGATTCTCATAAGGGAAAAACCCGTTCCATTATACGGCGTGGTCTTATGAGATATCGTTTAATTGCTCAAACTGTTTTTAAATTGTTTTACTCGCAGCAGTCCCATGACTAACTTGGAATTTATTTTGTTTTGTTTTCCCTAAACTCTTGGGTGCCCAAATTTGTATGGGCAGTCAAGTAGTCAGGATTTTACAGATATACTTGGAGAGCTTGGAGCAGGAGGCTTCAACATTTATATAGCTATTGTTCTTTTCCGTTTTGTGGTAAGTGTTATACTCTGATAATGTTACTGTATACATATACTGATTTTATTTCAAAGTTATGTATCTATTATATATTGTTCGTTTCGCTGTGAGATTCTTGTTTACTCTGATGTTGTATGTTCTTCTATTCTAAGTTTCTATCTTATCTATTCTCACCCTCTAATTTCTTTCATGGACCATCCGGTATTTTCGATGCTTGATAGTCGACATTGGGTTATATTTCGTTTACTCGGGATCGCGAAAACCTGGGTCATAACAGTGGAATCAAAGCTGAAGGTTAAGTTATTACCTTGGCTCTGTGGCGTGACTCGGTAGAGATAGGGTTAGCAACACCCTAGATTGAGCTTGAGTGTGTATATATGAGCGCATATTTGTTGTTCAATATAAAATGATTTTATATTGTGGAGATTTATTGATTGAGTTGTTTATGGGTTCTGGTTGATCGGTTTGATCCACTGTATCGGTTGGGGTTTATAAACACTCAAATACGGCGAACCGACACAGTATGTTTTGAAAAGAGGGTAAATGAAATAATTTTACCCAAATTATATTTTGATATAAACAAAGTATATATATTTGAGGTATTATAGTATATTGGATGTGTTGGTTGTGATTATAATCGAATAAGATTATAATTGAAACGGTTATGTAAATAAACAATCAAAATTCGTATGAGTATTACGAAATGAATTAAATCTGAATTTAAATCAGAATTGGAATTAAAACCCTAAAAATTTGAAAAAGTGTTTGTAAATGATTCTGGGTTTAATATATGCGAATTTTAAAATCCTGGGAGATTTTAAATTTGTTACAAGCATTGAAAAGGATATTTTGAAATGAATTTCAAAATGGAAGTGTTTAGATATGGTTTTGAAAGTAATATAGTATTGAACTCACTTCGATAGCTGGAAATAGATTCCGATGATGATCATGACATCATCGATGTTCATTTATAAGTTGTAAGTGACGGATTACTACCAAGGTTTTTGTTTTTGAATTATTTTGAGAAAACAAGTTGTTTTGATATTCCGAAATGAATATTTGATTTTTGAAAAGCATGATTGTTTAAAAACTCCCAGAAACAGATTGTTTTAATTAAAACAAATTAGATGGAAATTTGTGAAACTAAATTGAAAATCAAGAGTGGTACTTGAGATTGATAACGGAATTTGGCTTGGATAAACGAATGGTTGTGTTGGAGGTAAAAGTGATTTGAGTTTGATTGGGATGACATTGGTATATGCAGAAATGGGCAACAGATGGAAATGATATAATGATATGCCCGACAAAAAGGTACCGATTTATATTTCTATTGGATATGAGATTTATGAGCTGCATTGGCAAGCCGCTTGGCTGTTTGATTTTCTTTTGGGTTGGAGAAGGCCTAGAGAGGCGAGTTGTAGTTGTACCGATTGAGCCTTACTAAGGAGGTGCTGGCGAATTTTTTTGAAAATTTCGGGTGCTAGAATATTTTCAGGATTTTTGAAAATTTTCGTTAATAGAAATGAATTGATATTTATTTGAAATTAATTAGTATAGTGAAATTGAAATTAAATAAGTAAACAAATATTTTTAACCAGTCAAAAGCTTTAGTTTTCTACGTTAGCAATTTCGAGGATGAAATTATTTTAAGGGGGGAAGAATGTAATGTCCGGTATTTTTACCGTATAATAATTAATCTATTTAATTATTTAAATAGTGATTTAGAGGATTTAATTGTTGTTTAATTAATTAACTTTGAGTATTTAATTAATATAATAATCAAAAAATATATTTAATTCTGAAATAATCAGAATTAGATGAAATGGCAATATTGTGTGAATTGGGCAATTCAAAATATATGATTCAGTTTAAAATTTAATTACGATCACGGATATATTATATAAACGACAGTTGACGTATGGTTTATATTAGAATTATAATCGAGCTCGAAATAGCGCTACAGTTCATAATTTGACGATTCAAACTTCAGTTGAATATACAAGGTCCGTTTTAAGCTGTATTTCTGTGAAATAAGAAATGTTCGGAGCTGGTGAAGTATATTTCTCTAATGGAAGAGAAAAATCGGGATTTCATTGTGCATATTTTGAGTTATGTCCAAATCAAATTTTAAATTAGTTGCTATGGAATTCCTTTATAATTTATATCGATTTATTTATATTATAAATGAATTTTTCTATATAAATTGAATATCGATTCAACTGGGATTTGAATATCGAGTTATAAATTCAATTAGAGCTGTATGATATTCTACTGTGAATATATACGATAGTATTTATTTATAAATATTTAATTTAATTGTTTTTAAATATATTTATATATTTAAATGGGTTATTTAGAGCTTTTAAAATAGCCAGTTTTGCAAACGAACTCCGTTTTCGACGAACTAATTTTGTTGGATCTGTAATATTGAATTATTGTTAGATGTCAAGTTTCGTGATTTTTGAAGTCAGTATGTGGCCGTACGGGATTTTAATGTGAAAAATAGACGATAATTTGACTTTAAAAATACCCTGTGTGAGCATACGAAGTCGGAATGCGACGAAACCAGTTTCATTGGGTTCGTAATGTCAAACTGTAACTGCTTGTCTAGCTTCATCAAAATTGGGTATTATATGTGGTCGTATGAATTTTTAAATGGTAAATACAAATAATGGCTGGTTAAAAAATGTATATTAAATCGATTAAAATAATATATATCCTACCCTATAAATATACATCCCCATCTTGACACTTCTGAACCTAAAACCATTGGCTGGTCAATAGAGATTTTGGCCGACACTTTCTAAATAAATTTCCTGAGTTCAAAATTTCTATATAAAAATCCAAAACGCAATGGATAAATCCAATCTTGAATTCATTCGATTCCTACGCCGAAGAGCTTCACAGCAATACAAGACATATGGAACTCGATCCCATTCTCAGTAGATCCAAAATAGACAGCGAATGGTAAGATAATTAATTCGTGAAAATCAAGCATCGAATCATGTTTTTGGGTATTGATTTTGGGTTATTGAGGGATTTAACATTTGGATGCAAAGAATTAGGTTATTCGGTGAAATTTAATGTCGAAATTTTCTCTGTAGATGGCGGTAAAGCAGTGTCGATGAGTTGTGTTATGGGGCTTCGAGTTAGATATATAGGATATGGGGAAGAAAAGAATTTGTAAAGGAGTTGAACGACCCTTTTTGTTGGAATTTATATGAAGAGGAGAAAGAGAATGTGAGAAAGTCTGTGCGAGCCAGAAATGCCTAATGTCGCGATTTGGATTATGATGTCGAGTTCGAAAAAACTGGGATCGAGACGTAGTGCTTGCGAACAGGAAGTTGTTTGTGTGATCGATGGGGCATTCGGTGTAGAAACGAAAGGGAAATGGAGGAAGGAAATTCGAAAATGGCCACTGTTGTTACTGTCGATTTCGAATATGGGAAAAAGGGATGAGCGATGGGTTGAAGTGAAAGATCGGCTGATGGTGTTTGATACAGGAGAGTTCTAGTTTTAGATGGGAATGGATCGCACTTTGCACTGTAGTGCATGCGTGAACGGTTGAGGCCCTATCATGGAGGAGAGTGTCGAGGGTGATGAAATGGTGAGGAACTTTAGGAGCACAGGAGGAGAGGAACGATGGCAATGAGCGTTTCGTTTTCATACAAACAAGAAGGAGGATGGATTGTAAATGTAACGACCCGGATTTTTGGTCGATTTATTTTAAATATTCGATATAGTTTTAAATATTGAATTAATAACATAAAAGAATTTTTATTGAACTATCGATTAAATAATCGAAATACGATTTATTTTGATAATTATCGAAATACGAGAAGTTTGAAATAGTTCAATTCGAAGATAAAACTGAATCGAAACAGTTCAGATGATCAATGTATATACTATTTAAATATGAATGATGATAATAGAAATTCATTGTTGAAGAATTTATTTGTTTTTGAATTTTAATTATATTATATTATATTAATTTATTCTGGTTATTTATATTTACGTTCGAATTAAAAATCAATATATATTCAGTTCAGTTCAGAATAATACAATAATATTGAAACATCGGTCAATACATTAAAATAACGGTTAGTGAATTGAAGTAACAGACCCTGAAATATTTAATCAGTAGATAAATCAAATCGATATCGTTTTTTTAAAAAAAAAAAATATAAAAATATAAAAATCTCTAAAATCAAGCCACCCTACCCTTTTAATTAGCCGACCTGTATTTCAACTCAACATCCTACTCTCCTACTTAAAGCCGACCACCATTTTCCCATCGCAGACCTATACCTCTACAGTCTTTTCTTTCAATCTATGTACCAATGGTCTCCTACATCTGATATCAAAGGAACAACGAATTAATGGCGTGTGGTACGTATGTTTTCTGTTCACTCTATATAATCCATCGCCTTGTATTCCATTCTAAAATCCACTAAAACATTTATACTCTTTTCTTTCTTTCAGTAAATCAAAACCACCGTTTAAATAAAATAAAATTCAAATCGCAGATCGCGATTTCCATCCATCAGGTCGAGCTCAAGCCACCTAGAAGTACTCGCGACTTACAGAACAGGATCTCGTCGTTGTCATCGTTGCTGAGTCGATTTTGGGAAGCACCAGTACTTGCGTTCGATTTGGGGGAGGTTGGTGAAGCTCGATTTGTTTAAGGCATGCGGCGGTTTCGAAGGGATTGGCGATTGAAGCTGAGGTTGCGGTGGGTCTTTGAAATGGTGGGATGGCGTTTTACTGGGGGTAGCATTCGAAACTCTGTGATGGGTTCTGGGGTGAAGTTGAGGTCACGTTGAAGGCTAGTAGGTAGGCAAGCACGTCAGTGGAGTTGGGATTTGGTTCTGACGTTGAGGTGGAGTGACAGTGGGGAGTTCGATTTTTGAGGGGGGATTTGTGCGATGTTGTTATACTGGTGCGATGTACTGATCTAAGGCGAGGGTCGAAACCGTTGAACTGGGTATTGGAGGATCGACAAGAGGCAACTAAAGTGTTTGTCGATTTGTTTGTAAGGAAGGCGGCTTGCAAAGTTGAAGTGAGGAAGACGTTTAGGGGTTCATTTCTTTTACTGTAGGCAGCATAGGTTCAGATCTGGTGATAAAGATGTCGGAAGTCCGGCGACTAGAGTAGAATGAAGATGATGAGGCCGGGTTCTTGTTGTCCGCAGAATAGGTTTAGGCTTAAAGCTTATAAGGTTTGAGAGGAAGGAAGGTGTTGAAATAATTAAGGTACTTCTTTTTAATTTAGTAAATAAAATTTTAATTCCATTTATTTTGTTCGATAACTTAAATAATTAATGTCATGTAAATTTATACAAGATCTCGTCGAACGTAAACAATCATATCATCCGTAGCTGCGGAAATCCCTAATCAGGAAGTAAATTGGGAATCAAAAATTGGACGAGGGAGAAAAACCAGGTGAGTAAATCTCACTCACCTTTAGAATTATTTTTATTTCGTTAAAAATAATTGTTTGTTGCTTGTGTGGATGCTTTTTGCTTGTTTTATATATATTAGTTATTTAGGCTATATATATATATATTGGGTTGATTGATTGGTTGGATTCCCGCAGTCTCATTAGCGGATGCCCGCAGTTTCATAGCGGATGATTACCCTATACGCCCCACGCTATGATTAGTGGATGACCTTCTATACCGCGATATTCTGCCACGAAGCAGAATTGGTATTATTTATGTGCTAACATCTGTGGGTGCAGGAAAACAGGTTGGAGGAATCCAACTGGATTCCTCAAAAATATATTATCTGTTTGTTTATTTGTTTTCATATATATTTTTATATATGATGTGTTAGAAAAATAAATAATTCGTTGCTTTGTGTGTTTAAATATCACTGGGCTTAAGTAATGATAATTAAAAATATCGTGAAAGGATATTTGAGATTTAAAAGGGAAAATTCTATTTTTAAATAGAATTTGAATTTTTAAATGGAAATAAAATATAAACTCGTTTTGAAAAATAAACCAAGTAGTTTCTTTTAAACGAAGTTTATAAACAGTCTTTTATAACGAAGTTATAAATGAAGTAAAAAGAATTATCATTTGATAATTCAGAAATAGAAAACACAAGTGTGAAATAGGATTTTGAAATGAAATTTCAAAATAGAACTTGAAATAGAATTTTTAAATAGAATTTAAAGATTAGGAAGGAGTTGAAATATTTGAAATACAAAAGAAATTTCAAATAGGATTTGGAATGGAATTTTTAAATATATAATTCAATTAAAATTTGAGTATAACATTTGAAAAATAGAATTTCAAAGAAGAATTTCAAAATAGAATTTGAAATATAGTATTTCAAGGAAGAAATTCAAATGTGAAATTTGAATGGAATTTAAATATGAAATTTGAATAGAGATTTGAAATAGAAATTCGAGTATTGAATTTGAACATGGAATTGAATACAGAAATTCAAGTAGAAATTTGAATATGAGATTTCAACATAGAATTTGAAATAAACTTTGAAAATAGGATTTCAAAGTAGAATTGGAAATAGAATTTCAAACAGGATTTCAAAATAGGGAATCCAAAGGGTTTTGAAATGAAATTTGAATTCGAGGGAATTCAAATGGGTTTGAATAAAGAAATTCCAATGGGATTTAAATATGAGATTTCAAATAGAAATTTAAATGAAGTTTAAATGTTTAAAATCCAAATATGATTTTCAAATATAACCATTTAAAAGGGATTTGATTATAGAATTTAAAGTGGAATTTAATTCAAAGGAATTCAAATAGAATTTGAATTCAAAGGAATTCAAATGGATTTGAAGAAAGGGAGTTCAAATGAAATTCAAATATAGAATTTGAAAATAGTGGAGTTTAAACATAGAATTTGAATAAGAGGAATTCAAATGGGATTTAAACTGTGGGATTTGAATAGAGAATCCAAATGGAATATGGAATTTGAATATAGAATTCAAATAGAAAATTCAACGGGGATTTGCATATAGAAATTCAAATGGAGTTTGAATATATGAAATTCAAAGGAAATGCAAATATAGAGTTTGAACGTAGTAATCCAAATGGGATTGGAATAAAGGCAATTCGAAAATAGAAATTCAAATAGAAATTGAAAAATAGAAGTGAATTGAGATTTGAATATAGAATTTCAAACAGAAGTGAAATAGATCGGAAATGCTATGTTGATTCGGGAGAAATTGATTTGATATATATTGAAATCGAGTTAAATTTATTTTAAAACGAAGTTTAAAGTTTATATATATAAATATAATTAAAACGAACTCGCCGCAGCGCTGCAGTTCGTAAAATAGCGATTCGAACTTCAATTGAATATACCGAGTGCAATTGAAGTCGGAATTCTCCGAAACAAGAAACGTCAGGACCGGTTAGATAATAGTTTTCTAATGAAGGAGAAAAATCTGAATTTCGTCGTATAGATTTTGAGTTATGTCAAAATCAAGTTTTCAGAAAAGCAGCGCCAGAATCGTTTTAAAACCATAATAGTTTATTTAATATTATAAAGGGATTTTAAGCAAATAAAATCCGAATTTCCTATTTAGAAAATCTCCGAGTTGAGTTGTAAAATATATGCGAATTCAAGTTGTGTAAATAAATATGATTTTTGAAACAGAAACCAAATTTTGATTTATTGAATGGAATTTACTAATTTGAACGGAAATTAGTTAAATGAGATTTCGAATGAATATTGAGCTTTAAATAAGTGAATTCGATTTGAGAATTTATATTCGAAATAGAAAAGAGAACTAGAATTGAAATTGAAATTCAATTTGGTTATGAACGAGTTAAATATTTTATTTGAACATGTTATGTTCAAACCAAGAAGTAAATAGGCAAAAAGGCTAATTAAAGAATAATTGAGCGAAACTGAATTCAAACGATTCAAAATTTAATTCAAACGAATGGATTGAGTTGAATTGGATTGGAAACAGGTGAACAGGTGTTAGACAGGTATGGGATGAGGTATATGGAGTTTATAAACGTAATGCTCGACAAAAAGGTACATGTTTAATTCATATATGAGGTTTTATGCGCCGTATCGGCTAGCCGCTTGGCTTCTTCTTTTTCTTTTTGAGATTAGAAGATACCGGGATGTTATTTGAAATTTCCCGATGCTCCCGATACAGGGGAGGTTATGGCGAATTTTTCCGGGAATTTAAGGAGTTAGAATATTTTTAAGAAATTTGACAATTAGAAATCTATATATCGATATATAGAATTCGACAAGGAAACGAAATCAAAAATAGCGAAAAGAGGCAAGATGATTTTTGAAATATTTGGATAACAAATATTGATAGTGGAATGGAGAAGAGATTTAAACTAATGAAATATTAATTAAAGGGCCCAGTGATTTGTTTGACATGTTGATTGAACACTTGTTTTTATTCGATAGTTAAATCACAGACTATCGAAGTTTTTGACCATCATTGTCAATATGGAGAGACCGGTTGGATTATTATCCGAAGAACCACTCCGTATCGGCATAAGCGTTGCGAACCAAGTATGCTGAATATATTGAAGACGGAGTGAAGTGCAAGGGCTTTTCTATTTATAGAAATAGTGCCTTCGGTTTCGTTCAATCCCAGAACGAACGTAAATGGACGAATGTCTGACAGAGTATTTCCAATGATCAAATGGGTTGGTCTGTATGAATATATATGGTTGCAACGGATTTATCCCTTAGCATAATATCCAGAATATTTGTGCAAACTCAACTAGTGATTAACGGATCTGACAATGTGGCATTCAAAGTGATTGTGTTATCAAGGAATGGTAAGTATGCGTAGCCTCAGGCCTCAACAACCGGGAAAGGACAAAATCGGGCAGGCAACATGGCTATGTGGGTCGCACCCATTAGGGTGTATAATCACCTATCTAGAGAAATTCCTTTTGTTTCTAAATCTATCGATTCTGCCCATTCGGGAAACGGTGGTTTGAGTTCAACCGTTGGTGATATACATTCGATACACTCAAGCGAAATGAGTGGTCGGTCATGTGTGGGCCGGGTTACAAGATGTTCTTGTTGAACCCAGGTGTATTCGCCTCTAGAGATACATCATCGGAAGGTGGTCCCATACCTTGTCATGTTGGAAATCCAATCTCCAATAAGCGCCATGCGGTTTTTGATTTTATAATATATATGTGGAGCGTGAGATGCAAGCGTTCTGCTATTTGGTTATTTATTTGATGTAGACATTATTATAATATCACTGGATTTTCGTATCAAAGTGTTTTGGGTTATAGTAAGGTAAAAACCGTCCGTGTTTATGTGTGGGCTGGTCTTACTATTATCTTTTCTTTCGAAAAGAGTTTTGAAAGTTAAACAAGTGGTTGGAGTTTACTCACACCAGTCCCATGACTGACCCAGAGTTTTATTTTGTTTTGTTTTCCCTAAACTCTTGGGTGCCCAAATTTGTACGGGCAGTCAAGTGTTTCAGGCTTTTACAGATACACTTGGAAGAGCTTGAAGCAGGAGGCTTCAACGTTAGTTATTTCGAGTTACTTCCGCTGAATCAAAAGTTATGTGTACTCTGATAATGGTATGTGTATATGTACAAAACAGATTTGTATTTCAAAAGGTTATGTTATATAATATATTTTATTCGTTCCGCTGTGAGTTGTGATCTTCGTTTTTCTCCTATTCTAAGTTTTCTATCTTATCTATTCTCACCCTCTATCTTCTTTCTAATAATGAGTCGTATTTCTGTGTTATTTGGGTTGGACGTGTGGTGTATTTAATCAACTCAGATAGCACGGATTTGCGGGCCACTACAGTTGGTATCAGAGCTTAGGTTGAGCGAACACCTAGGCTTGTGTGGCATGTGCTCATTAGAGATAGGGTCAGTAGTACCCTAGAATGAGTTGAGTGTATGGATACGAGAGAGCGTATTTGTAAATTGATATAAAAGTTGTTTTATATTGTGTTGGCTAGTCTGGTGAGTGGTTTATGAATTCTGATCGAATAGTGGGACGCCACAAAGTCGATAGGAATTTCTAAACACTTGAACAGAAGATTGAACACGATATTGTTTTAAAGAGGGTAAATGAAATAATTTTACCCAAAATTCTATTTTGATATATAACTAATAATTTTCTGAAATTATTAAATTTTGGATGTGTTGATTGTTAGGATTATAATCAAACGAGATTATAATATGGGAATGGTTATTTATAACCAAAATAGCATTTGTATAGAAATTAAATATACAAATGAGACGAATTAGAATTAAATTCAAACCAGAATTAAGAATTCAAAATCCTGGGAAGTTGAAAAATATTTTTCAAAGTATATTAAAATAATATAGATTTGTTTTAAAAGGATTTGAAAGAAAATCATTTTAGATGGATTTTGAAATAATAAAGCACTGAACTCACTTCAGTGGCTGGGAAATAATTCTGATGATAGTCGCGACATCATCAGTGTTCATTTTCGAGTTCCTGAGTGATGAATTGCTACCTTAGAAAAAGTTTTTGATGGAGATTTGTGTGAAAGAAAACAAATTGGTTTGAAATATTCAAATGTTTTAAATTTGAAATGAAAATAAATATATGTATATATTTATAGGATTTCAAAAGAATTTGAAAAGGAAAACCCAGGGATTTGAATTCTAGAATTTGAATTTAACTTAAACAAGTTAAATAGGTCGAAGTGAATGAATTGATTAGAATCAATTTAGATAGATTTATTGAAATAAATTGAAATAAATATGAATTGAGTATGAAGGCATATGAAAGGAAGAAGACCAAAAGTTTTGGTTGAAAATAAAGTCATAGAAATATAAGGAGGTGAGTTTCAACATAAAGGAGTTTGAAAAGTAATAGGTTTGTACCATTTTCTTACTTTAGCAATTTCGAGGACGAAATTATTTTAAGGGGGGAAGAATGTAACGACCCGGATTTTTGGTCGATTTATTTTAAATATTCGATATAGTTTTAAATATTGAATTAATAACATAAAAGAATTTTTATTGAACTATCGATTAAATAATCGAAATACGATTTATTTTGATAATTATCGAAATACGAGAAGTTTGAAATAGTTCAATTCGAAGATAAAACTGAATCGAAACAGTTCAGATGATCAATGTATATACTATTTAAATATGAATGATGATAATAGAAATTCATTGTTGAAGAATTTATTTGTTTTTGAATTTTAATTATATTATATTAATTTATTCTGGTTATTTATATTTACGTTCGAATTAAAAATCAATATATATTCAGTTCAGTTCAGAATAATACAATAATATTGAAACATCGGTCAATACATTAAAATAACGGTTAGTGAATTGAAGTAACAGACCCTGAAATATTTAATCAGTAGATAAATCAAATCGATATCGTTTTTTTTAAAAAAAAAAAATATAAAAATATAAAAATCTCTAAAATCAAGCCACCCTACCCTTTTAATTAGCCGACCTGTATTTCAACTCAACATCCTACTCTCCTACTTAAAGCCGACCACCATTTTCCCATCGCAGACCTATACCTCTACAGTCTTTTCTTTCAATCTATGTACCAATGGTCTCCTACATCTGATATCAAAGGAACAACGAATTAATGGCGTGTGGTACGTATGTTTTCTGTTCACTCTATATAATCCATCGCCTTGTATTCCATTCTAAAATCCACTAAAACATTTATACTCTTTTCTTTCTTTCAGTAAATCAAAACCACCGTTTAAATAAAATAAAATTCAAATCGCAGATCGCGATTTCCATCCATCAGGTCGAGCTCAAGCCACCTAGAAGTACTCGCGACTTACAGAACAGGATCTCGTCGTTGTCATCGTTGCTGAGTCGATTTTGGGAAGCACCAGTACTTGCGTTCGATTTGGGGGAGGTTGGTGAAGCTCGATTTGTTTAAGGCATGCGGCGGTTTCGAAGGGATTGGCGATTGAAGCTGAGGTTGCGGTGGGTCTTTGAAATGGTGGGATGGCGTTTTACTGGGGGTAGCATTCGAAACTCTGTGATGGGTTCTGGGGTGAAGTTGAGGTCACGTTGAAGGCTAGTAGGTAGGCAAGCACGTCAGTGGAGTTGGGATTTGGTTCTGACGTTGAGGTGGAGTGACAGTGGGGAGTTCGATTTTTGAGGGGGGATTTGTGCGATGTTGTTATACTGGTGCGATGTACTGATCTAAGGCGAGGGTCGAAACCGTTGAACTGGGTATTGGAGGATCGACAAGAGGCAACTAAAGTGTTTGTCGATTTGTTTGTAAGGAAGGCGGCTTGCAAAGTTGAAGTGAGGAAGACGTTTAGGGGTTCATTTCTTTTACTGTAGGCAGCATAGGTTCAGATCTGGTGATAAAGATGTCGGAAGTCCGGCGACTAGAGTAGAATGAAGATGATGAGGCCGGGTTCTTGTTGTCCGCAGAATAGGTTTAGGCTTAAAGCTTATAAGGTTTGAGAGGAAGGAAGGTGTTGAAATAATTAAGGTACTTCTTTTTAATTTAGTAAATAAAATTTTAATTCCATTTATTTTGTTCGATAACTTAAATAATTAATGTCATGTAAATTTATACAAGATCTCGTCGAACGTAACCAATCATATCATCCGTAGCTGCGGAAATCCCTAATCAGGAAGTAAATTGGGAATCAAAAATTGGACGAGGGAGAAAAACCAGGTGAGTAAATCTCACTCACCTTTAGAATTATTTTTATTTCGTTAAAAATAATTGTTTGTTGCTTGTGTGGATGCTTTTTGCTTGTTTTATATATATTAGTTATTTAGGCTATATATATATATATATTGGGTTGATTGATTGGTTGGATTCCCGCAGTCTCATTAGCGGATGCCCGCAGTTTCATAGCGGATGATTACCCTATACGCCCCACGCTATGATTAGTGGATGACCTTCTATACCGCGATATTCTGCCACGAAGCAGAATTGGTATTATTTATGTGCTAACATCTGTGGGTGCAGGAAAACAGGTTGGAGGAATCCAACTGGATTCCTCAAAAATATATTATCTGTTTGTTTATTTGTTTTCATATATATTTTTATATATGATGTGTTAGAAAAATAAATAATTCGTTGCTTTGTGTGTTTAAATATCACTGGGCTTAAGTAATGATAATTAAAAATATCGTGAAAGGATATTTGAGATTTAAAAGGGAAAATTCTATTTTTAAATAGAATTTGAATTTTTAAATGGAAATAAAATATAAACTCGTTTTGAAAAATAAACCAAGTAGTTTCTTTTAAACGAAGTTTATAAACAGTCTTTTATAACGAAGTTATAAATGAAGTAAAAAGAATTATCATTTGATAATTCAGAAATAGAAAACACAAGTGTGAAATAGGATTTTGAAATGAAATTTCAAAATAGAACTTGAAATAGAATTTTTAAATAGAATTTAAAGATTAGGAAGGAGTTGAAATATTTGAAATACAAAAGAAATTTCAAATAGGATTTGGAATGGAATTTTTAAATATATAATTCAATTAAAATTTGAGTATAACATTTGAAAAATAGAATTTCAAAGAAGAATTTCAAAATAGAATTTGAAATATAGTATTTCAAGGAAGAAATTCAAATGTGAAATTTGAATGGAATTTAAATATGAAATTTGAATAGAGATTTGAAATAGAAATTCGAGTATTGAATTTGAACATGGAATTGAATACAGAAATTCAAGTAGAAATTTGAATATGAGATTTCAACATAGAATTTGAAATAAACTTTGAAAATAGGATTTCAAAGTAGAATTGGAAATAGAATTTCAAACAGGATTTCAAAATAAGGAATCCAAAGGGTTTTGAAATGAAATTTGAATTCGAGGGAATTCAAATGGGTTTGAATAAAGAAATTCCAATGGGATTTAAATATGAGATTTCAAATAGAAATTTAAATGAAGTTTAAATGTTTAAAATCCAAATATGATTTTCAAATATAACCATTTAAAAGGGATTTGATTATAGAATTTAAAGTGGAATTTAATTCAAAGGAATTCAAATAGAATTTGAATTCAAAGGAATTCAAATGGATTTGAAGAAAGGGAGTTCAAATGAAATTCAAATATAGAATTTGAAAATAGTGGAGTTTAAACATAGAATTTGAATAAGAGGAATTCAAATGGGATTTAAACTGTGGGATTTGAATAGAGAATCCAAATGGAATATGGAATTTGAATATAGAATTCAAATAGAAAATTCAACAGGGATTTGCATATAGAAATTCAAATGGAGTTTGAATATATGAAATTCAAAGGAAATGCAAATATAGAGTTTGAACGTAGTAATCCAAATGGGATTGGAATAAAGGCAATTCGAAAATAGAAATTCAAATAGAAATTGAAAAATAGAAGTGAATTGAGATTTGAATATAGAATTTCAAACAGAAGTGAAATAGATCGGAAATGCTATGTTGATTCGGGAGAAATTGATTTGATATATATTGAAATCGAGTTAAATTTATTTTAAAACGAAGTTTAAAGTTTTTATATATAAATATAATTAAAACGAACTCGCCGCAGCGCTGCAGTTCGTAAAATAGCGATTCGAACTTCAATTGAATATACCGAGTGCAATTGAAGTCGGAATTCTCCGAAACAAGAAACGTCAGGACCGGTTAGATAATAGTTTTCTAATGAAGGAGAAAAATCTGAATTTCGTCGTATAGATTTTGAGTTATGTCAAAATCAAGTTTTCAGAAAAGCAGCGCCAGAATCGTTTTAAAACCATAATAGTTTATTTAATATTATAAAGGGATTTTAAGCAAATAAAATCCGAATTTCCTATTTAGAAAATCTCCGAGTTGAGTTGTAAAATATATGCGAATTCAAGTTGTGTAAATAAATATGATTTTTGAAACAGAAACCAAATTTTGATTTATTGAATGGAATTTACTAATTTGAACGGAAATTAGTTAAATGAGATTTCGAATGAATATTGAGCTTTAAATAAGTGAATTCGATTTGAGAATTTATATTCGAAATAGAAAAGAGAACTAGAATTGAAATTGAAATTAAATTTGGTTATGAACGAGTTAAATATTTTATTTGAACATGTTATGTTCAAACCAAGAAGTAAATAGGCAAAAAGGCTAATTAAAGAATAATTGAGCGAAACTGAATTCAAACAATTCAAAATTTAATTCAAACGAATGGATTGAGTTGAATTGGATTGGAAACAGGTGAACAGGTGTTAGACAGGTATGGGATGAGGTATATGGAGTTTATAAACGTAATGCTCGACAAAAAGGTACATGTTTAATTCATATATGAGGTTTTATGCGCCGTATCGGCTAGCCGCTTGGCTTCTTCTTTTTCTTTTTGAGATTAGAAGATACCGGGATGTTATTTGAAATTTCCCGATGCTCCCGATACAGGGGAGGTTATGGCGAATTTTTCCGGGAATTTAAGGAGTTAGAATATTTTTAAGAAATTTGACAATTAGAAATCTATATATCGATATATAGAATTCGACAAGGAAACGAAATCAAAAATAGCGAAAAGAGGCAAGATGATTTTTGAAATATTTGGATAACAAATATTGATAGTGGAATGGAGAAGAGATTTAAACTAATGAAATATTAATTAAAGGGCCCAGTGATTTGTTTGACATGTTGATTGAACACTTGTTTTTATTCGATAGTTAAATCACAGACTATCGAAGTTTTTGACCATCGTTGTCAATATGGAGAGACCGGTTGGATTATTATCCGAAGAACCACTCCGTATCGGCATAAGCGTTGCGAACCAAGTATGCTGAATATATTGAAGACGGAGTGAAGTGCAAGGGCTTTTCTATTTATAGAAATAGTGCCTTCGGTTTCGTTCAATCCCAGAACGAACGTAAATGGACGAATGTCTGACAGAGTATTTCCAATGATCAAATGGGTTGGTCTGTATGAATATATATGGTTGCAACGGATTTATCCCTTAGCATAATATCCAGAATATTTGTGCAAACTCAACTAGTGATTAACGGATCTGACAATGTGGCATTCAAAGTGATTGTGTTATCAAGGAATGGTAAGTATGCGTAGCCTCAGGCCTCAACAACCGGGAAAGGACAAAATCGGGCAGGCAGCATGGCTATGTGGGTCGCACCCATTAGGGTGTATAATCACCTATCTAGAGAAATTCCTTTTGTTTCTAAATCTATCGATTCTGCCCATTCGGGAAACGGTGGTTTGAGTCCAACCGTTGGTGATATACATTCGATACACTCAAGCGAAATGAGTGGTCGGTCATGTGTGGGCCGGGTTACAAGATGTTCTTGTTGAACCCAGGTGTATTCGCCTCTAGAGATACATCATCGGAAGGTGGTCCCATACCTTGTCATGTTGGAAATCCAATCTCCAATAAGCGCCATGCGGTTTTTGATTTTATAATATATATGTGGAGCGTGAGATGCAAGCGTTCTGCTATTTGGTTATTTATTTGATGTAGACATTATTATAATATCACTGGATTTTCGTATCAAAGTGTTTTGGGTTATAGTAAGGTAAAAACCGTCCGTGTTTATGTGTGGGCTGGTCTTACTATTATCTTTTCTTTCGAAAAGAGTTTTGAAAGTTAAACAAGTGGTTGGAGTTTACTCACACCAGTCCCATGACTGACCCAGAGTTTTATTTTGTTTTGTTTTCCCTAAACTCTTGGGTGCCCAAATTTGTACGGGCAGTCAAGTGTTTCAGGCTTTTACAGATACACTTGGAAGAGCTTGAAGCAGGAGGCTTCAACGTTAGTTATTTCGAGTTACTTCCGCTGAATCAAAAGTTATGTGTACTCTGATAATGGTATGTGTATATGTACAAAACAGATTTGTATTTCAAAAGGTTATGTTATATAATATATTTTATTCGTTCCGCTGTGAGTTGTGATCTTCGTTTTTCTCCTATTCTAAGTTTTCTATCTTATCTATTCTCACCCTCTATCTTCTTTCTAATAATGAGTCGTATTTCTGTGTTATTTGGGTTGGACGTGTGGTGTATTTAATCAACTCAGATAGCACGGATTTGCGGGCCACTACAGTAAATAAATTCGGAAATGGTGAGAATCAGATAAGGCTGTTTTAAGAAGGTGGAAGGAAAGTCAGTTGAGGCTAATCATGGTTTAAGGCTAAAGGAAGATTTATGGTGTTATATACCGAAGCCGACATATTTCCTTTTGGAAGAACAACGGTGTAAACCGAGTTAGGGTATTTGTCTAGATGGGCCGAAATGAAAAATGGGGTGAGCCCAATATTTTAATAATTAAAGTTTAATTTAATGAAAAATATATATGCAAACTTGTAAATGATATATCTCGCTCATACATGGTTAAGAATAGACAAAACTGGATCCGTTGGGATCGTATGGACGGCGGCTACACCATGAAACTGTCTAGGAGTGAATCAGGGCTCGTTACAGTTTATAGCAAAATAAATTGTTTGATCCGAATCAACAACAATTTACCGTTATTTAATAATGAACTGTCAATGCGAGTAAAACTCACCAACTCTATCAGTTCATATTTTTATAACGCATAATTAGAACTGATAAATGATGATTGATTGTTGTGTATTGACTGTTTGGTTGAACTGCTAAGTAATTGGTTGAAATTATAGATCTGGTTATATATATATATAAACTGATTCTATTTAGCAGAATATTTTATAGTGAAATGAAATTGATGTTAATTGTATTGTTTAACATCTGTGGATGCAGGGAAACAGGTCGGAGGAATCCAACTGGATTCCTCAACATTTATTTCACTATTTTTCATATATCGAAATATATGATGTGATATATAATCTGCTTTTGATTATGTGTGTTTGATGATATTGATCATTGTTATAGGGTATGTAAATTACCATAAGAAATACTAGAATGTAAAAAGAGAGTTTTTAAAATGTATTTAGAAAGAGAAATATTTGTAAAACATTTACAAATAAAATAGAAAGAGAAATATTTGTAAAACATTTACAAAAAAATAGAAAAGGAAATATTTGTGAAAACAAATAAAAAAGGGAATATTTGTGAAAACAATTTGGAAAGGAAATATTTGTAAAACATTTACAAATAGAATTGAAAAAGAATATTTATTTGTTAAATAAATAAAATTGAAAAAGAATATTTATTTGTTAAATAAATCAAATTGAAAAAGGAATATTTATTTGGAAAATAAATAGGCTTATAAAAGGGAATTAACGAGATATAAAAGAGTTATGAGAAGATTGTTTAAAGTGGATATCAAATAGAGTAAATCAATTAGAGTTATCGATTAGAGTTAATCGAATAGAGTAAACCAATTAGAGTTAATTATATAGAGTAAATCAATTAAAGTTATCGATTAGAGTTAATCGATTAGAGTAAATCAAATAGAGTTAATTGAATACAGTTAATTGACTAGAGTTAATCAAAAAGGAGTTAATCAAATAGGGTTAATCCAATAGAGTTAATTGAACAGGGTTAATCGAATATTAGCTTATTCGAAATGAAGTTATCAAATAGAATTATTCGAAATAAAAGTTATCAAATATAGTTATTTGAAAAATAGTTATTCGAAGAGAATTATCAAATTTTGTTATTTGAAATTAGTTATTCACTTAGAGTTAATCGATTAGAGTTAATCAATTAGAGTTAATCGATTATGGTTAAATCAGTTAGAGTTAATCAAATAGGAGTTATCGAATATAGTTATTCGAAAGGAGTTATCGAATATAGTTATTTGAAAGGAGTTAATCGAATATAGTTATTCAAAAGGAGTTATCGAATATAGTTTATTCGAAAAGAGATTATCGAAAATAGTTTACTCGGAAGGAGTTATCGAATATAGTTATTTCAAAGGAGTTATCGAATATAGTTTATTCGAAAGGAGTTATCGAAGATAGTTTATTCGAAAGGGGTTATCGAATATAGTTTATTCGAAAGGAGTTATCGAATATAGTTATTCGAAAGGAGTTAATCGAATATAGTTTGTTCGAAGAAAGGAGTTATCAAATAGAGATTATTCGAAAGAGAATTATACGTAGAATTTGATTATATCGAATTCGGGAAAGTACTATTCACTTTCCGTTTTCTATGAAGATTTATTTATTTACAAATAAATTAGTTGTTTGTTTATTTATCCAAATTTATAAATAAAAGTATACTTAAGTTATTTTATTTCAGAAGCATGGGATTATAAAACTATTGTTATAATCAAATGATTTCGGTAAAAGAAGTGGATTCGTAAATAGAATCCGAGAGTTACGTAAGGAAGTTTGTTGAAGATTTAGAAGGTAAACTTTGTCTATTTTCGAAGTTAGAAATGTTGTTCAGTTAAGGTCTGAGAGGTAGTCATACCCCAACTTGATTGACTCCCTTTTTAACTAAGGAATGGTTAAGGTTCGATAGTGAAGGTTGGTTAAGTGAAATTAGTTAATCAGTGTAATGGTTGGAGTTGGCATAGCGATGTTTTATTTAAACATCTGTTTTTAAATCAAATGAAGGAGTTTTGGAAATGTTTACAAATAAGAATCAGAAATGTTTTCTAATATAGAAAATAAGAGATGAGAATAAAAATGGAGAAGATTTTTCCAATATTAATAAGGTATATTTTCTAAATTTAGAAAATAAGAATTTCTGTATATATATAAGGAAATAGGAAATGGGTAAATGAATAAATTAATGATAAATTAATTTAAGAGATAAATGATGATTGATGATTGATCGATATAATTTCCATTTGGAAATAATATCGTTGTTTGCATAGTGTTTTTCTTTGATAGTTAACTCACTGACTATCGAAGTTTTTGACCATTATCCGTCGTTAATACGGAAAGACCGGGATTAGATTCATTATATGAAAACCACTCTGTATGGGCATTAGCGTTGCGAATCAAATATGATGAAGATAATTGAAGATGGAGTTATGCAAGGGCTGTCCTGTTTACATAATAGTGCCTTCGGTTTATCCAGTCCCAGGACGACCTGTATGGAAGAATGTCTGACGGAGTATATTTAACAGATCGCGTAAGTTGATCTCTTCAAACGTATGTACATTTGGTGGCGGAAGAATTCGTTTCTCTTAGCTGTATACCTGTTGTATTTTTGGGGAAATCAATTTATGACTTGGCGGGTATGACGATGTGACATTCAAAGGGAATAAATGTGTGATCTGTCAGAGATAAGTGTGGCCTCTGGCCTCACAACCGGGAAATGACAAAAATCGGGCAGGCAGCATGGCTAAGTGGGTTGCTTCCAATTAGGGTGTATTGTCACCTGATCTATAGTTTCGTTTACTTCTTTAATCTATTCGATGTTGTCCCATTCGCGAAACGGTTGCTGATCCCAACCGTTGGTGATATACATTCGATACACTCAAGCGAAATGAGTGGTAAGTCATGTGTGGCCGGGTTGCAAGATGTTATTGTTGAACCAAGTGTATTCCTCTCTAGAGGTACACAATCGGAAGGCAGTTCCATACCTTGTCATAGTTGGTAATCCATTATCCAATAAGTGCTCGCGGTTTTGATTGTATACTATGTATGTAGGACGTGAGATGAAAGCGTTTCTGCTAAATGATTATTATATTGTGGTTGATAAACACTATTATAATACCAATGAGTTTTGATATAAAGATTGTAACACCCCGTATTTTCTGAGAATATTAAAAGAACGAATTAAAGAATACTTAATCTTTAAAGTGAGAATTAAGGGAAACGGGTTACGACATTGCGTTCGTCTCGGAATTCTGCTCGTAATAGAGTCTAAGTTTCGTAAATCGGACTTTGTATGAGGAAGTTATGGCGCTCAGAAGTTTCTGGAATTTAAATAAAATAAAACAACCCAGATTTTAATTTATAATTCAAATCACACACCCGGGCTGGGCGGGAAATTTCCCGCCTAGGACCCAGGTCGACCAGGGGGTCGACCTGGGTCACATAGGTCGACCAGGGGGTCGAACTGGGGGTCGATCTCCCCCCTATTTCTAGATCTGAGACCTGGTTCGTTTTTCTGCATTTGGACACCCGTTCTGACCAGATTCGTTGATCTCTATGCTATATAAACACCCCTAATGCTATAGTTTTCTCTACACAAATCCATTGCGCCAATGCTCTACCCTAATTCATATCAAAAATAAATTAAAGAAGTCCTTATGCTGCTCTAGTTCTTCGAGAAATAAAGTTTTGAATTCAAGTAGAGATTCAAAGGCTAATTCAACGACTTCAATAGCTATTTTATAAGAATCAAATCTAATTAGAGAATCGATAATCTACGTCAAGGGATCGCTTTTCAGTTTCAGAAACAGATTCCAGAAATACAAGAATCATTCACTTTTTGTAAGTTCAGGTTGCTTTCAGATGTGAATTCTTAGTTGAAATTCTTGGCATGTAATAATCTGGATCTAAGCTATACTTTATTATGAGATAATCCTTTTAGATTTATCAAATCTAATCTATTAGATTTATGCCTGCGATATTATTCAAATCTAATCCATTAGATTTATGCCTGACGTAAGTAATCCTTTCATTTGAATCTGTGCTTGTATATGCCTTTGGGAATCATTATTGACTATGGAACTGGTCCAATCATATCTATCCTTGTTGTATATCGGAATTGTAATCTTGTTTAAGTTCATGATATAACTCTTGTCAAACCTATACGCCTGTGATAGTTCATAATGATATCCATATCATATATATATGCCTGCAATGTGTTCTATGCAAAACTTGTCAATTTGGTATATCAAATTTATTGGATCAGTAGTTCTTATCGTCATATGCATATTCTTATGCCTCTTATGTTCCATATTGTTTCTCCGCTTATTTCATGAATCTTGTGTTGAATCTCGAAATACATACATTACGAATGCGGAGGTAATTGGGTATAACATGAAATTAACATTTATTTGGCATAATTTGGAACATGTATTATGGCATGACTGTTAAGATGCAATTTGGGGAAATTTGACATGAATTATGGAATATGTAATTTGACATATTGAACCTAGAATTGGCATAACGACAAAGTATGAAATTTGGCATGAAAAAACCTAGTTTTGGGCATAAACTTTAAATTGGAATATTAAATTTAGCTTGGGCTTAACTATTGATTTGGGACGCCAAACATAATGCATAGAGATTTTGGGCATGACTATTATTGCAAATTTAGGGAAGATTGGGTATAGGAAATTTTGATTAATAACGGGAAATTGGAATTTATTGGGCATAACTTGGGAATTGGATCATGACTAGTTTTGGTGAATTTGGTAATTAGCATGTAAAATCTAGATTTGGGTATATATGGTAAATGTGTAAATTAAAGATGAACATGCCTAACCCGAGGTTAGATTGAGTTGTGGTGTAAGACTGCTCGGAACCGCCCGACACATCCAGTAACCACAACAACACCTATCTAATGTGAGAGTTTAGTGCATCATGCCCAAGGAAAACCCGAGGTTAGATTGAGTTGTGGTGTAAAACTGCCCGGAATCACCCGACACATCCAGTAACAGCAACAACACATATCTAATGTGAAAGGTTGGTGCATTAATAAATCAATTAATCCTAATGAACAAGATGAATGACTAGGGTTAAGTTCATAGAAACACTTAACCAATATAACATGAATGACTAGGGTCAAGTTCATAGGAACACTTAACCAATATAACTTGAATGACTAGGGTTAAGTTCATAAGAACACTTAACCAATATAACATGAATGACTAGGGTTAGGTTAATGAGAAACACTTAACCAATATAACAAGATGAATGACTAGGGTTAAGTTAATGAGAAACACTTAACCAATATAACAAGATGAATGACCAAGGTTAAGTTAATAGGAAACACTTAACCAGTATAGCATGATGAATGGGTAGGGTTAAGTAATAAGAAACACTTGGCCAATATAACTTGATTTGTGGCAAGGTTAAGTTAAAACAAGAGGCAACACTTAACTAATATAACTTGATTGGTGGTAGGGTTCAGTTAACACAAAAAGGCAACACTTAACCAAAGTACATGACAAATAGGTGGGTTAAGTTAACTTGAATTGATTGATGACACTTAACCAATACAACATGATGAACATGTGGGGTTAAGTTAACAAGGAAGACTTGACCAATATAACTAGATGGACGAATGGGGATAAGTTAATAGGAAACACTTAACCAATCCAACATGATGAGTGAGGAGGGTTAAATTAATAAGAAACAATTAACCAACATGACATGATGAATGGGTGGGTTAAGTTAACGTGAATGGACAACACTTGACCAATATGGAATAATATGTGGGAGGGTTAAGTACAAGTTGGGTGGGTAATATTAGTAAATATAGGCCCATAAACTTAACCATTAAATAAACATGCTTGAATTGGTGGGAGGGTTAAGTACATTTCGGGTTAGTGTGTAATATTAGTAAATATAGGCCCACAAACTTAACCAGTAGCAAACCCTAGTAATGGGGACTCATTTCAGCAGTAACCCACGTAGATGTATCATGGTACCCTTAACTAGGCAGGGCTAGGCACGATTACTGGGCTGATTATAAGCGGTCAAAACAGCGGAAGGGGGTACGTCAGTGTAGGTTCCGATGGTTTACGGGCGTGCACGTACTCTGGAGTAGGAAAAAGCAGGCACTGGGTACCAGTAGTTATACACTGTGCATCTTGAATCGTGTTGGGTTGCTATCATAAGGATTGATACACCTTATGGTGGGACCAGCACAGGGTATCTACACGCAAGAGAGGGCCGATTGACACAGACACAAGAAAAAATTAATACGAGTAAGGAGCCGATCGATAGGGTAGTAAGGGTACATCTAATATGTTCATGGCAATTAGGCAGATTGAGGTGGAATCCTCACGAAATGTACATCTGAAGGCTACCACAATTGCGGGGATTGGAATCACATTACAATATGACCATTTTATATAGATTACTAGTTGGGACATTAGTTAGGTGGTGCAGAGATATAAAAATCAGAATAACAAGGTAGTAGCGAAGCAGAGAAAGAGTAGAAGTGCATTCAGTTTATCTTACCTTGTCATATCTATACTAATCGTATGTTATCTTGTTATCCTTGTTCTCACAGTATTGTCTTATTTTCAGTTTATTCATGTCATGATGCTTTTGCCTGTTTATATGCTGAAAGTCACTGGACTTACCAGACTTATGTCTGACCTAGTTTTGTTTCGCCTCTTTTCTTCCGTCCCCCCCCCCCCCCTCCCAGGTTCGTAGGGAGGAAATGTTACCACTTAGCTCAATTTTCTTTTCAAGCTCGAAGATAGTCGATGTATTGCTTTGGACTCTCTCTTCCACTGTTATGGCTGGTTTATGCTTTATTCGGGAATATCATTGTTATTTTTATGCTTCTTTTATACTTGGAAGTTTTTAAATCAAGACAGAAGTTCTATATATTACTTTTAAGTATGATTGAGACAACCATTGTAAAAGCTTGACTGAACCACATTATTTATAAAATGACTTTATTTTCCGCTGCTTTATTTGCCTGTCTTGTAATTTATCTGCATCTTTTACCTAAAATGCTCCATCGAAGTTAAGGCATTCCCTTTGTGAGTGACCTTAACGGAGGTGGGGTGTTTCAAAGATTATCATTTCTTTCAAAATGATTTGAAAGTTAAATCAAATTGATTTGGATTCTCATAAGGGAAAAACCCGTTCCGTTATACGGCGTGGTCTTATGAGATATCGTTTAATTGCTCAAACTATTTTTAAATTGTTTTACTCACACCAGTCCCATGACTGACCCAGAATTTATTTTGTTTTGTTTTCCCTGAATTCTTGGATGCCCAAATTTGTACGGGCAATTAAATAGTCAGGATTTTACAGATATATTTGGAGAGCTTGGAGCAGGAGGCTTCAGCATTTATATAGCTATTGTTTATTTCCGCTTTATTGTAAGCGTTATACTCTGATAATGTTACTGTTTACATATACTGATTTTATTTCAAAGTTATGTATCTATTATATATTGTTCATTCCGCTGTGAGATTCATGTTTATTCTGATGTTGTATGTTCTTCTTCTTCTTCTTCTATTCTAAGTCTCATCTTATCTATTCTCACCCTCTTATTTCATTCATGTAATATCCGGTATTTCCGATGCTTGATAGTCGACATTGGGTTAATTGTCGATTACTTGGGATCGCGAGAATCGGGGCCGTTACATAAACCTTAAAACAATTGCAGATATTTACAAGTTTAAATTCAAGTTCTAGAAATGATTAAAAACATTAGAGTTTTATACAAATGAAGTGAATTTCCAGAAAATATGAATTCTACAATTGGAAGTTTAAGAAAGTCCAAGAAGCTATAATGATATGACATTGATAAACCAAAACAAAAAAATACATAGAGGGGGTAGAAGAAAAAAAATAGACAAAAGAGTAAAAAAAAAAAAGAATATATAAAATTATGAGTCTAGAGATTATACCTGAAAATGATGTGAGCAAATGAATCTCTAGCTCAAACAGACTTGGCTAAGGAACTTCAAATAATACTGGAACAAAGAATAAATTGAAGTTCTAATCTATTTTGCACAGTGGTCCCTCAGCCTCCTTCGGTACCTAAAAGTTTAGAGAATCAAGTGGTTTAACAAAATTTGTAAAACCACTAGTAGTTTTGCTAACATCTTTCAGTACCCAAATCTCTTTCTATAACAACCCATTCGAATCTATCTTTGTGCCCTAAGGAACCCAAAATTTTCACTCTATTTCTTTTTAGGATCCAAAATGGATTATTATAAAACAAATTCACATCTGATTATGATTTAAAAATCCTTTGAAATTATCAGAATTTAAAATTTTAAATTGATTCTTTTCAAAGAAGTTTGTAAGATTTTTAGAATCACAAGAATTCAATTTTTAAAAACCACTTGTTTTTCCAAAACCAAGACCTCGTTTATGTCCAACAGAAAACTGGTTTTTCAACAATATATTCAAAGATTTTTCACTATCAGAAAATTTAGTCAAAGTAGACTCTAGTCGTTGAATTTTGAATTTAAGATCACTGTTCTTTTTTATTAAATGTGAACACCGGTTACCAGTGATCTTCCTTTCAACATCATATTGTTTCAAAACCAAATTTTCAAATTCAAGTAATTTAATTTTGGTTTGGGATTCAGCAACTTCAAATTCAAAATATTTTCGACTTTCAGATTCAAAATTCTTGAGGTTTACATCTCAATTTCTAGCTCATTCAAAACTGATTCAGATATCTGTAAATTTTGATTTTCAAAAATCTTATGTTTAGAAATAATATTATCCAACTCCTTTTGCAAAGAATCGTTTTTATAAATTAGCTCATCTTCATTTTGTTTTAAAATGGTAATTCCTTTTTCAAATTTTTGAAGATTTTTATTTAGATAAGTTAAATCATTATTCAAATTGAAACAATTTTTGCAATTGAAGTTTTCATGTTTTAATTCCAACATATTATTTTTGTTAATCAAATCACGATTTTCAGATCTCAAAAGTTTGTTTTTCAGTTTGAGACGATTGATAGTTTTGGTTAAATTATTACAGAGAGAAAACAATTTTTCATATGAAAAATCTCCATCGTCTGAATCTGAGTTGGTTGTTGAGGGTTTTGAGTAGCTGTCAGATTTTCCATACAGTGTGTTGAGAGTTTTCCAAATATCCTACGCAGTTAGACAATAAAAGATAAATTTTAATTGATCATTATCAAGATAGGAATAAATAATATGCATAACATGAGCATTCAAAACCTTATTCTTCTTATCTAACATATCTCCCAAATTTTCAATAATATTGCAATATTCCAAATTAACAGATTTTCAATACAATTCGAATTTTGATTTCCATATTAAAAAATTTGTTCCATTGAAAAACACTGGAATATCACTGGACTGATTCTCAGAAGACTGACAACTAGGATGACCCATGACTCTAGAGTTAATGAAATAACTTGCTCTGATACCACTTGTTGGATCTAGATCAACCCTAGAGGGGGGTGAATAGGGTTTATTAAATTTTCGCGAGATACTAAAATATTCACAGATCACAAAATATAGTAGAAATAGAAATGCAGAAAGTAAATGACATAAGAGATACCCAACTTCGGCAAAACCCTGCCTACTGTTGCATTCCTAAGGTTTCTACTAGGTGATAGAATAGATCCTGCATACAAGACCATGTACACTCGCAAACTTTGCTCCTATTCTAACCCTATGCTCAAAACGTCATACTGATCTATATAACCTAGACCAGATTTTTCCCGAATTACAAACCTGTAATCCATAACCCTAGTTTTTACAGACTCTAGTAAACTGTCAGTTAACCTCTAACTGAATACCCTAGTATTTTACAGACACTAGAAACTGTTCGATAATTTTTACAACTCAAATTCAAACAAAACAATAAAAACAACAAATAAAAAGAAAACCCTTTAAAAATAAAACTAGGCTACTAAAATTTCTCTCTTATATTAAACTTGGCTTAGCCAAGAGCAAAGTAGGTTGGCCCGCTCCACATTTCACTTGCATGTTGTCTTGTTCTCTGGAAAAATTAGAAATGGCGGTGGGAAAAAAAATAATGTTTCTCCGAGTCCCAAAATCGCGATCATGAAGTTGATCTGAAGGTACTTCTTTGATGCTCGAATCTATGTGGCTCTATAATGCTTAGATTTGGGATCTTTCTCTCTGGCTCTGGATCAAAAACAAAGTGAGTTCTTCAAAATGATTTTCTATGTTTTCATGTTTAATTGTTGGAATGGATTTTCGATAGCGTTCTTGCCAGTGATGAATGGTGTTAGAAATAGGATTTCAAATCCTTAAATTGCACTCTGATTTCAATTAAAATATCTTGTCTGATTTGTGTTTTCCCTTTTGAATTCTCGACTTTTAAAAAATGAGATTGATTGTGTTGATGGATTTGGCCTTCTCGTCCCTTGTGTAGTAACAAAATGAATCTTGCCCTATATACATTGTTCACGTGGAAACAAATTTGTGATTTTTTTTAGACCGTAAATTGCTGTTCATTCAAATTGTTGCCTTAATTTGAAATGATTGCTTGACATTTAATTCCCTGATTGAATCAAAACTGGAAAGTCTGAATTGATTTGAGACGAGTTGCCCAAAATGAATTTACTCCCAAATGAAGAATTTACCAATTTCTTGAAGAAAAAAACATTTGCTTCCTAGTTCAAAAATCTCTAATTTACTTATTTGTCAAAAATGGAATTTCTGAAATTAGTTTTTGTCAATCTGGTTCCTGTATTTCAAAATTGTTCTGCCAAAGATTTATTTCTTTCCTGTTATAAAAAAATGAAAAGATGATTAGCAATTTTACTCTTTCAACATTTTTGGAAAGTGATTTCTGTCCAAAAGAAAATTTGAGATTCATGCCACATGTTCCAACATTGATTTGTGCATATTTGAGAATGATTTGCCAGACTTATTTCTCTTGCATAATTTCTGAAAGAATAAAATAAGGTTTCCATTTGCACACTTGCCATATTGTAACGGCCCGAATTTCCGCCCGACCCGATCGATCGCAAAATCGACCAAGACCGTTCAAAACCCGAATACGTTAACTTTAGGAGTACAACAACATCAGAACAACAACAACAGACTTTTATTACATCATAGTAACGTAACATCAGAGTACAGAATATCAGAGTACATCGATAAAATTACAGCGGAAGATAAATTACAATATTATAATACATTGCAGCGGAAACAATAAAATAGATACAACGGAAGACAACTATGCTCTGGACACAGCTTTAAGCTTCAATCCAGAATCCTGCTCGAGATAAGGACCTGTAGACAAACTACTCGACTGCCCATGTGGAAAAGAGGGCACCCGAGTTTGCAAAGTGAAACAAACTACGAGTCAGTCATGGGACTGGTGTGAGAATTCTTAACTAATATAACTAATAGCAATAAGGCAAATCCAAGGACCACGCTGCTAACGCGGAACGGGTTTTATCCCAATGGATTGCCGTGCATAATTAAAGGTAAATCGTAAAACAACGCAATGCTTTTTAGAAAAATGAAACCATTATAAGACCCAAGTCCCATCACTCAATGCAACGCAAACCGGAGAATAGGGTTTTACCTTATAATGGTCAAAAATGCTTGATACGTTAAAAACAGATCTGATATTATTATTATTAGTGTATATGTGTTTTCAAAAATATTCCAATCATAATGTATCAATCATAGACGGCATAGTACCCCATCCTACTATGTCGCCATACTAGTTCTACAATCAAAACCGCGGGGTCGTATTGGAAATTGGGTTTCCATCATGAGTCAAGGCTAGGGAGGAGCTCCTTACCGATTCGAGACACTTTAGCTAATGTCTCAGGATTCCCCGCAGAGAACCCTTGGATAGCTGTAGGGCCGGTCCACACTTGCGGTTTTTGGATTAGTTATTCCTGAACACATGTTTCCCGGTCCTATAGGACCTAACATCCAAGGCGCGCCACATTCCATCATCCACATAAGTAAATATCAGCCAGTTTAAGCACCGACACCACTTCTAGCTAGAAAGAAATGTGCTGCTCTCCCTGCGTTCCCTTCTCCCGTTTTAGACTCAACCGGGTTGTGAGGCTCGCGAAGTAACGTTATAACCACAAGGCCTGCTTTTCAACAAAGCCTTGATCATCTTCATCTTAGCGTGCCACGTTGGCAATTCACGCCATGCGATTGATAACTATTAATACACAACCTCTAAGGGTGTTAAGCAAGAGAATAAATTCTCCGCCACCAACGGTCGTATATTAATAGAAATCAATTTACATAGAACAAAATTCAACGTCAGACACACATCCATTTATAAACTTATGCTCTGGGTCTGAGCGAAAGCCAAATCCATACAAATCAACACTACATCCGGACGACCTCCACTGTAGCCCCTTCAAGGTAGCTACTCCAATCACGGGCATCTGCAGTCGTCGTCCATTCGATATGAAGATCATCAGTCTTCTATCGTTATCTTCAAAACTTGAATTTTAAACGTCGCTTAAATTATTTGGAATGAGACAGACTCAGACTTTCCAAATAATTCTCGTGTATATATAAGGTGGAAATCATTTCATATCGTTATTAGTAATTTATGACGATTTATCTTTATTTTTATATACATAAAAATAATTAAATTCCATTTCATTAACGTAATTATATAACAAGTAGTGAATGTTTTGTTTCACAACCTATCAAAATGTTTATAATGTGTAATGAAATGTATTTTATTTCATTGCATTTTGCTAACGAAAAATATTCCTATTCGTATATACAATATTAACTTACAATGTACACACCATTTATTTTCATACACATACACATCTTATGCACAACAATGTACATTTTCTTGTTTCATCTTTCGGATTACACAAAATTTATATTTTGTTTATCATACCAATTCCAACAAAAATGAGCATTTTTGTGTTTCATTTCAATTTCAACAAACGAATATTTTTTTGTTCATTCACCTTTACTTCTACAAGAACGAGTATTTTTGTTTGTTTATTTCAATGTAACAAAATTGATAATTTTATTATCTTTTCAATGCAAAACAAAAATAATAATTTTATATTACAAACAAAACGATAATTTTGTGTGTTAATCTATTTACGTGAAAATATAATTTTCATATCTTTAATCTTTTTAATGAAAACGTAATTAATTAAGATATAAATTTCATATCCTTATTTTTATTTGTATGAAAATCCAATTACATAAAAATGTAATTTCATCTCCTTATTCTTTTTAATTAAAATCCAATTTCATAAAAATGTAATTTTACACTTTTAATCTACATGCATGAAAAATGTAATTTTTCCCTTTTAATCTAATTTACATTAAAAATGTAACTTTTACCTTTAATCTTAATTTCATAAAAATAAAAATTTCTTACTTTTGGTTTTAATTACATAAAGATGTAATTTTCTTTCTCTTCATCTTAATTACATAAAAATATAAATTTCTTCTTCTAATCTAATTACATAAAAATGAAATTTTCTCTTCTTTAAACATGACAGTGAAAATAATGTAACTTTCGAATTTAACTCATGACGGTGTAAATAATGTCCATTTTCTATTTAACCATTTATATTTTAATATGGGCCAGACCTCTCACATTAGGTCTGCAACTTGTGAATGCTGGATGGGCCGGTCGGTTCCAGGTAGACTTATCCTACAAGTTGGGCTTAATCTCGTGTCTTGCCCCAATTTGTATTTGCGCACTTGGACCTCTCACATTAGGCCCAACATTTGTGGATGTTGGATATGCCGGTCGGGTGCGGGCAGACTTCCACCACAAATGTGACCTAACCTCGTGTTCAAATACAATTTTAATTAATCATTATAATTGTTCTACTAAAAATATTATTTTACATGGCACTTCTTAACAAAATTGATGTTTTTAATTCACGTACCATTCTTAAATAAAAATGATGAATTCTAATGTCATAAAAAGAGGATATTTTATACGGAAACATATTTTCTATGAATTCTAATGACCTTTTTTCATCTAATGACCTTCTAGTTTTAATGACTTTATAATTTAACGACATTTTTATCTAGTGATATTCTAGTTTCAATGACATTCAAATTTTAATGACATTTTCAATAAATGACATTATAATATTTAAACATGAAGGGCAAATTTATCTTAACATAAATGCCAATTCCAATCTTCACATAAATGACAAATTAAATTTCGCATAACTGACAAATTAATTTTTACATAAATGACAAATTCAATTTTTTACATAAATAACAGATTCAATTTTTACATAAATAACAAATTTTTCTTACATAACATGTTCCTAATAAAAATGGTATGTCTATTCTAATTAAACATTTTTTTTCTTTTTGTTTAATCCTTCTAATGAACCATATTACATTTAACATGAAATCTTTTTATTGTAATATAAATGACAACAAAAATATGTTATTTCAAATTGCAACAAAATGACACTAAGAATATATTATTTTTAGTTGAATCAACATGACACTAAAAATATGTTCGTTTTTAATATTTTAATATGACACTAAAAATGTTCATTTTTAATGATTCTACATAACACTAAATTTATGTTTCATTTTTAATGACACAACTTGACACTAAAAATAATGTTTCATTTTTGGTGAAACTTAATGACATTAAAATTATGCTCATTTTCACGAATCTTAACGAAGCTAAAAATATGTTTATTTTGTATAAAACTTAACGACACTAAAAATATGTTTATTTTATGTCAATTTCATATCACCTTCATACTTCTACATAGGATATCAACTAATATTTTGTTGTCAATGTTTCCATAACAATTCCTATATATGGTAACAACTAATACTTTGGTGTCAATTATGATGTCCATTCCTCATAATAATACATGTAATCATGTTGTTTTGGTGTAAGTTTTTCATGTCAATACATAGGATAATAATGTATAATTGGGTGTCAAGACTCATATCAAACGTCTCATTCTATTTTTTTTGTCGCAACTCTTATAATTGGCAAAGATGATAATTTTTGCGCAACTCTTATATTTGACAAAGATGATAATTTTTTGTCGCAACTCTTATATTTGACAAAGATGATAATTTTGTCGCAGCTCAATTCTCTAATTATCATAAACATTCATTTCGACATCCTAATAACAAAATGATAATTTTGTTTGATTCAACTATCTAATTAACATAAATGTTAATTTCAACATTCTAATAACACAATGATAATTTTGTTTGATTCAATTATCTAATTAACGTAAACGTTAATTTCAACATTCTAATAACACAATGATAATTTTGTTTGATTCAATTCTCTAATTGACATAAACATTAATTTCAACATTCTAATAACACAATGATAATTTTGTTTGATTCAATTCTCTAATTAACATAAACGTTAATTTCAACATTCTAATAATACACAGATCAAATCACGTATAGAAAATAGCAGAGTATTACGGCATATGAAGAATACTACAATTATCATTAACAAATTTTAATTATAAAATGAAAGAATAGAATTTCTCACCGAATAATTCAGATTTGAAATTTCCTGAATTTCCAAAATGCTCTGTTTTAGATCTATTCAACTCCATCTCGTAGATCTCTTCTTCACAATTTCAACGCTTTGAAAATCGCTCAATTCCGTTCTGATTTGGATAAGATATGGCCTTTTAATCATTTAATACTTTAATTACATATTTGAATTATATTATCCTAATTAAATTGTTACCCTTAATCCTTTCTGTAAACCGCTCCTTCTTCAAAACGCACAACACCAGAATCGACCGGCACCAGTTTTGAACGCACCACCGAGTCGCTGCCAACCTCCTCCACTTGCGCCACCAACATGAGCCTGAGGAGATCGTGACCGTTGAAACTGTAGAACTCTCTTAGCTAAAGATTTTTCCCATTCGGAAATTCTTAGAATTGATGAAAGAATCGAATTAGAGTGAGGGAGGAAGGAGAGAATACAATGGCCGTTCAAAGAATTGGTGGCGGCTGGTCATATTACTGTTAGGATTTTGGCTTTGTAAATTTTTAAGGTATACATATATATATATATAATTGCTATTTGTTCTTTTATTCCTCAGGGCCCATTCACATTTTGCATCTCATATGTGACAAAGAAAAATGAATTGCTGACTAAGGCTGGCTTATTTACTTCCCATTTATGTTTCCTGACATCCCCTTTTATGACACGCTATAATGACACATTTTTCAAATTTCAAAAATAGATAACAATGAAAGAGAGAGAGAGGATAAAATGAAAAGAATTAATGCTAGTTTAATGCTAATTGTGACAAAGTTTGTGAATTTAAAATTTCAAAATATATAACATCATAATTACCATATGACCAATTAGTATTTAGTGAATATTAGGCACACATCCCTAAAACGAAACTTAATTAGGCTCACATCCGGTCATAAACTTATTGTAAATTAGGTCCCTATTTTCAAAAACATATAAAAAAATATAAAAAAAATATTAAAAAACCATGTAAATTCGTATTTAATTAAAACAATTAATCGTGAAAAAAATCAGATCAAAAAAACATTAAAAACAACGTCGAAATCATGAAATACAGAAAATCAACGAAATGCAATAAATTGCATCAAAACATGCATATAAATCGATTAGTTGCATACATGTATGCATTTATTTCAAATCTGCGTCAAAATTGCAGTATAAATGCATACATGTATGCACATATTGTTAAAACATGCATCTGCTGATGCATTTGTTTAAAAACTGCATACCTACGTGCAACTTATTCACGTTTGCATGTATTTTGACATATATGCACACATGTATGCAGTTATATAGAAAAACTACATACATGTATGCAATTTTTCAAACAGACGTGCATAAATATATGCATGTGTATTCGAATAGTTGCATAAATGTATGCAACTATTCGTAAAAGTTGCATACATTGATGCAACTTTTTTTTTTAATTTCTGTGGACTTCCGAGAATATTTACAGATTTTAGAATTTTTTTTTTTTTTTTAAGTGATAGCGCCTGAAAATTTGGACAGAAAACGAAAGAGGCGGAGGTATGGAAAGTGGCAGGCGGAAGATTCCAGGCGGCAGCTAAAATAGGGGGCGGGTTTACAGAGAAAACATTAATTACAGGGATGTATTGTGAATTTAAAACTTGCAAAATAGTTGCATACATGTATGCAACTTTTGCCAATAGTTGCATACATGTATGCAAGTATTTCTGAAGCTGTTTTAGTTGAAAACGTATGCAGAAACTTGCATACATGTGTGCAACTATTTGAAATACTTGCACACATGTATGCAAGTATTTACATGTGAAAATAAAATGTGTGCAGAAACTTGCATACATGTATGCAACTATTTTAAATACTTGCACACATGTATGCAAGTATTGCATGTAAAAATATAACAGAGAAATACTTGCACAGATGAATGCAAGTATTCCAAATATGTGCATGATTTGATGCAAATTACTGCATTTTTCGTTGTTTTCTGTATTTTTTCGATTTTGATGCATGTTTTGATTTTATTATGATCTGAATTTTTGGGCGAGTACATGTTTTATTTAAATACGAATTTACGTGATTTTTTTATATTTTTTTAATATTTTTTTTATGAATTTTCAAAAAACAGGGACTAAATTTACAATAAGTTTATGACCGGGTTTTTTTTTATATTTTGAAACCTAATAGGGACCTCTAAAAAACGCACCCTAGTATTTATTTACACATGTTACATTCATAATTCGCAGTCATCATCTTAACCATATAAGTTTATTTCAAAATGCTACATTATATATATATATATATATATATATATATATATATATATCGTTTTGGTTGCTTAAATAATTTACGATATTTTAAAACAAATTCACATACCAAAATTCAAGTTAGTTATTACACCAGTTTATAGTGTTTTGTTTCAATTGTAATTAAATTTCATTAAGTATATATATATATATTATTCCACTAAATTTGGTTTGACTTAATTATGTCAATGAGTTACACGATTTTAAAAAAAATAGCAATCCAAATATGGTTATATGTTTAATGTATATGGACAAAAGCAAATGGTTGCATAAGTAAATCAATTATTCTATTGTAATCAATCTTCTACCGTTACCCTATTAATTCACTTTAATGGACTTTAATTGCAATCTATTTTAGTTTATTTCCAATATTAAATTACACCCTTTATTTCTATCATACAACGATATCATTCAGCAAATCACCCTAACCAAATTCAAATGACAAATAAATGGCTATTTATTTGTAATAAATTTCCTATAAATGTCAATGCCACATAAATGAAATTCATAAATAATTTCCTATTTATGTTATTTTTATTTTGATATAACATTATCTAAGTAAAATGGCATTTTTTTATACTAACATACCTTTCTAACTATAATGGCATTCACACTAATATGACATTTCATATGATAATGACATTTTTTTTATATTAATACCACATGATCAAGCAAGGTGACATTTCATGTTAATACAACATGATCAAACAAAATGATATTTTCCTGCTAACACATCTAAGATTTTATTTCTAAATATTCTAAATCCATTAAAATTTCTAAAAAAAAAAATTTAATTGGCCCCAAAATTCAGGGTTGTTACAGTCTCCCCCACTTAAAATCTTTTCGTCCTCAAAAAGGAACGAAGCTAAAAGTGTTTAATTATCCTACTAAATTTTCCATTCTTTATTATTCATTCATTGGTTTAAATAATTTTATAGTTGAACTAATAATTGCACTACACAATCATTAATCAATTGGTTGATTAGCTTTTTAAATTATATAACTTTTATATATTCAAAAAATCATATTTTCCAAAAATAGATTATAATTACAAATACGTATATTATAGGCTTGCTACTCTCAACTCATTCTAGGGCATTACTAACCCCGTCTCTAATGAGTTTTCTCATTCTAGGATACGACCGATCCTATCTCTAATGAGTATTTTTATTGGATATTACTAATCCAATCTCTGATGAGTCTTTTGTTCCGTTCTAATGAGTTGTACCCCAAAGATTTTAGCTAACCAAAGCTCTGATACCAACTGTAACGGCCCGAATTTCCGCCCGACCCGATCGATCGCAAAATCGACCAAGACCGTTCAAAACCTGAACACGTTAACTTTGGGAATACAACAACAGCAGACTTTTATTACATCATAATAACGTAACATCAGAGTACATAATATCAGAGTACATCGATAAAATTACAGTGGAAGATAAATTACAATATTATAATACATTTCAGCGAAAACAATAAAATAGATACAGCGGAAGACAACTATGCTCTGGACACAGCTTTAAGCTTCAATCCAGAATTCTGCTCGAGATAAGGACCTGCAGACAAACTACTCGACTGCCCGTGTGTAAAAGAGTGCACCCGAGTTTGCAAAGTGAAACAAACTACGAGTCGGTCATAGGACTGGTGGTAGAATTCTTAACTAATATAACTAATAGCAATAAGGAAAATCCAAGGACTACGCCGCTAACGCGGAATGGGTTTTATCCCAATGGATTGCTGAGCATAATTAAAGGTAAATCGTAAAACAACGCAATGCTTTTTAGAAAAATGAAACCATTATAAGTCCCAAGTCCCATCACACAATGCGACGCAAACCGGAGGATAAGATTTTACCTTATAATGGTCAAAAATGCTTGATACGTTCAAAACAGATTTGATATTATTATTAGTGTATATATGTTTTCAAACATATTCCAATCATAATGTATCAATCATAGACGGCATAGTACCCCATCCTACTATGTCGCCATACTAGTTCTACAATCAAAACCGCAGGGTCGTATTGGAAATTGGATTTCCGTCATGAGTCAAAGCTAGGTAGGAGCTCCTTACCGATTCGAGACACTCTAGCTAATGTCTCAGGATTCCCCACAGAGAACCCTTGGATAGCTGCAGGGCCGGTCCACACTTGCGGTTTGTGGATTAGTTATTCCTGAACACACATTTCCCGGTCCTATAGGACCTAACATCCAAGGCGCGCCACATTTCATCATCCACATAAGTAAATATCAGCCAGTTTAAGCACCGACACACTTCTATCTAGAAAGAAACGTGTTGCTCTCCCTGCGTTCTCTTCTCCCGTTTTAGACTCAACCGGGTTGTGAGGCTCGCGAAGTAACGTTATAACCACAAGGCCTGCTTTTCAACAAAGCCTTGATCATCTTCATCTTAGCGTGCTACGTTGACAATTCACGCCATGCGATTGATAACTATTAATACACAACCTCTAAGGGTGTTAAGCAAGAGAATAAATTCTCCCCCACCAACGGTCGTATATTAATAGAAATCAATTTACATAGAACAAAACTCAACATCAGACACACATCCATTTATAAACTTATTCTCTGGGTCTGAGCGAAAGCCAAATCCGTACAAATCAACACTACGTCCGGACGACCTCCACTGTAGCCCCTTCAAGGTAGCTGCTCCAATCACAGGCATCAGCAGTCGTCGTCCATTCGATATGAAGATCGTCGGTCTTCTATCGTTGTCTTCAAAACTTGAATTTTAAACGTCGCTTAAATTATTTGGAATGAGATAGACTCGGACTTTCCAAATAATTCTCGTGTATATATAAGTTGGAAATCATTTCATATCGTTATTAGTAATTTATAACGATTTATCTTTATTTTTATATATATAAAAATAATTAAATTCCATTTCATTAACGTAATTATATAACAAGTAGTGAATGTTTTGTTTCACAACCTATCGAAATGTTTATAATGTGTAATGAAATGTATTTTATTTCATTACATTTTGCTAACGAAAAATATTCCTATTCATATATACAATATTAACGTACAATGTACACACCACTTATTTTCATACACATACACATCTTATACACAACAATGTACATTTTCTTGTTTCATCTTTCGAATTACACAAAAAGTATATTTTGTTTATCATACCAATTCCAACAAAAATGAGCATTTTTGTGTTTCATTTCAATTTCAACAAACGAATATTTTTTTGTTCATTCACCTTTACTTCTACAAGAATGAGTATTTTTGTTTGTTTATTTCAATGTAACAAAATTGATAATTTTATTATCTTTTCAATGCAAAACAAAAATAATAATTTTATATTACAAACAAAACGATAATTTTGTATGTTAATCTATTTACGTGAAAATGTAATTTACATATCTTTAATCTTTTTAATGAAAACCTAATTCATTAAGATATAAATTTCATATCCTTATTTTTTTTATGAAAATCCAATTACATAAAAATGTAATTTCATATCCTTATTCTTTTTAATTAAAATCCAATTACATAAAAATGTAATTTTACACTTTTAATCTACATGCATGAAAAATGTAATTTTTCCCTTTTAATCTAATTTACATTAAAAATGTAACTTTTACCTTTAATCTTAGTTTCATAAAAATGTAAATTTCTTACTTTTGGTTTTAATTACATAAAGATGTAATTTTCTTTCTTTCTCTTCATCTTAATTACATAAAAATATAAATTTCTTCTTTTAATCTAATTACCTAAAAATGAAATTTTCTCTTCTTTAAACATGACGTTGAAAATAATGTAACTTTCTAATTTAACTCATGACAGTGTAAATGATGTCCATTTTCTATTTAACCATTTATATTTTAATATGTGCCAGACCTCTCACATTAGGCCTGCAACTTGTGAATGCTGGATGGGCCAGTCGGTTCCAGACAGACTTATCCCACAAGTCGGGCTTAACCTTTTGTATTTGCGCACTTGGACCTCTCACATTAGGCCCTACATTTGTGGCTGTTGGATATGCCGGTCGGGTCCGGGCAGACTTCCACCACAAATGTGACCTAACCTCATGTCCAAGTACAATTTTAATTAATCATTATAATTGTTCTACTAAAAATATTATTTTACATGGCACTTCTTAACAAAATTGATATTTTTAATTCACGTGCCATTCTTAAATAAAAGTGATGAATTCTAATGTCATATAAAGAGGATATTTTATATGGAAACATATTTTCTATGAATTCTAATGACCTTTTTTCATCTAATGACCTTCTAGTTTTAATGACTTTATAATTTAACGACATTTTTATCTAGTGATATTCTAGTTTCAATGACATTCAAATTTTAATGACATTTTCAATAAATGACATTATAATATTTAAACATGAAGGGCAAATTTATCTTAACATAAATGCCAATTCCAATCTTTACATAAATGACAAATTAAATTTCACATAACTGACAAATTAATTTTTACATAAATGACAGATTCAATTTTTACATAAATAACAGATTCAATTTTTACAAAAATAACAAATTTGTCTTATATAACATGTTCCTTATAAAAATGGCATGACTATTCTAATTAAACATGTTTTTTTCTTTTTGTTTAATCCTTTTAATGAACCATATTACATTAAACATGAAATCTTTTTATTGTAATATAAATGACAACAAAAATATGTTATTTCAAATTGCAACAAAATGACACTAAGAATATATTATTTTTAGTTGAATCAACATGACACTAAAAATATGTTCGTTTTTAATGTTTCAATATGACACTAAAAATATTCATTTTTAATGATTCTACAGAACACTAAATTTATGTTTCATTTTTAATGGCACAACTTGACACTAAAAATAATGTTTCATTTTTGGTGAAACTTAATGACATTAAAATTATGCTCATTTTCATGAATCTTAACGATGCTAAAAATATATTTATTTTATATAAAACTTAACGACACTAAAAATATGTTTATTTTATGTCAATTTCATATCACCTTCATATTTCTACATATGATATCAACTAATATTTTGGTGTCAATGTTTCCATAACAATTCCTATACATGGTAACAACTAATACTTTGGTGTCAATTATGATGTCCATTCCTCGTAATAATACATGTAATTATGTTGTTTTAGTGTAAGTTTTTCATGTCAATACATAGGATAACAATGTATAATTGGGTGTCGAGTCTCATATCAAACTTCTCATTCTATTTTTTTGTCGCAACTCTTATATTTGGCAAAGATGATAATTTTGTCGCAACTCTTATATTTGACAAAGATGATAATTTTTTGTCACAACTCTTATGTTTGACAAAGATGATAATTTTGCCGCAGCTCAATTCTCTAATTATCATAAACATTCATTTCGACATCCTAATAACAAAATGATAATTTTGTTTGATTCAATTATCTAATTAACATAAACGTTAATTTCAACATTCTAATAACACAATGATAATTTTGTTTGATTCAACTATCTAATTAACATAAACGTTAATTTCAACATTCTAATAACACAATGATAATTTTGTTTGATTCAATTATCTAATTAACATAAACGTTAATTTCAACATTCTAATAACACAATGAAAATTTTGTTTGCTTCAATTCTCTAATTAACATAAACGTTAATTTCAACATTCTAATAACCCAATTATAATTTTGTTTGATTCAATTCTCTAATTAACATAAACGATAATTTCAACATTCTAATAATACACAGATCAAATCACGTATAGAAAACAGCAGAGTATTACAGCATATGAAGAATACAACAATTATCATTAACAAATTTTAATTATAAAATGAAAGAATAGAATTTCTCACCGATTAATTCAGATTTGAAATTTCCTGAATTTCCAAAATGCTCTGTTTTAGATCTATTCAACTCCATCTCGTAGATCTCATCTTCACAATTTCAACACTTTGAAAATCGCTCAATTCCGTTCTGATTTGGATAAGTTATGGCCTTTTAATCATTCAATACTTTAATTACATATTTGAATTATATTATCCTAATTAAATTGTTACCCTTAATCCTTTCTGTAAACCGCTCCTTCTTCAAAATGCACAACACCAGAATCGACCGGCGCTAGATTTGAACGCACCACCGAGTCGCTGCCAACCTCCTCCACTTGCGCCACCAACATGAGCCTGAGGAAATCGTGACCGTTTAAATTGTAGAACTCTCTTAGCTAAAGATTTTTCCCATTTGGAAATTCTTAGAATTGATGAAAGAATCGAATTAGTGTGAGGGAGGAAGGAGAGAATACAATGGCCGTTCAAAGAATTGGTGGCGGTTGGTCATATTACTATTAGGATTTTGGCTTTGTAAATTTTTAAGGTGTATATATATATATATATATATATATCATTGCTATTTGTTCTTTTATTCCTCAAGGCCCATTCACATTTTGCATCTTATATGTGACAAAGAAAAATGAATTGCTGACTAAGGCTGGCTTATTTACTTCCCATTTATGTTTCCTGACATCCCCTTTTATGACACGCTATAATGACACATTTTCCAAATTTCAAAAATAGATAACAATGAAAGAGAGAGAGGATAAAATGAAAAGAATTAATGCTAATTTAATGCTAATTGTGACAAAGTTTGTGAATTTAAAATTTCAAAATATATAACATCATAATTACCATATAACCAATTAGTATTTATTTACACATGTTACATTCATAATTCGCAGTCATCATCTTAACCATATAAGTTTATTTCAAAATGCTACATTCTATATATATCGTTTTGGTTGCTTAAATAATTTACGATATTTTAAAACAAATTCACATACCAAAATTCAAGTTAGTTATTACACCGGTTTATAGTGTTTGGTTTCAATTGTAATTAAATTTCATTAAGTATATATATATATATATTTTTATTCCACTAAATTTGGTTTGACTTAATTATGTCAATGAGTTACACAATTTATAAATAAAATAAAAAAATAAAAAAAATTAGCAATCCAAATATGGTTATATGTTTAATGTATATGGACAAAAGCAAATGGTTGCATAAGTAAATCAATTATTCTATTGTAATCAATCTTCTACCGTTACCTTATTAATTCACTTTAATGGACTTTAATTGCAATCTATTGTAGTTTGTTTCCAATATTAAATTACACCCTTTATTTCTATCGTACAATGATATCATTCAGCAAATCACCCTAACCAAATTCAAATGACAAATAAATGGCTATTTATTTGTAATAAATTTCTTATGAATGTTAATGCCACATAAATGAAATTTATAAACAATTTCCTATTTATGTTATTTTTATTTTGATATAACATTATCTAATTAAAATGACATTTTTTATACTAACATACCTTTCTAACTATAATGGCATTTACACTAATATGGCAATTCATATGATAATGACATTTTATTTATATTAATACCACATGATCAAGCAAGGTGACATTTCACGTTAATACAACATGATCAAACAAAATGATATTTTCCTGCTAACTCATCTACGATTTTATTTCTAAATATTCTAAATCCATTAAAATTTCTAAAAAAAAAAATTTAAATTGGCCCCAATATTCAGGGTTGTTACACATATATTCTGATTTCATCATTAACCTGTTGTCATAATTGTTTTACCATATATGCAGTCAATTCTGGAACCAAATTCAAAACTGCCTTGCTGTTTTGATTTTCTTTACATGCCAGATTTGTGAGTATAGACCATTTGCTTTTGTCATCCTTGCTTGAACTGATCTGAACTGATATGTACTTATACACATTTTACCAAAATCTGATTAATCTTTCATTTCTGGAAAGCATTAATTCTTGATAAATTCTTGTTCCTGCCATGCTTGAGTTTCTTGAATGATTTTCTGGTCATCTATTGATTGCTCTGTTCAAATGCATTGCTGGGTGCCATCTTGAACACTGAACCTCTTTATAATTTGCATGCACTGTTCTCTCTGATTTCTTAGAAATAAACGATTCATTCATTTTCAACAGAACTGCCGAGAATACATGCGTATTTCTGGACATTTTGGAAACACTGCATCCTGAAATTGATACATGTTGCTGTTGCACTCCTTAAACTGATTACAATGCATGCATCATTTGTGTATACTTTGCTTTGCCATGAAGTTGTTGAGGTTGATCATTGTAGTCGTGAACCACCATATATTGTTCATACTGCATCGTTTTGTGTGCACCAATATTGCTTCCCATCTTGTCTGCACTTGAACTGCTATGTGTTTGCTTTACTTGCTTAAAAACATACACTATACTTGATAATGTATACTTCACTTGTACCCTGTCATCCTGGAAAAATTTGTCGAGTAACTGCACCATACTTTCACCCCAGTTTTGTAAAGGCCCGCAAATCTGAGCTACCTGAGTTGACTAAATACACCACAAGTCCAACCCAAATAACACAGAAATACGACTCATTATTAGAAAGAAGTTAGAAGATGAGAAATAGGAAGAAAGAAATATTAGAATAGAAGAAAAACGAAGATCACAACTCACAGCGGAACGAATAAAATATATTATATAACATAAGCTTTGAAATACAAATCTGTTTGTACATATATACATACCATCATCAGAGTACACATAACATTTGATTCAGCGGAAGCAACTCTAAATAGCTAACGTTGAAGCCTCCTGCTTCAAGCTCCTCCAAGTGTATCTGTAAAAGCCTGAAACACTTGACTGCCCGTACAAATTTGGGCACCCAAGAGTTTAGGGAAAACAAAACAAAATAAACTCTGGGTCAGTCATGGGACTGGTGTGAGTAAACTCCAACCACTTGTTTAACTTTAAAAATCCTTTCAAAGAAAAGGTAATAGTAAGACCAGCCCACACATAAACATGGACGGTTTTTACCTTACTATAACCCAAAACACTTTGATACGAAAATCCAGTGATATTATAATAATGTCTACATCAAGTAAATAACCAAATAGCAGAACGTTTGCATCTCACGCTCCACATACATTATAAAATCAAAAACCGCATGGCGCTTATTGGAGATTGGATTTCCAACATGACAAGGTATGGAACCACCTTCCGACTGTGTATCTCTAGAGAGGAATACACTTGGGTTCAACAAGAACGTCTTGTAACCCGGCCCACACATGACCGACCACTCATTTCGCTTGAGTGTATCGAATGTATATCACCAACGGTTGGACTCAAACCACCGTTTCCCGAATGGGCAGAATCGATAGATTTAGAAACAAAAGGAATTTCTCTAGATAGGTGATTATACACCCTAATGGGTGCGACCCACATAGCCATGCTGCCTGCCCGATTTTTGTCCTTTCCCGGTTGTTGAGGCCTGAGGCTACGCATACTTACCATTCATTGATAGCACAATCACTTTGAATGCCACATCGTCAGATCCGTTAATCACTAGTTGAGTTTGCACAAATATTCTGGATATTATGCTAAGGGATAAATCCGTTGCAACCATATATATCCATACAGACCAACCCATTTGATCATTGGAAATACTCTGTCAGACATTCGTCCATTTACGTTCGTTCTGGGACTGAACGAAACCGAAGGCACTATTTCTATAAATAGAAAAGCCCTTGCACTTTACTCCGTCTTCAATATATTCAGCATACTTGGTTCGCAACGCTTATGCCGATACGGAGTGGTTCTTCGGATAATAATCCAACCGGTCTCTCCATATTGACAACGATGGTCAAAAACTTCGATAGTCTGTGATTTAACTATCGAATAAAAACAAGTGTTCATCCAACATATCAAAACAAATCACTGGGCTCTTTAATTAATATTTATTAATTAAATCACTTCTCCATTTTCTCTATCAATATTTGTTAACCAAATATTTCAATAATCATCTCGGCCTCTTATGCCATTTGGAAAACGTTTCCAAATATCAACTTCTTTTATTTTCTATATATTAGAAAAATCTCTATTTACAATTGGAAACAATTCCAATCATTTATCTCTATCTCTTTTTGTTTACAACATTCGATTTTTATATTCACTTTACTATCGAATTCAATACGTCGATACCATGATTTCAAATTATCAAAATATCTTAAAAATATTCTAACTCCTTAAATTTCCGGAAAATTTCGCCATAACCTCCCCTGTATCGGGAGCATCGGGAAATTTCAAATAGCTTCCCGGTATCTTCCTTAATCAAAAAGAAAAAGAAAAAGCCAAGCGGCTTGCCGATACGGCGCATAAATCTCATATATGAATTAAATATGTACCTTTTGTCGGGCACATAAATTAAAATCTTCATATACTCCATCCCATATCTGTTTAACACCTGTTCACCTGTTTTCAATTCAATTCAACTCAATCCATTCGTTTTTAATTCAAATTTGAATCGTTTGAATTCGGTTTCGCTTAATTATTCTTTAATTAGTCCTTTCGCCTATTTCACTTCTTTGTTTGAACATAACATGTTCAAATATTTAACTTGCTCATAACCAAATTGAATTTCAATTTCAATTCTAGTTCTCTTTTCTATTTCGAATATAAATTCTCAAATCGAATTCACTTATTTAAAGCTCAATATTCATTCGAAATCTCATTAACTAATTTCTATTCGAATTAGTTAACTCTATTCAATAAATCAAAAATCTGATTTCTATTTCAGAAATCAACTCATTACTCTACTGGAGTTCACATATATTTTATAACTCACATCTGGATTTTTTCTAAATAGAAATTTCGATTTTTATTTGCTTAAAATCCTTTAATTTAATTAAATAAACCGTTATGGTTTTATAATGGTTTTGGCGCTGTTTTTCTGAAAATTTGATTTTGACATAACTCAAAATCTATACGACGAAATTCATATTTTTCCCCTTCATTAGAAAACTATTATCAAACCGGTCCTGACGTTTCTTGTTTCAAAGAATTTCGACTTCAATTGGGTTCTGTATATTCAATTGAAGTTCGAATCGCTATTTTACGAACTGCAGCGCTGCGGCGAGTTCGTTTTAATTATATTTATATATATAAACTTTTTAAACTTCTTTAAAAATGAATTCAACTTTATTTAATTCTATTTGAATTCCTTGATTCAAATTCCCATCTCACTTTGAATTCCATATTCAAATTTCAATCCCTTTCTATTTGATATTCAAATTCAATACTTAAATTTCTATTTGAAATCCCTATATTCAAATTCACTACTTGAATCCCTTTGAATTCTTTTATTCAAACTCTATATTTAAATTCCATTTGAACTTCTATATTCAAATTTCTATATTTGAATTCTATTGAAATTCAAATATTCAAACTCCTTTTTAAATTCTATATTCAAAATTCCATAGTTTTTAAACCCATTTGAATTTCATATTCAAATTCCATAGATCAAATCCGATTTGAATTCAATTTGAATCTCTTATATTCAAATTCCATTTTCCTTTTCCATTTGAATTCTAATATTCAAATTCATCTTCAATCCCATTTGAATTCTAATATTCAAACTCATTATTAACGCCATTTGAATTTCTTCACTAAATTCCATTTGAATTCCCTTGAATTCAAATTCCATTTCAAAACCATTAGGATTTCCTATTTTGAAATCCTATTTGAAATTCTATTTCCAATTCTACTTTGAAATCTTATTTTCAAAGTTTATTTCAAATTCTATTTTGAAATCTCATATTCAAATTTCAAAGTTTATTTCAAATTCTATTTTGAAATTCTACATTCAAATCTATATTTGAATTTTCTTTATTCGAATTCCCTTGAATTCAAATTTTATTTTAATTCTTTGGATTCAAATTTCTATTTCCATTCTAATTTCATTTATTCGAGTTCTATTTGAACTTCTATTTGAATTTCTAATATTCAATCTCCTTTTAAAATTCAAATATTTAAACTCTTTTTAAAATTCAAATGTTATACTCAAATTCCATTTGAGTTATATATTAAAAATTTCATTTCACATCCTATTTCTTTTAAACAAGTCTCGACTTCAATAGATATTTCTACTTTTCCTTGAGGATAGATTTCCCATTTCCAATTTCACACTTGTATTTCTATTTTTGAATTTCAAATGATAATTCTTTTACTTCATTTATAATTTCGTTATAAAAGAACTATTTCTTAAACTTCGTTTAAAAAAAAAAACTACTTGTTTTATTTTTTTCAAAAACAAGTTTATATTTTTATTTCCTTTAAAAATTCAAATTCTATTTAAAAATAGAATTTTCCCTTTTAAAATCTCAAATATCCTTTTAATTGGCCCAGTGATATTTAAACACACAAAGCAACGAATTATTTATTTTTCTAACACATCATATATAACAATATATATGCAAACAAATAAACAAACAGATAATATATTTTTGAGGAATCCAGTTGGATTCCTCCAACCTGTTTTCCTGCATCCACAGATGTTAGCACATAAATAATACCAATTCTGCTTCGTGGCAGAATATCGTGGTATAGAAGGTCATCCACTAATCATAGCGTGGGGCGTATAGGGTAATCATCCGCTATGAAACTGCGGGCATCCGCTAATGAGACTGCGGGAATCCAACCAATCAACAACCCAATATATATATATATAGCCTAAATAACTAATATATATAAAGCAAGCAGAAAGCATTCACACAAGCAACAAAACAATTATTTTTAATGGAATAAAAATAATTCTAAAGGTGAGTGAGATTTACTCACCTCGATTTTTACTGTGTTGAATATCCCGTCTAGTTCAAACCAAGTTTATTTCGAAGTATTCGTCATCTTGGTTCTAGTGTACTTCGCATTGCTCGAATCTAATAACATGAAATAAAGTATGATTTTTATAAGTTATTAAACGAATTAATTGATTACTCACTTAATAAAATTCCAATTTAAACCTTCATTCTATTTAAACGATTAATTTATACATTTTATTTCCTTATTGATTAATTTCCTCGATATACACTAATTATATGAACTATTTTATTTAAATCAAATTCCCAATTAGATAAACTAATTTTCTAGGCATAAAATGAATTTAACCATTATATTAGTTTAATTCTAACCATTTTACAAATAAAATTCTAACCCTTTTACTACTTAAATTTGGATATAAATCAAACAAATTAAATTTAAATATTATTGGCCTTAATTAAATAAATTAAACTGACCTTACGGTGTCTCACCAATATTCACGACAGACTCCAGGCGACTCGCGTTCTTCCATATACAGTATCACCAGAACCATGTCAGTACACCCTCGAAGCCCTGTCGCACTACTCCAGTGAACAAACATCGCCTTCCCTCCAGACATCGAACACTTAAATCCCTAAATCGCACTCCACCTATTGCCATGTCGAGCTCCTCAGTGAACTTGGTTTCCCCTTCCAGCTCGTCGTTGAAGTCGCGACACCCACTCATCCGCGAGACCCAGAATTGCTTCGAGCTAGGGTCGAGCGTCAGGCCGTGCGATGGTCGAGTTGCCCGCCAAACCCCCTTGCGATGAACGCTAGCCCTAGGCGCCCTGTTCGAACATGATTGTTCCCTTCGACAATCTCTGAACACACCAAGATTGAATCCCCCTTTTCTGGATAGTTCGAATAGGATAAGAGGGCTTCGATTCATTTAGAATCAAGGAGGAAGCAGCTTTGATCTCGGTTTGCTTGGAAAACGAGACAGAAGAGAGAAGAAGGGTTTTCCGTTGGTTTCAAAAAATGCGGATTCCAGAAGGTAATGGCCTTAATATATAGAGGAACGAAGGGAACATATCGTACTGCCATTAAATTATTGTTCCTTTGATTTTGAAGAAGGGGGACAAGAGTTTGAGCTCGAGGAAAATATAGACGTCGCGATGTCCACCTATAGGTCCGCGTTAGTAAATGCATAGGTCGGCCTTCTTTTTATTTTATTCATTCTGATTTTTATTTTGTTTTTTTTTTAAAATTTAAACAACTGAAATATCTCGCGGTCCCCGAACCATCATAGTAAACCTAACGACTGACATTACCAGATTGTAGCGTTGTTCTGGACTAAATGGAGCCGATCCTAAATTTTAATTCGACTGTATAGAAGAGAGAACAAATTTTAAATTAACGAATTATATTAAATACGATTTAAATATAACCTGATTTTAAACATTAAATCCATCGATAAAAATCTATTATTATCGTTCTATTCGATATTAAATCATATAATGATTTTTAAACTGATAAATTCCATAATAAAAATCCATTTATTTTTGAATCAATATTTAAAACTATATTAAATATTTAAAATTAATCGACGAAAAATCTGGGTCGTTACATTCTTCCCCCCTTAAAATAATTTCGTCCTCGAAATTGCTAAGGTAGGAAAAATGGTACAAATCTATTACTTTTCAAAAATTCACTTATGTTGAAACTCAACTCCTCATATTTCAACAAATTAACTCCAACCAAAACTTTTGGTCTTCCCATATTTGATTCGAATGATCTACGATCAATCCATTTATATCTAATCTATATTCCGTTAAACCTATTCAAATTGATTCTAATCATTTCACTCACTTCGACCCATTTAACTTGTTTAAGTTAAATTTAAATTCCAGAATTCAAATCCCTGGGTTTTTCTTTTCAAATTCTTTTGAAATCCCATAAATATATACATATATTTATCTCCCTCACAAATTCAAAACATTTGAATTTTCAATCTACTTGTTTTCTTTCAAAACAAATTTCCGTCAAAAACTTTCTAAGGTAGCAATCTATCACTTAGAAACTCGAAAATGAACACTGATGAAGCTGCAGTCATCATCAGAATTATTTCCCAGCGACTGAAGTGAGTTCAGTGCTTTATCATTTTTAAAAATCAATTCAAAATGATTTTCATTCAAAACCTTTTCAAAGTAAAACTATATTATTTTAATTACTTTGAAAAATATTTTTCAACTTCCCAGGATTATGAATTCTTAATTCTGGTTTGAATTTAATTCTAATTCATCTCATTTGTATATTTTTCATTCATATACAAATTCAGTTTGGTTATAAATAACCATTCTAAATTTATACTCTCATTTGATTATAAAATCCACATCCAACACATCAATATAATAAATTCTAGAAAATTATCCTTTCTATATCAAAATAGAAATTCTGGGTAAAATTATTTCATTTACCCATTTAAAAACAATATCATGTCGTATTTTCTGTTCAAGTGTTTAGAAATTCCTATCGACTTCGTGGCGTCCCACGATTCGACCAGAATTCATAAACCACTCACAGACTAGTCAACACAATATAAAACAACTTTTATATCAATTTACAAATACGCTCTCTCGTATATACACTCAACTCATTCTAGGGTACTACTGACCCTATCTCTAATGAGCACATGCCACACAAGCCTAGGTATTCACTCAACCTAAGCTCTGATACCACCTGTAAAGGCCCGCAAATCTGAGCTACCTGAGTTGACTAAATACACCACAAGTCCAACCCAAATAACACAGAAATACGACTCATTATTAGAAAGAAGTTAGAAGATGAGAAATAGGAAGAAAGAAATATTAGAATAGAAGAAAAACGAAGATCACAACTCACAGCGGAACGAATAAAATATATTATATAACATAAGCTTTGAAATACAAATCTGTTTGTACATATATACATACCATCATCAGAGTACACATAACATTTGATTCAGCGGAAGCAACTCTAAATAGCTAACGTTGAAGCCTCCTGCTTCAAGCTCCTCCAAGTGTATCTGTAAAAGCCTGAAACACTTGACTGCCCGTACAAATTTGGGCACCCAAGAGTTTAGGGAAAACAAAACAAAATAAACTCTGGGTCAGTCATGGGACTGGTGTGAGTAAACTCCAACCACTTGTTTAACTTTAAAAATCCTTTCAAAGAAAAGGTAATAGTAAGACCAGCCCACACATAAACATGGACGGTTTTTACCTTACTATAACCCAAAACACTTTGATACGAAAATCCAGTGATATTATAATAATGTCTACATCAAGTAAATAACCAAATAGCAGAACGTTTACATCTCACGCTCCACATACATTATAAAATCAAAAACCGCATGGCGCTTATTGGAGATTGGATTTCCAACATGACAAGGTATGGAACCACCTTCCGACTGTGTATCTCTAGAGAGGAATACACTTGGGTTCAACAAGAACGTCTTGTAACCCGGCCCACACATGACCGACCACTCATTTCGCTTGAGTGTATCGAATGTATATCACCAACGGTTGGACTCAAACCACCGTTTCCCGAATGGGCAGAATCGATAGATTTAGAAACAAAAGGAATTTCTCTAGATAGGTGATTATACACCCTAATGGGTGCGACCCACATAGCCATGCTGCCTGCCCGATTTTTGTCCTTTCCCGGTTGTTGAGGCCTGAGGCTACGCATACTTACCATTCATTGATAGCACAATCACTTTGAATGCCACATCGTCAGATCCGTTAATCACTAGTTGAGTTTGCACAAATATTCTGGATATTATGCTAAGGGATAAATCCGTTGCAACCATATATATCCATACAGACCAACCCATTTGATCATTGGAAATACTCTGTCAGACATTCGTCCATTTACGTTCGTTCTGGGACTGAACGAAACCGAAGGCACTATTTCTATAAATAGAAAAGCCCTTGCACTTTACTCCGTCTTCAATATATTCAGCATACTTGGTTCGCAACGCTTATGCCGATACGGAGTGGTTCTTCGGATAATAATCCAACCGGTCTCTCCATATTGACAACGATGGTCAAAAACTTCGATAGTCTGTGATTTAACTATCGAATAAAAACAAGTGTTCATCCAACATATCAAAACAAATCACTGGGCTCTTTAATTAATATTTATTAATTAAATCACTTCTCCATTTTCTCTATCAATATTTGTTAACCAAATATTTCAATAATCATCTCGGCCTCTTATGCCATTTGGAAAACGTTTCCAAATATCAACTTCTTTTATTTTCTATATATTAGAAAAATCTCTATTTACAATTGGAAACAATTCCAATCATTTATCTCTATCCCTTTTTGTTTACAACATTCGATTTTTATATTCACTTTACTATCGAATTCAATACGTCGATACCATGATTTCAAATTATCAAAATATCTTAAAAATATTCTAACTCCTTAAATTTCCGGAAAATTTCGCCATAACCTCCCCTGTATCGGGAGCATCGGGAAATTTCAAATAGCTTCCCGGTATCTTCCTTAATCAAAAAGAAAAAGAAAAAGCCAAGCGGCTTGCCGATACGGCGCATAAATCTCATATATGAATTAAATATGTACCTTTTGTCGGGCACATAAATTAAAATCTTCATATACTCCATCCCATATCTGTTTAACACCTGTTCACCTGTTTTCAATTCAATTCAACTCAATCCATTCGTTTTTAATTCAAATTTGAATCGTTTGAATTCGGTTTCGCTTAATTATTCTTTAATTAGCCCTTTCGCCTATTTCACTTCTTTGTTTGAACATAACATGTTCAAATATTTAACTTGCTCATAACCAAATTGAATTTCAATTTCAATTCTAGTTCTCTTTTCTATTTCGAATATAAATTCTCAAATCGAATTCACTTATTTAAAGCTCAATATTCATTCGAAATCTCATTAACTAATTTCTATTCGAATTAGTTAACTCTATTCAATAAATCAAAAATCTGATTTCTATTTCAGAAATCAACTCATTACTCTACTGGAGTTCACATATATTTTATAACTCACATCTGGATTTTTCTAAATAGAAATTTCGATTTTTATTTGCTTAAAATCCTTTAATTTAATTAAATAAACCGTTATGGTTTTATAATGGTTCTGGCGCTGTTTTTCTGAAAATTTGATTTTGACATAACTCAAAATCTATACGACGAAATTCATATTTTTCCCCTTCATTAGAAAACTATTATCAAACCGGTCCTGACGTTTCTTGTTTCAAAGAATTTCGACTTCAATTGGGTTCTGTATATTCAATTGAAGTTCGAATCGCTATTTTACGAACTGCAGCGCTGCGGCGAGTTCGTTTTAATTATATTTATATATATAAACTTTTTAAACTTCTTTAAAAATGAATTCAACTTTATTTAATTCTATTTGAATTCCTTGATTCAAATTCCCATCTCACTTTGAATTCCATATTCAAATTTCAATCCCTTTCTATTTGATATTCAAATTCAATACTTAAATTTCTATTTGAAATCCCTATATTCAAATTCACTACTTGAATCCCTTTGAATTCTTTTATTCAAACTCTATATTTAAATTCCATTTGAACTTCTATATTCAAATTTCTATATTTGAATTCTATTGAAATTCAAATATTCAAACTCCTTTTTAAATTCTATATTCAAAATTCCATAGTTTTTAAACCCATTTGAATTTCATATTCAAATTCCATAGATCAAATCCGATTTGAATTCAATTTGAATCTCTTATATTCAAATTCCATTTTCCTTTTCCATTTGAATTCTAATATTCAAATTCATCTTCAATCCCATTTGAATTCTAATATTCAAACTCATTATTAACGCCATTTGAATTTCTTCACTAAATTCCATTTGAATTCCCTTGAATTCAAATTCCATTTCAAAACCATTTGGATTTCCTATTTTGAAATCCTATTTGAAATTCTATTTCCAATTCTACTTTGAAATCTTATTTTCAAAGTTTATTTCAAATTCTATTTTGAAATCTCATATTCAAATTTCAAAGTTTATTTCAAATTCTATTTTGAAATTCTACATTCAAATCTATATTTGAATTTTCTTTATTCGAATTCCCTTGAATTCAAATTTTATTTTAATTCTTTGGATTCAAATTTCTATTTCCATTCTAATTTCATTTATTCGAGTTCTATTTGAACTTCTATTTGAATTTCTAATATTCAATCTCCTTTTAAAATTCAAATATTTAAACTCTTTTTAAAATTCAAATGTTATACTCAAATTCCATTTGAGTTATATATTAAAAATTTCATTTCACATCCTATTTCTTTTAAACAAGTCTCGACTTCAATAGATATTTCTACTTTTCCTTGAGGATAGATTTCCCATTTCCAATTTCACACTTGTATTTCTATTTTTGAATTTCAAATGATAATTCTTTTACTTCATTTATAATTTCGTTATAAAAGAACTATTTCTTAAACTTCGTTTAAAAAAAAAAAAGAAAACTACTTGTTTTATTTTTTTCAAAAACAAGTTTATATTTTTATTTCCTTTAAAAATTCAAATTCTATTTAAAAATAGAATTTTCCCTTTTAAAATCTCAAATATCCTTTTAATTGGCCCAGTGATATTTAAACACACAAAGCAACGAATTATTTATTTTTCTAACACATCATATATAACAATATATATGCAAACAAATAAACAAACAGATAATATATTTTTGAGGAATCCAGTTGGATTCCTCCAACCTGTTTTCCTGCATCCACAGATGTTAGCACATAAATAATACCAATTCTGCTTCGTGGCAGAATATCGTGGTATAGAAGGTCATCCACTAATCATAGCGTGGGGCGTATAGGGTAATCATCCGCTATGAAACTGCGGGCATCCGCTAATGAGACTGCGGGAATCCAACCAATCAACAACCCAATATATATATATATATATATATATATAGCCTAAATAACTAATATATATAAAGCAAGCAGAAAGCATTCACACAAGCAACAAAACAATTATTTTTAATGGAATAAAAATAATTCTAAAGGTGAGTGAGATTTACTCACCTCGATTTTTACTGTGCTGAATATCCCGTCTAGTTCAAACCAAGTTTATTTCGAAGTATTCGTCATCTTGGTTCTAGTGTACTTCGCATTGCTCGAATCTAATAACATGAAATAAAGTATGATTTTTATAAGTTATTAAACGAATTAATTGATTACTCACTTAATAAAATTCCAATTTAAACCTTCATTCTATTTAAACGATTAATTTATACATTTTATTTCCTTATTGATTAATTTCCTCGATATACACTAATTATATGAACTATTTTATTTAAATCAAATTCCCAATTAGATAAACTAATTTTCTAGGCATAAAATGAATTTAACCATTATATTAGTTTAATTCTAACCATTTTACAAATAAAATTCTAACCCTTTTACTACTTAAATTTGGATATAAATCAAACAAATTAAATTTAAATATTATTGGCCTTAATTAAATAAATTAAACTGACCTTACGGTGTCTCACCAATATTCACGACAGACTCCAGGCGACTCGCGTTCTTCCATATACAGTATCACCAGAACCATGTCAGTACACCCTCGAAGCCCTGTCGCACTACTCCAGTGAACAAACATCGCCTTCCCTCCAGACATCGAACACTTAAATCCCTAAATCGCACTCCACCTATTGCCATGTCGAGCTCCTCAGTGAACTTGGTTTCCCCTTCCAGCTCGTCGTTGAAGTCGCGACACCCACTCATCCGCGAGACCCAGAATTGCTTCGAGCTAGGGTCGAGCGTCAGGCCGTGCGATGGTCGAGTTGCCCGCCAAACCCCCTTGCGATGAACGCTAGCCCTAGGCGCCCTGTTCGAACATGATTGTTCCCTTCGACAATCTCTGAACACACCAAGATTGAATCCCCCTTTTCTGGATAGTTCGAATAGGATAAGAGGGCTTCGATTCATTTAGAATCAAGGAGGAAGCAGCTTTGATCTCGGTTTGCTTGGAAAACGAGACAGAAGAGAGAAGAAGGGTTTTCCGTTGGTTTCAAAAAATGCGGATTCCAGAAGGTAATGGCCTTAATATATAGAGGAACGAAGGGAACATATCGTACTGCCATTAAATTATTGTTCCTTTGATTTTGAAGAAGGGGGACAAGAGTTTGAGCTCGAGGAAAATATAGACGTCGCGATGTCCACCTATAGGTCCGCGTTAGTAAATGCATAGGTCGGCCTTCTTTTTATTTTATTCATTCTGATTTTTATTTTGTTTTTTTTTTTAAAATTTAAACAACTGAAACATCTCGCGGTCCCCGAACCATCATAGTAAACCTAACGACTGACATTACCAGATTGTAGCGTTGTTCTGGACTAAATGGAGCCGATCCTAAATTTTAATTCGACTGTATAGAAGAGAGAACAAATTTTAATAATAACGAATTATATTAAATACGATTTAAATATAACCTGATTTTAAACATTAAATCCATCGATAAAAATCTATTATTATCGTTCTATTCGATATTAAATCATATAATGATTTTTAAACTGATAAATTCCATAATAAAAATCCATTTATTTTTGAATCAATATTTAAAACTATATTAAATATTTAAAATTAATCGACGAAAAATCTGGGTCGTTACAAGTTTTGCTTCACTGCCATGTTGTTTCTTGTAGTTGAGTTGGCTATGCCTTTCACTATTGTGTTTATATCATGGAACAATTCCTTGCACCATGTTAGACATGTTCTTGTTGCATTCCATGTACACATACTTGTTCATTGATGCTCGGCTATTTTATTTGAGTTGTGTTGTCTTTGCATTAAGTTGTTTTCATGTGGCGCTGAGTCGAGTTGGTCCACGTGGATGCTCCTCAGTTGCACACTATATTGGCGAGGCAGTGCACACGTGTATATATATATATGCACGTGTGTATATGCAGCCATCAAGACTAGATTTTCCTATCCCTACACTGTAATATGTGTATATACATACACATGTGTGTGTATACATATAGCGTGTGTTTGCTACATTCACATATCAGATCAAGTCATGAAAAATGATGAGAAACACACCGAAATTCTGAGGTAAATAAAATTTAAAAATAAATTCAAATTTGCATGTATTCATTTCCATTTCTATTGCAGTGTACTCTGTGTGTGTGTGTTTCTGTATATGATAGGTGTAGATGACTGGACTGATTTTGCAGTGAAGACAGAAAACTAGAAGATAGAAGACTGTGTCAATGAATGAATGTATATGAGATTGTATAACTTAAACTGTATATGAGTGAATGAGAGTTGTATTGAGTAAATGTGTACGAAATTGATATGATATGAAATGTAACAGTGAAGAGTTCAAATAGAGGAGTTGTAAAATTTGTACTGTTTAAATACTGAAATAAAATATTCTATTTAAATAGAATACTGTGCTAATATTTGAATTTCTGTGCATATGTATTTTATTTAAATATAAATATTATATTCCTGTCTGTGATGTAATATAAAAATACAATAAGAAACACATTTAAAATAATATATACTTGTTTGTTATCAACAAACAAAAATCATATAATTGTGTATACAACTGCGTTATATACAACACAAGTATCTTGTTAAAGATCCCATGGCAATTATACGTGAAGATAATCAACAATTGACCTCAACTGAATCACCAAAATTCACAAATATAAGTGTTAATGGCATATTTGCAACACAAGTATATCGACATACCCTTTTTTGTATGTTGACATATAATGGCTAGGTCAGATTTTCAAATTTAGTTTGAGTAGTTATTTCCCTCCACCCTTTCACCGAAAGACACATCCTTTCATACACTATTTAAAGGCATTTGGTAATGAATTTTTAAACATTAATTTCACATTTTCTTCTACTCCTCCATTTTTTCTCTACAAAATTCCATTGAAAACTATCCTATTACTTTTGCAAATTCACTCTCTTTCACTCCTATTCTTCATTGATTTGCAAGCCACACAATATCAGGGAGTTGTGCTTGAATTCTTATCATTCTCTCTCTGATTTAATCCTATTTCCTCAAAGAATTCAAATATATATTACCATTGGAGGTCTATAGGATCATTGTACCAAATCTACAAGAATCTATATTGAAGATACGACTACTTGCCATTGTTTGTTGTTGTTGTTGATAAGGAGAAGGTGTATCTTGTAGCCCGTGAAATCAAGATTGTAAAGGTGTTCTTGCCACCCGTGGAAAGCAAGAAATTAAAGTGAAATTCTGCACGGTGGAGTGCAGGATTGGATGTAGGATTGGTTAATCCGAACTAGTATAAAAATCCTGGTGTTATTTACTTTACTGCATTTTATATTTTGATTTGAAGTTGAATAGATATTGTTTATATCTCTAGTGTCTGAGTAGCCTTAAGGTCCTAGCAATTGGTATCAAAGCCTGGTCTTTCAAAATGTTCATAATATGATTTTTGAAAAATTATAATGGCTAGTGACACTAGTAACACAATTATTATTTCTTTTGTAGAAGGGAAATCCACCACTAGACCTCCTCAATTTGATGGCTGTAATTATACTTATTGGGCTTGTAGATTGAAATTTTATTTGTATTCTAATGGTTTAGATATATGGAATATTACCCAAGTAGAATACATAGAGCCTCAAACTGAATATTCAAAATGGGCACTGGACCAAAAGACACAAGCACTTAATAATTCTAAGGCCAATGAACATTTTATTTTGCTCCTTAGATAGAGATGAATTTAATTGAGTGTCTATTTGTAATTCTGCATATGAAATTTGGAGAATATTGAAAGTCACACATGAAGGCACAAATAAAGTAAAACAGACAAAGATATCTATACTGACCCACCAATTTCAACTTTTTCAAATGAAACCAAATGACTCTATTTCTGATATGTATTCCAGATTTTAAGATATTGTACACACCTCAATATCATTAGGAAAGAAACTTACTGAAGAAGACCAAGTCAGAAAGATCTTGGATTCACTTCCTAGTGAATGGGATCAGAAGACTGGCACTTGAAGAAGCTAATGATATTAGTACTATGTCAATAGAAGAATTAATTGGTAATCTAATATCTATGAAGTGAAGTTGCAGGTTAGAAAAGAGAACTAGGGAAATGAGAAGAAATCACTGGCATATAATGCATTGATTGATATTAATGAACTAGATGATGTTACTGTTGATGATGATATCGAGTTTATTACCAAGAAGATCAAGAAATTCTTCAAGTACTGGACAATGAAGAAACTTCGAAAAACTAACAACAGTAATTCCAAAAAATGGGAATGTTGTTAGATGTTTCAAATGTTATAGCTGGTCATTTGGAAAAGAGACTGTCCCAACTTGAAATAACCAAAGCACATTTCAAATACTTTCAATAAGAAGAGGAAACAAGCATTCAATGCAACATGGGATGACTCATCATCAAGTGATAGTGACTCAGAAACAGAAAATGCCAATGTATGCTTCATGGCAATGGATGACCAGGTATGGAATTTTGATAAAGAAATTACTAAAGTTTTAAATGATATGCATCAAAGTTATGAAACACTTAGGAAAGAGTACAATAATAGTTTGACAGAAGTAGATAGATTAAAACTATCTAGTGAAAAGTTGAGTAAAGAAAAGCAATGTATAAAAGATCAAATTGAAAGGTTTAATCGTCATAAAAATGGAAAGGATTTAACACTTAGAAGTTTTGAAAAACTGAAAAGTGATAATGAATCCTTAAAATCAGAAAATCTTTCAATGAAGTCACATGTCACTTATTTGAATAAGAAAATAACATCGCTAGACAATGTTATTTCTAACCATAGTAAGGATTTTGATAAAATGAAAATTAATATTGATAAATATAACAAAGGAAAAGATAATCAAGAGAAATTATTATCTGCATCTAAACACAATAGGAATAAGCATGGACTTGGATATACCCCTAAGGTTAAATCAAAGAAAAATAGTACTCATTGTACTAGGTTTGTTAAAGCCACCAAGTTCAAACCAAAACCTAGGAAATTAAAGTTAAGTCCTCCAAATAGGTTCATTAATATATAGGTTCCAAAATTGTTAGATAATACTAAAAAAGAACAATATATTGATAATTTTATTAATAAGGTTCATTTATCAAATGATTCCATTTTGAAAGGGCATTCAAACTCTTCATGGGTTTAGCATCACAAAACGTAACCCCATGGGCCCCGAAATAAAAAGGGTACCCGTCTGCTTTTTTTTTCTTGGCACCAAATAGTCGATGCTCAAAGCATATGACGAGAAATCTTTTGAACCATGGATAAATATGAAAAGGATTTGTTATTGGCATCAGCAAAGTCGGTAACTTTGAAACTCATATGGTTATTTAGTTTATTTCATGTTTTGATTTCCCCACTTGTTTTATTTATGCATACAAACTCTACATATTGTCTAGCAGTCATCTGAATAATTCTTTTTATCCTTTTTGTTGATGACAAATAGGGAGAAAACGTGTAAATATGCTAGACAAAATGATAGAGGGAGTGCACAGAGTTAGGGGGAGTGAAATATAAAATGTATTATATTTTTTATCTTAAATATTTATATGGTTGTCATCATCAAAAAGGGGAGATTGTTAATATCCTAGGCTTTGATTTTGATGACAATAACCATATGAAAAGATATATTATGAAGATATTTATAAAGATAAACATGAATACAAAAGAAGAATTACAGAGGGAGGATAATCAATGCAATTGAAGATTAAAAGCTATTAGAGAAGAATGCTGAAGAACAGAGGTGTTTGAAGTGATCAGGAGTTCGTTGAACCTTAGAATATCTTGTAAAAGATCCTATGGCAATTATACTTGAAGATAATCAACCATTGACCTCAACTGAATCACCAAAATCCACAAATGTAAGGAAATTTGAAGTGCAGGAAATTTGCCACACTTATAAGTGTTGCTAGCATATTTGCAACACAATTATGTCGACATACCCTTTTTTATATGTCGAAATATAATAGCTAGGTCAGATTTTCAAATTCAGTTTGAGTAGTTATTTCCCTCCACCCTTTCACCAAAAGACACATCCTTTCATACACTATTTAAAGGCCTCTTGTAACGAATTTTTATACATTAATTTCACATTTTCTTCTACTCTTTCTTCTCCATTTATTCTCTACAAAATTCCATTAATAACTATCTTATTACTCTCTCTTTCACACCTATTCTTCATTGATTTATAAGCCACACAATACTAGAGAGTTGAGCTTGAATTCTTATCATTATCTCTCTGATTAAATCCTATTTCCTCAAAGAATTCAAAGATATATTGCCATTGGAGGTCCATAGGATCATTGTACCAAATCTACAAGAATCTGTATTGAAGGTACGACTACTTGCCATTGTTTGTTGCTTTTGATAAGGAGAAGGTGTATCTTGTAGCTCGTTAAATCAAGATTGTAAAGGTGTTCTTGCCACCCGTGGAAAGCAAGCGATTATAGTGAAATTCTGCACGGTGGAGTGTAGGACTGGATGTAGGATTGGTTAATCTGAACCAATATAAAAATCCTGGTGTTATTTACTTTACTTCATTTTAATTTATTGCTTTATTCTTTTGATTTGAAGTTAAACAGATATAGTTTATATCTGTAGTGTTTGAGTAGCCTTCAGGTCTTAACACAACAATCAATAATCTAAATAAGTTAAAGTTTATATTGGAAAATCTTGCCTTCTGATTACACTAAATGGTGTTGTTCTTTGATTATGATTAGAAAGCGAACATCGTTTCTGTTCCACCAAATGGCAGCGAGGTGGTAGCCTCTTCCTCTTTACATAAAACTAAAGTTTCAAGTAAGGTAAGCCTTTCGAGACCATCGATGGGCATTGAAGCAACAACATCTTAGTTGGATTTAAAGATATAAAATCAACCCTTTTGGTTCTATCGAAGAGTAGGGAAGCAATAAGCTTTGATTCCTTTATAATACATAATTTTGGAAATTAGGCCCCTTCGACTCAGCCGAGAGGTGCTAGGGTGAAACCCCTTCATCTTCTATAAGTAACACTTTGGAAAACAATCACATACGAGGGGTATCCTTTCGAATTTGTTAAAAGGATCTAAGATGATAAACCTCAATCTTTTATGAAACGTAGATTTTGGTAAACATGTCCCTTCTGCTTCTATTATAAAGTGCAGAGGCAAGAATCTCCATTTTATTTTTAAATCAATAGTTTTAAAGGAAAATAGACCTCTTGATTACGTCGACGTGTACAAGGCGTTAGCATTGGGTTTTTCAGGTAAAATCCCCATTCAACCCAATCGAAGGAGTTCAGCAATAGCCTCATATGAAGTGGCTAACTTTAAAAATGAAAATATATAAGTACCAAAACCAAGTCCAAATTCAAGTTGTGAAGGTGGAAGCTTGAATGATTCTTTTACCATACTTGTGGCATTTCAAGCATTCGACACCAGTGAAAGGACTTCAACGAGGATCAAAAGGAAACTTTTAAATTTGTCAATGACATTGATTGTTAATATAGTAAAAGTGATTTATTATTTTATAAAGCAATATTTTCACCTCATCTGCCATATTTGTTGAGATTTACTGGTTTACATATAATATACTAACTGAAATACACTCTTTTTAGTATTTTATATTTTCAAAATTGTAGTACATATATATGTTAACACCATAATAAATGCATAAATCTTCGTAGGAAATATAAGCCTTTCCTATTAATTAGACAAATCATAAAAATATTTCCAATAATTCACAAAATTAATTTATCCCGTAATTAAAAAAACAATCTTCCTTAAGAAATTCATAAAATATTTCTAAGTGTATGGAAAATTATGAAACTCAAACTCATCTCCAAAATCATAAAACACACATCATAAAAAACTTCATTTCATTTGGAGAAGGTTAGCGAAAGGTTTTGATCTAAAAATATCCCTTCTCTTACAAATAAGCATGATAAATCAAGATCAATTGATAACAAAGCCAAACATTCAAATGGCATCATCATAAACATGAAAACAATTTTAACCATACACAAACACTTTGCATATAAATAAATAACCGAACAAAAACATGGGTAGAAATCATAATTTGCCTTGATTGTATTGAATACTTGAGATTTGTAGATGTTAATTTACTAAGCTTTAACCTTCTAGCTTCCTTTTAGATTTTCATCTTCTTTTCCTTGGCTTCTAACATTCGACCTCCTTAGTTTTTTCTTTAGATTTTAGATATGAAAGTTTAGTTGTGGGAGAATATGTACTTATATGAGGCTATAAGTCCCTTTCTTTCCCATTTTCATTGTCCCCCACTCTTATGCATATATTTCAAGCTAATTACTTACTAAGGCCATGCTATTAGCTAGTTTATTGATTACAAATCTTGTCTCTTTATCTATTACATTATTCCTAATTAATTTATCTAATAAAAATCTTGAATAATGTTGACTAAAATTTATGGATGTTGTAGAATGCCTCAGAATGTATATCAAAATCACTAAGTCTGTGAACAACTGATCTAATAAGCTTTTACCTCAGGCTGTAGGTTAAAACTAATCAAAGTCATCAGCTTTGCCACAATTAGCTATTAGCGTAGAATATTCCTTCCTAAGAAAGTATATAGCTTGATGCAGAAAACTATGAACCATTTTCTTTGGGATAGTAACACGCATTATACCAAGCTTGTTTGAAGTGCATTTTTCAAACTTGAGCTTCCTAAGAGACAAGATGGGATTAGTATCAATAATTTGAATATTTGGATTGAGACTGCCATCGGCAAGCATGTAGGCAGCTCACTAAATCGAAAAAAATAAACTATGGCCCAAAAAATATAACATTGGAAAGGGTAATTTTTGGACTATGGGAATTCCCTAAAATTGTAGCAAGCAATGGCAATATGGCATGACAAGTTCTACCGTGACTAGTCTTGCTACATTTTCTAAGAACTACCACTTTCATTGATGGGAGTACTAAGATCTAAGATAGCCCTTGGACTTCGTCTAGTCTCATTCTCACAAACACTATATCTTACTAGCAAATAAATCAAATTGGTATAAACCCCAATGTATTTTCTCAATAATTAATATATAGTGGAAAGGTAACATCATGCTCAAGCAACTAAGTCACTAAAGAGATACTAAATGAATTCACTCTTTATCTTGTATATGCTAAAGAGAAAATAGTCCAAACTGCTTGCTTTAATGGTTACTCCATCGACTTACTATAGCTTTATGTTGCCAAAACTTTGGATTACCATATAATTTCTTTGAGCAAGAGAAGCTAAAACACGCGTAGCAGAAAGTGGGATAATCACTTCTTTGAAAGGTGATGACAAACTCATTCCATACCAAGTCTAGTTAGATAATGTGGAATGCAAGTAGAAGGTTCGTTCATGCTCTGTCATGATGATATGGAAGCAAATTTACACCTTACATCAACTATTCAAGAATATTATCTTTGTTATAGAAACTCATGTTGAAAATTGGTAGGATTGATCATAGCAGGGTAATGACATTAAATGGGGTCTTATTTACAAGGTAAATCAATGGAGGAATAATGAGGGCATGTCTCTGTTATTGGCACAAAAGAAGATTTTGCATGGTTTATGGAAAGAAAGAAAGATTTTTCAATGGAAAGTGCGAATCTAATATGCAGCTCTAGAAATAGATTCATCACCTAACTTTTAACCTTTTGCTTATGTGGTATGGAGTTAAATAGTGTTTTGTACATGAATATTGTATATGTGTGTTGTTGCTTCTTCTCTTTCAAGGATCGGAGCTTGTTTTGATTCTTTTTTCCATTATGTTCCTACAAACTGGTAGAAGCATAGTTAACCTCGCTTACCCTTGCTAAATATATTAATTTATATATATATATATATATTAATAAAATAAAAATTATCATATATAAAATATTAGGCGGTACATATGTAACGAACCAATATTCTCAACGTCTTAAAATACGATGTTAATTAAAATCTAATGTCTAAGTAATGATGGTAACTCGAATTAATATGAAAAGTTGAAACTTAGTTAGTTTGGAACTTATGAATTTGATTTATAAAAATAAGTTCGAATGTTCAAGAACGATTTCAAATAATAAATTGGAATGACAGGTTAACGCATAATTTGTTTGGTCGAAAACAAAGCACAAAAGTAATAAATCGTTAACTTTTGAGTATAGTAGCTAGTAGTAAATTTAAATAGTTATAGCGAGAAACGTCTAAGTCGCTTGTTCGGTTTACGCGATCAATGGACAGTAGCAATAACCAATGCATTATATTTGATGTTAAATATTAAAAGTTGAACTAAATTTTCAAAATTTAATATTTTAAATACGTTCGATTGGACATAGCAAAGAAATATTTTTTGTGGTAAAATGCGGAAGTTTGTTACGGTTGCGTTAATTAAATTCAAGTGTTGGTTGTTTCAAATAAATATTTTCGGGTCGGAAAAACACGCAAAAACGAATAATGTTGGTTTGTTTTTCCATTCTTATCCTTTTGGTTTCCTGTTCGTGTACCACCGCAAAAGGGAACAGCTTCATCTTTGAAATGGATTTTTATTTTATTTTATAATAATAATAATATAGAGGTTATTCAAACTAGTCAACACGCTTGAGAAGTGGACAACATCCTTGCCATGTTGGTTGTCGGCATGACAAACACCTATTAATTTTTCCTCTGAATCAATTAGCACGTATTTCCTCCTTCCCATTCTTTTATGTATCATCCCCTTCGTTCACTGCTTGAAAAAAAGGGGGATCATTCCTCCTTCAAATTTTAAAAATCCAAATGAAAAATAAAGGTGTCTATCGAACACTCTGCTCTTTCGTTTATCTTGTCCCTCCTTTTCTTTTTATGTTCTATCAAACACGAAGAAATGGGAAAAAGCGAACCAAAGTAGACAACGAAAAGGAATAGTCATCGCACACCACAATAACCTCTCCCTGCGATCGTTTCGTCCACCACCGATGTCGTGCTCTCGCCACCATTGAAATCGGCTTCCTCTCTTCAAAACAGGAGAAATCGAACCGGGGCTTCCTCCTCCTCCCTCTTGGATTTGGAATCGTGTGCCATTTGCCACCAGATCTCGCCGTCGCGTCAGATCGCAGGTCTGCACCCAAAAGCCTGCTCCATCGGTGCCTCGTCCACTGCCAGCACGCCTCCACAGCTTTGACAGTCTCGAGTTAGCTACATGTTGGAGTCAAGACAACATGCGCAGTAGGTGCTCGAGGATATGACTGGAAGACTACGCCGATAGACAAGAGCTCACTGTTGGGCAGTTAGATCTTATTGTGATTCTGTAGATATGGTTCGATTTCACTGGCCCATTCGATTTAGGATGGTGAGTTTTGCCTTGACTTTTCGAATATCTTGCATGCATGTTTTAACATGTCGATTTTGATTTCTTTTATCTTGGTAAACTTTAGTAAAGCATCGACATATTTCAAGTAGAGTGGATTGAGTTCGCCAGTCATTCCTATGGATGGTCGAGTTGGAATGGGATCATGCATTCCAACATTACACTTGTATACATATATACGTCTATGTATACGTGTATATGGATTTATTGGATGCATATTTATCGACTTTGGTTATCATGCTACCTTCTCAAATTTCTATGTCAATTTCTCCTTCATCTCCAAGCCTCGAAAGGTGAGTTTCTGCTCACTCACAGACTAATATTTTCATGAAGCGAATTAAAGATTGAAATGTTGAATGGAATGTTAGTTGCTCTAGAATTGTTTTGCTTCGTGATTGTGCACGTGCGACAGACACTGTTATTTCATATGACACTATGGATGAATACTTGACATGCTATGTTTATTTTTCTCACCATTCAAGTTTCCCCTTAGATTAGAAAACTGTTACGGGTTGAAATGATACATACCCGAACCCCTGTATATTCGAATCGATTTGGGATGCGGGTTGGAATGATATATACCCGGAATTCGAGTATTTTAAAAGAGCCGATTGAAATGATAAATATCCGTACCACTTGACCATAGGATAGGAAATTTTATACAGGCACCATGGTCGATAAAGTTATTCTAAGATATTATAGCGATTTTGTAAATGTTTTTTCTTTTGTTTTCCTATAGCGTCAGAAATGTTAAAGGAAGTGGTTTCAAATTTACTTGGAATTTTATAGAAATCCAATTTGTATGAAATAAGTTTAAGAATGATTATATGAAAGTAACATTTAAGGTTAAATTTGTCTTAAATGAATTTTCCATAAACTTGGTATTTTATGCGACTAAAATTTAAAATTTATTATCATTCAACATAAAGGATTTGCAAAATTTTGTTAAATGTTTGGAACACATTGTATTACATGATTTGTCAAATGATTTTCGCCATTTTATTATTAGAAGGATTTTGTCAAAATTTGAAACTACAAATTTCAAATATAAAGAAACATGCTTGCTTAGATCATGATGAAAAACGAGTTTATTAACAAGTTGGGATTTGACAAGTCATCATTTGGTTAACAACTAACGATGAAGTTGTTTGGAAATTTATCATGTAGGAAGGATATGTGAAATGCAAGTAAAAAAAATGGTTTGGGAAATCGTTTTAACCATGAGAATACCGAAATTGAATCAAATAAAAAGGAATTTGATTTAGAGATGGAAAGAAATGACGAGGCGTGGATTGAGACTGGATTTGGACTAATATTATTGAATAGAACTAAAATTTCATAAAAACTATTTTCCGCATTACTTGATTTTAAATCTTTCTTTATAAATAAATTGATTACTTTATCTATATGGATTTATAGTACTTTTCATCTATATATATCTATGTACATTATTTTCAACTTAATATATATATACTATATACAAACTTAACTATTTTAACATATAATTATGATTTTTAATAGAATCTACGTCCAATCCAGTCTAGTGAATCCAAAGGGTTGAAATGAATGATTTCAAGTATTAACAATATGTATGGAAGCTGGACTTTAAAACCAAATAGGTGACCAAGGTGATTATGGATATCGGATTTGGAATTTTAGTCGAAGCAAGGAATTTATCTAGTAAGCGATCTCGGGAAATACTTGAAATAAATTAATTTGCGGTACTCGAAATATAATTTCAAAGCTAATGGCCACGGTGTGAAAAATGTAAACATTTGGTTGTTAAAGAGACCGGAATCGGTAAGTGGCATACTCTCTGTCAGTGCCGATGCCACTTTAACAACTGTGTACGTGATGATGTATCCGAATGAAGCATGATGACTTGAAGGTGATTATTGGATTGAAGAAGGCGAACGATAACGAAATAGCCTTGACCTTCGGGTCATAATTGAAATGACTAAAATAGGAGCTATACCGTGACTAATTGAGGTAGCACCTTTGATCGGACGCACTTCTTCGATACCATTTCTATGACTATGTTGATGATTTGGGCGCCCTTTTTGATTTTTGGAGTGTGTTCCGAGGTGGGCGGTAGTGGCTGCTATGCGTTACCACCAGTCCGGGAGTGCAATTGGTAGAATCCTACCCTGGTATTGCCTCGAGTGCCTTGTCATTTACCCTAGCGAGCCCCATATGATTTTGATTTGTATCGTACCTATGCAGTGCCCTCTGATGCCATCCGTGTTAGGTTGGGTTTACGGTACTATATAGAATACGGTATTATAAACGGTGTAAGGGTAAAAATGTAATCCCGCTTACGCTATTTTCATTACATTTACTTTACTGAATAGACATTACAATAATAGCGTACTATTATATAGATATTAGTTTCGCGGATCCTTAGAGGATGGAAATCCCAAACATCCTTTAAGTTATTGTACATTTCAGTGGACACTTCATTTGAGTTAATTCACTTATATGAGACTGTTAGTCCTGACTCGAGTATTTTGTTTGTTTTATTTCTTGCAAAATGCCCGGGTTAGACCGAGTATTGCAGATTGACGATCTATCTATTAGAGCTTGAGTTTTGTTGGAGATCCAGTCAACCATCTTTTATGTCATGCAGTTATGCTCATCTTGGCTTATTGCCAAATATTAGTATGGTTCTATAGTCCTTCCGCTGTATCCATATTTATTCTATACTCTGATATTCTGTAAAGTTAAAGCTATGTAATATTTTATAAATTTTTACTTCCGCTGTGAGATATTATGTGTTCTGTGTATATGATTCTGTGATGATTTATATTTCAACTTCATAAGCAATAACAATCTGTCGTTTTGAACGGTTCGAGTTGGTTTAGTTACCGATTTGGAGCAGTCAAAAAGCCAGGTCGTTACAGTTGGTATCAGAGCTTTTGTTTATACAAAGCTTAGCTTATGAGGTTGAAACAACACATTAGAGATAGGATAGTAATATCCTAGAATGAGTAAAATCATCTCGGAATCATTCCCGAGAGTGCGTATTTTGAAAATAAAAAAAATAGTTTCAAATGATTTTAAATTATTTTTAAACGATTTTATTATATAGGTTTGTTTTGAAAATTTCTTAGTCTTGTTTTAATTTCCATTTCTTTGAATTCCCTCTTTAGTTAGATTTCTCTTAGATTAGGATGAAATTTGAGTCTCCATCTTGTTTCTCCCGTCTTTGGAAATTTAGAATTTATCGCTTCCGAAATTCCGAGTCCTTTCAAAATTATTTTAATTGGAGTCCATATCCTTAGGAAATTCCTTATTGATTTGATTCGTTCGTTAATTCAACCCCTCGCTTATATTCTTGACTTAACTTGATCCAACTTAATAAACAAGGCTTGAGAATTTAAAATAAAAATGAATAAAAAAAAAGCCTTCTATGAATGGAAAAATATGTTGTGAAATTTTATATATTTTAACCTATGAGATTAATATGAACTTTTAATAACATATTGAAATACTAATTTGCTATAAGTGTAGTTATGAGACTATAAAATTGCCTCACATAAATATAAGGTTTAAAGTAGTGATTTGTGGGGAGTATTTATTAAACTTATGGGATTAAGTTATTTTATATGTATAGTATTTGTAAGCATTAACTATAAGGTATTATGAGAAGAAAATGAGTTTCGAAAAAAAATATAGGAGCAGGGATAATATAGCAGCAGGTTCATAATATTAAGCTTCTTCTGGTTATAACAGTGACAGAGTGGACCTTAGTATAACAATGGTTATTTGAAAGTACTTCGCTCCCTTGGATTTCACTCTTAAGCATATCGTTTACCAGTATACGGATATTATGGCCTTTCAAGCGTGAATCAAATCTTGTATGAAGTCAAGGAGTACCAGTAGCTAAATAAACATTTAATGTTCATAGTCTTAGCAATTTAAACCTTTTATATCTTGGGTTACTCCAGTGGTCCATTGTATGTTAATTAAGAGTTGATATTCCAATCATTCAAATTCGGTCGGTAACATTTGTAACAACCACTTAATTCGGCCTTTCGTTTCAAAACTATGAATATTAACTGCCAAAGGTAAGGTTAAGTTGTCAAAGGGTAGGAAATAAACTAACCTTTCCGGTAGCAAATGAAACAGTGTGTCCCGATTCCGAATTTGTTATGGCTTTCCTTATTTGCGCCGCAGGTTCTTGAAAATTTATCTACCCGTACAGAATTGGAAAACATCAATCAACAGGAAAGAGGGCTGCTGCTATTTGTAGCAGCAACAGAAAAGAAAAAAAAATTAACCTTAAGTTATTATATGCTACCAGTAAGATTTCTTATTGCACAATTAAATATTGTAGGTGATCATCTTGGATGTAAGAAAAATCATAATATTCACTTAAAACATATACTTTTGTTGGCGGAAATAGCAAGCGTGCAGCAAAATATTTATTGTATCCATGATCTTACAATGTTATACTATGGAAATTCAACACGGTAACTGAAAAAAATTGCTTAGGCCGAAGTCAAAACGCTTAAGATAATGCAATAACAGAAAATAAAATTTGGAAAAAAAACCCCTTTTTCTGGAATTGTAAACGCTCATAGGGCAAATTCTGTTAGCTGAAATTCCTTGCTCACCAGACACGCTCTTCAGTGTTCTTAATTTATTTATTTTTCTTCTCTCTGCTAAGAAAAAAATACAGTTCGTTTGCCCTTTTCAGTATGTAAGTTGACAACATAGCATTTATGAAGATGAATAAAAGATAAGGCAGCAAAAAAAAAAAAAAAAAAAAAAAGAACTGCCTTAACATAACAATGCATTATGAAACATCTATTTGTCGAACCAATCAATCAACCATTTTCTTAGTGCTTTTATTTTGAAAATAAGCCTTGATGCTTGAGACAGTTATTCGCTCATTTAAACAACAATTTATTTATTTTTGTTCTTTTCAAATTTGGGAGGCTCTCTGAGATATTGCTCCATTTTTTCCCTTGCACACGTGCTGATCGATGTGTTATATACTTTCTGATGGAGTTTAATGTCTAATCCTTCCCAAATGCTGGGATCAATTTTCTGTTCAATCTGAATGCACTTTGCAATTGGAATCATTTCTTTCACAACTTGTTGCATGCCAAAAAAAAAAAAAAGATAATAAAGCTGGCTACAGTTTGCCAGTTAACCTTCTTATATTATAATTTGTCTGTATTTATTCTAGGAATTTTTCCCTTGAAGCTAAAAGTGAGTTGTGTTCATTCAGCTCCATGATGGTTTTGTCCCAAGATCCTTGCCGACAAAGTTCAGTCCCAACCAATATAAAATGCGATGCATAAAATACTAAAAGTTTTCTGTGACAAATTTGCATACTTACCTTGGGTGCTTGGTTAAAAAGTAAGACCAGAAGATAAAGCATCCATTTGCCTCTGTTGTAGCGGTGGAATGTTTTTCCAAGAAACCTGAGAGTGGCAGCAACTATTGCAGCAGCCAAGACTGCTGAAGTAAAAGAAATAAATAAAGAGAGAGTTTGATTAGAAAGTAAATAAGTTGCAAGTAAGTGAAATGAATGCAGAAAAAAAATTAACATGTACATGAATCAAATGAAAAATCTATCTAGTAAACTAAATTGAATAACGTGAATGACAAACAAATTGGATGTAACAAAAATGAATATATATTTGGATGTTAGCAATAAAAAAAGGAAGGAAAAACTGACACTAAATAATTTAAAAATAAACAAGTATGTATATGAAACATGAATGGCAAATTAATTGGATGAAAAAAAAGGAACATGTAAATGGACGATTTGCATTCATTTTTATGAATTGAAATGGGAATTAATTTATCAAACTTAGTATAGCTTGAATGTCAAATAAATTGTATTAGTAAAGTGAAACTAGTGTTGGAACATTTATGTTGGATCCTTGAGAATTATTTGAAATTGTTCACACTTTATGACATATCATACATTCCCCACTTGAAAGCGAATAAATTCTGTGTAAGTAAGATGTTGGTTAATAAAAACAAAAATGAGCGTATGCATGAATTAAAATGTTACATGTGATAATAAGAATGAAACAGGTGTTGCATATTAGGAAGATTTTGTACATTATTCTTTCATTTACATTTTGTTAAAAAGATCAAGTAAGTTATGATATCTTGCTTATTGTTATGTACATTCATTTTACTATAAAAATGTTTGATTTTCACTACAGTTTGAGTGCCTTAGTAGGTTGCAATGGCGCGCTTTGCTTACGGAGCTTGCTTTTGCGCTCAAAATGCTAAAAGTATAAACGAATTTGCTTTAAAACGCTAAAATAAGGTACGTACCTCGGTTTACATATCGCACTTGGGTTGTTTTTCTTTTGTTTCCCCTATATTGGGATGGCTCATCGTGCGAATGGGATGTATATTGAAATTGTAAATTTTTCCGATCAACCCGTACAAAGGAGATGCTGCCGAAATTTTCCGTAATTTCGGAAGATAGAAAATTTTTGAACCTTAAAATTTATATAACTTATTTCCTTCTAATGAGTTTAGAAACTTTGTATATGCATTATTAGTTGAGATATTTTATGCAAAATATATTTATGTATGATATTCTACGACGTTTCCTTTTCGAGGACGAAAAGCGCTAAGTGGGGGAGAATGTAACGAACCAATATTCTCAACGTCTTAAAATACGATGTTAATTAAAATCTAATGTCTAAGTAATGAGGTAACTCGAATTAATATGAAAAGTTGAAACTTAGTTAGTTTGGAACTTATGAATTTGATTTATAAAAATAAGTTCGAATGTTTAAGATCGATTTGAAACAATAAATTGGAATGATAGGTTAACGCATAATTTGTTTGGTCGAAAACAAAGCACAAAAGTAATAAATCGTTAACTTTTGAGTATAGTAGTTAGTAGTAAATTTAAATAGTTATAGCGAGAAACAACTAAGTCGCTTGTTCGGTTTACGCGATCAATGGACAGTAGCAATAACCAATGCATTATATTTGATGTTAAATATTAAAAGTTGAACTAAATTTCCAAAATTTAATATTTGAAATACGTTCGATTGGACATAGCAAAGAAATAATTTTTGTGGTAAAATGCGGAAGTTTGTAACGGTTGCGTTAATTAAATTCAAGCATTGGTTGTTTCGAATAAATATTTTCGGGTCGGAAAAACATGCAAAAACGAATAATGTTGGTTTGTTCTTCCATTCTTATCCTTTTGTTTTCCCGTTCGTGTACCACCGCAAAAGGGAACGGCTTCATCTTTGAAATGGATTTTTATTTTATTTTATTATAATAATAATATAAAGGTTATTCAAACTAGTCAACACGCTTGAGAAGTGGACAACAACCTTGCCATGTTGGTTGTCGGCATGACAAACTCCTGTTAATTTTTCCTCTGAATCAATTAGCACGTATTTCCTCCTTCCCATTCTTTTATGTATCATCCCCTTCGTTCACTGGTTGAAAAAAAAGGGGATCATTCCTCCTTCAAATTTTAAAAATCCAAATGAAAAATAAAGGTGTCTATCGAACACTCTGCTATTTCATTTATCTTGTCCCTCCTTTTCTTTTTCTGTTCTATCAAACACGAAGAAATGGGAAAAAGCGAACCAAAGTAGACAACGAAAAGGAATAGTCATCGCACACCACAATAACCTCTCCCCGCGATCGTTTCGTCCACCACCGATGTCGTGCTCTCGCCACCATTGAAATCGGCTTCCTCTCTTCAAAACAGGAGAAATCGAACCGGGGCTTCCTCCTCCTCCCTCTTGGATTTGGAATCCTGTGCCATTTGCCGCCAGATCTCGCCATCGCGTCAGATCGCAGGTCTGCACCCAAAAACCTGCTCCATCGGTGCCTCGTCCACTGCCAGCACGCCTCCACAGCTTTGACAGTCTCGAGTTAGCTACATGTTGGAGTCAAGACAACATGTGCAGTAGGTGCTAGAGGATATGACTGAAAGACTGCACCGATAGACAAGAGCTCACTGTTTGGCAGCTAGATCTTATTGTGATTATGTAGATATGTTTCGATTTCACTGGCCCATTCGATTTAGGATGGTGAGTTTTGCCTTGAATTTTTGAATATCTTGCATGCATGTTTTAAAATGTCGGTTTTGATTTCTTTTATCTTGGTAAACTTTAGTAAAGCGTCGACATATTTCAAGTAGAGTGGATTGAGTTCGCCAGTCATTCCTATGGATGGTCGAGTTGGAATGGGATCATGCATTCCAACATTAAACTTGTATACATATATACATCTATGTATACATGTATATGGATTTATTGGATGCATATTTATCGACTTTGGTTATCATGCTACCTTCTCAAATTTCTATGTCAATTTCTCCTTCATCTCCAAGCCTCGAAAGGTGAGTTTCTACTCACTCACAGACTAATATTTTCATGAAGCGAATTAAAGATTGAAATGTTGAATGGAATGTTAGTTGCTCTAGAATTGTTTTGCTTTGTGATTGTGCACGTGCGACAGACACTGTTATTTCATATGACATTATGGATGAATACTTGACATGCTATGTTTATTTTTCTCACCATTCAAGTTTCCCCTTAGATTAGAAAACTGTTACGGGTTGAAATGATACATACCCGAACCCCTGTATATTCGAATCAATTTGGGATGCGGGTTGAAATGATATATACCCGGAATTCGAATATTTTAAAAGAACTAATTGAAATGATAAATATCCGTACCACTTGACCATAGGATAGAAAATTTTATACAGGCACCGTGGTCGATAAAGTTATTCTAAGATCGATTTTGTAAATGTTTTTTTTTCCTATAGCGTCAGAAATGTTAAAGGAAGTGGTTTCAAATTTACGTGGAATTTTATAGAAATCCAATTTGTATGAAATAAGTTTAAGAATGATTATATGAAAGTAACATTTAAGGTTAAATTTGTCTTAAATGAATTTTCCATAAACTTGATATTTTATGCGACTAAAATTTAAAATTTAGTATCATTCAACATAAAGGATTTGCAAAATTTTGTAAAATGTTTGGAACACATTGTATTATATGATTTGTCAAATGATTTTCGCCATTTTATTGTAAGAAGGATTTTGTCAAAAATTGAAATTACAAATTTCAAATATAAAGAAACATGCTTGCTTAAATCATGATGAAAAACGAGTTTATTAACAAGTTGGGATTTGACAAGTCATCATTTGGTTAACAACTAACGATGAAGTTGTTTGGAAATTTATCATGTAGGAAGGATATGTGGAATGCAAGTTAAAAAAATGGTTTGGGAAATCGTTTTAGCCATGAGAATACCAAAATTGAATCAAATAAAAAGGAATTTGATTTAGAGATGGAAAGAAATGACGAGGCATGGATTGAGACTGGATTTGGACTAATATTATTGAATAGAACTAAAATTTCATAAAAACTATTTTCTGCATTACTTGATTTTAAATCTTTCTTTATAAATAATTTGATTACTTTATCTATATGGATTTATAATACTTTTCATCTATATATATCTATGAACATTATTTTCAACTTAATATATATATACTATTTACAAACTTAACTATTTTAACATATAATTATGATTTTTAATAGAATCTACGTCCAATCTAGTCTAGCGAATCCAAAGGGTTGAAATGAATGATTTCAAGTATTAACAATATGTATGGAAGCTGGACTTCAAAACCAAATAGGTGACCAAGGTGATTATGGATATCGGATTTGGAATTTTAGTCGAAGCAAGGAATTTATCTAGTAAGCGATCTCGGGAAATACTTGAAATAAATTAATTTGCGGTACTCGAAATATAATTTCAAAGCTAATGGCCACGGTGTGAAAAATGTAAACGTTTGGTTGTTAAAGAGACCGGAGTCGGTAAGTGGCATACTCTCTGTCAGTGCCGATACCACTTTAACAACTTTGTACGTGATGACGTATCCGGAATGAAGCATGATGGCTTGAAGGTGATTACTGGATTGAAGAAGGCGAACGATAACGAAATAGCCTTGACCTTCGGGTCATAATTGAAATGACTAAAACAGGAGCTATACCGTGACTAATTGAGGTAGCACCTTTGATCAGACGGACTTCTTCGATACCATTTCTACGACTATGTTGATGATTTGGGCGCCCTTTTTGATTTTTGGAGTGTGTTCCGAGGTGGGCGGTAGTGGCTGCTATGCGTTACCACCGGTCCGGGAGTGCAATTGGTAGAATCCTACCCTGGTATTGCCTCGAGTGCCTTGTCATTTACCCTAGCGAGACCCTTACGATTTTGATTTGTATCGTACCTATGGAGTGCCCTCTGATGCCATCCGTGTTAGGTTGGGTTTACGGTACTGTGTAGAATACGGTATTATAAACGGTGTAAGGGTAAAAATGTAATCCCGCTTACGCTATTTTCATTGCATTTACTTTACTGAATAGACATTACAATAATAGCGTACTATTATATAGATATTAGTTTCGCGGATCCTTAGAGGAAGGAAATCCAAAACATCCTTTAAGTTATTGTACATTTCAGTGGACATTTCATTTGAGTTAATTCACTTATATGAGACTGTTAGTCCTGACTCGAGTATTTGTTTGTTTTATTTCTTGCAAAATGCCCGGGTCAGACTGAGTATTGCAGATTGACGATCTATCTATTAGAGCTTGAGTTTTGTTGGAGATCGTCATGCAGTTATGCTCATCTTGGCTTGTTGCCAAATATTAGTATGGTTCTATATTCCTTCTTCCGCTGTATCCATATTTATTCTATACTCTGATATTTTGTAAAGTTAAAGTTATGTAATATTTTATAAATTTTTATTTCCGCTGTGAGATATTATGTGTTATGTGTATATGATTCTATGATGATTTATATTTCAACTTCATAAGCAATAACAATCGGTCGTTTTGAACGGTTTGAGTTGGTTTAGTTACCGATTTGGAGCGGTCAAAAAGCCAGGTCGGTACAACATATCTAATCTATCTGTAAAAAAATTGGTTTTTAAATAAAAGCATACATATAACCAAATAAGTATGCAACAACATTAATACATATAGGAATTGTCACTTAGCTAATAATATAATAATATTATATATGAATTATATTATTATACTACACTTAAAAGCATACCTAAAACCAATGCCTTGAAGCACACATTATAATTATGCACTCTCCCCTTTTACAGCATTTTGATTCAGTGGATTGCTAATCCTTGAACCATGTATCTTTGGCCGTGTTTTAAGTCTAATTTTCCTAAGCAACTATGAGATAAAATCAAGAAGAGATAAATAGGAATAATGGTAAGAAAGAATAATTTCCAACTAGGGTTAGAGGTGTTTAAAAAAATGGATGGAAGAGAGAAAATAATGCATCATATCTCATACCAATTCTCACCAAATTTATGTCATCCAAATCCAACATCCCTAATCTATTTGAGAAACCCTCTACAACCCTCATTATAGCCGAGAATACTGACCCATCACCATAGGCTAATATCTTATTTAATCCCAAAGAAAATTTATTTATTTAATTCTAATTTAATTCCTTATTGATATCATATATTGACATATATATATATTTATAACTACTATAAAGATATTCAATAATATTTATCCTTCGAATCATACTAATTTTTTTATAATTAACATTTCATATATATTAAATACTTGAATTAATCCATAACAACTATAACTTAACTAAATCGTTATGTCTAAAGAGAATTCAACATTTCAAATGGGCGACTTTCCAAATTAAATTTGGTCAATGATCACTACGCTATAAATGGCCTACTACAAAAAAAATACATGATGTTGTTAACTACAATATAATGGTAACTATGCAGAGTTTTGTCTATTACAACATTTTCTTCAAGGTGTTAGCATAAATATCAACATGATTTGCAGTAGCTGTAGATATATTCAAATTAAAAAATTAATAAAATTAGCAGTTCGTGTGAATATGATCCAACGATCTACATTTAATCTGATTGTTAAAATGGATCCGCTTTTTCCCTTAGGGCTTAAGAGAAATTAGTTTTGGCCGACCCTCTTTTCTTTTTATTCTTTTATCACTAAAAATTGTCGGCTCCTCTTTCTATCTTCAACGACAACCGAATTCGATGGAGACCAAAGTTGAATGGAAACTAGGGTTTTTCTTAATCCATGGAAATCTAATCAAATCGCGTGTATTTATCATTCAATGGCGACCGAAGTTAAATCGAAACTAGGGTTTTTGCTTATCGTATGATTTAGCTCTTGGATTCTTGATCGAAACACCCAGAACAATTGTAAGCTTCTCTATCTTTAGATTTGCGCCTTTTACTTGAATTTTTGCTTGCGGTTTCGATACCATTCCTATGATGAATTGCGTGAATTTATGGGGTTTTTGACAACCCTAATTCTATGATTTCACATATTTGATTTGGTCTTCAAATTAGGACTTGGTCATTGATTTACTTTGTTTTTAGGATTTTGATTTCAATCGGATGCTACTATTTGAATAAGTTCCTACTGATAGGAATGTTTGAATGATTCAACTTTCCAAAATTCTTGCCCAAATCCTTGTTATGATGAGCTTTGTTCTTTAATACTTTCCTATTTTTTGATAAGATCGTGTAATTCACTTGATAATCGCTCTTTACACCATGTTATAGTCGATGAATTTGTGCACTAAATTTTCACTGGTAAGAACTAGACCTATATATATACATATATATATAATATGTATACTTGTACAACATGTTGTTCTTGCTTTTAAAAGACAGATATGTATATATGCTTGAAAATGTTCACTGGTGCACCATGCTTCTGTACTATATTGTTTTACTGCACCATGCACTTGATGAGAACACTTGTAACGACCCGGATTTTTAGCCACTGAATTCTGAATATTTAAAATTTGTTTTAAATATTTTATTTGAATTATATATAGGAATATTTATTAAAACAGAGTTTTAACGTATAATTTATAATTTAATTTAAATAGAGCCCGAAATAGTCGTGGCAGTTCGTAATTTAACGTTCTGAACTTCAAACGACTATACAGGATTCGTTATTAGTCGAATTTCTGTCAAACAAGAAACGTGTGAATCTATTAAACAGTATCTTTCTAATAGAAGTGAAAAATTGAGATTTCGTTTTATAGATTGTAAGTTACGTCCAAATCAAATTTTCAAATAGTCGATGTGGAATCGTATATAAGCCGTAATGGTTATTTAAATATAAATAGAGGTTGGTTACAAATTTGGACAAGGTTCTTTTAAGACGTAGTGATAATTTAATTTTTAGAATTTTACTGTAATTTTTAATTAATTAAATATGCAACTTTTTATTTGGAGTATTTTGCACCCTATATCGGTATTTTGGGGTTTCACAATATGAGTTAAACTACCGATATTATTATATTTTTGGGATCGTGGTACCTCGCTGGACACGATCGTACTCTTATTTCTGTTCATAGCAGTTCGGACATGGAAAAAACCTATATAAACGTATATTTGAAGGGCATGTTACTCAAGTACTGGGTTCATTGATTTTGTTAAAGTGGTTTACAACATTTTAAAAGTGAAGAAGATACGTATAATTATCAAACCTCTATCTAAAAGAAAATAATAGTGGAAAATGGTCTAGAAAAATCAACTGTTATCAACTGAGAAGTTTATTTTCAAATTGCTATATTATATTCAATAGTGAGAAATATGGACACGGTTCATAACGTAGGGGTCATCCAATTTTATATTAAATAAAACTGCAACCTATATGACCGAAATAACATGCCTACCAATTGATAATCCGTGTTGTTTATTCAACTGTGTACTACATGCTGGATAAACATAGTTAGCAACAGATCAGGACATTTTCCCCTGTAGTAGTAGCACAAATGTGAAAGATTAAGGTCCATCGTATAAAGAAATCCTGTAAAGCCTTCGTATCAATTATATATAAAAACTTGGCAAACTATCAAGAACGATTAGCTCGAGGTATTATAGTGTACGCTAATGTTCAAAACTTCCATTCGCAGACTACATTGTCGAACTAGGCATAGACCCATAGATGAAATGAAGTACAGGCAAAGCCCTCTATAAAATTAAATAATGCACATGCTTTTGAAAAATTTCATTAATGCGCACTCTCTCACCCACATCACACTACTGTTACGATGTACGAAAATCAATAGTTGCGGATGATAAATTGAATTAGGCCAACCATTTGCGGAACCGTGCAAGGAAAGATATTTGAAACCGTGACCTTCAAACTGTTATATTCCGTGTCCCTCACGCCATTAGATGTCATGCTTCCCAAACTCTTGCTCCTTTAAATACCGATCATTTCCATTCGTACCCTGTTTGGCATCAGCTAAAACTACTCTTCCAAAATCATTACCCGGCCTCAGCATCTCTCTTTCACCAAACAAAGTCACTGCTGTTGCTTGATCTTCTACAAACTTTCGTGACTTAAGTTCCAAAAACAAAATGGGATCCGACGAGATGCAAAGATAAGCAGCAAACGATGGACCAAGGCTGGTCGGCTTCGAAAGGAGGAGTGACCAGAGGACAAGTCGGCGGTGGCATCGTGATTATGGTGAGGCGGCGCAGACTCCGACGCTGTTGAGTGGACAGCCGGTGGTTAGTAAGGGCGGAGGCGCAGTGATCTTGAGGAAGTCAGTATTTTTTGTGAAAACTGAACTGAGGGAAGTTTGCAATGTCATTTTAGTGTACTGTAGTGGAGGGGGTTGAGAGGGCTGAACGATGGTGATTTCTTTTGGTTCATGGTGGCAGCGTGATGGTGGTTTTCTTCCACGAAAGATGGTTGAAGTTTGGTATATGATGGAATGCTTTGTTTTGAAATATGAAAAGGTAAGAAGGAGAAAGAGATTTGCAGGAGTGTGGAGATGCTAACTGTGGGATTTGGTTTAGTTGCGGGTCCAGTATCTTGTTCTGGAAGGAGGGATGGCGTTTGCTATTGATATTAGGGAGACGGCTTTTGTTTTATATAGGGTAGACAAAATGGTTTGTACGGGTGCAGTTCATTCCTTTAAACGAAAAGAAGACTTGCAGGGAATAAAGTATTAGACGCAGAAATAAAGAGATTCAAAGGACATTAAGGAAAGAATTAAGCTAAATAATTAAAAATGGGTTTGTTTTCTTTTTGAACGGTGGTCGAGTTGTGGACACTGGAGTGTAGAGGAATGATGGACATGGCCAAAAAAGGAGTAAGGGAAGAACGATGTCTGCTGTAGGAGTTGGAGGAGCAGCAGCAAATTTTTTTTTTAGTGTGGAGGAAGGATGGATTGAATAAAATATTAGGTCATGGCAAAGGGTTGTTCAACAGTTTGTATTTTAAAATGATGAAGGAAGGAACACGGATAACAACTAATAATGTTGTTGTGTGGCAAGAAGCTCTATACGGAGGGACGATGATGAGATGTTCAAACCGTAAATGTTTCGGACAGTGACCGTAGATGCAATTTGATAAAATCTTGGATTTCAAAACAGCAAGATGATTCTGCCAATGGTGTTAGAAGGGGGTAGCGGCTTTACTGGCATCGGAGAAGACAGTGATGAGCACAGGGTTTTTCGAAGTAACATGAATTTAATGGTATCAGTTACGTTGGAACCATAACAACGCGATCCACATTATGGAACTGTCGTGACTGAGAATTAGCTGCTGGAATTTCGTTATAAAAATCAAGCGTCTTTTTGAATTCAAATGAAACAAAATCAGAATCGTCAACCACAAAACAAGGTGAGTAAACTCACTAACTCTGCCTCGTTATATTTTTATATAAACGAGTTTTAAATTTTACGTTGTGTGATGGTTGCTTGGTCGAATAGTTGATAAAATTGGTTGATATGATTACATCGCTGATCGATTATTAGTTCAGATATTTCATATTGATGTGAAATAATATTATTGATGTTGATTAACATTTGTGGATGCAGGGAAACAGGTTGGAGGGACCCAACTGGGTTCCTCAATATTCGTATTACTGTTTTTCCTTGATTTTGATGTGTGGTGTGATTTATACAGTCAGTGATTGACTTTGTGTGTTGGTTTACCCTGGCCCTAGAAACTTGGTATTTTAGATACCAAAAATATTTTCAAATGTAGAAAATAAATTGGAGATTTAAAAAGCAAATTTATTTCCAAAAATAGAAATCTAATTTCGAATAGAGTTGGAAATAGAAACCTGTTCAAATGTTTGAATCAGGAGGTTGTTATAATTGAGAATTTAAATTAATTTAATTATTTATCATTGGTTACATTGAAATAGAAATTCAAATTTGAATTTCTATAGAAATGTGAAAGTCAGTTTTTTAACCAATATTGGAAAGATTTAAACTTAACAATTTTAAGGACATCTTTTACGAGATTTTGAATGATTGAAGTAAAAAGAAATAAGATTATAAATGTTTGAAATTAATGATGAGATTTTCTATAAACAATTGTAAATAGAAGTTATATATGAAATTTGGATTTGATATGGTAAAATCAAATGGATTGGATTATGTAAAAAGAGATATTATGCACGATTAAAGTGAATAATCATTTAGAGTAGATATTCTGTAAATGAAAGCAGCTATAAAAGAGATCTGGGTTGGGAATGTGAATTCAAATAGAAATTTGAATGATAAGGGAAATGAAAATTCGTTTCGAAAGGAAACGTTGAATTATATTCCAAAGTTCGGAATATAAAATAAATTGAAATAAATTCAAGAGACTTATAATTATACTTTGACTAGGTCGACGTTCGTTATAATGGTTTAAGTTCAGGAAGGATATTTGAATTCTATTTAGTACAAATCTAAACATCAATTTTAGCACTGTTGTTACGATAAATGTTTTATATTTGTAAACAGCGATTTTAGCATTGTTGTTACAACAAATGTTTTATACTTGTAAACAGCGATTTTAGCGCTGTCGTTAGAATAAATATTTTGTAAATCTAGATAGCAAATTTAAACGCTGCTATTATAATAACTGTTTTGTAGCGATCTTAATGCTATAATAAGTGTTCTATAATTCTAGACAGAGATTGAAACGTTGTTGTTAAAAGCAATGTTTATAAATCAAATATTTGGAGACAGCGATTATAACGCTACCGTTATAATCAATATTTTTATGTAAAGGAGGTGTGTTCTTATATTGAATCCGAGAGTCGCGTAAGCGATGGTCTGTTTAAAGTTGTGAGCTTTGACTGTTTCAAAGTTGAGAATGTTGTTCAGTTAAGGTCTGAGAGGTAAATATACCCCCAACTTGATTGACTTCAAGATCGAGGGAGGAATGGTTAAAGTTCGATGGTGAAACTTGGTTGAGCAATATGCTTAGCTAACAAAGGATTAGTGGGTTGAGTTATAATAACGATGTTTACAACATCGCGTTAATTTGAAATGTTTTCCCCAAATAAAATGAGAGATGTTTTCTACACATAGAAAATGAAATGAACTGTCAGCGAGGAATTAAGAGACAGGAATTGGAAATAATAATTTAATAAGGAATTAAATAAAAAGAGGCCTAGTATTGTTTGATGCTTGATCGGAAGAAATTTCCAATTGGAAATAAGACCGTTGATTGTATGGATGTTTCTTTGATAGTTAAATCACCGACTATCAAAGTTTTGATTTATTTTATACCTCTGTTATCAATATGGAGAGACCGGGATCAGATTGAATATCTGAAAACCACACCGTATTGGTATAAGCGTTATAAAGCAACTTATGCTGAAGAGAATTGAAGACGGAGTAAAATGCAAGGGCTGTTCTGTTAACCTTAGGGAGAAATTGCTCAAGATGGATTAATAGAACGGTGCCTTCGGTTTGTCCAGACCCAGGACAACTTGTATGGACGAGTGTCTGACAGAGTATTTCCAAAGGGATTACGTACGTTGATTCCTTCAAACGTACGAAGTTGGTGGCATAGAAGGGAAACTTCTTTAGCCTAACATTCCGAGTATTTTTGTGGGAATCAATTAGTGGTTTCCGATGGATGTGACGATGTGGCACTCAAAGTGAATGGTGGCCAGATGTTCTGGAAGATAGTTCAAACCTCAAGCCTCACAACCCGGAATTTGACAAAAATCGGGCAGGCAGCATGGCTATGTGGGTCGCACCCATTAGGATGTATAATCACATATCTAGAGAAATTCCATTTGTTCTTGAATCTATCGATGCTGTCCCTTTCGAGGAAACGGTTGCTGATCCCAACCATTGGTGATATACATTCGATACACTCCAGCGAAATGAGTGGTCGTTCATGTGAGGGCCTGGTTGCAAGACGTTCTTGTTGAACCCAGTGTATTCGCCTCTAGAGATACACTATCGGCAGGTGGTCCCATACCTTGTCATGTTGGAAATCTCCAATAAGCGCCCTGTGGTTTTCGATTTTATATTATATATGGAGCGTGAGATGCAAGTGTTCCGCTAGATTTCTATTTATTTGATGTAGACATTATTATAATATCACCAGATTTTGATATCAAAATGTTTGGGTTATCGTAAGGTAAAAACCATCCGTGTTTATGTGTGGATCGGTCTTACGATTATCTTTTCTTTCGAAAGGATTTTTGAAAGTTAAACCAATGGTTGGAGTTTACTCACACCAATCCCATGACTGGCCCAGAGTTTATTTTGTTGTTTTCCCTAGATTCTTGGGTGCCCAAATTTGTATGGGCAGTCAAGTAGTTGGGATCTTTCAGATTCACTTGGAGGAGCTCGAAGCAAGAGGCTTCACCTGTTAGCTATAGACTATCATATTTCTGCTGTGTACTGGTTATGTATCTGGAAACAGGTGTTTATAACTGTTCCAGGGATAGCCGTTGTGCTCTGATAATGGTATGTATATACACTTACCGATTTGTAATTCAAAAGTTATATTATCTAGTATATTTTATTTGTTCCGCTGTGAGTTTGTGATCTTCGTTTTCTTCTATTCTAATATTTCTTTCTTTCTATTTCTCATCCTCTAACTTCTTTCTAATAATGATTCGGGTTTCTGTGCGATTTGGGTTGGACGTGGGGTGTTATTAGTCGACTCAAAGAGTACGGAAATTCGGGTCGTTTCAACACTTCTGCATTTGATGTTGGTTTAATTCCTTGTTGTTGACCTTGTTGTGATTGTGTATATATATGCACAAATTCATGTGTATGTGTGTATATATGAACATGTTATGTATATATGAGCTTGTACTTGTATATACTCTTGTACTTGTGATACCCTGATCTGCTCACTTGAGAAGTAAGGTCATTTACCTTGCTCTAACTCGTTTACCTGAATTTTTGGTAATTCTGGAACCTGATTCATCCTCTATATATGCTGCTCTTATTTGATGCCTTGTTGCCTGAAGATGACGTGTTGCTTGTGCATCCATGCTTTAACTTGTTTATTCCTTTTCTCTTTTTGCCCAGTTAAGCCTTGTCCTCACCTGCATGGCACCTTGTCTTCTTCTTTGTTGTTGTGTATTCATGCCGAAAGATGTTGCATGCTTGTCCAGTTGCATTTTCTTCTTACTTGTGTCTCTGTTTATTATACTTGTTCATTTGAGTTTTGCTTGACCTGGTCTGGACCCCTAATGGCATGCATGTTGCCTTGTGCTATTGTGTATGTAGTTTCATATACACACACACACACACACACACACACACACACATACATACATGCACTTGTACACTTCTGACCTGATTTGCCCTTGCTTTGTCCCCTGTTATGCTGTTGGCTTTGCATTTGGACTGATCACTTTAAAAATCTGAACTGCTCTGTAACAGCCCGCATTTTACATATCGAAAGATCGTAAATATTTTTATTTCAGTCTCTGGGGGTTGGATCATTCTCATCTTTTAATATGTTGCTTATGGGGATGTGAGACATGTCCATAATTTTTACCGATTTTGTTTGTGACCATTTTGCCCCTGTCAGCCTTGTATAGGGCATAACTTTTGACTCAGATCGAATCATAGGGTGAGACCTGTGCCATTGGAAAGGAATTGATGGTTACCTTTCCGTAGAGTGGTTACATTAAGGATTTGGCTCAGCGGTTTGGTAGAAATCGCTGCTTTACGGTTTTTCAGTTGACTATTCAGATTTGGAGAGCCTAATGAGCTGAATTGGGGAGGCCCATTAGTGGGATGGTGGAATCCTATAAATAGAGGGTGAGAGTGGAGGGAAAAGGTTTACTTTCCCATTCTCTCATTTGGAGGCATTGATCTCCTTCTTCCTCTAACACCTTTCCACCATTAAAAAACCAAATCTAAGGAGGGAAATCATAGATCTACACCATTGGAGGCTAGATCTACATCATTTCAAGTGAGGATTCATCAAATCAAAGGGCTAGGAGCTATTTGTTCACTGTTCGTAATTCCATTTCTTCGATTTTGCTTTGTTTTGGCATATCGGTGAGTGATTTATATCTCTTACATGAATGCAATGAAGTATATGAGTGTTTGTGTATGTTTCTCGTCAAATTGGAATGTTTTATCGTAGATTTATACCATTACATGTCCATTTTCATATGCATCACCCTATGATCTTATCTAGCAAGTTTTACTCGATAATTTCATGTCATTTTACGTATTTATGTTTGTTAGAACTCTCATTTTGATCATAGGTTCATTTTAATGGTTTTTGGTGAGATTTACATCATTTTTATGGTAATCGTCATATTTATGTGGTTAGTAATGTTATGATATGTTTATGATTGTGTTTGAGTTGGTTTCGTTGGATTCGTCGTTTGGTAATGTTTTGATCGAAATCGGAGTAGAATTGAAGATGTGCAGAAAGTGGCTTGGGTCGAACTAAAGGGGGTCAGGTCGGACCATTCTGGATTGGGTTAAAGTGAATCAAACCATTTTGGATCGGGATAAAGTGGATTGGACCATTCTGGATTGGACTAAGGTGGGTCGGGTCGGACAAAAAGGGGGTCGGGTCGGGCCTAAAGGGGGTCGGTCGGACCAAAGTGGCTCGGGTCGGTCTATTCTAGACAGCCATTTTTGGTCATCCATTTTTTCCATTTCTGGTCGGACACTTCTGGTGATGTTGTAACTTCAAAGTGAGATCAATTGGAAAGTTAGGAAGTGTTGAAATAATGCTATTGATTTCTTTGAACCTTATAGAGATGTTGGTTGGTTCAACGATGGTGGTGGCTTCAACGAGAATCCAGAAGGGGATGTTCGAAGTGATGTGATATATTCGTTGATTGGTGAAAAGCAACGAATAGGCAGACAACTCAAAGGTCGTGAGTTGGTGGATAATGGTTGCTCAAGAAGGTCGCTTGAGCAGTAAATAGCCATCAAGGTTGGACGACTAGAGATGCGAAGGCCGAGAAGTCATCGTTGTCGTAAGTTCTAGCAGGCTCAAAGCAGAGGTACAATAGGGGCACCCAATAGACTGGAAGGTTGTTGGTCGAGTACCTTGGGTATCATTGAAAGGCCTGGTTGTCAAGGTTGGACATATGGAGTTTATGCTTGAACTGGGGTTACCATTAGCCATTGACATATGGCAAGGTTGGTCGTCATACGATTAATGGTGGTTTCAAAGCAGGATTGGTGGTGATAGCCAGAGTCAGTCATGGATGATTGGCTGTTCTGTGTGAGACTTATATAATCTAGATGTTATGTGTGTTTTCCGTGATTGAATGGTTGCTCTGGTTTCCATGTATGAATTGTTATTCCTTTGGTTGAATGGATTGTGAAGGCTATCACTGTCTGATGTGGGGAAGATAAGGTTGAGTTCTTCTCTGGTGTCATGGGTAGATTAGTATGTTTATCTATCCCCTCTCATACACTTTATTGTTGAAGTTTGTTAGCTGTTTTATCGCTCACTAAGGCTGCTATCTGACTCAAGGTTTTATGTATCCTCTTATTACCAGTGGCTCCGATTGTGGATGGGCAGACTAAGTAACAGGTGACAGATAATGCTTTAGTGAGGACGACGATGCTGATTAATGGCGAGCAGGAGGCTCACGTACCAGTTTTACTACTAGCTAATAATTGGATTTCCGATGTTTGCTTTTCTAAGTGATGTAGCGAGGCAACTTTGTATAAACACTATTTCCAAGTTTGTGGATCTTACTTTCTAGTTGTATGGAAGTCCAGTATTTCTGCTTCACTATTACTACCTATTGTATATGTTCTATTATATTTTATCCTTGCACTGTGAGTTTTACGACAGGTTCCGCTTGTGTTTACCTACTCTGATGATTGTCCATGACAGCCTTGCACATCTTTCAACACATTATTTCCCTAGTATAGTGCGGGGGTTATGGGCGATCGCCACATTTGGTATCAGAGCTCTGGTAACAATTTTTGGCCAAAGTTCAAGGACGTAATCACGTATGAGAGACTTACTTGTAGAATTTAGTTGGATGCTTACTATACATAGTAGCATATATAGTAGTAGTGGTTGTTTTCCTTTAGCAGTTTCTCTTGAAAGTGGCTAATTATTATAAATTGCCGATTTAGATTGAGTGTAACACCCCGTATTTTTAAGAATATTAAAATAACAAATTGAAGAATAATTAATTTGAAAAAAAAAAGAATTAGGTGAAACGGGTTGCGCCATTACGTTTGTCTAGGAATTCTGCTAGAGATAGAATTCGAGTTTGCGTAAATCGGACTTCGTATGAAGAAGTTATCTTTAAATTAAATATTGCAGCAAAACATGAAAAAGAGGAATGAGAAAAGAATAATGTTTAGCATTGTTCTAAGGTTTGTAAGCAAAAGACTTAGTAGCTCATTTGGTTAGAACATGAGATGTAATGTCCCGCATTTTTATCGGTTTATATTTGAATATTTAAATCAGTTTAAATATTGAATTCTTAATATAAGTAGATTTAAATATTAATTAGAACGAAGTTAAACGTATAAAAATATATATTCAATATAATCGAGCTCATAACGACGTGGCAGTTCGTAATTTAACGTTCTGATCTTCAACTGAGTGTACAGAAACCAGTTTAAATCGGATTTCTGCAAAACAAGAAACATTGGAATCTGTTGAACTGTATCTTTCTGACAGAAGTGAAATATTGAGATTTCGTGGTATAGATTGCAAGATATGTCAAAATCAAATATTCAGAAAGTCGCTATGAAAATCGTATATCGACTATAACGGTTTATTTGAAATAACTAGATATCGGATACGAATTTAGACAAGGTTCTTTTGAGGCGCAGTGATAATTTAATTTTTAGAATTTTACTGTAATTTTTAATTAATTAAATAAGCTACTTTTTATTTGGAGTATTTCGCACCCTATATCGATATTTTGGGGTTTCAAAATATGAGTTAACCTACCGATATTATTATATTTTTGGGATCGTGACACCTCGCTGGATACGACTGTATTTTTATCTCTGTCCATAGCAGTTCATATGTGAGTGGAATTGTTCGAAGAATGGTACGTTAAACTTTAATTAAACATGACTGTAAATATAAAACAGAGAGAAAGAAAATTAATTTGTAAACCTGTACAAACTCTTGTCTATCCTATTATGAATTGCCGTCCTACATATGCATATTCAAATCAAGCTTAGTTCATGTCTTTTCTCATGCTTCCAGCGGACCACCTCTACAGACGCAAGACCTAGGCTATTATAAAACTTGACATGCCAACTTGTCCCTTAGCCATCACGTACTGTATAAAATATAGTTGCGTACACGTACAGTTGCTGAACAGGGATGTGAAAACTCAAAACCAGACAGTTCAATGCAAACACAAGATAGCTGAAGGACATTAACCCATCCTTTCAGATGCTACAGCTTTGTTTGACAAGAAAATACACAACAAATCCATACTCCTGCAGTTTGTACACTACCCTATTGACTGCACAAGACGTCACAGCAAGGTAAATGATATAACAGTGTGTTTTCAAATCAAATAGAATCCTACCCTAAAGTCCTATTCCTTGCATGCCAAGGAGTTCACCGTATAAATACATGAGGCCATGTTCTCCTCTTCGGAAAAAAGGCTGAACTACTGAGTGGCAAACGAAAGGGAAGAAAATAAATTAAAGCAAATAAATTCCTCCACTTAAAACCTTAAAACCCAGATATGTAAAAGCCCGAGATGATTCCTTTCGATCTCATGTTATCCCCGCTCCAGTCGAACTAGATACAGTTCACTGGAATTTAACCAGCGCCTTCTAGGGATTGAACAGCGAATATTGTTCAAGGCCGAGATTTGATGGGAGCTACGTGGGAAACTGATGGTGTTGAAGTGAAGAAAGTGGCCACGTGGTGTACTGAAAAGGGAAGGAGGCTGTTGATGCTATGTTCGAACTGGGTAAAGTTTGTACCCAAGGAAAGGAAATTGGTCTTTGAAAAGGGGTGCATTCTGAAGCCTATGAATTCCATTCTTTTCGCCTGTTCTTGTATTCGAAGGACCCAAGCATTTATGTGTAGAATGGGCATGATGGGGGGACTCCGAGAGGGATTTAAGCTTGTGGCCAAACTGTTCGATAATAGTGGCAAAGGGTTGCAATGATTTACTGTAGGGGTGCGCTGCTTTTCTGGAAATCACAATAGGAAGTTGATGGGGATTCCGACGCAAGGGGTGTTCGAGAAATGCAACTGTGCTATGCTGGAAGATGATGCCACATGGTACAAGTTGCGGTAAGAATGGGTGTGCAGGCGTTTTAGTGTAAAGTGTAGAAGGCGAACTGTTTGATTTATTCAGGGTTAGATCGGAAATACTGTGAGTGAGAGGAACTGCCGGTGCTGAGTGGTTCAAAGTTCGTGAAGGCATCTAATGCATGTGCGTGTATATGTTGTAATAGCGGAATAACTCGTGGAGTACATGGTACAGATGAGTTTGTGAGGAAGGGTACTAGTATTTAAGGCTACTGCTATGGCTTTGGAAGGCTACAGTAGGATGTTCAAATGCAGTATTTGATAAAAGTAGTTAATAACTGTGAAAAGAATTGAAATGGAAAAATGAGTACAGGGTTAGTCTGTTTTGTAAGTCGGTTGATATTTGAAGTGGATGGGCCGATTATTGTGTTTAAGGCTCGGTTAAAAATAGGATAGCGAAGTTGTTAGCAAACCGTGGCATGGGAAATCCTTGGTAAAATAGCATGGCAGAAGTTTTGATGCACCAATAGTATAAAGATGGAGATGGGCCGGTTGTAACAAGGGGAATTTTACACAGTCAGTTGCGTTGGATACGATGGTCGCAGACTACACACTGGAGTCGATCCGAAGCGGTTTTGGAGCTCGTCACAGTTCTAGACGGATTAAAACACTGGTTTAATCGACTGACGCAAATCGTTATTTAACGGTTAACGCGCCAAGGTGAGTAAATTCACTACTCTCTTTTTATTTAAAATATTTTAATTTTATTTTAAATAATGGTTGAATGCTGTGAGATGGTTGTTTAGGAAAATTATGGTTAAATTGGTTGAAATATTACATATCGTTGCATATGTACACATCACCGGTTGGATACTGATTTCATCGATTTTAATATTCCCTAGGATGGAACCAGTGTTAATTGTTGACTAACATCGGTGGATGCAGGAAACCGGTTGGAGGAATCCAACCGGATTCCTCAATATTTATATGAACTGTTTGTTTTGTGCATGCACTGTTTGAATCATGTGAATGGAAATTCAATGTTATGTTGATTAAATAAATAGGCGGTATCGATTAAGAAGAAACTGAGATAAGTTGATAGTTGAGGTTGACTAAACCCACTATTTGGTCGAGAATTATTAGTTAGTTAATTGGTTTTCAGTAATAATAACTTAAGAGTGCATTGTTTAAATTAATTAGATTTCTAAATCCTTAATTACCTTTTTAATGAAGATAAAAGGAGTATTGAACTAATAAAATAGTTATTGTTCATTAAGTATGCAACCATTCTATTTTAAATTAATAAGGAAGAAAAAATATCTTACTTCAGCAATGATGAAGTAAATTATTATTTAATTATTTTAATTAAATAATTGTTTTCTTAAACAGATTCCATTTAAGATGTTATCGAGTTGGGAAAGAGATATCAAGATTTTTGTAACGATTAAATATGTCAAGATTTTTGGTAACGAAAAGAGATGTCAAGAATTTGTAAGGGAAAAAGGTGTTGAGATTAATTATAAAGTGGAATATAGTAGCATATTGCAAGTCTCAGAACTATAGCAGTAAAGTAACGCTGTTGACTAGGCTTAAGCGTGACTGTTATGTTAAGATTAGTTATAAAGGGATATAGCAGCGTATAGCAAGTTTGAACTGTAACGATAAATGAAACGCTGTTAACCAAACTTAAGCGTGATGTTATATACAGTAGCACTTCCTAGGCAAGGAAAACAGTTTGGTTTGAAATTCACTTATTCAAAAGTAATAAGTAATGACGTTTGCCCAAAGAAATATAAGAACGAATGTTAAATAAAAAGTGCCTGTGATTTGTGTGATATTGGTTGTACATTGAATGGATGTTGTTTTTACTTCGATAGTTAAACAACCGATTATCGAAGTGTTTTGACCATCGTTGTCGATACGGAGAGACCGGTTGGATTTAATATCCGAGAACCACTCCGTATAGGCATAAGCGCTGCGAATTGGATTATGCTGACGAAAATTGAAGACGGAGTGAAAATGCATGGGTCGTCCGGTTCCAGAATGGTGTTTTTAAGTTTGTCCAGTCCCAGGACAACTTGTATGGACGAATGTCTGACAGAGTACTCCTAACGGTCACACAAGACGATCTTTTCAAGGTATTACGTCTGGTGGCGGAGAAATTCGTTTCTCTTGGCTTTTATACCCGTAATATTTTTGGGAAGATCAACTAGTGATTTGACGGGTTTGACGATGTGGCATTCAAAGTATATGGTGGCCAGATGTCCTAAAAGGTAAACGTAGCCTCAAGCTTCACAACTGGGAGATGACAAAAATCGGGCAGGCAGCATGGCTATGTGGGTCGCTCCCATTAGGGTGTATAATCACCTATCTAGAGAAATTCCTTTTGTTTCTAAATCTATCGATTCTGCCCATTCGGGAACGGTGGTTTGAGTCCAACCGTTGGTGATATACATTCGATACACTCAAGCGAAATGAGTGGTCGGTCATGTGTGGGCCGGGTTACAAGATGTTCTTGTTGAACCCAGGTGTATTCGCCTCTAGAGATACATTATCGGAAGGTGGTCCCATACCTTGTCATAGTTGGAATCCAATCTCCAATAAGCGCCCTGCGGTTTTTGATTTTATACTATATATGTAGAGCGTGAGATGCAAGCGTTCTACTATTTGGTTATTTATTTGATTAGACATTATTATAATATCACTGGATTTTGATATCAAAGTGTTTTGGGTTATAGTAAGGTAAAAGCCGTCCGTGTTTATGTGTGGACCGGTCTTACTATTATCTTTTCTTTCAAAGGATTTTTGAAGTTAAGCCATATGGTTGGAGTTTACTCACACCAGTCCCATGACTGACCCAGAGTTTGTTTTGTTTTGTTTTTCCTAAACTCTTGGGTGCCCAAATTTGTACGGGCAGTCAAGTGTTTCAGGCTTTTACAGATACGCTTGAAGGAGCTAAAAGCAGAAGGCTTCACCGTTGGTATTTAGAGACTATTTCCGCTGTGATATGATGTATTGTACGCTGATAATGGTATGTATATACAATACAGTTTTGTATTTCAAAGTTATGTTATATAATATATTTTATTCGTTCCGCTGTGAGATTCGTGTTTACTCTGATTATGTTCAGCTATGTTCTTCTTCTTCTTCTATTCTATTAGTTCTATCTTTTCTTTCTCATCCTCTTATTTCTTTCCATTAATGGTCCGGTATTTTCGAGGTCTGAACAGTCGACGCTGGGTTTTGTGTCGATTTTCGGAGTCGAAAATCCCTGGGTCGTTACAGTGGTATCAGAGCATAAGGTTAAGTGATTACCTTGGCTCTGTGGCGTAACTCACTAGAGATAGGGTTAGTAACACCCTAGATTGAGTTTGAGTGTATGTATATGAGCGCGTATTTGTAAATCAATATAAAAACTGTTTTATATTGTGTTGATTGGTTTGGCAAGTGGTTTATGAATTCTGGTCGAGACAGTAATGCAAACTGTGTCGATAGGTGTTTCTAAACTCTTGAACAGAGTAATTCGACACAGTATGTTTTGAAAAGAGGGTAAATGAAATAATTTTACCCAAAATATATTTTGATATAAAAAGAACTATATATCTTGAGATCATTATAGTATATTGGGTATGTTGATTGTTATTATAATCAAATAAGGTTATATGTGGGTTCGTTATGTAAATAACCAATCGAAATTTATATGAGTATAAGGTATAAAATCGGATGAATTAAATCTGAAATTTAAACCAGAATTGGAATTAAAATTCTGAAACATGAAATTGTTTGTAAATGAATTTTGAATTAAATATATGGAATTTTAAGATCTTGGGGAAATTTTGAGATATTATCCAAGTTTCGAAAAGATATTTTTGAAGTAAATTTCAAATAAAAGTATTTGAATATGAATTTTGGAAAGTGGTATAGTATTGAACTCACTTTGATCGCTGGGAAATAAATTCCGATGATGAACCGCGGCATTATCGGTGTTCATTTTCGAATTTCTAAGTGAGTGATTACTACCAAAGATTTTGTTTGAAATAAGTTGTTCGAATATTCAAATATTTTGAATTTCTATGTTTCAAATAAATATATGATTTCAAACTGATTTGAAAAAAAAAAAATCCCAGGGATTTGAAATTTGAAATTTTACTTATGAAGTAAATAAACAGAGAATTTAGATAAGCCAAATAAAAGTGGAGTTGAATTGAAGCCAAGTAAGTGGAAAACGTACTAGAATAAGGATTTGACTTGGCAAAATAGTTGAGTTGTGAATTGAGATTAGGAATGGAACCAAACTTGGTTGGGAAATTTGATTATTTGGAATTGGAATTGAACTGGGGTTTGAAAAAGAATTTTGAGTTGGGATTATTGATTGAGAATAAACTGACTGGAGATCAGTTGGAGATGCATTTGGGTATGCTGAATGGATTGCAAATGGAAGCGAGAAAGTTGGATGCCCGATAAAGGGAGAAGGCCAGAGTGGCGTGTGGTAGTAGTACCGAATGAACCGTGCAACAGAGAGACTGATGAAATTCTCCGAAAATTTAAATGTTAGGAAAATTTTCAGAATTTTGAAAATTTTCGTTACAAAGAGGGAAATTAATATTTTGATCAGTTCAGTTGGAACTGAAATTATGAAGTAAACCAAAAGAATTTTTGACATGTTTACAACAGAAATTGTAGCATTTTCCCTACCTTAGCAATTTCGAGGACGAAATTATTTTAAGGGGGAAGGAATGTAATGTCCCGCATTTTTATCGGTTTATATTTGAATATTTAAATCAGTTTAAATATTGAATTCTTAATATAAGTAGATTTAAATATTAATTAGAACGAAGTTAAACGTATAAAAATATATATTCAATATAATCGAGCTCATAACGACGTGGCAGTTCGTAATTTAACGTTCTGATCTTCAACTGAGTGTACAGAAACCAGTTTAAATCGGATTTCTGCAAAACAAGAAACATTGGAATCTGTTGAACTGTATCTTTCTGACAGAAGTGAAATATTGAGATTTCGTGGTATAGATTGCAAGATATGTCAAAATCAAATATTCAGAAAGTCGCTATGAAAATCGTATATCGACTATAACGGTTTATTTGAAATAACTAGATATTGGATACGAATTTAGACAAGGTTCTTTTGAGGCGCAGTGATAATTTAATTTTTAGAATTTTACTGTAATTTTTAATTAATTAAATAAGCTACTTTTTATTTGGAGTATTTCGCACCCTATATCGATATTTTGGGGTTTCAAAATATGAGTTAACCTACCGATATTATTATATTTTTGGGATCGTGACACCTCGCTGGATACGACTGTATTTTTATCTCTGTCCATAGCAGTTCATATGTGAGTGGAATTGTTCGAAGAATGGTACGTTAAACTTTAATTAAACATGACTGTAAATATAAAACAGAGAGAAAGAAAATTAATTTGTAAACCTGTACAAACTCTTGTCTATCCTATTATGAATTGCCGTCCTACATATGCATATTCAAATCAAGCTTAGTTCATGTCTTTTCTCATGCTTCCAGCGGACCACCTCTACAGACGCAAGACCTGGGCTATTATAAAACTTGACATGCCAACTTGTCCCTTAGCCATCACGTACTGTATAAAATATAGTTGCGTACACGTACAGTTGCTGAACAGGGATGTGAAAACTCAAAACCAGACAGTTCAATGCAAACACAAGATAGCTGAAGGACATTAACCCATCCTTTCAGATGCTACAGCTTTGTTTGACAAGAAAATACACAACAAATCCATACTCCTGCAGTTTGTACACTACCCTATTGACTGCACAAGACGTCACAGCAAGGTAAATGATATAACAGTGTGTTTTCAAATCAAATAGAATCCTACCCTAAAGTCCTATTCCTTGCATGCCAAGGAGTTCACCGTATAAATACATGAGGCCATGTTCTCCTCTTCGGAAAAAAGGCTGAACTACTGAGTGGCAAACGAAAGGGAAGAAAATAAATTAAAGCAAATAAATTCCTCCACTTAAAACCTTAAAACCCAGATATGTAAAAGCCCGAGATGATTCCTTTCGATCTCATGTTATCCCCGCTCCAGTCGAACTAGATACAGTTCACTGGAATTTAACCAGCGCCTTCTAGGGATTGAACAGCGAATATTGTTCAAGGCCGAGATTTGATGGGAGCTACGTGGGAAACTGATGGTGTTGAAGTGAAGAAAGTGGCCACGTGGTGTACTGAAAAGGGAAGGAGGCTGTTGATGCTATGTTCGAACTGGGTAAAGTTTGTACCCAAGGAAAGGAAATTGGTCTTTGAAAAGGGGTGCATTCTGAAGCCTATGAATTCCATTCTTTTCGCCTGTTCTTGTATTCGAAGGACCCAAGCATTTATGTGTAGAATGGGCATGATGGGGGGACTCCGAGAGGGATTTAAGCTTGTGGCCAAACTGTTCGATAATAGTGGCAAAGGGTTGCAATGATTTACTGTAGGGGTGCGCTGCTTTTCTGGAAATCACAATAGGAAGTTGATGGGGATTCCGACGCAAGGGGTGTTCGAGAAATGCAACTGTGCTATGCTGGAAGATGATGCCACATGGTACAAGTTGCGGTAAGAATGGGTGTGCAGGCGTTTTAGTGTAAAGTGTAGAAGGCGAACTGTTTGATTTATTCAGGGTTAGATCGGAAATACTGTGAGTGAGAGGAACTGCCGGTGCTGAGTGGTTCAAAGTTCGTGAAGGCATCTAATGCATGTGCGTGTATATGTTGTAATAGCGGAATAACTCGTGGAGTACATGGTACAGATGAGTTTGTGAGGAAGGGTACTAGTATTTAAGGCTACTGCTATGGCTTTGGAAGGCTACAGTAGGATGTTCAAATGCAGTATTTGATAAAAGTAGTTAATAACTGTGAAAAGAATTGAAATGGAAAAATGAGTACAGGGTTAGTCTGTTTTGTAAGTCGGTTGATATTTGAAGTGGATGGGCCGATTATTGTGTTTAAGGCTCGGTTAAAAATAGGATAGCGAAGTTGTTAGCAAACCGTGGCATGGGAAATCCTTGGTAAAATAGCATGGCAGAAGTTTTGATGCACCAATAGTATAAAGATGGAGATGGGCCGGTTGTAACAAGGGGAATTTTACACAGTCAGTTGCGTTGGATACGATGGTCGCAGACTACACACTGGAGTCGATCCGAAGCGGTTTTGGAGCTCGTCACAGTTCTAGACGGATTAAAACACTGGTTTAATCGACTGACGCAAATCGTTATTTAACGGTTAACGCGCCAAGGTGAGTAAATTCACTACTCTCTTTTTATTTAAAATATTTTAATTTTATTTTAAATAATGGTTGAATGCTGTGAGATGGTTGTTTAGGAAAATTATGGTTAAATTGGTTGAAATATTACATATCGTTGCATATGTACACATCACCGGTTGGATACTGATTTCATCGATTTTAATATTCCCTAGGATGGAACCAGTGTTAATTGTTGACTAACATCGGTGGATGCAGGAAACCGGTTGGAGGAATCCAACCGGATTCCTCAATATTTATATGAACTGTTTGTTTTGTGCATGCACTGTTTGAATCATGTGAATGGAAATTCAATGTTATGTTGATTAAATAAATAGGCGGTATCGATTAAGAAGAAACTGAGATAAGTTGATAGTTGAGGTTGACTAAACCCACTATTTGGTCGAGAATTATTAGTTAGTTAATTGGTTTTCAGTAATAATAACTTAAGAGTGCATTGTTTAAATTAATTAGATTTCTAAATCCTTAATTACCTTTTTAATGAAGATAAAAGGAGTATTGAACTAATAAAATAGTTATTGTTCATTAAGTATGCAACCATTCTATTTTAAATTAATAAGGAAGAAAAAATATCTTACTTCAGCAATGATGAAGTAAATTATTATTTAATTATTTTAATTAAATAATTGTTTTCTTAAACAGATTCCATTTAAGATGTTATCGAGTTGGGAAAGAGATATCAAGATTTTTGTAACGATTAAATATGTCAAGATTTTTGGTAACGAAAAGAGATGTCAAGAATTTGTAAGGGAAAAAGGTGTTGAGATTAATTATAAAGTGGAATATAGTAGCATATTGCAAGTCTCAGAACTATAGCAGTAAAGTAACGCTGTTGACTAGGCTTAAGCGTGACTGTTATGTTAAGATTAGTTATAAAGGGATATAGCAGCGTATAGCAAGTTTGAACTGTAACGATAAATGAAACGCTGTTAACCAAACTTAAGCGTGATGTTATATACAGTAGCACTTCCTAGGCAAGGAAAACAGTTTGGTTTGAAATTCACTTATTCAAAAGTAATAAGTAATGACGTTTACCCAAAGAAATATAAGAACGAATGTTAAATAAAAAGTGCCTGTGATTTGTGTGATATTGGTTGTACATTGAATGGATGTTGTTTTTACTTCGATAGTTAAACAACCGATTATCGAAGTGTTTTGACCATCGTTGTCGATACGGAGAGACCGGTTGGATTTAATATCCGAGAACCACTCCGTATAGGCATAAGCGCTGCGAATTGGATTATGCTGACGAAAATTGAAGACGGAGTGAAAATGCATGGGTCGTCCGGTTCCAGAATGGTGTTTTTAAGTTTGTCCAGTCCCAGGACAACTTGTATGGACGAATGTCTGACAGAGTACTCCTAACGGTCACACAAGACGATCTTTTCAAGGTATTACGTCTGGTGGCGGAGAAATTCGTTTCTCTTGGCTTTTATACCCGTAATATTTTTGGGAAGATCAACTAGTGATTTGACGGGTTTGACGATGTGGCATTCAAAGTATATGGTGGCCAGATGTCCTAAAAGGTAAACGTAGCCTCAAGCTTCACAACTGGGAGATGACAAAAATCGGGCAGGCAGCATGGCTATGTGGGTCGCTCCCATTAGGGTGTATAATCACCTATCTAGAGAAATTCCTTTTGTTTCTAAATCTATCGATTCTGCCCATTCGGGAACGGTGGTTTGAGTCCAACCGTTGGTGATATACATTCGATACACTCAAGCGAAATGAGTGGTCGGTCATGTGTGGGCCGGGTTACAATATGTTCTTGTTGAACCCAGGTGTATTCGCCTCTAGAGATACATTATCGGAAGGTGGTCCCATACCTTGTCATAGTTGGAATCCAATCTCCAATAAGCGCCCTGCGGTTTTTGATTTTATACTATATATGTAGAGCGTGAGATGCAAGCGTTCTACTATTTGGTTATTTATTTGATTAGACATTATTATAATATCACTGGATTTTGATATCAAAGTGTTTTGGGTTATAGTAAGGTAAAAGCCGTCCGTGTTTATGTGTGGACCGGTCTTACTATTATCTTTTCTTTCAAAGGATTTTTGAAGTTAAGCCATATGGTTGGAGTTTACTCACACCAGTCCCATGACTGACCCAGAGTTTGTTTTGTTTTGTTTTTCCTAAACTCTTGGGTGCCCAAATTTGTACGGGCAGTCAAGTGTTTCAGGCTTTTACAGATACGCTTGAAGGAGCTAAAAGCAGAAGGCTTCACCGTTGGTATTTAGAGACTATTTCCGCTGTGATATGATGTATTGTACGCTGATAATGGTATGTATATACAATACAGTTTTGTATTTCAAAGTTATGTTATATAATATATTTTATTCGTTCCGCTGTGAGATTCGTGTTTACTCTGATTATGTTCAGCTATGTTCTTCTTCTTCTTCTATTCTATTAGTTCTATCTTTTCTTTCTCATCCTCTTATTTCTTTCCATTAATGGTCCGGTATTTTCGAGGTCTGAACAGTCGACGCTGGGTTTTGTGTCGATTTTCGGAGTCGAAAATCCCTGGGTCGTTACATGAGACCTGCATACAAGAGGTACAGAGTTCGATCCCCGCCAGTGCCATATTTTTGTTTTAGGGGAATGGATAAAAAGTGGCTTAGTGTGAAAGCAGTTCAAAAAGTGGTTTAGTGTGAAAATGATTAATTATGAAGAAGTTATTAAGCCTTGAAGTTTGTATGCATATGATATATATATATATATAGAAAATATATACATACATACATATATATATGACGTGTATGTATCATGTGGCGCACGTGGCGCATTTTTTGTTGTTCAAGGAATGTTTTTTTACGTGGCCTTCTCCGATTGGCTTTGTGACAAATTCTGAGGTGCTAGGGCTTAGGTGGCTATCTGAATGGTTCTGGCTATTCCTAGGTTAATCCGACGGCTCTTATTAAATCAAACTTCTATATACGCAACCTAAATCTAAACCCTAAATCACACTAATTCATGCCAAGAGCCGTCATGCCGTCAATGGTGAACCTAGAGTAGCCTCCACTAGAAAGCAAGCTTAAAGGATCAAATCAAATCTAATCTAATTTAGAGTATTCAATGATCTACATCAAAGGAGCGCTATTCAGTTTCAGAATACAGATTCCTGAAAAACAAGACTGTTCGTTTGTTTGTGACTACAATTTCATTCACAAAATAATTGTTAAATTAATTTGGATGAGTAATAATTGGGATTATGAGAACATGCCCATTGAATCATGTGACGTTACTTATTTTTATTATCGTTTGTTTGTGAACATATGACAATCTTGTTAATTTATGTTGATGGATCTATTCCGTACGCCCAATCACATATGGTTAACTTGATTCATTTTATGACATCATTTTATATGCAAGTCTGGATGTGAATTATACACAAGTTTGGATGTGAATTATATACAAGTTTATATATGAATCATATGCAAGTCTGTATGCGAATTATACACAAGTTTATATGTGATTCTAAGCAGTTTATATGTAAAACATGTGATATTAGTTTACATATCTAAATTCATATGCTAGTTTTTGTTAACTTATGTTAGTGGATCCATTTCATATATATAATCACATATGTTTAATTTGATTCATTTTTATGACATTAGTTTATATGTAAGTTTGGAAGTAAATCATATGCAAGTTTGTATGCGAATCATATATGTAAGTTTGTATGCGAATCATATGTAAGTTTATATGTAAATCTTAATTTACATGTCTAAATTATATGCAAGTTTATATGTAAATCTTAGTTTACATGTCTAAATTATATATGCAAGTTTATATATATGTTTGAATGTGAATCATTTGCTAGCTTGTATGTAAGTTTGTAAGCGAATCATACGCAAGATTAGGTGATATGTCTAACTACATATGCAAGTTTTGAGTGTGAGTTATTATGAAATTTTTATGCAAGTTTAGGAGAAAACCATATCCATATATGCAAGTTTACATTTTCATGTTTAGATCTATATTTAGATCCATGGCAATACATAGTTTATGTAAATTTATGTTGTAATGACCCGGATCCTTAGGGGTTAATTTTTGAATATTTAATATTTAATTTAAATATTGGGTGGATAATATAAGTGGAATTTTATATTAAGTTATTAATTTAATAATCAATTTCGATTTAATATCGAATATATTAAATCATCGTAATGCGAAAATATAATTCAGCTCGAGATTTAAAAAAAACTGAATTAAATAACAGTTCAGACTTCTGTTTGAATCAGAATAATAATATTAAATTATTATCGAAAAATTTAATGGTTTGAAATTTAATTTATATCAATTTAAATTAATATCTGTTCCGGATGATCAAACTGGACTTCGATACTTATCCCAGTGGGTTCAGAATAGGGGTATTACCCTAAATTTGTCAGTTGTTGGGTTCAGAAAGCAGTTCGATGTTGTATATGACGTAGTCGTATACACTATTATATGATTTTTGTTTGATGATAACAACCAAATAAATATATATTATAAATGTGTTTGATATCGTACTGTTAATATACATCACAGACAGAAATATAATATTTATATTTAAACAGAATACTACTGTACACGAATTTAAATATTCAAACAGTATTTTATTTAAATATGATATGTTATTTCAACTTTTCAAACAGTACACTCCACTATTTGTACATATCACTGATATACATTTCATATATACTTTGACACTGTTACATCATTCACTTTGTTTACATTTCAGACATACATTTTTCCCATAAACTGACACATATACTTTTCTTTATCATCTTCGGTCTTTTATCTTCTGTCTTGTATCTTCAGTCTTCTATCTTCACCATCAGTCCAGTCTTCATACCTGTCATATACAAGAACACACACACAGTACACTGCAATAGAATTTAAGCTGAATACATGTGTATATAAATTTTATTTTTAAATTTTATTTGCCTCAGATTTCTGGTGTGTTTCTCATCATTTTTCATGACTTGATCTGATTCATCTGTGTCTAGCAGACAGTTTGTATATGTACAGGGACAGGAAATTTTCTGAATGGCCGCATATGCACACGTGTGTATATATACACGTGTGCACTGCCTCGCCAATCCAGTGCGCAACTGAGGAGTAGCCACATGGACCTGCTCGACTCAGTGCACGAGCAAGAGACAGTGCAACATGGACATGGGGCAAACATATCAAACTGTGATCTGGTCAAGTAAAATCAAAAAAAAAAAAAAAATGCAAATCAGCTCAGAAAAGTCGCAAACACACTACAGTGGTGGAAATGCAATATGCCAAGGAGATAAAACTCAGTACAACAAAAGAAAAGTGAAAGAGTTCATTTCAGCAACAATACAGTATGAGCACGAATGCTCCTATACAAAATCAACTCAGCAAAGTGGTGATACAAATTAGTCAAGCCAATTCAAGGACACAAGTGCAATTTCAAACCAGTTCAGTTTTGTGTTCAAGTCATATGGACACAACAACAAATATAGATGGTGCAACATAGTGGCAATATCAAGTGTGGACTTTACAACATGAGTTAAGCAATACAAAGACTGCTCGAGCGTGGTATAGCAGGTAAATGAAGATGTCAACACAACTCAACAATCATGGTCAAGCACGATGTAACATACAAACCAGAATAGTGTATATGTGCATATAGTTCTGCATGTGTATACTAAATTGTGCAGACAAACAGTAGTTCAAGTGTCAAGGAAGGGAACATAAATCAAAACAGATCAGGCTACAACAGCAAAAATTTCAGCAAGCTACAGGACAGTTGGGACACAAGCATGCGCTACAAAGTTATGACTACGCAGGGGAGAGTATTCATGAACAGGAATGGTGAACACAACATGGTGTAGGCAAGCAAATGCAACACAAATGATTGGTGCAACTCAGTGAGAAATTTGGTGCAATTAACCATGCATGGATATATGAAATCAATTCCCAGAAATAGCCGAATGATGACCAAGCAATGTTTCACATATATATGATTTGAATTGATTTGGGAAAGCAATTTAATATGATATGAATCACACGATTAAATCATGGCAAGGATAATCCGCAGCTGTTTCAGAAATCACAGTGATCAAAAGTTGACAAGAAAACGTTTCCAGAAATGATTCAGTCAATTTGTAACAGCCAAAAATAATTCCAAAAATTACTGGTTTCAAAATTCATGTTTGGCAAGAAAGCAACTCTAGCAAGAGTTATATTTGGCAAGAATCTTTTAGAAGAAATCATCATGCATTTTTGTTTTGGGTAAATGTCTCAATTCATCAATTCAGGCAAGAAATTCTTTCCAATTTTTTTTAAATACCAATCAGAAAATTTCGGCATCAAATGAGGAACATTCAAAGCAAAATCATTCAAGAAGAAAGAAAATATTTATTTCCTGTTTTTGAATCAATCAGGAATTTTTCTCAAGGCATACATACGTGAAATCACAGTGTATATTTGGGAATTGTTTAATGTGCATATAATTTTTGATTAGCTGTGATTTCCAGAAAAGACTCTTTCTAAAGGGGCAGAAAATTAATTCAAAATCGGACAACAAAAGTGAGAAAATCAAGCAAGTTTGTAATGTGTTAATCCAGGAAAGAAATTACGTTTTCATTCAAGTTGCTCACTACAAGGAACAGGAATTCGAATTACAAAAGGAATCATGCAAGGGAAAATTGAATAAAAAGTTCTAAATCAAGTCCAGATTCAACTATGCAAAGTCGAGAATTTCAAAGCCAATTCAAAAGGGGAAACCGCAATCAATCGAGCCAATAAGTGAAATCAGGAAATGTTTTTTAGGGTTTGTATTACCCTATATTCACTACCAATTCATTCCAGGTTCATCAATGAACACACACAAGAAGCTCATCAAAATCAAGGCGAGCAAAAGAGGAAAGCACCGCAACAAATTAGGTCAAATCATTCATGCGAAATCAGAGAATGATAAAGGATTTATAATCCTATTTTAACCGATTCATCACTGGCATATAAAAGCGATCGAAAACCCAAGCATCGAAAACCAGAGATTAATAAAAGAGAAAAATTCAGAGAATACTCACAATTTAATCCATTGTTTTCGATCATCTCAAACCGAATTGAAGCATCACATATCAACGAAATATCGAGCCATCGGAGCCTCAGTTTTTATCAAGCAATCGACCGATTTGGGGAAGGATTCAAGAAACCCTAAGCCGCCATTTATTTTCTCAGAGAAAGTGGACCAAAGGAATGAACGATAAAGTAAAAGAAAATGGGCCGGCCAAAAATGAATATGGGCTTGGAGCTTTAAATTGACAAAGGGGTTTTCTAAACTCTTTTTATTTTAAGTCCAATGGTTTTTCATTTGTTTTATGTTGTATTTTTTTTGTAAACAATTGTCAAATAGTTTCTAGGTTTGTAAAATCTAGGAAATTCAGTTGGGGGTCAACTGACAGTTGCTAGAGTCTGTAAAATCTAGGGTTTACGTGTTACGGGTTTGTAATACGGGAAAATCTGGTTAAGGGGATATTGGCCAGTCTAGGGTTTTGAGCGTAGGGTTAGAATAGGAGCAGGGTTTGCAAGTGTACATGGTCTTGTATGCGGGATCTGTTCTATCACCTAGTAGAAACCTTAGGAATGCAGCAGTAGGCAGAGTTTTGCCGAAGCTGGGTATCTCTGTGTGTGATTTATTTTCTGCGCTTTTATTTCTACTGCATTCTGTGATCTGTTTATTATTTTAATATCCTGTCAGTTTTCAATTCAGGTAAAAATTGTAATTAACCCTATTCACCCCCCCCCCCCCTCTAGTGTTAATCTAGATCCAACATTCGAGACCATGGAGTATTTTAATTTAAGGATACAGATCAAAAACTAATTAAATTAAAATAAATTTCCTTTATTTGGTGGATAAAAATAAAACAGCAAAAACAAAAGAAAGGGGCCTCGTTGTTCATTTTCAAAACCACATCCTCCTATATAAATAAAAAGGGCCGACCCTTTCTATTCTTTCATTTCTTCATCAGAAATCAAAATCAAGAACAAAAAAAAAAATACTGCTAAACAAAATCGAAGCCCTGTTCTTCGTGAAGACCAACTGGTGCGATGGGGTTTAAAGGGTTCGATGTTGTAATTCAAGGGCTGTGGTAGTCGCGTTCAAAGGGTCGAGATGACTGGCGAACTGAAGTTCATCGCGATGGTGTCTTGCGGGTTTCAACTTCGATCAAAAACTAGGGTCAGGGTTCATCGATTTCAGAATACGGGTTTCGATCATCAACTGCGGTGAGATCTGGGGGATTTGATGGCCGCGAGTTCTGGGTACATGACATCTCGCTGTCGCCAGTAGGGTGATGTCGCGATCTCAGTTAGAGTTGGGGAGGGCTATTGTTGAGGTAGGGTTGCTTGAAGATGGGCGACGAGATTCTAGGATGTTTGGTTATCGCGAGTTCTGGATTGGAAACTTGAGCGATGAGGATCCGACGAGTCTCACTGATGGCGATAGCTGTTGCGTTCAGATCCAGGGCGAGAGCTGCAGCTCCATTCAGTTGGTCGCATCACTTGATAGTGGTAAAGGAAATAGAGATGCTTGCAAAGCGTTCGATGAATTGTCATAATGGAGGATAGCGGTTTTAGGGGCTGATGAAGTGAAGAGAATGGATTTAGGTAATTTAATAAATTTTTTTAGTTAATAATTAATTTATTTAGTTAGTCTAGTTAAAGAATTTATTAGTGTGTCATAAATATAAATAGAGAATTTATTTAAATAGAAAATTTGTGAGAATTAATTTAAATAGAGAATTAGTTTGTCATGTTATTTAAAGAAAATTAATTTATAAAATCAGTTTATATAAAGAAATTAATTTGTATAGAAATAAAATCCATAGACTAATAGTTGAGTATGCAAATTAATGTTTAACTTGGTTAATTAAAATATATAGGAAAATTAGTTATTCGTTTAAATAGTAAATTTAAATGAATAGATGTTTAACCTGTAAATTTAAATAAAATTATCGTAGGTACACGATAAAATTCATTCGAGGCGATTCAGAGCAGTAAGATTTGAATTTCACAGGATATTCGGCAAATAAGAATACACGGTGAGTAAACCTCACTCACCATTTAATTAGAATTATTTTTAGTGTTAAAAATAATTGTTTGTGCTTGTTTGAATGTTGTCTGATTGTTTTAAAATATATATAGTTATTTAGGATTGGTTGACTATTATATATATATTGGGTTGATGATTGGTTGGATTCCCGCAGTTTCATTAGCGGATGCCTGCGGTACCCTAGCGGATGATTACCCTATACGCCCCACGCTATGATTAGTCGATGACCTTCATACCGCGATATCCTGCCTCGAAGCAGGATGGGTATTACTATGTTGACTAACATCTGTGGATGCAGGAAAACAGGTTGGAGAAATCCAACTGGATTCCTCAAAAATATATTATCTATTGTTGTTTGTTTGATTTCACATATATTCATATATGATGTGTTAAAAATCAAATGATTGAAAATTGGTTGATTTGATTGTTTAAAATATCCCTGGGGCTCGAATATTGATTTATAAAAATATCGAAAAGGGTATTTGAGATTTAAAAAGGAAATTCTATTTTTATAAATAGAATTTGAATTTTAAATGAACTATAGAAAATATTAACTTGTTTTGAATATATATGAACGAGTATTGAATTTATAAACTCTGTTTATAAATGTAAAGGTGGGTTTTGAATCGAATTTATAAACTCTGTTTATAAAGGAAAATATGGGATTTGAATTGAATTTATAAACTCTGTTTATAAATGAAAAAGTGGGATTGGAATTAAATTTATAAACTTTGTTTATAAATATTTAATGGGGGATTTTAAGTAAAGTTACAAAACGTTGTTTATAAATAATGCAGAGAATTCAAATAGAATTTGAATAGATTTGAATATAGAATTCAAATGGACTTTAAACTATAGAATTTGAATATAGAATTCAAATGGACTTTAAACTATAGAATTTGAATATAGAATTCAGAAGGACTTTAACTATAGAATTTGAATATAGAATTCAAATGGACTTTAAACTATAGAATTTGAAAATAGAATTCAAATGAAGTTTAAATAAAGAGAATTCAAATAGAATTGAATTGGAATTTGAATAAGAAGTCGATAAGGAAACGAGAGTATGAGTATAATTAGAATTTGTTAATATGCAGTTAAAATATATTTGAACATGTCATGTTCAAATATGAAGGTGAAATAGACTGAAAAGTTAAGCAACAGATTTAATTAACAAATTGAGTTAAAACGATTGGTATAGTTAAAATAGATTGGACATGCATAAATATACAGGAGACAGGTATGGAATAAAGTATAGAAGTGAAATAAATAGAATGCCCAACAAAAAGGTACGTATTTAATTTCCATATGAGATTTTATGCGCCGTATCGGCTAGCCGCTTGGCTTTTTCTTTTTCTTTTTGAGATGAGAAGGACCGGGAAAGCTATTTGAAATTTCCCGATGCTCCCGGTACAAAGGAGGTTATGGCGAATTTTTCCGGGAATTTAAGGAGATAGAATATTTTTAAGATAATTTGATAGTTAGAAATCAACGTATCAAAATATATAGAAGTCAATAAGAAAACGAACTTAGAAATAGAATAGTATAATCAAAAAGGAAGTATAAGAATAAAATCTAGTAAGAATAGAAAAGGGAAGTGTATACGTGTTTAAAAGTAAATCAGTAGTTGTATGGAATTGATTTGTCGAGTAAGTAGCCTTGTCTGTTTTGACGTTAAATGTTATTCAGTCAAGGTCTGAGAGGTAATTATACCCCAACTTGGTTGATTTCATGATATACCGATAAGTAGCAAGATTCAGGCTCGAAGATCAATGTGGAATAAGAATTCGTTAAATACTGTATTTGGGTTGTCGTAACGATGTTTTACACAACATCTGTTTTAACCCAAATATGTGCAAAGCTTGGAAATAGAAAAATGAATATTTTCTAAAGTTTAGAAAATAAAAGAAGGCGATATATGGAAATGTTTTCCAAATAACGTATAAGGCTAATATGGTTATTGAAAATATTTGGTTAACAAATATTGATAAAGAAATCGAGAAGAGATTTAATTAATGGAATATTAATTAAAGGCTCACGGATTGTTGGATGTTTGGATGAACACTTGTTTTATTCGATAGTTAAATCATCGACTATCGAAACACTTGTTTTTATTCGATAGTTAAATCACAGACTATCGGAGTTTTGACCATCGTTGTCAATATGGAGAGACCGGTTGGATTATTATCCGAAGAACCACTCCATATCGGCAGTAGCGTGCGAATCAGATTATATAAAGATAATCGAAGACGGAGTAGAGTGCAAGGAATTTTTTCTATAAATAGAAATAGTGCCTTCAGTTCATCCTGTTCCTGGGTGACTTGTATGGATGAATGTCTGACAGAGTATTTCCAGAAAGGTCACGTACATTGATTTCTTCAACTGTACCAAGAGTGGAAGCGGAGGAGGAAACTTCTTTTAGCTGACACGTAATGTACTGTTGTAGACGTCAATTAGTGATTTTCAATGGATTTGACGATGTGACATTCGAAGTGAATCTGGTGTGATGATAAAGCGTAGCTTCTAGCCTCATCATCCGGGAAATGACAGAAATCGGGCAAGCAGCATGGCTATGTAGGTCGCACCTATTAGGCTGTATAATCACCTGATCTAGAGTTTCATTTACTTCTAAAAATCTATTGTCGATGCTGTCCCATTCGGGAAACGGTTGCTGATCCCAATCGTAGGTGATATACATTCGATACACTCAAGCGAAATGAGTGGTCGGTCATGTGTGGCAGAGTTGCAAGATGTTCTTGTTGAACTCGGTGTATTCTCCTCTAGAGATATACCAGCGGAAGGTGGTTCCATACCTTGTCATAGTTGGAAAACCAAATACCCAATACGTGCTTGCGGTTTTGAGTGTATATTATATATGTGGAACGTGAGATGAAAACGTTCCACTAGATTGTTATTTACTTGATTTAGACATTATTATAATATCAAAAGAGTTTTGATATAAAGATAAGTCAAGTGTTTGGATTCTCATAAGGGAAAAACCCGTTCCGTGTTATACGGCGTGGTCTTATGAGGTATCATTTAGTTTCTGAAACTGTTTACTCATACCAGTCCCATGACTGACCCGGAGTTTATTTGTTTTGTTCTACCTAAACTCTTGGGTGCCTAAATTTGTACGGGCAGTCAAGTAGTTCAGGATTTTTCAGATATATCTAAAGGAGCTTGGAGCAGGAGGCTTCAGCGTTATCTAGTTATAGTGTTGTTCCATTGTATTGTAAGTGTTGTACTCTGATAAGTGTATGTTATACAGTTAAGATTTTGTATTTCAAAGATATGATATATTATATTTTGTTCCGCTGCGATGTGAGATTCTGTGTTGTTATTTCTGTTCTTCTTCTATCTCTTTCTTCTTTAAAAAAATGTTCCGTATTTTCGTGATATTTGGGTTGGACGTATGATGTATATAGTCAACTCTGATGTTACGGAAATCTGGTCATTACATATGTTTTATATGTCTATTGCCTATGTAAGTTATTGACTACGCAAATTTATGTCAATATAAGTTATAATCATTCAAGTTTATGTGCTAGCCTATTCTTATTTTTGTAAGATAGATCTACTTTTATGTGTTGTTCATGTTGTGAAGTTTTTATGTGTTAGGCTATGTATTAGCCAACATATTATCTGTGCGAACAACGTGGGGTCGTTGGGAAAAACATTAAATATTAATGTTAATATTTTGAATTGGCATATAATGCCTTTAAAGGCATATAATTAACTGTAGACATTAATTGGCATAATTTATATGCATAGAAATTATGGACATAATTTAGGTGACAATTATGTACATAATTTAGGTGGCAATTATGGACATGGATTAAATTAGAAATTATTGAAAAATTGGAATAAGGATATTAATTCAAATTGGGATTGAATTAAATGTGATAATAAATGCCTTAGACACGAGGTCAGACTCATTTGTGGTATAAGACTGCCCGGACCCGCCCAGCAAATCCAGCAACCACAAACGGTAGTCTAATGTGAGAGGTCAAAGGAATAATTAAAAGATGCTTAGACACGAGGTTAAGTTTGGCTTGTGGTGGAAGTCTGCTCGGAACCGCCCGGCGTATCTAGCGACCACAAGTAATCAACTTAATATGAGAGGTCTGCGAATTAATAATTAATTAATGTTGATCAAAGGCGACTATGAATGAAAAACAGAAGATTGGTTGAGTTGAGTAATTCTCAGAGTGTCAATCTGATGTTGATTTCGGTCTTCGGGGTTGATACATAGGGAGTTGTTCTCTTAACCAATGTATCTGTGAATTAAGATGTACTTAATCAAAAATTAAGAAAAACATGTTCATACGATGTTTGTATATATATATATATATATATATATATATATATATGGTGCATAAAACATGTTAAGTAGATAGAGTTAAGACCATCTTAACCAATAATATATATTAATCTGATAAGTGGATAGGGTTAAGAACAACTTAACCAATAATATATATTAATCTGATAAGTGGATAGGTTAAGACAAACTTAACCAATAATATATTGATTTGATAAGTGGATAGGGTTAACACAAGCTTAACCAATAATGCATGTTGTTTTGATAAGTGGGCAACATGGGTGACATGTAGAATATAAACACTTAACCAAGTTGAAACATGTAAGAAGACATGAATAAGAGGGGGTTAAGTTGGAAATCCTAGTGGGGACCAAGCATAGGTGGAAAGCTTGTGTCAAGTGTGGGGACCCTTTTCAACCAGTATCCCATTTAGTATCTAAGTGAGCTCGATCAAATTCGAGGACAAGACACGCTTACTGGGTTTGATTGTAAGAGGTCAAAACGGGTTAGCGGTGGCAACGCAAGTCCAACGAGGTCTTGTGCGTGCGTGGGCCCAGGCCGGTAGGTAAGACGTTGTTCCATCGTGTAGGTATAAGTCGTGCATCCTTGAGTTGTATCGGGTTGCCACTTTGGGGAGTGATACACCCCACTGTGGGACCAACATGGGTATCTACGAGTTAGGGAGCCGATCGAATGGGAAAGGTAGTGGGTATGACTAGCAGAGATAGGAGCAGGCGGCACCTATGACGGCAGCTAGGAGTGCAGCTACCATATTATAAACATTGTGATTAGAAAAGGGGAGGGTAGCAGGTACAACTAGTGGAGGCAGGAGCAGGCGGCACCTATGAAGACAGCTAGGGGTACATGAAACTACCATTATGATTATTATGTTCAGTAGGCGGGATCAACTTTTAGGGTGACTAGTATTGGTGCAGTATAGTAATTATCCTATAGTGTTGGAGGCGCAATTAACATTATCTTATTCCCCTCGTTTGCTTTGCTATGCCCATTTGTTTCACAGTCATTCCTTGTTTTACCAACTTGTGCCTTATCCTAGTTACTTTAATAATTATATTGTTAAAGTTATTGTACTCGCCAGACTTTATGTCTGACCCCCTTTGTTTTCGCCTCTTTTCTTCCTTCCCCCCTGGGGTTCTCTGGGTGGGACTAGTGCTAGTGGAGCTTGATTTGGATCTCTTTCTCTCTCTTTTGGAAGTGCTTGGATTGCTGAAAGTAAAGTTCATCTCATCTCTTTTATGGCTATTTATGTTGGGGTTATACTTTTTACTTTATGTACTCAGAAAACAATTTGTCAAAATGGATATTAAGTGTACTTGGTTTTACTGTTGGTTTTTGATGTTGTTGTAATCAAACTATTTTTCCGCTGCAATAAAAGTTGTTTTAAAATTTTCAAGTAGTAATATTTATATTTGTCTTGTTATTTTCTATTCTATACACTAAAAATACTCCATGAAAGTTAATGCATTCCCTTTCTGAGTGACATTAATGGACGTGGGGTGTTACACGTGGTATCAGAGTTGAAGGTTACTAGAACAGATAAGAGATTTTGAAAAACTATTTTTCAAAAGCATTTTTTATAAAGAAATACTTTCAATAATATGTTTAAGGAGAGTATTTTCAAGAGAAAAGTTTATTTTGAAAAAACATAACCCCCAAAAGCCATATATCTTTCTTTCGATTCTTTGCTTTGAATCTCTTCCCCTTTCCCTTTTTAGTTTCTTCCTCCACATATAGACGCTTTTTCTAAGATATGTAAGAACTTCCGTACGATGAGCAGAAAACCGCTTCATGGGACTGGGAAGTTTGTCAAAGCTAGAAGGAAGTGGAGGACTTGTTGGTACCTTTAAGATATGGGAGGAAGGTTCAACCAGCTGCTTGGTTAATGAAAGACGAAGCCTCATTTTGGTGGGAGGTCACGAATGGAGAATGTGTAGGAGAGACATGGATAGGACACAATAAGGAAGTAGATCCAAAGAAAAGGGGTAAGGATAACAAGGGGCCAAGAGAAAAGGAAGGGCCACACTTGTGAAATACCTGACTACTTAAATAAAGATGTTGGAACGAAGAAAAAGACTAGTTGTTATCGTTATGGGGAAATAGGACATCTTATTAGGATTGTCCAAAGAAGCAAAAGCCAAAGGTAAGGACAAAGTACAGGATCTTCTGGAGGGCAGACACATTCCCTCACGGCTGGCATACCTGATAGAAGTAGAAATATCTTGGTTGAAAGTTTGGTTTTTCTTTTTGATCATCCTATTCAAACTTTGTTGATTCTAGCGCTTCACACTCGTTTGTATCTGCTTCGTTAGTTGAAAACTACACCTAAATACCAGTCTAGTTACGGATCCCATTGTAGTCTCAAATCCTATTGGTGGTTCGGATCATCTTTTAATGATTTGTCGGGATTTGAGAGTTTCTATCTTGGGCGTTGGGTTTGAATGCAACGCCTTCATTCTTGGCTTCATGGGCTACGGCTTAATTCTGGGCATGGATTGGCTAGCCAGGTATGGTGCCATCCTAGACTGTGAAAGAAGGGTATTTAGATTGTTGACTCGTTGTGGAAATCCCCTTGATATTTCTTGCGACCCTAGGGGTCCGGTGATGCATAGTTACCTAGAATCCCTTGACGTGTCCAACGATGATTTGGAATCTATTCGGGCGGTCCGTGAGTATGGTGACGTCTTCGATGAAGTTTCGAGTTTACCCCCAAGGTGCGAGATAGACGATTTATTCGATCAGTTGGTTGGTGCTTCTGTTTTATCGCAATTGGATTTGGCTACAGGATTTCATCAGCTAAGGGTGGCTGAAGATAGCATAGATAAGACTGCATTTAGAACTCCTGACGGTTTCTTCGAGTTGCTCGGCATGCCTTTTGGTTTGACGAATGCACCCACATATTTCGTTGGCTTAATGAGTAGGGTGTTTAGGGAGTTTCTAAACAAGTTTGTGGTAGCCTTTTTGGATGATATCTTGATTTTTCTAGAAGCAAGGAAGAGCATGCCCTACATCTTAGGCAAGTCTTAGAGACCTTATGAGCGCATCAACTCAAAGCTAAGTTCTCCAAATGTAATTTTTGGAGAAAATAAGTGAGTTTCTTAGGACAGGTGGTCTGTAAGGAAGGGATAGCTGTGGATCCCGCAAAAGTGGTGGAAATCCAAGATTGGAAGGTTCCTAGAAAAGCAACGGAAGTAAGAAGTTTTCTAGGGTAGACGGGCTACTATAGGAAGTTCATTAAGGACTTTGCGAAGATATTAGCCCCAGTTTTGACTTTGCTAGGTGGAAGCAAATCATTTACAGTATATATATCAGTGCTTGCGGGACAAGGCTTGGAGCAGTTTTCAATGCTAGAGGAAAAGGTGATATGAAAAAGGCGGTAAGTATGAGCATCGCTTATCGTCCACAGACTGATGAACGGACAGAAAGGGGCGAATAGAATCCTCGAAGATCTTTTGAGGTTATGATTTTGGAGGGACATGAGACGAGGCAACTAGCTTAGTGGTGTTCATGACGTGTTTCACGTGTCGCATTTGCGGAAGTGTTTACAAGATATCACGGAAGTAGTGGAGCCGAGCATACTTAGAGAAGTGGAATTGAAGTGAGATGCCATGATTAGACGAGCTCCTACATGCATCCTTGGATCGGAGGTCATAAAGCTATGCAACAGAGAGGTCAAGTTGGTTAAAATCCAATGGGGAGCTGACCAAGGAGACGCAACTTAGGGGACGGAAAGCAAGATGCATACGTTGTACCCTTTCCTTTTTGAGGATATGTTTTTTACTTATCCTTTTTCTATCGCTTTGTTTATATCTGTTTTATCGTTTAGTATGTCCTCTCGATTATATCTTCGATCTTTAGATAGAAAAATCCCATGGTTGAAAACATGTGTTTGAGACATGTTATGTTTGGTGGATGCAAGTGGAAGCAAGTGGTTGCTCGTGGATACATTTACACACACATTAGGCACTAGATCGGCTCAATCACTTTCATATTGCATATGAATATGTGTGCATATTTAATTTAATGGATGTATATTGAATGTGTTATCATATGGGTATTGCATTCGAATGTATGGTTGCGCACTCATATAGAAATGATATGTATCAATAGGGTTCTTTTGCGTACATAATGGATGCATGGCACTATTATAATTCACATTAAGGAGGTCAACTGAATCAGTAGACCACCTGATTTTGCATTAGATAAGGAACATATACACACACTTTTTGCATATGTTCATATGGCACTAGAAATCTTTTAAGTACAATGGATGTCTGTATTTGATGATTGAGTAGATGGATGATTGGACGGTAGGATATACATTCTTCTTAACTTGGAGATTTCGGGGACGAAATCCTTTAAGGAAGGGAGAATGTAACACCCCGTATTTTCTAAGAATATTAAAATAACAAATTAAAGAATAATTAATTTGAAAAAGAAGAATTAGGTGAAACGGGTTGTGCCATTGCGTTTGTCTCGGAATTCTGCTACAGATAGAGTCCGAGTTTGCGTAAATCGGACTCCGTATGAAGAAGCTATCTTTAAATTAAATATTGCAGCAAAACATGAAAAAGAGGAATGAGAAAAGAATAATGTTTAGCATTGTTTTAAGGTTTGTAAGCAAAAGACTTAGTAGCTCATTTGGTTAAAACACGTGACTTGCATACAAGAGGTACAGAGTTCGATCCTCGCCAGCGCCATATTTTTGTTTTAGGGGAATGGCTAAAAAGTGGCTTAGTGCGAACCCAGTTCAAAAAGTGGTTTAGTATGAAAATGGTTAATTATGAAGAAGCTATTAAGCCTTGAAGTTTGTATGCATATGAGAGAAATATATATATAGATATATATATATAAATATAAATAAAAAAATATATAGAAAATATATATATATATACATACATACATACATACATATATGACGTGTACGTATCATGTGGCGCACGTGGCGCATTTTTTGTTGGTCAAGGAATGTTTTTTTACGTGGCCTTCTCCGATTGGATTCTGAGGTGCTAGGGTTTAGGTGGCTATCTGAATGGTTCTGGCTATTCCTAGGTTAATCCGATGGCTCTTATTAAATCAAACTTCTATATAAACAACCTAAATCTAAACCCTAAATCACACTAATTCATGCCAAGAGCCGTCATGCCGTCAATGGTGAACCTAGAGTAGCTGCCACTAGAAAGCAAGCTTAAAAGATCAAATCAAATCTAATTTAGAGCTTTCAACGATCTACATCAAAGGAGCGCTATTCAGTTTCAGAATACAGATCCTTGAAAAACAAGACTGTTCTTTTGTTTGTGAGTACAATTTCATTCACAAAATAATTGTTAAATTAATTTGGATGAGTTATAATTGGGATTATGAGAACATGCCTATTGAATCATGTGACGTTACTTATTTTTATTATCGTTTGTTTGTGAACATATGACAGTCTTGTTAATTTATGTTGATGGATCTATTCCATACGCCCAATCACATATGGTTAACTTGATTCATTTTATGGCATCATTTTATATGCAAGTTTGGATGTGAATTATACACAAGTTTGGATGTGAATTATACACAAGTTTATATATGAATCATATGCAAGTCTGTATGCGAATTATACACAAGTTTATATGTGATTCTATGCTGTTTATATGTAAAACATGTGATATTGTTTACATATCTAAATTCGTATGCTAGTTTTTGTTAACTTATGTTAGTGGATCCATTTCATATGTATAATCTATGTTTAATTTGATTCATTTTTATGATGTTAGTTTATACGTAAGTTTGGAAGTAAATTATATGCAAGTTTGTATGCGAATCATATGTAAGTTTATATGTAAATCTTAATTTACATGTCTAAATCATATGCAAGTTTATATGTAAATCTTAGTTTACATGTCTAAATTATATATGCAAGTTTATATATATGTTTGAATGTGAATCATATGCTAGCTTGTATGTAAGTTTGTAAGCGAATCATATGCAAGTTTATGTGATATGTCTAACTAGTATGAAATTTATATGCAAGTTTAGGAGAAAACCATATCCACATATGCTAGTTCACATTTTCATGTTTAGATCTATATTTAGATCCATGGCAGTACATAGTTTATGTAAATTTATGTTTTATATGTCTATTGCCTATGTAAATTATTGACTATGCAAATTTATGTCAATATAAGTTATAATCATGCAAGTTTATGTGCTAGCCTATTCTTATTTTTGTAAGATAGATCTACTTTTATGTGTTGTTCATGTTGTAAAGTTTTTATGTGTTAGGCTATGTATTAGCCTATATATTATCTATGCGAACAACGTGGGGTCGCTGGGAAAAACATTAAATATTAATATTAATATTTTGAATTGGCATATAATGCCTTTAAAGGCATATAATTAATTGTAGACATTAATTGGCATAATTTATATGCATAGAAATTATGGACATAATTTAGGTGGCAATTTTGGACATAATTTAGGTGGCAATTATGGACATGGATTAAACTAGAAATTATTGAAAATTTGAAATAAGGATATTAATTCAAATTGGGATTGAATTAAATGTAATAATAAATGCCTAAGACACAAGGTTAGACTCGTTTGTGGTATAAGACTTCCCGGACCCGCCCGACAAATCCAGCAACCACAAACGGTAGTCTAATGTGAGAGGTCAAAGGCATAAATTAATTGTGATAATAAACGCCTAAGACACGAGGTTAGACTCGTTTGTGGTATAAGACTGCCCGGACCCGCCCGACAAATCCAGCAACCACAAACGGTAGTCTAATGTGAGAGGTCAAAGGAATAATTAAAAGATGCTTAGACACGAGGTTAAGTCTGGCTTGTGGTTGCAGTCTGCCCGGAACCGCCCGGCATATCCAACGACCACAAGCAATCGACTTAATATGAGAGGCCTGTGCATTAATAATTAATTAATGCTAATCAAAGGCGAATATGAATGACAAACATAAGATTGGTTGAGTTAAGTAATTCTCTGAGTGTTAATCTGATGTTGATTTCGGTCTTCGGGGTTGATACTTAGGGAGTTGTTCTCTTAACCAATGTATCTGTGAACTAAGATGTACTTAATCAAAAATTAAGTAAAACATGTTCATACGATGTATATATATATATATATGGTGCATAAAACATGTTAAGTAGATAGGGTTAAGACCAGCATAACCAATAATATATATTAATCTGATAAGTGGATAGAGTTAAGAATAGCTTAACCAATAATATATATTAATCTGATAAGTGGATAGGGTTAAGACAAACTTAACCAATAATATATTGGTCTGATAAGTGGATAGGGTTAAGACAAGCTTAACCAATAATACATGTTGTTTTGATAAGTGGGCAACATGGGTGACATGTAGAATATAAACACTTAACCAAGTTGAAACATGTAAGAAGACATGAATAAGAGGGGGTTAAGTGGGAAATCCTAGTGGGGACCAAGCATAGGTGGAAAGCTTGTGTCAAGTGTGGGGACCCTTTTCAACCAGTAACCCATTTAGTTCTAAGTGAGCTCGATCTAAGTCGAGGACAGGATACACTTACTGGGTTTGATTGTAAGAGGTCAAAACGGGTTAGCGGTGGCAACGCAAGTCCAACGAGGTCTTGTGCGTGCGTGGGCCCAGGCTGGTAGGTAAGACGTTGTTCCATCGTGTAGGTATAAGTCGTGCATCCTTGAGTTGTATCGGGTTGCCACTTTGGGGAGTGATACACCCAACTGTGGGACCAACACGGGTATCTACGAGTTAGGGAGCCGATCGAATGGGAAAGGTAGTGGGTATGACTAGCAGAGATAGGAGCAGGCGGCACCTATGACGGCAGCTAGGAGTGCAGCTACCATATTATAAACATTGTGATTAGAAAAGGGGAGGGTAGCAGGTACAACTAGTGGAGGCAGGAGCAGGCGGCACCTATGAAGACAGCTAGGGGTACATGAAACTGCCATTATGATTATTATGTTCAGTAGGCGGGATCAACTTTTAGGGTGACTAGTATTGGTGCAGTATAGTAATTATCCTATAGTGTTGGAGGCGCAATTAACATTATCTTATTCCCCTCGTTTGCTTTGCCATGCCCATTTGTTTCGCAGTCATTCCTTGTTTTACCAAATTGTGCCTTATCCTAGTTACTTTAATAATTATATTGTTAAAGTTATTGTACTCGTCAGACTTTATGTCTGACCCCCTTTGTTTTCGCCTCTTTTCTTCCTTCCCTCCCCCAGTTTCTCAAGGTGGGACTAGTGCTAGTGGAGCTTGATTTGGATCTCTTTCTCTCTCTTTTGGAAGTGCTTGGATTGTGAAAGTAAAGTTCAGCTCATCTCTTTTTTGGCTATTTATGTTGGGGTTATACTTTTTACTTTATGTACTCAGAAAACAATTTGTCAAGATGGATATTAAGTGTACTTGGTTTTACTGTTGGTTTTTAATGTTGTTGTAATCAAACTATTTCTCCGCTGCAATAAAAGTTGTTTAAAAATTTTCAAGTACCAATATTTATATCTGTCTTGTTATTTTTAGTTCTATACACTAAAAATACTTCGTGAAAGTTAATGCATTCCCTTTATGAGTGACATTAATGGACGTTGGGTGTTACAATGAGTAGACAAGAAATAGGACACGCTGCTAGGGGAGCCAATACTGGAGGGGGAAATGGTGGTGAACCTAATTACCCGGCCATGTTTGAAGCCATGGCAGAAGCAGTTATGCGAAGGCTACCCACTCCAGTGGCGGCAACGGTTGATGTTGGTGTGCAAGTTCCTAGATTAGTAGATTTTGCAAAGCTGTGCATGGACTTTACATCTCTAGGGGAAAACCATTCAATGGAACTGAACCAGCGGAAGAGGTTCAGAGGTGGATGGATTCATGTGTCCGAATCTTTGGAGACTTGGTACTGAGGATGCAATAAAGAGAAAGCTTGCATCAAGGCAACTGTAGGGCAGGGCCATGGAATGGTGGAATTCTGTTGCACTCAAGACTCCAGAGGAAGAAATTTCATGGGAGATATTCCAAGCTAAGTTTGAAGCAAAGTTTATCTCCACAGCTTAGAAATATGCTATATTCAAGAAGTTCGTAGAGCTGAAACAGAATGGTTATTCTGTGCTTGACTATATTTCTGACTTTGAAGCCTTGTCTAGATATGCTCGTTCATACGTTGATACACCATATCAGAAGAACGAAAAATTTGTCTTGGGTTTGGATGCTTATATCGGGAAACCGCTAGTGGACCATCTTGATGATTCATTTGAGAAGATTATGGAAAAAGATATTCGTCATAAGAGCTTATTTCCTAAAGAAGCAAATGTTGTTGCGGCCACCAAAGAGGCTCAGAAACCATAGTAGGGTGGTAATAATAAGAAGTGGAAGCAACAACAGCAAATGGGAAAAGATGGCCAAAAGAAGCCGAAGAGTGAGGTGGTTTGCTTTAACTGCCAATAGAAAAGCCATTTAGCTAATGAGTGCAAGAACCCCAAAGCTGAGAAGAAGTGCTTCAAATGTGGGAAGCCTGGGCATGAGAAGAAAGATTATCCAGAATCAGCTAAGGGCAAGCAAGTTGTGAGGGCATATGCTTTGGAAGCCGTGCCAACTTCTTCGAAAGATCCTACTGCAGAGGAGAAGGGAAAGGGTGTCATGGTGCAAGGTACTCTTTCAGTTAATGGTGTTTCAGTTCGTGTGCTTTTCGATACTAGAGCATTGCATTCCTTCATTTGCAATGAGCTTGTGTGTCTCTTGGGTTTGGAACCTGAGATTTGCGATAGACCCCTCGTAGTGACTAGTCCAATTGGGGGTTCGTCAAATCTTTGCATGATACGTCGTGGTCTAGTGTCATCGAGTCATGGTTGCTCCTTTATGTGTGATTTCTTTGTTCTTAACTTCACTGGGTTTGGGATCATCTTGGTCATGGATTAGATCAAGAGGTATGCAGTAAGGGTGAATTGCGAGAAGCTAGAGGTGAGGGTTGGGGATGTGGAAGGGCGAAAGGTGTTGATTAGATGTAAGTGCGAAGACGGGGTCTTCGTAAATTATCTATATTTGCTAGGGATTCCACAAGAAGACCTGTCATCAGTGCTGATCGCTAATGAGTATGTAGATGTCTTTGACGAGGTCAAAGGGTTGCCGTCGCATCGTGAGATTGAGTTTAGGATCGATTTGGTCGAAGGTGCTAGACCAATCGTTATGCCTCTTAGGAGGATGGCGCCTGGGGAACAGCGAGAGTTAGAGGTGCAAGTTCGACACCTTTTGGAAAAGGATTCATTCGGAGGAGTGTATCCGAATGGGGTGCACCGGTCGTATTTGCAACCAAGGCGGATGGCTCGTTAAGATTGTGTGTGGACTACCCTGACCTGAACAAGGTAACAAAGAAGAACAAGTATCTGTTGCCAAGGATAGATGACTTGTTCGATCAGCTTCACAAAGCCAAAGTGTTTTCTCAAATGGATTGGCAACGGGATTTCACCAGTTGAGGGAGGCTAAGGATAGTGTGCCAAAGACTGCTTTTAGGACACCATTTAGTTTCTTTGAATGGTTGGTGATGCCATTTGGGTTGACTAACGCGCCAGCGTATTTTGTGGACCTTATAAATAGAGTGTTCAGGGATCAGTTGAACAAGTTCGTTCTTGTGTTCATGGATTATATTCTGGTTTACTCTAGAAATGAGGAAGAACATAAGACGCACTTGCGAGTTGTGTTAGAGATCTAGCGAAAGCACCAGCTTAAGGCTAAGTTCTCAAAGTGTCACTTCTGGAAGGATGAAGTGAGGTTCTTAGGTCATGTAGTTTCTGGAAAAGGGATAGCGGTTGACCCCGCTAAAGTTGCAGCAATCCAGGACTGGGATCGACCTAAGAATGCGACGGATGTTCGGAGTTTCCTTGGGTTGGTAGGATATTAGCGACGGTTTATCAAGGATTTCTCCAAAGTAGCTGCACTGTTGACAGGATTGACGAAGAAGAACCAAGTGTTCACATGGGATGCAAAGTGTGAACAAGCGTTCAGAATCCTGAAGGAAAGATTAACGAGTTCTCCTGTGTTGACTATTCCAAGCGGGAATGAAGAGATGGTGGTGTATACCGATGCATGTGGGACTGGAATTGGAGTAGTACTAATGCAAAAGGATAAGGTTGTGGCCTACGCGAGTTGGCAGCTCAAGCCGCATGAGAAGAATTACCCAACTCATGATTTGGAGTTAGCGATGATTGTATTTGCTCTGAAGATGTGGACACATTACCTGTTGGGAGTTCGATTCGAGTTGTTTATGGATCACAAGTCATTGAATATCTTTTCTCCCAAAAGAATTTGAATCTTCGGCAGCTAAGATGGTTAGAGTTTCCAGCGTCATATGATTTTGGCATAGCCTATACTCCGGGCAAGGGTAACACAGTTGCAGATGCGTTAAGTCGAAGACACACAAGTTTTGGAGCGATGTTTTCAGAATGGAAGAGCCTCGAGTACTTGGCAAGGTTCGATTTCAGGCTAAGGTGTGAGTTGGAACCTGAAACGTTAACAAGCTTGTCGATAAGACCTACTCTTATCGAAAGGATTGGAGAGAGCCAAAAGAAAAATGCGAAGCTCTTTGAATTCATTCAGAAACTGGAACCAGAAGATAAAGAGTTCGGGGTCGATTGAGAAGGTTGGCTTCGAAAGCTAGGGCGATTAGTTGTTCCTGATATCGACTGATTGAGGAATGAGGTTCTGAGAGAATATCATCACTCGAAGCTGACGATTCATCCCGGTGGAAATAAGATGTATCAGGACATGAAGAGAGTCTACTACTAGAAGGGATGAAGCGAAATATTGGGAAGTTCATTTCCAAGTGTATGAACTGTCAGTTGGTGAAAGCTGAACAGAAGAAGCCGAGTGGTTTGCTTCAGCCATTGGAAGTTCCTACGTAGAAGTGGAAGCAAGTATTGATGGATTTTATCGGTGGACTACCTAGAACCAGGGAAGGAAACAAAGGGATTTGGGTCATTGTGGATCGTTTGACCAAAAGTGCGAGATTCATTCCTGTCAGGTCGACTAGGACGGCATCGAAATTGGCTGAACTTTATGTGAAATGGATAGTTCGATTCCATGGTATCCCAAAGAGTATAGTAAGTGACCGAGATCCATTATTCACGAGTGGATTTTGAAAAAGTTTGCAAGAAGCTTTGGGAACCGAGTTGTGCTTAAGTACGGCATATCATCCCCAAACTGATGGTCAGACCGAAAGAGTCAATCGAGTTTTAGAAGATCTCCTGAGCGCTTATGTGTTAGACTTCAGAGGATCATGGGAAGACCATCTACATCTAGTTGAGTTTGCATATAAAAATAGCTACCAGTCTAGCATTGGGATGGCACCATACGAAGCATTGTATGGAAGGCCGTGCAATTCTCCAGCATGTTGGTTAGAAACTGGAGAAAAGTTGGTATTTGGGCCTGAGATGATTAGAGAAACCTCGGATTGTATCGAGATAGTTCGGCAACGAATGAAGCCAGCCCAGGACCGTCAGAAGAGTTACGCCGACAAGCATCGTAAGGACTAGGAATTCGACGTAGGAGATATGGTTTTCGTGAAAGCTTCGTCGTTGAAGCACATGGTTAGATTTGGTAAGAAAGGAAAGTTAGCTCCAGGGTTTGTTGGACCATTTCCGATAGTTGAGCGAATTGGAAAGCTCGCATATAGATTGGAGTTACCTAAGAAGATGTAGATTGTGCATAATGTGTTCCATATGTCATTTCTACGGAAATTCGTGCATGATTCGAAAATGGTGGTATCTCCAGAGCACTACGAAGACTTAGAAGTAGAGGTCGTAGTTTCGAGACCTCGTAAGCCACTTCGGGTTGTGGGGAATGACACGAAATAGCTCAGGAGAAAGACGGTTACGCTAGTGAAGGTACAATGGAGTGAAGATGGTGACGATTATACGTGGGAGACGGAAGAGAGTATGAGAGCGGCTCATCCAGAACTCTTCGTCGGTAGGACCCTTTGATATTGTATCTTCGTTATATCGTTGTATCTTGTTATGGTTAGTTAGAATTCCACGTGCTAGGATAAGGCTATAGATGTAAGGCTTGATGGTTGCTAGTTTGGATGATAGAATTGGCTTTTCATGGATGAAAGGCATGCGGAATCGTTGTGATTGCTTGGAATTTCGGGGGCAAAATTCTTAGGGGGGGAGAATGTAACAGCCCGTAATTTACGTATCGAAAGATTGTAAAATATTTTTATTTCATTCTCTAGAGGTTGGATCATTCTCATCTTTTAATATTTTGCTTATGGGGATGTGAGACATGTCCATAATTTTTACCGATTTTGTTTGTGACCATTTTGTCCTTATCAGCCTTATACATGGCATAACTTTTGACTCAGGTTGAATCAGAGTGTGAGACCCGTGCCATTCGAAAGGAATTGATGGTTACCTTTCTGTAGAGTTGTTACATTAAGGATTTGGCTCAGCGGTTTGGGAGAAATCGCTGTTTTAAGGTTTTTCAGTTGGCTGTTCAGATTTGGAGAGCCTAATAGGATGGATTGGGGAGGCCCATTAGTGGGATGGTGGAATCCTATAAATGGGGGTGAGAGTGGAGGGAAAAGGTTTACTTTCCCATTCTCTCATTTGGAGACATTGATCCCCTTCTTCCTCTAACACCTTTCCACCATTAAAAATCCAAATCTAAGGAGGGAAATCATATATCTACACCACTGGAGGCTAGATCTACATCATTTCAAGTGAGGATTCATCAAATTGAAGGGCTAGGAGCTATTTCTTCGATGTCCGGAATTCTATTTCTTCGATTTTTCTTTGTTATGGAAAATGGGTGAGTGATTTACATCTCTCACATGAATGCAATGAAGTATATGATTGTTTGTGTATGTTTCTCATCAAATTGGAATGTTTTATCGTAGGTTTATACCATTACACGTCCATTTTCATATGCATCACCCTATGATATTATCTAGCAAGTTTTACTCGAAAATTTCATGTCATTTTACGTGTTTATGTTAGTTAGAACTCTCATTTTGATCGTAGGTTCATTTTAATGGTTTTTGGTGAGATTTACATCATTTTTATGGTAATCGTCATATTCATGTGGTTAGTAATGTTATGATATGTTTATGATTGTGTTTGATGATTTTGGTTGAGTTGGTTTCGTTGGATTTGTCATTTGGCAAGGTTTTGATCGAAATCGGAGTAGAATTGAAGATGTGCAGAAAGTGGCTCGGGTCGGACTAAAGGGGGTTGGGTCGGACCATTCTGGATTGGGTTAAAGTGAATCAGACCATTTTTGGATCGGCGAAAGTGGATTGGGCCATTCTGGATCGGACTAAGGTGGGTCGGGTCGGACAAAAAGGGGTTGGGTCGAGACTAAAGGGGGTCGGGTCGGACCAAAGTGGCTCAGGTCGGGCTATTCTGGACAACCATTTCTGATCAGCCATTTTTGCCATTTCTGGTTAGCTATTTCTGGTTAGACACTTCCGGTGATGATGTGACTTCAAAGTGAGATCAATTGGGAAGTTAGGAAGTGTTGAAATAATGCTATGGATTGCTTTGGACCTTGTAGAGATGTTGGTTGGTTCAACGATGGTGGTGGCTTCGACGAGAATCCAGAAGGGGGTGTTCGAAGTGATGTGATATGTTCGTTGATTGGTGAAAAGCAACGAATAGGCAGACAACTCAAAGGTCATGAGTTAGTGGATAATGGTTGCTCGAGAAGGTCGCTTCAACAGTAAATAGCCGTCAAGGTTGGACGACTACAGATGCGAAGGCCGAGAAGTCATCGTTGTCGTAAGTTCTAGCAGGCTCAAAGTAGGGGTACAATTGGGGCACCCAATAGACTGGAAGGTTGCTGGTTGAGTACCTTAGGTATCATTGAAAGGCATAGTTGTCAAGGTTGGACATATGGAGTTTATGCTAGAACTGGGGTTACCATTAGCCCTTGACATATGGCAAGGTTGGCCGTCATACGATTAACGGTGGTTTCTAAGCAGGATTGGCGGTGATAGCCAGAGTCAGTCATGGATGATTGGTTGTTCTGTGTGAGACTTATATAATCTGGATGTTATGTGTGTTTTCCATGATTGAATGGTTGCTCTGGTTTCCATGTATGAATTGTTATTCCTTTGGTTGAATGGATTGTAAAGGCAATCACTGTCCGATGTGGGGAATATAAGGTTGAGTTCTTCTCTGGTGTCATGGGTAGATTAGTATGTTTATCTATCCCCTCTCATACACTTTATTGTTGAAGTTTGTTAGCTGTTTTATCGCTCACTAAGACTGATGTATGGCTCAAGGTTTTATGTATCCTCTTATTACCTTGGGATGTTCATCCGATTGTGGATGGGCAGACTAAGTAACAGGTGACAGGTAATGCTTTTGTGAGGACGACAATGCTGATCGATGGCAAGCAGGAGACTCACGTACCAATTTTACTACTAGCTAATAATTGGATTTTCGCTGTTTGCTTTTCTGAGTGATGTAGTGAGGAAACTTTGTATAAACACTATTTCCAAGTTTGTGGATCTTACTTTCTAGTTGTATGGAAGTCCAGTGTTTCTGTTTCACTATTACTACCTGTTGTATATGTTCTATTATATTTTATCCTTACGCTATGAGTTTTACGATAGGTTCCGCTTGTGTTTACCTACTCTGATGATCATCCATGACAATCTTGCACATCTTTCAGCGCATTATTTCCCTTGTATAGTGCGAGGGTTATGGGCGGTCGTCACATGCTCCTTACTTAATATTTCACTGGACTCATGCACATATACACATGCACATATACATATGTATATATGTGTGTGTTGCTCCACTTATACATTTGCTGTTTGAAACTTTTGACCTTTACTAATGCACCTTGCATTTGTATTTTTATGACCTGTCTTGAATATTAAATTGAAAAACACATATATTTATTTGATCTAGTTTAAATGCATTTGAGATTGATATATTAGAGGAGCTGGCTTGCTTGCTATACTTGATTGTATACAATCTCATATAATATTGTGCCATACTTGAATATCATCAAAAATACATATCCGGCCAAGCCAAGATAATGAGAATCATACAAGAAATCTGAGGAAAACAAAATATAAAATAAATTTGTATTTACTTGAATTTAAATCTATTTCTATTCTAGTCTATTGTGCGTATGTTTCTACACTTGACAGGTGTGCAGATGGATGGACCGATAGATATGGAAGCAACTGAAGACTGTGTGTGTCAGAGAGTGCCAATGAGTCTGTATATGAGTGAACCGAGTGACAGTGTAGTGAGGAATGTATTTAAATATGAATGACTATGTAATATACCAGTGAATGTACAGTAGTGGGGTCAGAAAATTTGTATTATTTAAAATGTTGAAATAAAATATTTATTTGAGTAAAACACCGTGTTCGAATATCCAATTTTGCCAGTAGTACATTATTCAATGAACATCATTATATTCAACAAAATGTTGAAGTATGTGATGGTAGATGTTACAGTATGTGATAGTAAATGTCGCAGTATGTGATGGTAAATGTTGTGATAAACTAGCAAAGTGCTGCCATTTGATGGTAAAAGTGTTACTATAGATAATGTGCGGCCCACTTTTAAGTAAAATTAGTATCTGTGGCAACATTAGTAAAATGTTCCCATTGGATGGTAAAGATGTTGCCATTGACTCTAGGGCAATGCGATAAAATGCATCACCAAGAAAATATTGTCTTTGATCGTTTTTTGCCTACAACCACATTTTTTGGCACTTACTGCATCATATCTTGGGGGTTGCAATAAGTCAACTATGGCGTAGTGGATTAACATCCAATTATTTGAATATTAACTTTCGCATATCACTTAATAGGAGGTGATTTGACCGAACTTATCACCAAAATAATTTTTTTTAGACATTACCCATTTATAACCTTTTATTTACACCTTTTCTTCAGAAAAATTATATCACTTTCGACTTAAGAAATTTAGTAATAGTAAAAATATCTATATTGATAATTCAACTCTATAGTCCAAGCATGAAAGTTGGCTCGTAATAACGAATGTTATTATCCAAAATGCTCTGCCTTGATACCTTAGCTTTGGATTGATTGACTATGATACAAAACCTATATAACTAAGGAGAGAAATCCCCTCTTGAATAGTATTTAATTTTCAGTACTTCCACTCAACCTAACTGTAGTCTAATGGACTTCATTCCATAATGTGACTGATTCAAATCATAGCTTCCATTCAAAAGATCAATGGTATTCTTAAGTCAAGAAAACTGTGTGAATCGATCACCTCGATCTTTTCTGTTTTGTCTTAGTTATATCGACCAAAAGAAATTGTAAGAACTCATATCCACTTGGATCTAAATTTCAACGAAAAAAAATCCAAACCCATTAGAATGTGGAATGTTTGATTTGGTACCTACAAAAAAATTAACATGAGCTTAATTAAAGAATTTTGAATTTAAACTTGTAACCAAAACAAGATAAGGTAACAAATATATAATGTGGATACTACGTCAGAATCAACAGAATTATTTAGAAGACGAAGTGTAACATCAATACCATGCATGAGAGAAAAAAGACTTTAGCAACATACCATTACCTTCGGCTCTGGTGACTTCTCCCTTTAAATATACCCTATAGGATGTAATGAGGAAGGGGAAACAATTTTCTAGAGAATGAATGATCCATGATACAATTTATACTAATAGGTTTCCATCTAATGGTTATGTCTATTTTCTAGGTTACCTAAGCCTAGTACTACATGTACAACTATCATCCTTTCTTGATCTGAAGGTATATTTATACTAGTGAACCCTGTTAACCACCCAATACTACTAAATCCATTAGCCAATTAATACTTTCAAATAAAAGTAGACTCCTCCTCTTATCCATTAGCCACTTAGCACTTCAAGTTATGAAGAATGCTATAAACATTATTAAGTCATAAGTTAGTTGAAACTACGAAAAATAGAAGCAAGCAAACCCTCGTCACTTATGACCTTAATCGAGGTAGACCCTAGTCAGTTAAGATCTATTCCCAAGATGGTTTCCTAGAAATATTATTGTTGGCCAGTGTGTCCTAGCTATAGATAACTTTAACCTCTTTTTATGGCTTCTAACATAAATATCGAAGTGTCATTCAATCCAAATCCCATTTTATAAAGAACTAGTATGTAGTCACTTAATAAATTTTAGGACAGGTGGATCCTTGGCCATTTAAGACCTATCAAGGAGAACATTTATGTAGTACCATCTAGCTGACATTATACGGAGTCCGATAGCCATTTAGTACTTAATTTATGGAAAGGATGACTCTATGCCAGCCACTTAATAGTTAACCAGAAGCGAATCCACCTATAGATACCATTTATCCTATATCCCCATTTGACAATTGATATTATATTAGTAATCTTTTTTTTCTTTTGAAAACTAGTACATTTTTATTAACTAACGAAATAGTAGTACATTGGTTAGGTTAGCATGCTATCCGGAATAAACTAAAACAAGTATTCATAAAGCCTAAAATATACGAAATATGAAATACAAACATAAGTAAATCTAAAAAAAAATATAAACTAGGCCTATACTGAGGCCACCTTCTCCACTCTTGCAAGTGTATCCCACTGCTCGTTTTTTCCAAACTAAGTGATACACAGTTACAATACACAATTAAACAAATTAGTAATCTTTGTAGTCATTTCATTATTAAATCAGTCCTTTTTATCCATTCATCCCCATTAGTTGTAAATCCCATGTCTAGTCGTATTCATTTGCTTATGTTATGGTTTGTGATATTTATCACATGGATGTTGAAGATGGAGAAATTGAAGTTGCGGAATTTAAGGATCTGCTGCAGATTTATGGATCTATTGAGATATATTATTAAAACTTTATTCTGAACTAGTTTTAAGGAGTATTTATTTCTGAGATATTTAAGGGTCCAATTAGGTTTTAGACTTAGTCTTTCTATTTGTCTATATAAGCATCTCATTAGGGAGAGATTTACTTGTACTTGAAGGAAAGAAAAACTTGTTTTTGGGATTGAGATAAATTATCAATTATTTTTAGATTTTCATTGTAATAATTTGGTGGATTAACAAAGGTTTGTTTGGTGGAATTTGCTTGTTATTGTTATATTCTTACCTCCTTCAAAATCTAATTGTGTAGTGATCTTGCGGAAACCCTAACAATTGGTATCAGAGCCTTACACACAAATTTTTGGAGATGGTTTGAATATGGATAAAATAATTATTGAAAAGCTTGGTGGAAGAAATTAGGGATTATGGAAGGCAAAGATGGGATATTTCCTTTATCTTAATGATCTTCATCAACCACTGGAGAATTATGGGGTAAAACCTAGCAATCTATCCAAAGCAAAATGGGAGGCTTTGGATAGAAAGGCTGTTGCGTCTATTCGATGTTTTTTTTGTGGATAATTCAGTGTTTCATATTGTTGCTAATGAAACATCTGCATATACCATATCGAAGAAATTGGAAGGGGTTTATGTGAAGAACTCTGCAACAAATAAGGCTCTTATTATGAGAAGGTTGGTGAGTTTGAAGCTTAAGGAAGGTGGATTAATTGGAGAGCTCTTAATGATTTTCAGGAAATTATGAATCAATTGTCTGCCATGAATTTTAAGGTGGATGATGAAACACACGCCTTAATGATGTTGAGTTCGCTGCCGAGTTGTTGGGAAACATTTGTGATTGCGTTGAATAACTCAAATTCGGATGGTGTTGTTTCAATGGGATCGGTGGTCAGTAGCTTGCTTAATGAGGAGATGCGGAGGACGAGCCTTATGGAAGGAAAAGAAAAGGAAGCAATGGAAATTGAAAGTCCAATTAAAAAAGTTTTTATTGCAAGGAGGGTTAATCAACGAAATATGGAAAGGCAATCAAATAGAACAGATGTGAGAAAGGAATACATTTGTTTTTACTGTGACAAACCCGGTCATCAACTAAAATTTTGTCATAACCTTAAGAGGGATAAGGAGAAGATGAAGGCATTGGAAGAAGAGTCGGATGAACGATATAATAAAGGTAATGAGGTGAATTTTGGTGAGGAAATTGAAGGCAATTTCTTATGTGTTAATGAAGGAGAAAGAAAAGATTGGATACTTGATTCAGGAGCTTGTTTCCACGTATGTCATCAAAAGGAAGCATTTATTGATTATGAAGAACAATCTGCTAAAGTGGAATCCACCGATGGTCAAGATTTGCATGTTAAAGGCATAGATTCGGTCCGATTGAAGATGAATGATGGAAAGGTGGTGAAGCTAATGGGCGTTAGGTACATCCCAGAAATTAAGAAGAATCTTACTTCAATTGGACAATTAGAATAAAAGGCTGCAATTTGTCGACTAGAGGAGGAATCACAAAGTTTTGGAGGGGTAATAAGGAGCTTCTGTGCACAAAATGGGGAAATGATAACATATGTAAATTGCTTGGAAAAACGGTGGAGAATATTATGAGTTCTCAAATTGGATTAGGAGAGGCGATTTCATCTGAATCAAGGTGAAGCCATCAACGTAAAGCCATAAAGTTTACATGGAGGCCATTGTGGTATTACAAGCAATTTTGAGATTATTTTTTGTGGTGTATCTCATGTGAGAGATGCATCGTTTGTGCGTGGTTTTTTGGTTTACGGATTTGTTGATTGTTGGAGTGATTTCATATCAAGGTGGAGTGTTATGGTTTGTGATATTTATCACATGGATATTGAAGATGGAGAAACTGGAAGTTGCCGAATTTCAGGATTTGCTGCAGATTTTATGGATCTATTGAGATATGTTAGGAAATCTTTATTTTGAACAAGTTTTAAGGAGTATTTATTTCTGAGATATTTTAGGGTCCAATTAGGTTTTAGACCTAGTCTTTCTATTTGCCTATATAAGCATCTCATTAGGGAGAGATTTACTTGTACTTGAAGGAAAGAAAAACTTGCTTTTGGGATTAAGATAAATTCTCAATTATTATTAGATTTTCATTTTAATAATTTGGTGGATTAATAATGGTTTATTTGGTGGAATTTTCTTATTATTGTTATCTTCTTCCCTCTTTCAAAATCTAATTGTGTAGTGATCTTGCGGAAACCCTAATAGCTTATTTATTGCTCCTTAATTAGAGTTATAAACTTTTATTCCATTTAGATTTTTGCAACCTTTAACCCAGATCACGTTAGTTATCAAGTAATTATGGTTTCAATCTCTTTTTTTCTATCATTAATTTGAGAAGTGTCAATTAATATGAATGACCAACTTTCTTAATGTCCAATGATTACGCAACCTAATTTTATATTAATCTATTTCCGAATAAGGACGATGCACATATAATGTAAATTTATTTCATTACATTTATATTGTAATAATTATGCTTAAATTCCTAGTCCTACAAAGAGCTTACATATGCTAGTCACATTTAACAACTGAACATGCTTGCACATTTAATTTTCTAAAAAAAAAGTTTCTTATGAAGATTTTCCATATGATTTCCATAAATTCATTTTTTTTAAAAGATTACAAAAGATGGAACTAATTCAAAATTGCAAGAAATGGATATATTTTTTTTATTTGAATAAAAGTGGAAAATGTGGATAAAAAGCTTACTTCACATATCCCTTTCCTTTTATCTGCATATATTCTCTGTTAAGCTAAATGTTGTCATTTCCAAAGAAAACTGGATAACATAAACAAATTTATAAAAACCAACGGATGTTCTTCCTACAGAATAAACTATGGAAAATGTGACGACCCAAACTTCCCAGTAAAGGAAAGACTGGATTGCTTTGAGAACAACACAAATCAGAGCACAAACTGAAGAACATTTTATTGCTGATTACAACAATTACATCAGAGTACAAGAATATAACAGAGTATGAATACTTATTACATAATAGAAATACAATAATATCAGAGATTAAATTACATTAAAATAGCAGTGGAAAAATAATACAAATATACAATTGAAAGTAATACACGGATATAGAGCTTTCCGAATACCGCTTCAGCTGTAAATCAGGATCCTGTAAATATATCTGCAAAAAAAGCTACTCGACTGCCCGTGTGGAAAATATGGGCACCCGAGTTTGCCAGTGAAACAAACTACAGATCAGTCATAGGACTGGTATGAGAAATCTTAACTTAACTTATCTAATAATAAGGCTAATCCAGGGCCATGCCTCTAATGCGGAACAGGTTTACTCCATTGGATTGCCAGTGCATAAAATAAGGTAAATCGTTAAAAACGCAATGCTTTTTAAAAAATGAAACAATTATAAGACCCAAGTCCCATCACACAATGCAACGCAAACCGGAGGATAGGGTTTTACTTTATAATGGTCAAAAGATGTTTGATACGATAAAACGGATTTAATATTAGTGTGTGTATGTTCTAATAAAAACATTTCAATCCTAATGTATCAATCATAGACGACATGGGTACCATATATCATGTCGCCATACTAGTTCTACAATCAAAACTGCAAGGTCGTATTGGAAATTGGATTTCCATCATGAGTCGAGGCTAGGGGCAAGTGATTGACATAGAAATATGTTTATTTTATGCTCTTATTTCTTATCTTTTGTATATAAATAAATATTACTTGGGTATTGTTTTGTTATTTTTACAGATAGTCCAACCCAGGCCGCATGCAACCAGAAATGTAGAGAAATAGAGTTCAATTTGCTGTGTATTTGCATTTTGAAGAATTGTAGATGAAGATATCACGTCTAGTTGCTGTTGGACAAGAAAAGGATTGATAAAAAGGCTCTGCACATCACAAATCAATGAGGAAGTGTTAAGAAAACAAGAGGAAAAGAGAAAAGGCCCAAATTTGCTCTATTTATCTAAGGCCCATTTATGTTCTCATTGTAAAATAATTGGTGATGTAATGACCAGGCCCATTTACCATTAGGGTTAGGGTTAGGGTTTGGCTATCTACCCTATATATACCCTTGTAATAACCTTGTAGCCACCATCCTATCTCATCTCTTATTCCATTGTTCTAATAAAAGTTCTTCTTTCTCTTTTATTTTCTGCATTTTTTTAGCAACTAGTGTTGTCTATACGATTAGATTCGGTAGAACACTATTTGTATTTTGCACTTGTTTGCATTAGTGATTTACCGTCTGATTAGATTCAGCGGAAATCCTAATTTTAATTCTTGTTTGTTATTTCAATTTCTGCAGTTCAATTTCTGTTTTTTTATTATTTTCTTAGGTCAAATTGGGTTTGATTAGATTCAAATCTAATTCATAGTTTCATTTGCTTTCCATTGAAATTGTGATTTGATCGTCGGTTCAGTTAGATCTGTTCTGAATCAAATTACAGTTTTAATTTTGTTTTGTTTTGCAAAATCAACCTCCAAAGTTCGTCTAACACGCCCACGAAACATATAAATAATAAAATTTAACTTTCCTCCTTGTGTTCGACTTGTATGCTACACACCTGTATGCTTGCAGAATTTATTACAAATGTCGCGCTTTTCTAATTCATAGATTAGCGTCGATCAAGTTTTTGGCGCCGTTGCCGGGGAGGTAACGATTAAATTTTATTATTTATTTAATTTTAGATTCGTGTTAGCTTTTATTTTATTTTTTATTTTATTTTCTTCTATGTATATATAAAAAATCTTGATTAATGATTTGGTATATCAATTCTATTGGTGTTATCATCCATTAAGCAAGAGAAAAAAAAATTACCATTTTTTCTCAAATTTCTTTCTATCTTTCCTCTGCCTTAATTGTCAAATTTCTTTCCCTCCTGACCTTCTTTTTACAATTTGATTTCTTTCCCTAAAAAACAAACAAAAAAATCTTGTCAAATTCTGTTTAAATTCTTTCTTTTTTCTCTCTCATCTATTTCTCCTTTCTCTATCCCCTTCTCTGTTTTCAATACATTTTTTTTTAATAAAAAAATTGCCAAATAAAAAAAAGTTTTTATTTGTTTTCTTGTGTATAGATATAGGAAAAAAATCTTGACTGATTGATTTGGTATTATATACTGTAATCATCTAAATCAAGAAAAAAAAAATCATGCCAATTTTTGTTTAGTTTGTTTCCCCTTCTCCCATCTATTTCTTTCCTTTCCTTGTACATTTTTTTCTTCTTCTGTACAACTCTCAAAAAAAAAAAAAAAAAAACAACTTTCAATTTTCCTTTATTCTTTCCATCTTTCCAATCATCTACATTCTTTTTATTTTTACAAATTTCAAAAAAAAAAAAGATTTCTCTTTTGCAATTTTTTTTCCTTTCTTCTTTTGTCCTTCTTGTTCTCAATACATTTGATTTCTTTTCTTCTCTTACAAATTTACTTTCTTTTCAAAAAAAAAAAAATCCACTTTGATTTCTTTCCTCTTTATTCCTCCTTTCCAATTTTCAATACAATTACTTCTCATTCTTCTTTTACAAGTTCAAAAAAAAAAAACTTGCCATTTTTCTTTTGTTTCTTTCCTATTTTCAACCTCTTTCCCCTTTCCCCTTTCCCCTTTCTTTCATTTATTTGTTTCCCTCTTGCAAATTCATTCCTACTTTAGACAAATAATAATAATAATAAAAAAATAGAACTTGCCAAATTCTGTTGATTTTTTTTTTCCTTTTCATTTTTGTTTTTCCTTTTATATTTTTTTTTCTTTCCCTCTTCATCTATTCCTTCTTTCCAATTTTTACTTTATTTTTATTGTTCATTATTGTTGTACATTTAATTTGCCAAATTTTCTTTAATTGGTTTCCATTTATTCCTTCCTTCCTTTTACTTCTTTCCAATTGTCAATACACTGGTTTCCATTCTTTTACAACAATAACCAAAAAAAAACTTGCATTTTTTAATCGATTGCTTTCTAATTACAACTCTCTCTCACTTCCTCTAATCTTTCTTTCCATCTTTCTACCACCTTGTTGATTTTCACATTTTTCTTTTCTCTTTCCTTTTCTTTTTATTTGTTTCCATCTTTTGTCTACAATTTTCTAAAAAAAAAAAAACTTTTGCATTTTCTTCTCTGTCTACGTTGATTTTTTTTCTTGTTTTTGTCTGCTTTTATTTCTTTCCTCCATTCCTTCTACCCTTCCTCTCTACTCAAAAAACCTTGTTTTTTTTCCTTATTTCCTTCCTTTTTTTCCCTTTTTTGTTTTTCTTTTCTCATTCATTTCTTTCCCTTTCTTCTTGTTCAAATTTTCAAAAAAATAATAATAAAAAAACTGCATTCTTTTCTTTTTATTTATTTCTTTCCAATTGCATTTCTCATTCACCTCCTACAATCTCTCTTTCCATTATTTCATTTATTTCTTTCCAGCTCTCTCCTTCATAATTTTTTTTCTTTCCTCTCTTTTATTTCTTTTGTTGATTTTGCTACCTTTCTCTCTCTCTCTCTCAAAAAAGAAGAAGAAGAAGAGGTGAAATTCAAATCAAAGGCCAAAGGAAGGAACGAATTCAAGCAACGAACAAGGATTCAAAGGTCAACGGATTTGCAAATAATGGATTTCAATCATTAATACTGCTCAATTTTTCTGGACAGATTGCCATACACCGCTGTAATATTTTCTAAACTCTACAGGTGCTTTGCTGCAAAGAAAAAAATATAGAAATTGTGTGTAAAAATCTTCTGCAGGGGCAGCGGCTTGCTTGTACAAATTTTTTTATTCTGCTATTGTTCTGTGACTGTTCTGTGATTGAATTTTTCTTAATCTGTTTAGTTAGGAATTATTTTCCATAACTAAAATCATCACGCTCGTCGTTTTTCAATAATAAAACTTGATTTGATTTTCAAAATAATATAATTGAAAAGTGGTGTTTTGTGAAGTTGACTGTCTCATATAATTGGATCGCGGATATATAGTAGTTCAATTTATTGAACTATTAGCAAAAGAGGTTGCATACTACCCGTAAAACATTGGTCGTATCCCTTAGTCTTATACTATACGTGAACGGCCATAAGACCCTCTTCCCCCTTCCAATTGAGTCAGTTAATTAATAGAGCACAACTCATTATTTTATATTATTTTGAATTGAGATTAATTTCCGTCTTGCTGTGATTTCATTCAAATGTCTAATTCAAAAAAATCTTTGAGAGAATTGTGGGATAATAGTCGAAGTAGACGTCCTCTTGAAGAGTATGAATACGAATTACAACTCATGAGGCAAGATTTTCCAAAATTTCTCGAGCCAAATGTCAACAATTTTCAAAATTTTCAAAATGACCAACATTTTCAACATCATGAATATAATCGAAATGACGATTTCAATTCAAATTTCAACAATTTCGATTATGGGCCACATCCACATGAAAATAACTTTGAACCTCAATATGGCTTTGATCCACATCATTATTGGGTTGAAGACCAAAATTTTCAAAATTACAATCCATATCCACATCAAAATTTTCAAGATCAAAATTGCGATTTTCCCTCCAACTTTAACAGTTTTGGTTACGAACATAATTTTTATAATCAAAACAATTTCCAATATCATTGTCATTTTTCTGAAAATTCAAACAACCATCACTTTGAAAATAATATTGATTGTGAAATTGATGTGGACTATAATTTTGAGAATCAAGAAATCCAGAACGAGAGCTTTCAAATCAACGATTCTGAAGAATATCATCTTAACATTCTTAGAGAGAGGGTAGAAAAGCAAGATAGACAGCTTGATGAACTTCTTTGTTTAATGACATCTTTTAAAGAACAACTTGAACAACAAAATCAAATTCAAACATGCGATGATCTAGAAAACAATCCATTCTTTGCTAATAGTGAAAATTTTCAGATAACAACTTTCGAAACGGAGAATAACGATCTAAATAAAGTTGTTCAAAATTCAAGAAATGATCTGGCCTTCGATTCTTTTCAGGAAGAAGATTTAAGTTTAGATTTTGATCTTCCTCTTCCGGGCTGTGAGAAACTTGAAATTCTAGGAATTGAACAGAATAAAAATGTTGAATTTTTTAATTCAAATTTGGAAAAGGATTTTAAGGAACATGAATTCTTTGGATTGTACGAGGATGAGTTGCCAAATGAGGAAGAAGTGGATTCACGTCACGAGTTCGAAAATTTTAACTTTGAGAAAATTTCAAATGAACGTGAAATTGTCAGTGTCGATGATATGTTGTCCAGTAATGAAATTGAGAAACGTGATCACATAGTCTTGAACAACACTCAGGATTTAAATTTCATGATTGCAACTGAGTTCATATACGATCACAAATTTTTGAGCAATTATACTGACAAATTTGTTGAATACATGAACTACTTTTGGAATGCTGGCTTGGTTGAAAAACTTCAGGTTAGGACGACCCTAGATATTTATCTCCTGAACTACAAATCTAGGTTCAAAGATGAGATGGTTTTCAAAAACTCTTGCTTGTTAGAAAACATGTCTAGACATAGTGGGAACAGGACTCATAGGGCTAGAACCAAGTGTGGGGGAAAAAGATGGTGGCGTTCTTTGCATCGCGTGCACCGAAAACACATATATCATTGTACATATGATCCATCCCTACATATAGCTAAACTACATTTCATTCTTCAAATTATTTTGCATTTGATACACCTTTGGGTACTATCTTTCAAATATAGAAAAAAATTACAGTGTGGACACTGTTTAGTTCTAGTGTGGGGGGGAGTCTGCATTTCATCCATTTTCATTTTTTCTTTGTTTCTTTTTATTTTCAGCCATTTAAGTAGGACCATCATACATTTTATATCGTAGTAACATACCATATTTTTTTTGAAATACGATTCATTTTCAAGTGATACAACAAAATAGGTTTACAATTTTTAGCCAGTTGATAGTATTTTTCTCTCTCAACTTAGATCGAATAGGAAATATAATGAAAAGTTTAATTTTGAGGGATAATAGTGTAACCGGTACATAGGGAGATTCTTAGGTGATGGCCATGAAATCCATTCTATATTGTAGACTTTATTTAAATAAGTGGAGGACTTAAAATACTTATAATGGCTTGTCAAATCTTTAAAACTAAGTTGTGTTAAGTTGAATTCGCGTAACTCTCTTGTTGTGCTTATAAATTAAATAAAAATAATAGTATTCCAAGGGTATCCAACATTGCTTGTATATCAAGCGTTGGTGTGCAAACCCGCCAAGCTCTATCCGACACGTTGTTGACAAAGTCAAAGTTGGAATATCTTGGTCTCATTCTATGAGATTGGACACCTAAGGATTACCGACACGTTGTTGACAAAGTCAAAGTCGGCCTGCACAATCCGCCAAGCTCTTTACCTACTCTCCGTTAGTCCGCGAGGCAGTGCATGGGTGGTAAACCTTGGTCTTTTTAGTTAGGTGTATGTACTTAATCATAAATCTTTAAATTTTATAGAATAAAGAATAAGCGATGATACCCAAACACTTCTTGACCTTATTGATTTGACTAGCCATACATGAGAAAATTAGAATACCACTTTACAAACTGTGCCAAGCAAACTAAGAATTTATTTCATGGCTGCACTATGTTATCGACCGAACTAACTGGCCAAACTGGAATTTAACATTTGAAAACTTGATTTATATTGAAAATTTGTGACAAGTCGAGGTATCTAAAATAAAATCAACTGGTTAGAAATTATTAACTTAACTTGTTGTACCACTTTCCTGAAATAAGTCGTGTTGTCATTTTTCACTTTTATTTTTTGCATATGTCCATTGCATTCATGTAGTTTCATTAGAATCATAGCATACTGCATTTGGATTTTGTGGGTAGTATCCGCTGAAAACCCTCACGAGACACCACTCGTCCTACTAGGGACACCTAGAGGTTTAACGGCTTGTTGCATACGCTCAATGCAATCGTGTTTCCTACGAAAGTGTGACCTATCTAGTTAGTTTTTCATTTTCTTGTTTTACTCGAGGACGAGTAAAAGATAAGTGTGGGGGTATTTGATTGACATAGAAATATGTTTATTTTATGCTCTTATTTCTTATCTTTTGTATATAAATAAATATTACTTGGGTATTGTTTTGTTATTTTTACAGATAGTCCAACCCAGGCCGCATGCAACCAGAAATGTAGAGAAATAGAGTTCAATTTGCTGTGTATTTGCATTTTGAAGAATTGTAGATGAAGATATCACGTCTAGTTGCTGTTGGACAAGAAAAGGATTGATAAAAAGGCTCTGCACATCACAAATCAATGAGGAAGTGTTAAGAAAACAAGAGGAAAAGAGAAAAGGCCCAAATTTGCTCTATTTATCTAAGGCCCATTTATGTTCTCATTGTAAAATAATTGGTGATGTAATGACCAGGCCCATTTACCATTAGGGTTAGGGTTAGGGTTTGGCTATCTACCCTATATATACCCTTGTAATAACCTTGTAGCCACCATCCTATCTCATCTCTTATTCCATTGTTCTAATAAAAGTTCTTCTTTCTCTTTTATTTTCTGCATTTTTTTAGCAACTAGTGTTGTCTATACGATTAGATTCGGTAGAACACTATTTGTATTTTGCACTTGTTTGCATTAGTGATTTACCGTCTGATTAGATTCAGCGGAAATCCTAATTTTAATTCTTGTTTGTTATTTCAATTTCTGCAGTTCAATTTCTGTTTTCTTATTATTTTCTTAGGTCAAATTGGGTTTGATTAGATTCAAATCTAATTCATAGTTTCATTTGCTTTCCATTGAAATTGTGATTTGATCGTCGGTTCAGTTAGATCTGTTCTGAATCAAATTACAGTTTTAATTTTGTTTTGTTTTGCAAAATCAACCTCCAAAGTTCGTCTAACACGCCCACGAAACATATAAATAATAAAATTTAACTTTCCTCCCTGTGTTCGACCTGTATGCTACACACCTGTATGCTTGCAGAATTTATTACAAATGTCGCGCTTTTCTAATTCATAGATTAGCGTCGATCAGCAAGCTCCTCTCCGATTCGAGACACTCTCGCAAATGCCTCAGGGTCACACCTATAGGAAACCCTTAGATCTTCAGGGTCGGTCTCTACCTAAGGGTAGTGGATTAATTATGCCTGAACACATGCTTCCCGGTCCCTTTGGACCTATAGTATGACCACTAACGGCCTATAAAAATTCGAGGCGCCTCAGAATCCATCATCCACATAAGTAAAATGTCAGCCAATTTAAGCACTGACACTACTCCTAGCTAGAAAGAAACGTGTGCACTCCCTGCAGTCCTAATCCCGTTTTTGGCTCATACCGGGGTGTGAGGCTCACGAAGTCACGATATACACAAAGTTATGCCGTAATAGGCTATAATTTGATCATCCCACAAGGCCCTGCTTTTCAACAAAAGCCTTTATCATTTGCATCTTGGCATGCCACATTATCAGACCATACCATATCATTGATTCATCTATCGATATATAACAGGGTGTTAAGCAAGAGAATAAATTCTCCGCCACCAAACAGCTATATATTAAATAGAGATCAACGAATACAATATAAAGGAATACAATGTCAGACACACAATCCATTTATCAGTCCGTTCTGGGTCTGAACGAAATCATATCCGGTAGATCTCCAAATACGTCTGAATGATCAACAATTTTTCCCTCATTTTGGGTGTACGGTCCAATCAAGATATCAATAATCATCCATTCGATATGGAAATTTCCCGATCTTCAATAACCGTCTTCATCATCGATCTTCAATCGTCGTATGAATTATTCAGAATGGGTTAAACCCGGTCTTTCTAAATAATTTGCGTAATTTAAAATCATGTGCTTTAAAACACAACCAACGCCTCATTCCAATCAAGAGTATTCTTTGATTTTAATTTAAACCAAATTAAGGTTTATTCAACTAGTCGGGATTAACTCCTTACCGAAGTAATCATTAATTAATATCCCATTCCCAACCTACACAACCCATGGAGTAAACTGGTGGTACTCCATATCTAACACCCAATGTGTTACGGTAAACTTAATTACCGTTTTTATTGATCAAATATAATTAAAGATTTAACTACCGCTTGGAGTAAAACTAGTGGTACTCCAAATGCCACCAATTTTTGTCGGTAGCTAGATCTCGACCTCCCGAACAACTTCTGTTTGGGTCAATTCGCCTGAAAATGCACGGATCGACGGGAAATTGCTCATCTTTGCGACTGTCCTGTTTTCAGCACCCCTCCAGTAAAATTGACATTCCGGCCAACTCCGGCCACCTGAGACCATGCCACCACCGCCAAAAGAACCGTATGCTTCCCCTCTACCACTGCTTGAAGTCGCTCGACCTATCTCTCTTCGTGGGGCCCGCAGCGAACAAATAACCGAAATCAACTTTCTGTCTTTTAAGCTAGATTCTGGCGAATCCGTGCGACGATAGGTCTTAAATTTTTTGTGGTAGATAGAGGATAAGAAGATGAACAAAACCCAGAAAGGGTTTGGTCTGATTTTGTTCTGAATGAGATATATAAATTATTTTGTTTTCAGGGGATAATTTGCAAAATAAATTTTAGAGGATAGAGTCGCCATGGAATAGAGGAAGAAGAAGGTGGCTATGTTTTGTCTTAGGGTTCAGCTAGTGACAGCACTTATGATATTTTATATGGGTTAATAATTAAATTAGGCCCACTACCCTTATTTTAACCTCTTATGTATTTTATCTTCTTCAAATTTTGTCTGTTTTCTTAGTTTAAAAATCCATGATAACACCTGCGAATTCCATTTTTTATGAAAATTGAAACATAATTATTTCTTGACATTACGAATCCATAGAAATTGGTTTCGATGAATTCCGAGTCCGTTTGAATAAATAGCGAATTTTTAAAGTCTGAAAATTGACTGTTTTTTACTGTAAAATTTATTACGACCACATACTAGCTTCAAAAATTATGAAATTTGGAATTTAACAATAATTTAATATTCTGAATCCATAGAAAGTGGTTTCGTCGAATTTGGAGGTCGTTTGCAAAATTCCCATTTTTAAGGTGTATATATTTAATATTAAAAATACAAATAAATACGAATAATTTCCGAAACTCGAAATATATAAGTGTTTATACTTTTTCAATGCAGAAACATCATTTTAAACTCAATGGAAGTGGTTTCGAGTCCCAATTCATTCGTATGTAAAAAGTAGCGTTTTGGGTCTTATATATTATGTATATAAATTCCATAGCGTTTTTCTGAGATTTTGAATTGGACATAACTTTTGATTCCAGCTATGAAATTTCAATTTTTCGGATTCATTGGAAAGATATTTTTAAATAGATTCTAATATTTTTGATTTCACTAAAATCCGATTTATTTTGCATCCTGTACAGTCAGTCAAAGTTAAAATTCAAATTTTAAAACTGTCGCGCTATTTCTAACTCCTTTTATAATTAAAATAAAATCTATTCGTTTTAACTTCAATTAAAATAAATTTATAGTCGTTATTATATAAAATAAATTATTTCAAATATTAAAAACCCGTTAAAATAATTAAAATAAAATTTTTAAATTCGGCCCAAAATTCCGGGTCATTACAATCTCCCCCACTTAAAATCTTTTTGTCCTCGAAAAGGAACCAACTCAACTTTCAATTCTAAACAATTTCCAATTCAGTTCAATATTAAATTTGATTTAACTAAATTTATCATTCTATTATGTAGTGGTTAACTTAATTATCATTCCAATATTTTGTTAGTTAAACTAATAATCAAACATCACAACTAGCAATCAATTAGGTGATTAACTTTTCAAACAAATGTAATTTTTATATATAATCAAAAATCATGTTTTTACTGTAAATCACAACAATAGACCCTATCTAGTTTTGGTTCTCACACCAGTCAATGGAAATATATAGATATACCACTTTAGAAACTCGAACATAAACTCTGATGATGATGCATCAATCATCAGAATTATCCCCGGGCGACAAGAGTGTGATTCTATATCAACCCAGTATATTAAAACTTCGAATATCTGTTAATTACTCGTATATTCGAAATCTTTATATACTCGATTGTCCAAATTAAAATATAATAATATACTCAAATATGCATATTAAGATAAAATTTTATAAACTAAATTTGTTTTCATTTTTATTTTAAAGAAAATAATACTCTTCACACCGTTCTTGGATGCTACTTATCCCATCCCTAACAAGTCATTCTTATTGGATATTACTAATCCAATCTCTGATGAATTCTTTCGTTCAGTTCTAATGTGTCCTGTTCTCGATCTCTGTAAACCAAAGCTCTGATACCAAATGTGACGACCCAAACTTCCCAGTAAAGGAAAGACTGGATTGCTTTGAGAACAACACAAATCAGAGCACAAACTGAAGAACATTTTATTGCTGATTACAATAATTACATCAGAGTACAAGAATATAACAGAGTATGAATACTTATTACATAATAGAAATACAACAATATCAGAGATTAAATTACATTAAAATAGCAGCGGAAAAATAATACAAGTATACAACTGAAAGGAATACACGGATACAGAGCTTTCCGAATACCGCTTCAGCTGTAAATCAGGATCATGTAAATATATCTGCAAAAAAGCTACTCGACTGCCCATGTGGAAAATATAGGCACCCGAGTTTGCCAGTGAAACAAACTACAGGTCAGTCACGGGACTGGTATGATGTAATACCCGGAAATCTGAGCCAATTTAAAATTTTTATTTTGGCAATTTTAGCGAATTTTGAATATTTAAAATGAATTATTTAAATAACATCATCAGGAAATTTATTTTGAATAGAATTAGAACGTATATATTTATATGGCTCGATGATAGAATATAAATATTTATTTATATTTATAAAAGGAATAGAAAATGGCGCGGTAGTTCGATAATTCGATTTCAAATTTCAATTGAACATACCAGGAGCAAAATAAACCAGATTTTAGTGAAACCAAAAATAATAGAATCTAATTGAGAATATCTTTCCAACGAATCCGAAAAATCAAAATTTTATAGCGGGAATCAAAAGATATGTCCAGATAAAAATTCAGAATAGTCGCTATGGAATTCTGGCCCTTAAAAATGGAAATTTTGCAAACGACCTCCGATTTCGACGAAACCACTTTTGTTGGATCCGTGGTGTCAAGTTATTGCTAGATTCCAATTTTCATAATTTTTCGAGCAATATGTAAGCATGGCAAAGGAAAACGCATTTGACCAGTTTCAGTTGATTTTAATCGACTGGAAAATGGCCATTTTTCAAACGATCTCAGAATTCGACGAAACTAGTTTTGTTAGGACCGTATCGTCAATACGAAGCTAGAAAATATTTTTCGGGAATTTTTTGAGTTAGTATGTGACCCCGGTAAATTGAAATGCACGTTCAAATTCAATATATAGAGTTATATGTTGATTTTGACGAAAACTGATCGAATCAGCTTACGATACATATCCCATTGTGTTCGGAATGGGGGTAATTAGCTACGGATGACAGGCGGTGGTTCCCGTTTCGAGTCCGAAATTTTAAGTTGCTTTTTGGAGATAAAAATTAAATTAAATATATATAAAATTATTACCTTACCCTCTCCCCTCTTATCTCCTCAGCCCCCCCTTTCAAAATCATTACAGAAAAGGGAAAAAAAGGAAAGAAAAAAAATGAAGAAGGGGGAGGAGTCGTCGCTCCTCCACCAGCGATGTACCGCCAACGCCGTTCAGGCGATAGCCGCACCCCTCTCCGATCCCATCTCTTCTACTCCCGCTTCGCCCTCCTCCTCCCTCGCTACCCTCTCCGATCAGTTCCCCCTCCCCTTGATTCTCTTCTCCCGCTTCGCCTTCCTCCCTCCGTGTTCCCTCGCTGCACCCCCCTAGCCCCCTAAAACCACCTCCGCCGCAACAGCTGGCTCCACCGCGCCTGAGCTTCCCGCTCCGACCCCAACTGACATCGAGCCTCCCCCTTGTCCCCGCGAGCTCCGCCTACCGAAAAACAGTAAGTTTTCTAAGGTTTTGTTTAATTAAATTTTGTAATCAAATAAAACTCTGATTTTTTATTTGAAAAAAAACATGAATAGAATCTGATTTTTATATTTTTATTTATGGTATAAAAATCTGAAATTTACACACGTGTTTAAGGCGTAAAAATAGGATTTTTATTTATCGATTAGCAAAGTAAAGTAAGGATTTTTATCTATTCATTAGCAAGGTAAAGTAATAATTTTTATTTGTTCATTAGTAATAGAAAGAAATGGTTTTCATGTATGTAGGTATGAAAGGAAAAACTAGATTTTTATATATATAACATGAAGTTGAAATTTTCATTTAGATAAAGATTTTATTTCATAGTGATAAAAATATGATTTTTATATTATAGAAAGAATAAAAATATGATTTTTATATAGTAGAGATTATAAAAATATAATTTTTATAAAGTAGCGATGAAAATTAGATTTTCATATATACGAAGTAGCGTTATAAGAATATAATCTTTATAATGAAAACATCATGTTAAAGATGTTATTTTTATCATTTTGAAAGTGAAATAAAAATATGTGATTTTTATATATGTAGTGAATACGGACAACGAAAGTGACGAAGGGCGAGCACGGCAAAGATGTTCTACATATGAAGAGTCGTAGCGTTTGGATTAGCTACTCGGTGAGAACTACTCACTTTTAATTTAATTTTCTAGTTAAAATATATACTAGGATGCAGACGGTGATTAGTAGCACCCGACACCCGTTGTCCACAGACCATGGACGGCTTGTATGCTTGTTTGTTTGATTTTGATATATAGTTGATTGTGTGATGTGATGTGAAATGAAATAAAATATTTATATAGTTAAAATATTTTATAGTTGAAAATAGAACTTTTAACGTGTATTTGAAATGAAATAAATATAAACAAATCATACGATTTGTTTATATACGCACATTTGACTGATATTGATTGGGACGATAAATTTTACACATCGCCCAACTGCACAAATAAAATCTGTGTTTGATTGTTTGTAAACCCCCACACAGGTATTGGGGGTGATATATGACATACACTAATCCCAATAGTTAGTTGTATGTCGATCGATTGATTGACAGACTGTTATAAGCGTTAAATATTTATATTTGATGCTTATGCAGTGTAGAACGCACTTTGTATGATGGTTGATGATTTATCATTGCTGTTATATACGTGTGGTAGAAAATCCATATAATTAACATTATATGGTAATTGATTGGGCCTCATTCCAATTTAGAAACAGAATATTTGAAATAGAATATTTGAAAGTAGAAATATTAGAAGTAGAAATATTTGAAAAAGGAATATTTGAAATAGAATATTGGAAAGTAGAAATATTTGAAAGCCGTGTTGAATAGATTGACGCCATTTTGACGTGAATGATATTTATATCGATTTTATTCATTTTATAATGAATATCGAAAGTGATTTCAAAATCTGATATTTTGAGAAGAATTGAAATTCGAAATAAATTGAATAGAAATGAATTCTAATTGAAATTGAATAGAAATGAATTCGAATTGAAATTGAATAGAAATGAATTCGAATAGAAATTGAATTGAATTGAATTAGAACTGAAATTGAATTAGAAATCAATTTGAATTGACATCGATTTGAAATGAATTTAAAACAAATTTATATTGGAAAAATTCAATTTTGATTTGAATTTGAAAATGAGGTTGAATTCGTTTCGAAAACGAATTTAAAACGATTTATAAAATACGTTTTAAAAGGAAATCGATGAAGTATATATTATATATTATATATATATATATAATATAATAGCCTGAATAGAACGCGCCGCGCCGCGGCAGTTCGCGAATTTCGACCATTGACTTCGAATGGATATTGCGGGAGAACCGACCGTCGGATTCTCCTAAAACCGGAACCGTTGGGTTCGTATCGAAAAGAGTTTTCTAACAAATACTAGAAATTGAAATCTAACGGTTGGATTTGGAATTATGTCCAAATCAAATTTGGAAAAGGTTGCTGTAAGTGCAGTTCGATGGCCGTTGGTGGAAATCGACTGTACGGGCCTTAATAAATTATTAAAAATATCAATAATTTGTGTAAAATCATAAGAAGTGATTTGGAAAAAATTGGGATGAAAAACTCCATATTTGAAAAGATAAAAATAGATTTTTATAGAAATGAACTAGTTTTGAACTAGAATTATAATTCTATTTATTTTTAAATAAATAAATTGGATTTGAAATGGTTTTGAAAATAACTAGAATTTCAAATAATTATATTGGAATGGATTTGAATCGAAATTATCTTCGGAATATTTCGATGTTGGATTTTGTGATGATACAGATATTGTTATGGGAATTTGAAAGATATATATATATCGTTATTTCCAATACGATATTTGTTGGCCGTAGAATTTGATATTGAATATAAGCCGGTATATTTTCTATTCAGAGCCTTGTATTTAATATCAAATGTGATTTGGGTTTGTCGTGAAGGGTGTCTTCATTAACACTGTTCTTGAACCCAGTTGAGAAAAAGATTAAATCTTTTTATTTAGATTTAATGAAGTGTACCAATTAAATAATATTTAATTGGAATTGAATTGGTATTGATTTTTGGGTTTATCGTGAACAGTGTTTTAAATAACACTTGTTCTTTAACCCGATAATTAATGGAATGTGATTTTGGGTTGTCGTGAACGGTATCTTCAATAATATTGTTCTTAGACCCAAAGGAGTTAAGAAAATCAGAAACTAACTGGAGGTTAGTTAAGTTGAATGGTTTTTGGGGTATTGATCCGATGTTGGTTTCGGCCTTCGGGGTTAATACTTAGGGAATTGCTCACTTGCTAATTTACAGTTAGGGACTTATTGAACTATAATGTGATTTCGGGTTTATTGTGAACCGTGTTTTAAATGACACTGATTCTTTAACCCGGTCAAAGATTAAAATTAAGTGGAGTTTTAATGAATCTTTAATTAGATTGAAAAGATCGAGAATGGAGTATCACCAGTTTTACTCCAGACGGTAGTTAAATCTTTAATTAGATTTGAACGTGAAATGGTAATTGAATTTACCGATAACACCGTGGTGTTAGATGTGAAGTATGACCAGTTTTACTTCATGGGATGAATAGGTTGGGACTGGGAAATTTAAACAAATGATTACTTCTGTAAGGTTCGTTAATCCCGACTAGTTTGAAGTGAAATTCAAAAGGAAGATTAAAGAATAAATTTAAAAGAATTTATCTTTGATAAAATTAATGGGAACCTTTCCCCAAGAATGTGAAATTTAGAAACTAGCTGTAGGTTGGCTAAGCAGAGTGATTTCCTGGGTATTGATCTGATGTTGGTTTCGGCCTTCGGAGTTAATGTTTGGGGAATTATTCTCTTGCTAATTTACGGTTAGTGACTGATGAATTGGAATGAGGCGTATGTTGTGTTTGTGTAACACGTATTTATTATATACGCGAGTTATTCAGAAAGACCGGGTTTATCCCATTCTGAATAACCGATACGACGATAAGTCGAAGATGAAGACGATGGTAGAAGACCGGAGGTCTTCACGTCGTTTGGATAATTACTGATGATCTGGATTGGGTCATACACCCAAGAGGAGGGAATCAGTTGGTGGTCGTCCAGACGTACTTGGAGATCGATGGATATGCAGGGTACTAGGTGCCTCCGGTTTCGTTCAGACCCAGAACGAACTTGTAAATGGACTGTGTGTCTGACATTAGATTTCAGTCTGTGTGATTGATTTCTATTAAATATATATCTGTTTGGCGGCGGAGAATTTATTCTCTTACTTAACGCCCTTCTCTGAGACGTACGAGCTAAGAGGTTATATATTGATGGATATCCATCGCATGGAATGAATTGCCTGTGTGGCATGCCTAAGTGGCAATGGATCAAGGCTTCTGTTGAAAAGCAAGGCCTTGTTATTGATGATCAAAGCACGACCTTTGTGGCGTAGCTTTGTGTAGCGTAGATTCGCGAGCCTCACACCCCGGTAATGGACCAAAAAAGGGAGAGGACGTCAGGGAGGGCATGCGTTTCTTTCTAGCTAGAAGTGGCGTCAGTGGTTTTACACGCCCTGACGAGTTTGACTTATGTGGTTGTTGCTGTTGCGAGGCGCCTCGGTTTGATCGAACGATCCGGGTCTGGTGGAGTCATTCGTTGGCTCATTTACGCCCCTTAGGGCGGGGAAACGCATGTTCAGGGTTTAAGTTTAATCCATATCGGTGGACTGACCCTGAGGATCCAAGGGTCGATGCGCTCTGACCCTGAGACTCGGGCTAGAGAGTCTCGAAGTCGGTGAGGACTATCTTTTGCCTCGGTTCACAGATGGAAATCCAATTTCCAAATAAGTGACATTTGCGGTTTTATTTGTAGAGCCTAGTATGGCGACATAGTGGGATGGGGCGCTTATGCCGTCTATGATTGATACTTATGATTTGAAGTTGTTTTATACACTATGCACTTATAATAGTATCAAATGATTTGTTTTAAACGTATCAAGCATTCTTGGCTATTATAAGGTAAAACCCCTATCCTCCGGCTTGTGTTGCATTGTGTGATGGGAACTGGGTCTTATAATAGCTTCATTGCTCTTTATTTAGCATTGCGTTGTTGTTTTATGCACTGGTATTCTTGGGCGGAAACCCGTTCCGTGTTATACGGCGTGGTCCCTTGATTTACCTAACTTTAAAATAAAGATTAATAACTGTTTTAGTTCTCACACCAGTCCCATGACTGACCTGGAGTTTATTGTTTTAACCTAAACTCTGGGTGCCTTATTTTGACACGGGCAGCTAGTAGTTTTGGTTTTGCAGATTTATATTCACAGGATCCTGACTTACAGTTGGAACGATATCCGGAAAGCTTTGTATCCGTATATCTCCTTCTAGTTGTGTTTTGTATTATTTCCACTGCGATGGATTTAAATGTAATTTAAATCTCGTTTATTTCTTTGTAATATTTATTCATTTATACTCTGTATATTCTTGTGTTCTGATGGAGTTGTTGTAATTAACAATGAAATGTTCTTCCGTCTACGTTCTATTTTGTCGTGTTCTCAAAACGATGAGGCGTTTCAAGTGGTCTAGATCGGTTTAGCGACTGATTTGGATCGAGCGAAATTCCTTGTTGTCACATTTGGTATCAGAGCTTTGGTTTACAAAGCTCAGAGAACAAGGCACCTTAGAACCATACGAAAGAATTCATCAGATATTGGATTAGTAATATCCAACGAGAATGATTCGTTAGAGAAGGGATCAGCAGTATCCAAGAACGAGTGAGAAGAGTATATCTTTAAAGTGAAAAAAAATTATGTTTTGAAAATTTAAATCAATTATTCGTATTTGATTATTTATTTGTATTGGTTTGGACAGTCCAGTATATAAAGACTTTGCATATGCGTCTGATCCACGGGTATTTGAAGTTTTAATATTCTGGATAGATATAGAATCACACTCTAGTCGCCCGAAGATGATTCTGATGATTACTCAAGTATCATCAGAATTTATATTCGAGTGACGAAAGTGAGATTTCTATATATTTCCAATTTACTTGTGTGAGAACCCAAATTAGATAGGGCTTATTGTTGTGATTTTGCATCAAAAATGTGATTTTTTGACTATGTATCAAAGTTATGAATTTGAAATGATAATCAACTAATTGATTGATGGTTGTGTTGTTTGATTATTGTTTGATTAATTAAAATTTGAACCATATAGCCAATTTGAACCAAAAAGTGAATTGTATTGAAATTTGGTCGCATTTGCTTGCATATACATGTACTTACATTGAACAGGTCATAGCAAAGAGGCTAGAGCAAAGAATAAAATTGTTTGCCCGACAAATAGGTACATGTTTACCATAATTTACTGTTTTGTTTGAGTGATGATGATTTTATGAGCCGATTGGCTAGCCGCTTGGCTTTTTCTTTTTCCTTTTCTTTTTGAGATCAGAGGGCCTGTATGGCAATTTCGTGATTTTCCCGGTGATCCCGGTGCAGGGGAGGTTATGGCGAAAATTTTCGAAAATTTAGGGTGTTAGCCAAATTTTTTGAAAAATTTGAAAAGTTCTTAGAAACTGAAAAGTTGATAAACTTAAGCCGTAAAGAAAATACTGGAAGTTGAGTTGGTTTGTTAAACAACTTTCGGCTTCGTTCCTTTTCGGGCACGAAAAGTTTTAAGTGGGGGAGATTGTAATAACCCGGAAATCTGAGCTAATTTAAAATTTTTATTTTGGCAATTTTAGCAAATTTTGAATATTTAAAATGAATTATTTTAAATAATATTGTCGAGAAATTTATTTTGAATAGAATTAGAATGTATATATTTATATGGCTCGACGATAGAATATAAATATTTATTTATATTTATAAAAGGAATAGAAAATGGCGCGGTAGTTCGATAATTCGATTTCAAATTTCAATTGAACATACTAGGTGCAAAATAAACCGGATTTTAGTGAAACCAAAAATAATAGAATCTAATTGAGAATATCTTTCCAACGAATCCGAAAAATCGAAATTTCAAAGTGGGAATCAAAAGATATACGCAGATAAAAATTCAGAATAGTCGCTATGGAATTCTGGCCCTTAAAAATGGAAATTTTGCAAACGACCTCGGATTTCGACGAAACCACTTTTGTTGGATCCGTGGTGTCAAGTTATTGCTAGATTCCAATTTTCATAATTTTTCGAATCAATATGTAAGCGTGGCAAAGGAAAACGCGTTTGACCAGTTTTAGTTGATTTTAATCGACTAGAAAATGGCCATTTTTCAAACGGTCTCAGAATTCGACGAAACTAGTTTTGTTAGGACCATATCATCAATACGAAGCTAGAAAATATTTTTCGGGAATTTTTCGAGTTAGTATGTGACCCCGGTAAATTGAAATGCGCGTTCAAATTCAATATATAGAGTTATATGTTGATTTTGACGAAAACTGATCGAAACGATCGAATCAGCTTACGATGCATATCCCATTGTGTTCGGAATGGGGGTAATTAGCTAGGGATGATAGGCGGTGGGTCCCGTTTCGTGTCCGAAATTTTAAGTTCTTTTTGGAGATAAAAATTAAATTAAATATATATAAAATTATTACCTTACTCTCTCTCCCCTTATCTCCTCAGGCCCCCCCTTTCAAAATCATTACAGAAAAGAAAAAAAAAAGAAAAAACGAAGAAGGGGGAGGAGTCTTCGCTCCTCCACTAGCGATGTACCGCCACCGCCGTTCAGGCGATAGCCGCACCCCCCTCCGATCCCTTCTCTTATACTCCCGCTTCGCCCTCCTCCTCCCTCGCCGCCCTCTCCGATCAGTTCCCCCTCCCCTCGATTCTCTTCTCCCGCTTCGCCTTCCTCCCTCCGTGTTCCCTCACTGCACCCCCCTAGCCCCCTAAAACCACCTCAGCCGCAACAGTTGGCTCCACCGTTCCTGAGCTTCCCGCTCCGACCCCAACTGACATTGAGCCTCCCCCTTGTCCCCGCGAGCTCCGCCTACCGAAAAACAGTAAGTTTTCTAAGGTTTTGTTTAATTAAATTTTGTAATCAAATAAAACTCTGATTTTTGATTTGAAAAAAAAAACATGAATAGAATCTGATTTTTATATGTTTGTTTATGGTATAAAAATCTGAAATTTACATACGTGTTTAAGGCGTAAAAATAGGATTTTTTATTTATCGATTAGCAAAGTAAAGTAAGGATTTTTATCTATTCATTAGCAAGGTAAAGTAATAATTTTTATTTGTTCATTAGTAATAGAAAGAAATGGTTTTCATGTATGTAGGTATGAAAGGAAAAACTAGATTTTTATATATATAACATGAAGTTGAAATTTTCATTTAGATAAAGATTTTATTACATAGTGATAAAAATATGGTTTTTATATTATAGGAAGAATAAAAATATGATTTTTATATAGTAGAGAGTATAAAAATATAATTTTTATAAAGTAGCGATGAAAATTAGATTTTCATATATACGAAGTAGCATTATAAGAATATAATCTTTATAACGAAAACGTCGTGTTAAAGATGTTATTTTTATCATTTTGAAAGTGAAATAAAAATATGTGATTTTTATATATGTAGTGAATACGGACAACGAAAGTAACGAACGGCGAGCACGGCAAAGATGTTCTACATATGAAGAGTCGTAGCATTTGGATTAGCTAGTCGGTGAGAACTACTCATTTTTAATTTAATTTTCTAGTTAAAATATATACTAGGATGCAGACGGTGTTCAATAGCACCCGACACCCGTCATCCACAGACCATGGACAACTTGTATGCTTGTTTGTTTGATTTTGATGTATAGTTGATTGTGTGATGTGATGTGAAATGAAACAAAATATTTATATAGTTAAAATATTTTATAGTTGAAAATAGAACTGTTAACGTGTATTTGAAATGAAATAAATATAAACAAATCAGACGATTTGTTTATATACACACATTTGACTGATATTGATTGGGACGATAAATTTTACACATTGCCCAACTGCACAAATAAAATCTGTGTTTGATTGTTTGTAAATCCTACACAGGTATTGGGGTGATATATGACATACACTAATCCAATAGTTAGTTGTATGTCGATCGATTGATTGACAGACTGTTATAAGCATTAAATATTTATATTTGATGCTTATGCAGTGTAGAACGCACTTTGGATGATGGTTGATGATTTATCGTTGTTGTTATATACGTGTGGTAGAAAATCCATATAATTAACATTATATGGTAATTGATTGGGCCTCATTCCAATTTAGAAACAGAATATTTGAAATAGAATATTTGAAAGTAGAAATATTAGAGGTAGAAATATTTGAAAAAGGAACATTTGAAATAGAATATTGGAAAGTAGAAATATTTGAAAGCCGTGTTGAATAGATTGACGCCATTTTGACGTGAATGATATTTATATCGATTTTATTCATTTTATAATGAATATCAAAAGTGATTTCAAAATCTAATATTTTGAAAAGAATTGAAATTCGAATTAAATTGAATAGAAATGAATTCGAATTGAAATTGAATAGAAATGAATTCGAATTGAAATTGAATAGAAATGAATTCGAATAGAAATTGAATTGAATTAGAACTGAAATTGAATTAGAAATCAATTTGAATTGACATCGATTTGAAATGAATTTAAAACAAATTTATATTGGAAAAATTCAATTTTGATTTGAATTTGAAAATGAGGTTGAAATCGTTTCGAAAACGAATTTAAAACGATTTATAAAATACGTTTTAAAATGAAATTGACGAAGTATATATTATATATATATTATATATATATTATATATATTATATATATAATATAATGGCCTGAATAGAACGCGCCGCGGCAGTTCGCGAATTTTGACCATTGAGTTCGAATGGATATTGCGGGAGATCCGACCGTCGGATTCTCCTAAAACCGCAACCGTTGGGTTCGTATTGAAAAGAGCTTTCTAATGAATATTAGAAATTTGAAATCTAATGGTTGAATTTGGAATTATGTCCAAAACAAATTTGGAAAAGGTCGCTGTAAGTGTTGTTCGATGGCCGTTGGTGGAAATCGACTGTACGGGCCTTGATAAAATTGTTAAAAATATCAATAATTTGTGTAAAATCATAAGAAGTGATTTGGAAAAAATTAGGATGAAAAACTCCATATTTGAAAAGATAAAAATAGAATTTTATCGAAATGAACTAGTTTTGAACTAGAATTATAATTCTATTTATTTTTAAATAAATAAATTGGATTTGAAATGGTTTTGAAAATAACTAGAATTTCCAATGATTATATTGGAATGGATTTGAATCGAAATTATCTTCGGGATATTTCGATGTTGGATTTCGTGATGATACAAATATTGTTATGGGAATTTGAAAGATATATATATATATATATATATATATATATATATATCGTTATTTCCAATACGATATTTGTTGGTCGTAGAATTTGATATTGAATATAAGCCGGTATATTTTCTATTCAGAGCCTTGTATTTAATATCAAATGTGATTTGGGTTTGTTGTGAAGGGTGTCTTCATTAACACTGTTCTTCAACCTAGTTGAGAAAAAGATTAAATCTTTTTATTTAGATTTAATGAAGTGTACCAATTAAATAATATTTAATTGGAATTGAATTGGTATTGATTTTTGGGTTTATCGTGAACAGTGTTTTAAATAACACTTGTTCTTTAACCCGATAATTAATGGAATGTGATTTTGGGTTGTCGTGAACGGTATCTTCAATAATACTGTTCTTAGACCCAAAGGAGTTAAGAAAATCAGAAACTAACTGGAGGTAAGTTAAGTTGAATGGTTTCTGGGGTATTGATCCGATGTTGGTTTCGGCCTTCGGGGTTAATACTTAGGGAATTGCTCACTTGCTAATTTACGGTTAGGGACTAATTGAAATATGATGTGATTTCGGGTTTATCGTGAACCGTGTTTTAAATGACACTGATTCTTTAACCCAGTCAAAGATTAAAATTAAGTGGAGGTTTAATGAATCTTTAATTAGATTGAAAAGATCGAGAATGGATTATCACTAGTTTTACTCCAGACGGTAGTTAAATCTTTAATTAGATTTGAACGTGAAATGGTAATTGAATTTACCGATAACACCGTGGTGTTAGATGTGAAGTATGACCAGTTTTACTTCATGGGATGAATAGGTTGGGATTGGGAAATTAAAACAAATGATTACTTCGGTAAGGTTCGTTAATCCCGACTAGTTTGAAGTGAAATTCAAAAGGAAGATTAAAGAATAAATTTAAAAGAATTTATCTTTGATAAAATTAATGGGAACCTTTCCCCAAGAATGTGAAATTTAGAAACTAGCTGTAGGTTGGCTAAGCAGAGTGATTTCCTGGGTATTGATCTGATGTTGGTTTCGGCCTTCAGGGTTAATGTTTGGGGAATTATTCTCTTGCTAATTTACGGTTAGTGACTGATGAATTGGAATGAGGCGTATGTTGTGTTTGTGTAACACGTATTTATTATATACGCGAGTTATTCAGAAAGACCGGGTTTATCCCATTCTGAATAATTGATACGACGATAAGTCGAAGATGAAGACGATGGTAGAAGACCAGAGGTCTTTACGTCGTTTGGATAATTACTGATGATCTGGATTGGGTCGTACACCCAAGAGGAGGGAATCAGTTGGTGGTCGTCCAGACGTACTTGGAGATCGATGGATATGCGGGGTACTAGGTGCCTCCGGTTTCGTTCAGACCCAGAACGAACTTGTAAATGGACTGTGTGTCTGACATTGGATTTCAGTCTGTGTGATTGATTTCTATTAAATATATATCTGTTTGGCGACGGAGAATTTATTCTCTTACTTAACGCCCTTCTCTGAGACGTACGAGCTCAGGGGTTATATATTGATGGATATCCATCGCATGGAATGAATTGCCTGTGTGGCTTGCCTAAGTGGCAATGGATCAAGGCTTCTGTTGAAAAGCAAAACCTTGTGATTGATGATCAAAGCACGGCCTTTGTGGCGTATCTTTCTGTGGCGTAGATTCGCGAGCCTCACACCGCGGTGGTGGACCAAAAAGGGAGAGGACATCAGGGAGGGCATGCGTTTCTTTCTATCTAGAAGTGGCGTCAGTGGTTTTACACGCCCTGACGAGTTTGACTTATGTGGTTGTTGCTGTTGCGAGGCACCTCGGTTTGATCGGACGATCCGGGTCCGATGGAGTCATTCGTTGGCTCATTTACGCCCTATAGGGCGGGGAAACGCATGTTCAGGGTTTAAGTTTAATCCACATCGGTGGACTGGCCCTGAGGATCCAAGGGTCGATGCGCTCTGACCCTGAAGCACGGGCTAGAGAGTCTCGAAGTCGGTGAGGACTATCTTTTGCCTCGGTTCACAGATGGAAATCCAATTTCCAAATACGTGACATTTGCTGAAGCCACCCGAAACTTCCCCGGTCTCCAAAGAGATGAGAAAGAACGAATTACTGTGAGGACAAGACAAATCAGAACACAAACAGAAGAACATTTCACTGTTATTACAACAATGCATCAGATTACAAGAATATACAGAGTATGAATAAATATTACACAGAAATATCAGAGATTTAAATTACATTTAAATACAACGCAGCGGAAAATAATACAATACACAACTAGAAGTAGATATACGGATACAAAGCTTTCCAGATATCGTTCCAGCTGTAAACCAGGATCCTGTGAATATAAATCTGCAAAACCAAAACTACTAGCTGCCCGTGTCGAAATAAGGGCACCCAGAGTTTAGGTTAAAACAATAAACTCCAGGTCAGTCATGGGACTGGTGTGAGAACTAAAACAGTTATTTAAAACTTTACTTTAAAAGAGAGTAATTCAAGGGACCACGCCGTATAACACGGAACGGGTTTCCTCCCAAGAATACTAGTGCATAGAATAAACAGCGCGATGCTTTTTCGAAAAATGAAGCTATTATAAGACCCAGGTCCCATCACACAATGCAACGCAAGCCGTAGGATAGGGTTTTACCTTATAACAGCCAAACATGCTTGATACGTTTAAAACAAATCATTTGATACTATAATAAGTGTATAGTGTCAAAAACAATTTCAATCATAAATATAAATCATAGACGACATGAGTGCCCCCATCCCACTATGTCGCCATACTAGGCTCTACAAATAAAGCCGAAATACACGTATTGGAAATTGGATTTCCATCATGGTGGCTCCTGATTCGAAAGATCGATCGCGTAGTACAAATCACCGCGGCTTATGTCTCAGCGAGAGAAAACACCGCTATGCACATCCGCACTTTTGGGACTCAAGTATCACCGCGGCTTACGTCCCAGCAAGAGAAAACACCGCTTACTCTATCCCTCCGAGCACGAAGCTCAATATCGGTCGACCGAATCCACTACACTAAAAATGTATACTGATCAAACCATCAGTTTACCACCATTCCGGGCTGTGAGGCTCGCGGATCAACGCTATACACAAAGCCATGCTATATCAGCTGCACTTTGATCATCAACCACCAAACTTTGCTTTTCAACAAAAGTCTGGATCACTGCATCTCAGTATGCCACACTATCAATCCATATCGTACCACTGATTTCTGCCAATATACAACCTCTGAGCTCATATGTCTCAGAGAGGGGCGTTAAGCAAGAGAATAAATTCTCCGCCGCCAAACAGATATATATTTAGCAGAGATCAACAAATACAATATAAAGGAATACAATGTCAGACACACCATCCATTTACAAGTCCGTTCTAGGTCTGAACGAAACCGGAGGCACTTTCCTCGCATATCCTTCCGTTTCCAAGTACGTCTGGACGACCGCCAACTATTTCCATCCTCTTGGGTGTACAGCCCAATCAGGATCGTCAGTAATTATCCAAACGATGTGAAGACTTCCGGTCTTCAACCACCGTCTTCATCTTCGACATCTCGTCGAATCGGTTATTCAGAATGGGTGTAAACCCGACCTTTCTGAATAACCCACGTATATGATAAACAAATGTTACACAAACACATCAAACGCCTCATTCCAATTCAGAATATTCTTTTATTCACAAAATCACATTTTTAGGGAAAGGTTCCCATTAATTTTATCCAAGATAAATTCTTCTAAATTTATTCTTTAATCTTCCTTTGGATATCATTTCAAACCATATCATGGTTTTCCAAACTAGTCGGGATTAGCGAACCACACCGAAGTAATTATTATTTTATTTCCCAATCCCAACCTATATATCCCATGGAGAAAACTGGTAATACTCCACATCTAACACCACTGTGTTATCGGTAAAATTAATTACCATTTCACGTTCAAATCTAATTAAAGATTTAACTATCGCTTTGGAGCAAAACTGGTGGTACTCCATTCTCGATCACCTTTCAGATTTGATAATTTAAATAATCAATTCATTTTTCAATCTAATTAAAAATTCATTAAAACTCCACTTAGTTTTAATCTTCTCAAAAATCGATATCTTGCCTTTAACTGGGTTAAAGAACCAATGTCTTCTAAAACATGATTCACGATAAACCCAAATCACATTTGATATTAATTACAAGGCTCTGAATAGAAAATATATCGGCTTACATTCAATATCAAATTCTGAAACCAACATATATCGTATTGGAAATAACGATATAAAATATATCTTTCAAATCCCCATAACAATATTTGTATAGTCACGAAATCCAACATCGAAATATCCCAAAGATAATTTCGATTCAACTCCAGTCCAATCCACGTATTGGGAGTATTGATTATTTTTAAAATCACTTTCAAATTCAATTTATTTATTTCAAAAATAAATTGATTTTAATTCTAGTTCAAAACTAGTTTATTTCGATAAAAATCTATTTTTATCTTTTCAAATGTGGAATTTTCCAGCTCAACTCTTTCCAATCCATATATTATGATTTTACACAAATTATAGATATTTTTAATAATTTTACCAAGGCCCGTACAGTCGATTTCCAACAACGGCCATCGAACTGCACTTACAACGACCTTTTTCGAATTTGATTTGGACATAACTCCAAATCCAACCGTTAGATTTCAAATTTCTAATATTCATTGGAAAGCTCTTTTCGATACGAACCCAACGGTTCCGGTTTTAGGAGAATCCGACGGTCGGATCTCCCGCAATGTCCGTTTGGAATAAATGGTCGAAATTCACGAACTGCCGCGGCGCGGCGCGTTCTATTCAGGCCATTATATATATAATATATATATATTATATATATTTCGTCGATTTCCTTTTAAAACGAATTTTATAAATAGTTCTACATTCGTTTCAAAACAATTTCAACTTCCATTTCAATTCAAATCAAAATTGAATTCTTCTTTATAAATTCGTTTTAAAATTCATTTCTATTCAATTCAATTTGAATTCATTTTGAATTCGCTTTCAATTCAATTCATTTCGAAATCGTTTTCAATTCAATTCATTTCGAAATCGTTTTCAATTCAATTCATTTCGAAATCGTTTTCAATTCAATTCATTTCGAAATCGTTTTCAATTCAATTCATTTCGAAATCGTTTTCAATTTAATTCATTTCGAAATCGTTTTCAATTCATTTCATTTCGAAATCGTTTTCAATTCATTTCATTTCGAAATCGTTTTCAATTCAATTCATTTCGAAATCGTTTTCAATTCGATTCATTTCGAAATCGTTTTCAATTCGATTCATTTCGAAATCGATAAAATCGATATAAATATCGTTTACGTCAAAATGGCGTCAATCTAATCAACACGGCTTTATATTTTCAAAACTTCTTTATTCTATCCGACAAATGAATATTATCCCATTCAACACATGAATCTATATTTATTTCAACACACGACTAATCTCAACACATGAGTACTGTCAACACATCACTATTTTTATATTCAACACATGAATTTTCTTTTATAATATTCATTACTTTCCCGATTGGAATGAGGCCCAATCAATCACCATATAACGTTAATTATATGGATTCCATACAACACATGTATATAATAGCAATAATAAACAATCAACCATCAACCAAAGTGCACTACACTGTATAAGAATCAAATATAGATATCTTACGCTTATAACAGCCTGTCAATCAATCGATCGACATATTTAATCAATCAGGATGAGTGAACTTCAAATTTCATCCCAACACCCGTGTGGGGTTTCAAACAATCAAACACAGATTTTTAGTTGTGCAGTTGGGCGATATGTAAAATTTATCGACCCATTCAATATCAGTCAAATCAGTGTATATAAACAAATCGGCCGATTTGTTTATAAATATTTATTTATTCACTTTCACGTTAAAACTATATTTTTAATGATAATATATTTTATTTTAACACATGAATTTCTATTCATTTCATTTACACAATAAAAATGATATTTTTATTTTTCTAACATATTTTAGAAAATTTCGGCGGCATAACGGCACGATACTAGAAACGGGACGAGGCCTAGCCTTATCCCCGGTCTAGTGAAGGCCCACGCCATTCACACATCAATCAAATCAATTTTATTTCACCAAACAATTCAGTTCAAACCAAATAATCTAACCAACTACACAACCAAACAAACAAGTCCATGGTATGTGGACGGGTGTCGGGTGCTACTAAGCACCGTCTGCATCCTAGTATATATATAACTAGAAAAATAGAATTTGAGTGAGAAGTTCTCACCTAAGCTAATCCAAACGCCTCGACTCTTCTTATGTAGGAGATCTTCGTCGCGTTCGCCTTTTGTCACCTTCGTCGCCCGTATCCACTACATATATAAAAATCACATTTTTTTATTACTTCGCTTTCAATATAAAAAATCGTATTCTTATTACTTCGTTTTCAATATGAAAATCGAATTTTTATTACTTCGACTTCAATGTAAAAATCGTATTTTATTTCGCTATTCATATCATAGAAATCACATTTTTATTATCAAGGTTTTTCAAATAAAAATCATATTTTTATTTCACTTTCATGTATATAAAAATCGTGTTTTTATCTTGCTAACTTCGCAATAAAAATCATATTTTCTTCATGTTAAATAAAAATCCTATTTTTATTTTTAATGTCATTTCTATCTTAAATACAATGCTTTTCTATTTTCAAAACCAATTCTATTTTATAAATCAATGTTAATTTCTTTAAAAATCACATTTTTGAATCCATGAAAAATCGCATCATTTCCTTTTAGAATTCTCAGGTTTAAAATTATAACATTCTCATTTGCATTAAACTGGAAATCCTATTTTAAAAACTAAAAATCCTATTTTAAAACACATATTTGAATAACAAAAACTTACAATACGAATTGGGAGGGGGCGAAGGCTTGCTGCTGCGCTGGAGAAGCTTCAGGCGGTTCGCTAGGCGGAGGCAGTGGTCGTCGCGTCGAGACCTGGAGGTCTCGGATCTCGGGGTTCGTGGTTTTTAGGGTTGCGCGAGGCTAGAGGAAAGGATGGTCGTTGGGGCGTCCAGTGGTCTATGGCGGTCACAGCTAAGGCGTCAGGCAGTGATTGAAATCGGGGGTTCGAGGCGCGGTTTCCAGGGCTTGGGGATTCGGGGCCCGGCTTCTTCCAGCTGGAGGAGAGGACGGAGAAGGAGGCATGGGGAGTTGGGGAGGCACGGCGACCTGGGGTGCGGTGGTGCTCCCCCTGGAGGCGGCGGCGAACGAGATCCGTCGTCCTCGTTTCCTCTTTTTTTTTTTTAAGATCAGGTTTGACTTTCTGAATGGAAGAGAGGGAGGGTTAGGAGGGAAAATATATAATTATATATTTATATTATTTTAATTTTCCAAATAAAGTTACCTTTTATTTCGAGCTCGAAATCCAATCCAACGACTGTCGCCCCTAGCTAATTACCCCCATTTCGAACACAATGGGATATGTATCGTGAGCCAGTTCGACTGTTACGATCAGTTTTCATTCAAATTTAATATATAATCATTTAATATTCAATTTGAAGGTACATTTTAATTTACCGGGACCACATACGGACTCAAAAAAATTCCCGAAAAATTATTTCTAGCTTCGTATTGACGATACGGTCCTAACAAAACTAATTTCGTCAAATTCTGAGACCGTTTGAAAAATGGCCATTTTCTAGTCGATTAAATTCAACTAAAACTGGTCAAACGCGTTTAACTGCGCCACACTCACATATTGATTCAAAAAATTATGAAAATTGGAATCTAGCGATAACTCGACATTCCGGTCCCAACAAAAGTGGTTTCGTCGAAAACCGAGGTCGTTTGCAAAATTTCCATTTTAAGGGCCTGAATTCCATAGCGACTATTCAGAATTTTCAACTGGACAAATCTTTTGATTCCCGCTATGAAATCTTGATTTTTCGGATTCGTTGGAGAGATACTATCAATTAGATCCTAATGTTTTTGGTTTCACTAAAATCCGGATTGTTTTGCACCCGGTACATTCAATTGAAGTTTGAAATCGAATTATCGAACTACCGCGCCATTTTCAATTCTATTACAATTATATATAAATATTTATATTCTAACGACGACGCGTATAATATATACGCCGAATTCTATTCAAAATAAATTTCTCGTCGATTTTATTTAAAATAATTCATTTTAAATAATCAAAATTCGCTAAAATCGCCAAAATAAAAATTTCAAACTGGCTCGCATTTTCCGGGTTATTACATTTGCGGTTTTATTTGTAGAGCCTAGTATGGCGACATAGTGGGATGGGGCGCTTATGCCATCTATGATTGATACTTATGATTTGAAGTTGTTTTATACACTATGCACTTATAATAGTATCAAATGATTTGTTTTAAACGTATCAAGCATTCTTGGCTATTAAAAGGTAAAAACCCTATCCTACGGCTTGCGTTGCATTGTGTGATGGGAACTGGGTCTTATAATAGCTTCATTGTTCTTTATTTAGCATTGCGCTGTTGTTTTATGCACTGGTATTCTTGGAAGGAAACTCGTTTCGTGTTATACGGCGTGGTCCCTTGATTTACCTAACTTTAAAATAAAGATTAATAACTGTTTTAGTTCTCACACCAGTCCCATGACTGACTTGGAGTTTATTGTTTTAACCTAAACTCTGGGTGCCCTTATTTTGACATAGGCAGCTAGTAGTTTTGGTTTTGCAGATTTATATTCACAGGATCCTGACTTACAGCTGGAACGATATCCGGAAAGCTTTGTATCCGTATATCTCCTTCTAGTTGTGTTTTGTATTATTTCCGCTGCGATGTATTTAAATGTAATTTAAATCTCTGTTATTTCTGTGTAATATTTATTCATTTATACTCTGTATATTCCTGTGTTCTGATGGAGTTGTTGTAATTAACAATGAAATGTTCTTCCGTCTGCGTTCTATTTTGTCGTGTTCTCAAAACGATGAGGCGTTTCGAGCGGTCTAGATCGGTTTAGCGACTGATTCGGATCAAGCAAAATTCCTTGTTGTCACATATGAGAAATCTTAACATAACTTATCTAATAATAAGGCTAATCACAGGGCCACGCCGCTAACGCGGAGCGGGTTTACTCCATTGGATTGCCAGTGCAAAAAATAAGGTAAATCGTTAAAAAACGCAACGCTTTTTAGTAAAATGAAACCATTATAAGACCCAAGTCCCATCACACAATGCAACGCAAACCGGAGGATAGGGTTTTACCTTATAATGGTCAAAAGATGTTTGATATGATAAAATGGATTTTATATTAGTGTGTATATGTTCTAATAAAAACATTTCAATCATAATGTATCAATCATAGACGACATGGGTACCATATATCATGTCGCCATACTAGTTCTACAATCAAAACTGCAAGGTCGTATTGGAAATTGGATTTCCATCATGAGTCGAGGCTAGGGGCAAGCTCCTCTCCGATTCGAGACACACTAGAAAATGCCTCAGGATCACGCCTATGGGCAACCCTTGGATCTTCAGGGTCGGTCTGTACCTAAGGGTAGTGAATTAATTATGCCTGAACACACGCTTCCCGGTCCGTTTGGACCTATAGTATGACCACTAACGGCCTATAAAAATTCGAGGGGCTTCAAAATCCATCATCCACATAAGTAAAATGTCAGCCAGTTTAAGCACTAACACTACACCTAGCTAGAAAGAAATGTGTGCACTCCCTGCAGTCCTAATCCCGTTTTTGACTCATACCGGGGTGTGAGCCTCGCGAAGTCACGATATACACAAAGTTATGCCGTAATAGGCTATACTTTGATCATCCCACAAGGCCCTGTTTTTCAACAAAAGCCTTGATCATTTGCATCTTGGCATGCCACATTATTAGACCATACCATATCATTGATTCATCTATCGATATATAACAGGGTGTTAAGCAAGAGAATAAATTCTCCGCCACCAAACAACTATATATTAAATAGAGATCAACGAATACAATATAAAGGAATACAATGTCAAACACACAATCCATTTATCAGTCCGTTCTGGGTCTGAATGAAATCATATCCGGTAGATTTTCAAATACGTCTGAATGATCACCAATTTTTCCCTCATTTTGGGTGTACGGTCCAATCAAGATATCAATAACCGTCCATTCGATATGGAAATTCCCGGTCTTCAATAACCGTCTTCATCATCGATCTTCAACCGTCGTACGAATTATCCAGAATGAGTTAAACCCGGTCTTTCTGGATAATTTGCGTAATTTAAAATCATGTGCTTTAAAACACAACCAACGCCTCATTCCAATCAAGAGTATTCTTTGATTTTAATTTAAACCAAATTAAGGTTTATTCAACTAGTCGGGATTAACGCCTTACCGAAGTAATCATTAATTAATATCCTATTCCCAACCTACACAACCCATGGAGTAAACTGGTGGTACTCCATATCTAACACCCAATGTGTTACGGTAAACTTAATTACCATTTTATTGATCAAATCTAATTAAAGATTTGACTACCGCTTGGATTAAAACTAGTGGTACTCCAAATGCCACCAATTTTTGTCAGTAGCTAGATCTCGACCTCCCGAACAACTTGTGTTTGAGTCACTTCGCCTGAAAATGCACGGATCGATGGGAAATTGCTCATCTTTGCGACTGTCCTGTTTTCAACACCCCTCCAGTAAAATTGACATTCTGGCCAACTCCGGCCACCTGAGACCATGCCACCAACACCAAAAGAACCGTATGCTTCCCCTCTACCACTGCCTGAAGTCGCTCGACCTATCTCTCTTCGTGGGGCCCGCCGTGAACAAATAACCGAAATCAGCTTTCTGTCTTTTAAGCTAGATTCTGGCGAATCTGTGATACGATAGGTCTTAAATTTTTCGTGGTAGGTAGAGGATAAGAAGATGAACAAAACCCAAAAAAAATTTGGTCTGATTTTGTTCTGATTGAGAGATATAAATTATTTTGTTTTCAGGGGCTAATTTGCAGAATAAATTTTAGAGGAGAGACCCGCCATGGAATAGAGGAAGAAGAAGGTGGCTATGTTTTGTCTTAGGGTTCAGCTAGTGACAGCACTTATGATATTTTATATGGGTTAATAATTAAATTAGGCCCACTACCCTTATTTTAACCTCTTATGTATTTTATCTTCTTCAAATTTTGTCCGTTTTCTTAGTTTAAAAATCCGTGTTAACACCTGCGAATTCCATTTTTTATGGAAATTGAAACATAATTATTTCTTGACATTACGAATCCATAGAAACTGGTTTCGATGAATTCCGAGTCCGTTTGAATAAATAGTGAATTTTTAAAGTTTGAAAATTGACTGTTTTTCACTGTAAAATTTATTACGACCACATACTAGCTTCAAAAATTATGAAATTTGGAATCTAACAATAATTTAATATTCCGAATCCATAGAAAGTGGTTTCGTTGAATTCGGAGGTCGTTTGCAAAATTCCCATTTTTAAGGCGTATATATTTAATATTAAAAATACAAATAAATATGAATAATTTCTGAAACTTGAAATATATAAGTGTTTATACTTTTTTAATGCAGAAACATCATTTTAAACTCAATGGAAGTGGTTTCGAGTCCTAATTCATTCGTATGTAAAAAGTAGCGTTTTGGGTCCTATATATTATATATATAAATTCCATAGCGTTTTTCTGAGATTTTGAATTGGACATAACTTTTGATTCCGGCTATGAAATTTCAATTTTTTGGATTCATTGGAAAGATATTTTTAAATTGATTCTAATATTTTTGTTTTCGCTAAAATCCGATTTATTTTGCATCTTGTACATTCAGTCAAAGTTAAAATTCAAATTTTAAAACTGTCGCGCTATTTCTAACTCCTTCTATAATTTAAATAAAATCTATTCATTTTAACTTCAATTAAAATAAATTTATAGTCGTTATTATATAAAATAAATTATTTCAAATATTAAAAACCCATTAAAATAATTAAAATAAAATTTTTAAATTCGGCCCAAAATTCCGGGTCGTTACAGAAAATCCAAAATCTTATCAAATTTTGGACAATAAATTGAATCAAATCAAAATGATATCATACAAATTACAAATATGGAACAAAACAACAAATTATTCAAGCTGTTAAACTCTTTTGGACCGATTTCCAAATCTAGATTAAAATAATATTTCAAACTAGACCCAACGAAAGAGTATGTTGGCAAAAGTTTCTACATTAAAAATAAGCCTACAAGTCAAATGAACAGAATGTTTAGGCGAAAAGATTAATTACATGGAAAAGGGATAAATTTGATACCATAAACAATGAAGGTGATTTCCCACTCATATTGAAGAAGTGCTCTCAAACTCCGCATATAAATATAATCCTTGATTACGACATATCTAAATAATAATCTATCTGATCTCTTATAAATATAAGAAATATGTGTGAAAATGGAATATTCATGCATTAGAATTATAGATCTGAGAAGATATTTGGGATTGAAAGAGTGAATAGATAGATCTAAATCTACTAATTATTGTATTACTAGCACAGATGTTGATTATTGTAACAATCTGAAAAATCCGAACCAATTTAAAAAATTTATTTTGGCAATTTTAATAAATTTCAGATATTTAAAATGATTTATTTTAAATAATATCGACAAGAAATTTATTTTGAATAGAATCATAACGTATATACTTATTTGAATCGACGTTAGGATATAAATATTTATTTTATATTATAAAAGGAATTGGAAATGGCGTGGTAGTTTGAAAAATTAATTTCAAATTTCAAATGGATGTACAAGATTCAAAATAAACCGGATTTTAGCAAAACCAAAAATATTAGAATTTATTTGAAACTATCTTTCCAACAAATCCGAAAAATCAAAATTTCATAGCGGGAATTAAAAGTTATGCCCAGAATAGTCGCTATGGGAAATATAGCCCTTAAAAATGGAAATTTTGCAAACGACCTCCATTTTCGACGAAACTACTTTTGTTGGATCCGGGATGTCAAGTTATTGCTAGATTCCAAAATTCATAATTTTCTGAATCAATATGTGAGCGTGGTAGAAGAAAACGTGTTTTTGTTAATTTCAGTCAATTTGGATCGACCAGAAAATGACCATTTTTCAAACGGTCTTCAAATTTGACGAAATTAGTTTCGTTAGGACCGTATCATCGATATGAAGCTATAAATAATTTTTCTGGAATTTTCAGAGTTAGTTAAAATGTACCTTCAAATTGAATATGTACTGATTTATATTTTGATTTTAGCGGAAACTGATCGTAACAACTGAATTGGCTTACGAAACATATCTCATTGTGTTCGGAATGACGGTAGTTAGTTAGGGACAACAGTCGGTGGGTTCGATTTTGAGTTTGAAATAAAAAGTAACTTTATGGAGATTAATTAAATATCATATATATATATATATTTAAAAGGCCCTTTCTAACACCCCGTAATTCTGTAACTCTAAGTTTCACAAACTAAATTATAGTTAATTCTAAATGTGGGAATTAAGGGAAACGGGTTACGCCTTGCGTTCGTCTCGGAATTCTGCTTGAGATAGAGTCCGAGTTTGCGTAAATCGGACTCCGTATGAAGGAGTTATGGCCTCAAAGTTTCAGAATTCAGTTTAAAATTCAAAATAGTTCAAAATGAAGTTCGAAATTCAAAAACAGACCCAAACTGGGATGGGCGGGAAAATTCCCGCCCAGGGACCAGGTCGACCACAGGGTCGACCATGGTGTCGACCTGGTCACCCCCAGGTCGACCATAGTGTCGACCTGGGTGTCGACCTACCCGTCAACCTACCTGGTCGACCTGGCTGGCTGGGTCTGGCTCTGGTTCGAACTTCTGGGACTAGTCTTGTCACTGGGGCTGAGTTGTCTTCTTTTGATTGGCTTCTCTTTAGAACGGATGGCTTTGATTAACCCTGGCTTCATCGACGGCTCTAATTAACTTGCAACTCTATAAAAACACCCTAGGTCTCCAACTAAAATTCACACAAAAATAAGAAACTTGAGCCACCATGATGTCAGAAGAAAACTAAGGAGAGCCTCCGCTTGAAAAGAGACGAACAACGAATCAACTCAAGCTAATTCAAATTTGAGATTAAAGCTACTAATGAAATCAAAACAACCACGTCTACCCAAAGGAACACATCTCAATTTCACAACCTCAGATCTCAGAAAACAAGGCCGTCTTGCGTTGTAAGTATAGTGGCTCTTTAGATGGGAATGCGATTAAGACATGATTTGTTGTAAATTGTAATATGGAATTATATCAGTATTAACGATGTTGTTTTATATTTATTATTTGTGATAATTTGAATGATTGAATCTTTTATGTATTGTGAATCAAACAATCAACACCTTATGCGAATTGCATGTATACAGTTAGATCTAAATATATGCTTATGCAGGTTATAGGTTGCAAGTTAGATTTACACAAATATTTATATCATTCATGTAGGCTCTATGTATATATGTTTAAACCAATTGTGCCTACATGACTAGAACAGATCTATATTCACATGTTTTAATGCAAGTGAGAACTTATAATCGGATCCATGTCAAGATCCGTTTAGGATTCATACGAAAGTTTATTGTTAGATCTATGTTTATACATATGTGTTGCAAGTTCGCACCCTTAAGTGGTTGTCAAAGTTATACATATAGTTTTATCTTATGTCAGTTTTATGTTTGAGGTTATGTCTAGACCTATGCATTAACATGTTATACCATGTTTTAGTGGATTCATATGACACCTATTAGGTTATACTATGTTATACCTTTTGTGTTAGGCTAAAACTATATGATTCACGTGACACCTATTTAACTAAGCCCAATATTTATATGCAAGTTTGTGGCATGTTATGCAATGTTATGATATTCAAGTTGATTATTTTGCAAGTTCACACCTATGATATTCATGTTGATTATTTTGCAAGTTCACACCTATGATGTTCATATTGATACGTCGAGAATGTCAAGTTTACACCTATGGCATGTTTATGTTAATGAATTATTTTTATGCCAATTTTGTGTATGCTAAATTAGGCTATGTTTTTAGCCTAATATTATATGTCAAAATTATGCGGACGGAAAATTAGGCTAAGATTGTTAGCCTAATATTTAGACGGGGTAACGTTGGGTAAAATTGGTAATTATAGGAAACTTGACGTAAATTGGTTAAAAGTCACATAGGTGATTTATGGCATGAAACGATATAAATTATATACCTAAATAATGAACTTGATTAGAAATAAATTTTGGGTAGTGACATGAATTCTGGATAATTTACATAAATAAAATGTAAATTTAGACAATACGAATATGCTTAACCCGAGGTTGGATTGAGTTGTGATGTAAACTTGCCCGGACCCGCCCGGTTGTCCAGTAATCACAACAATACCTATCCAATGTGAGAGATTAAGGCATTGAGCCCAATAAAGACCCGAGGTTAGACTGAGTTGTGGCGTAAGGCTGCCCGGAACCGACCGACATACAGGCAGTGTAACAACCCGGAATTTTGGGGCCAATTTAAAATATATTTTAAGTGATTTTAATGAGTTTTGATATTTAAATAATCTATTTTAAATAATAATGATCACAAATTTGATTCAAATCGAAGATAGACAGAATAATTTAATTTTAATTAACAAAAAAGTTAGAAATAGCGCGGTGGTTTGAAAAGTCAAACTTAAACTTTGATTGGCCGTACAGGATGCAAAATTTAACAGATTTTAGTGAAACCAAAAATATTAGAATCTATTTAAAAATATCTTTCCAACGAATCCGAAAAATCGTAATTTCATAGCAGGAATCAAAAGTTATGCCCAAATTAAAATTTAGAAAGGTCGCTATGAAATTTATAAAGGTCAAAATGCTACTTTTTGCATACGAAGGAATTTCGGCTCGAAACCACTTCCATAGAGTTCAGAATGATGTTTCTACATTGAAAAACAGTAAACACTTATATATTTCGAGTTTCAGAAATTATTTGTTTAAAAATGTATTTTTAATATTAAATATACTGGCCTTAAAAATAGTCATTTTCAAACAGTCTCAGAATTCGACGAAAATAATTTTGTTGGGTTCGTATCGTCAAAACAAAGCTAAAGATGATTTTTTGGTAATTTTTAGAATTAATATATAATTATAATTGTTTTTTTAGTGTAAATGGACAATTTTTTACTTTAAAAATTCATTAAAAATTCATACGAGCTCAGAATTGAACGAAATTAATATTTCTAGGTCCGCAGCGTCAAAGCATAGCTAAATATATTTTTCGGGAATTTTTGAAGTTAATTTGTGGCCTCGGAGAATATTCATGTACGGTCAATATTTAATTAATTAATTTTTAATAGGATTTTAAATAAAAAAAAAGCTACAGGCATCAGAGTTTGGGCCCGAGACATATCCTATCGCGTTCAGAAGGCGTCAAAACGTTAAGATAGACAGTAAGCATGCCTAATTCTGAGTTCGGGCCAAAACGGACCTTTATTGGATAATTAGATAATAACCTAGTTAAATAATAATATAAATAAGAAGCACTGTACGGGCTTCTTCCTCCATCGTTCTTCAGCCGCACGCACGCTCAAAAGAAGAAACCCATGGCCGAAATTTCCCTCTCCAAATTCTCCCAATCCACAAAGAATTAGCTTAGGCCGTAGTTAAACTTTTTGAAGCTCTTCTCACTCTCTTTAATCTCCAACAAGTTTCATCCCTTTTCATCGACCGTAGGCGAAGAACGAGCACCGCCAACCCCCAGCCTTTGCACCCAAACCGCACCTCCTCCTTGCAACCGCACCCTCCCATCTTCCCGGTGAAGATAGCCCTCTCGAAGCTCTCCAATCTCTCGCAAACCGTTCGTAAAACCGTCGACTACAGCTCCCGAAATCCGCATTTGAAGATTTGAACAATTCTGAAAATTAAGGTATAATTATTTCAGATTTCGTCACGCTTATTTCCGTTACTGTGTCAGTTGTTAAAGGCTGAATTTTGATTTTTCATATGAATTTGAATTGGAATCATTTCATATCCGAAATCGTTTTGAATTCAAACACAAGATCTGATCAAGGTTGACAATTCATTTCAGATCCGGCCTAGGTGAGAATTTATTTTTAATTTAGTATTAATTAATTTAATTATTATTCTTTTGTTGTTAAATGTTGAATGGTGAAAATGAATCGTTTGCGATGGATGTTATTCTATGTTGTGAATTCAATTTATGTTTAAATGATGTGATATTAGATCTGAGTTTGAAGCTCTAGATCTGAATTGATGATGTGATATTTATCGTTTGTGATGGAATTGGATATGAAAACGTTGGACAGAAAATTTAAGATGACAATTTTAGGATGATTAATAAAAAGATCATCTTTTTATTGAAAATTAGAAGATGGCAATTTTATGTTGATAGATAAGAAGACAATCTTTTTATATTGAAAACAAAAAGATGAAATTTTGACGATGAAAAAAAAAAGAGACGATCTTTTTATATTTTAAAATAGAAAAGATAATATTTTTACATTGTAAAATAGTAAAGTTGATATTTTTACTTTGTAAAATAGAAAAGATAATATTTTTACATTGTAAAATAGTAAAGTAGAAAAGATAATATTTTTACATTGTAAAATAGTAAAGTTAATATTTTTACTTTGTAAAATAGAAAAGATAATATTTTTACATTGTAAAATAGTAAAGTTGATATTTTTACTTTGTAAAATAGAAAAGATAATATTTTTACATTGTAAAATAGTAAAGTTGATATTTTTACATTGTAAAATAGGAAAGTTAATATTTTTACATTGTAAAATAGAAAAGATCATATTTTTACGTCGTAAAATAATAAAGTTAACATATTATAAATATGAAAAGATGATATTTTTGCATTGTACATAAAAAGAAGGTGTTTTTACATTGTATGAAATAAAATATATTTTATTATGGAATTTATGAATGAATTTCCAAAGCATGAAATAAACAACATTTTTATACATAATTTATGAATGAATTTTCATCACATGAAATAATTAACATTTTTATATGTATTTATGAATGAATTCACACCGTATGAATAAAATTATATTTTTATACGTAATTTAAATGTGAATTTACTTTGCATAACAAAAGTTACATTTTTATATGTAATTTATATATGAAGTTACACCGTATGACAAAAATTACATAGGAAAAATGAGAAATTTACACTGTAGGATAAAAATTACATTTTTAGATGTAATTTAAATATGAATTTATGTCGTATGATAGGAACTACATTTTTCCTATGTAATTAAGATATGAATTTCCATCGCATGATAAAAATTACATTTTTCTATGTAATTTAAATTGATTTTGTGCCGCATGAGAAAAATATCATCTTTCTATATAATTTAGATGTGAATTAGAACGGTAAAATAAAAATGACATTTTTCTGTGTAATTTATATATGAGTTATAACGGTATGATAAAGATTACATTTTTCAATGAAATTAGAATATGAATTTGTATTGTATTATAACAATTACATTTCTTTATGTAATTGGGACTTGAATCTATAATGTAAAATAAAAATTACATTTTTTATAATGTAATAAAGAGGTAAGATTCACATTAAAAAATAAATTACATTTTATATATAATTAGAAAAGAGGACGGGCATTGTAAATTAAAGATTTCATTTTTATATGAAATTAGAAATAGGGATTTGCGAGGAAAATTAAAAATTACATTTTTTTTATATGTAATTTGGGATGAGATTTACATCGTAGAATAAAATTTACATTTTTATATGTAATTAGAATTTGAGAATTCGCATGATATAGAAAATTACATTTTTATGTAATTAAAAGACATGAAAACTTGCATCGTATGGAAAAATTACATTTTAATGTAATTAGGAAGGAGAGTTAGTCATAGAATCAAATTTATCTTTTTAATATAAATTTATAGGATAAAGATTGGAACGGTTATGAAAATTACATTTTTAATGTAATTTAAAAAGTTAAAATTTTTCACTATATTATTAATTACATTTATAATGTAAATAAAAAGGAAATTTTGCAATGTAACTGAAAGATAGAAATTTTACATTATAATGTTGATTATAATTTTCAGTGTAGTAAAGAAAGAGAAATTTTACGATATAAGAAATAAAGGGAATGCCATATAAATTTATATCTCAAGAAAGTTATATTTTATTTCGACATTGGGATTAAATAACCTGCTCATAATCATCAATTGTTAGCATAATTTAAATTCGTTAAATCCATTAACCAATCATTTATTTGTACATCTATATGAAGTGTGTTGGCTGAAAACCCCACACGGGTATTGGGATGATATTTAACTGACACAAATCCCAATGTTAAATGGTATGTCTATCGTTAGATCGACAGGCTGCGTTAAGCGTTATTATTAAATTTTAACGCTTACACTGTGAAATTTACACACTGGATGTAAATGGATGACTTGATGAATATATTGTTATTGAAATATATATGATGCGTGTGAAATCCATATAATCCAAATTATATAGTGAATGATTGAGTCGCACTCCGATTCAGGTGTTCTTTTAAGAAGAATATTTGTACATTAAAAATCTTTTTATATAAAGAATATTTTTAATAATTATTTTAAAATATGTTTTCTTTATAATGAATTAACATTTAAAGAGAAATCTTTTAATTAAGATTATTAGATTTTGAAATTATATTTAGTGATATGAAATAAACTGAGATGTGAAGTTGATTTATCGTGGACGGTGTTTTTAAATGACATTTGTCCTTTAATCCAATTTACATTGAAATTATTATTTGGAATTTATAAATCTAGTTTATAGATTTTAAAAAGTGCATTTTCTAAAAATCAAGTTTTCCAATGTAATTTATAAAATTGGAATTAAGTGGAAATTCGATTGGTAATAATCGAAATAGGCTTCTGTAATAGAAGACCGATATTATATATGGAATTTAAGAGGCTTTGCCACTATCCCATTTATACTGTTAGTCCGATACAGAAATTTATAGCGATTATGTATTGATTTGATTTCTGTGGAGTTCCATAATTTGAAAATTTATTTGCGGGTTTATCGTGAACTGTGTTTTAAAGGACACTAGTTCTTTAACCCGTTTAAGACAAGATTTATTTCTTAAAATAAATAACCTTGTAATAATGACTTTTGATACCAAATTAAAAATTGGAGTTTTAATAAATCTTTTAAAAAAGATTTAAAATTTATTTTCATAGTTTATCCTTGATAAAATTTATGAGAACCTTTTAATATGAGCATTCTATTTAAAAGAATATTCGGGGTTGGAAAGCGGCGTAATGTGTGATTTTCCAATATTTGATTTTTAAATCACAAATTACGCGAGATATTCAGAAAGACCGGGTTTAACCCATTCTGAATAATCATCACGACGACCAAGAGTCGAATATGAAGACGATGGTAGAAGACCGAAGGTTTTCACATCGTTGGGATGATGATGAATGGTATCTTGAATTGGGACTGGACACCCCAAGGCAAGGTATTTGGTAATGATCGTCCAAACGTATTTGGAAATCGACGGACACGTTGTTTCGCTCAGACCCAGAGCGGACTTGAAAATGGATTGTGTGTCTGACATTGTATTCTTTTCTACTGTATTTGCTGAACGCTACTGATTATATATTTCTGTTTGGTGGTGAAGAATATATTCTTCACTTAACACCCTTCTCTAAGACGTATGAGCTTAGAGGTTATATATATATATATATATATATATATTAGTAGATGATCAACGATATGGTAGGGTCTGACAATGTAGCATGCTAAGATGCAATTGATCAAGGCTTTGTTGAAAAGCAGGCCTTGTGGTATATGATCAAAGCATAGTCTATTTAGGCATAGCTTTGTGTATATCGTGACTTCGCGAGCCTCACACACCGGCGGAGTCTAAAACGGGAGAAGGGAACGCAGGGAGAGCAACACGTTTCTTTCTAGCTAGAGTGGTGTCAGTGACCTACCAGCCCTGACATTTTACTTATGTGGATGATGGAATGAGGCGCCTCGGATAGGTCCTATAGGACCGGGAAACGTGTGTTTAGGAATTGCCAATCCACAAAGCTGTATGTGTGGACTGGCCCTACAGCTTTCCAAGGGTTCACTGCGGGGGATCCTGAGACATTAGCTAGAGTGTCTCGAATCGGTAAGGAGCTCCTCCCTAGCCTTGACTCATGTTGGAAACACAATTTCCAATACGCCCCATGCGGTTTTGATTGTATTACTAGTATGGAGGCATAGCATATGGTACCTATGCTTCCTAGGATTGATACATTTACTTTGAAATGTTTTGAAAATATATACACATTAATAATAATATCGTTTTATCGTATCAAGCATCTTTGACCATTATAAGGTAAAACCCTATCCTCCGGTTTGCGTTGCATTGTGTGATGGGAACTGGGTCTTATGATGGTTTCATTTTTCTGAAAAGCATTGCGTTGTTTTGACGATTAACTTTAATTTATGCATAGGTAACCCATTGGAATAAAACCCGTTCCGCGTTAGCGGCATGGTCCTTGGATTTGCCTTATTACTATTAGTTATATTAGTTAAGAATTCTCACACCAGTCCCACGACTGACCCGTTGTTTGTTTCCACTTTTGCAAACTCGGGTGCCCTCTTTTCCACACGGGTAGTCGAGTAGCTTTTCGCAGATATTCATCTCTTTAGCAGGATCCTGGATTGAAGCCAAAAGCTATGTCCAGAGCATAGGAAATTCTTCCGCTGCCTTAGTTATTTTATTTCCGATGCACTGTATTGTATTTAATGTAAAATTTATCTTCCGCTGTAATTAATGTACTCTGATATATATTTTGTACTCTGATGTAACATTTATTACGATGTTATAAAAGTTTGTTGTTATTGTTCTAATGTTGTTGTATTCCCAAAGTTAACGTATGCGGGTTTTGAAAAGTCTTGGTCGATTTTGCGATCGATTAAGGTTGGGCGAAATCTGTGTCATTACATGTGGTATCAGAGCTTTGGTTAGCTCAAATTTTTGGGATACAACTCGCTAGAACTGAACAAAAGACTCATCAGAGATTGGATTAGTAATATCCAGTAAGAATACTCATTAGAGATAGGATCACCAGTATCCTAGAATGAGAAACTCATTAGAGATGGGGTTAGTAACGCCCTAGAATGAGTTCAGAGTGGAAAGATTATAACTAACGTATTTGTAATTATATATATAATCGGAATTTAGAAAATATGATTTTTGAATGTATATAAATTATATATTTTTGAAAATTTAATCAACTAATTGTTAGATGATTGTGTTGTGTGAATATTAATTCAACCTATGAAATTATTAAACAATAAATAAAAGAATGAAAAATTTAATTAGATAAATAAACGAATTTTAGCGCATTTCCTTTTCGAGGACGAAAAGATTTTAAGTGGGGGAGACTGTAACAACCCGGAATTTTGGGGCCAATTTAAAATTTATTTTAAGTGATTTTAATGAGTTTTGATATTTAAATAATCTATTTTAAATAATAATGATCACAAATTTGATTCAAATCGAAGATAGACTGAATAATTTAATTTTAATTAACAAAAGAGTTAGAAATAGCGCGGTAGTTTGAAAAGTCAAACTTAAACTTTGATTGGCCGTACAGGATGCAAAATTTAACGGATTTTAGTGAAACCAAAAATATTAGAATCTATTTAAAAATATCTTTCCAAGAATCCGAAAAATCGAAATTTCATAGCAGGAATCAAAAGTTATGCCCAAATTAAAATTTAGAAAGGTCGCTATGAAATTTATAAAGGTCAAAATGCTACTTTTTGCATACGAAGGAATTTCGATTCGAAACCACTTCCATTGAGTTCAGAATGATGTTTCTACATTGAAAAACAGTAAACACTTATATATTTCGAGTTTCAGAAACTATTTGTTTAAAAATGTATTTTTAATATTAAATATACTGGCCTTAAAAATAGCCATTTTTCAAACAGTCTCAGAATTCAACGAAAATAATTTTGTTGGGTTCGTATCGTCAAAACAAAGCTAAAAATGATTTTTCGGTAATTTTTAGAATTAATATATAACTATAATTGATTTTTTTAGTGTAAATGGACAATTTTTGACTTTAAAAATTCATTAAAAATTCATACGAGCTCAGAATTGAACGAAATTAGTTTTTTCTAGTTCCGCAACGTCAAAACATAGCTAATATATTTTTTGGGAATTTTTGAAGTTAATTTGTGGCCTCGGTGAATTTTCATGTACGGTCAATATTTAACTAATTAATTTTTAATAGGATTTTAAATAAAAAAAACGCTACAGGCATCAGAATTTGGGCCCGAGACATAGCCCATCGCGTTCAGAAGGCGTCAAAACGTTAAGATAGACAGTAAGCATGCCTAATTCTGAGTTCGGGCCAAAACGGACCTTTATTGGATAATTAGATAGTAACCTGATTAAATAATAATATAAATAAGAAGCATTGTACGGGCTTCTTCCTCCATCGTTCTTCAGCCGCACGCACGCTCAAAACAAGAAACCCATGGCCGAAATTTCCCTCTCCAAATTCTCCCAATCCACAAAGAATTAGCTTAGGCCATAGTTAAACTTTTTGAAGCTCTTCTCACTCTCTTTAATCTCCAACAAGTTTCATCCCTTTTCATCGACCGTAGGCGAAGAACGAGCACCGCCAACCCGCGGCCTTTGTACCCAAACTGTGCCTCCTCCTTGCAGCCGCACCCTCCCTTCTTCCCAGTGAAGATAGCCCTCTCGTAGCTCTCCAATCTCTCGCAAACCGTTCGTAAAACCATCGACTACAGCTCCCGAAATCCGCATTTGAAGATTTGAACAATTCTGAAAATTAAGGTATAATTATTTCAGATTTTTCACGCTTATTTCCGTTACTGTGTCTGTTGTTAAAGGCTGAATTTTGATTTTTCATATGAATTTGAATTGGAATCATTTCAGATCCGAAATCGTTTTGAATTCAAACACAAGAACTGATCAAGGTTGACAATTCATTTTAGATCCGGCCTAGGTAAGAATTTATTTTTAATTTAATATTAATTAATTTAATTATTATTCTTTTGTTGTTTAATGTTGAATGGTGAAAATGAATCGTTATGCGATGGATGTTATTCTATGTTGTGAATTCAATTTGTGTTTAGATGATGTGATATTAGATCCGAGTTTGAAGCTCTAGATCTGAATTGATAATGTGATACTTATCGTTTGTGATGGAATTGGATATGAAAACGTTGAACAGAAAATTTTAGGATGATTAATAAAAAGATCATCTTTTTATTGAAAATTAGAAGACGACAATTTTATGTCGATAGATAAGAAGACAATCTTTTTATATTGAAAACAAAAAGATGAAATTTTGGCGATGAAAAAAAAAGAGACGATCTTTTTATATTTTAAAATAGAAAAGATAATATTTTTACATTGTAAAATAGTAAAGTTGATATTTTTACTTTGTAAAATAGAAAAGATAATATTTTTACATTGTAAAATAGTAAAGTTGATATTTTTACTTTGTAAAATAGAAAAGATAATATTTTTACATTATAAAATAGTAAAGTTGATATTTTTACTTTGTAAAATAGAAAAGATAATATTTTTACATTGTAAAATAGTAAAGTTGATATTTTTACTTTGTAAAATAGAAAAGATAATATTTTTACATTGTAAAATAGTAAAGTTGATATATTTTACTTTGTAAAATAGAAACATAATATTTTTACATTGTAAAATAGTAAAGTTGATATTTTTACTTTGTAAAATAGAAAAGATAATATTTTTACATTGTAAAATAGTAAAGTTGATATTTTTACTTTGTAAAATAGAAAAGATAATATTTTTACGTTGTAAAATAGTAAAGTTGATATTTTTACATTGTAAAATTGGAAAGTTAATATTTTTACATTGTAAAATAGAAAAGATCATATTTTTACGTCGTAAAATTGTAAAGTTAACATATTATAAATATAAAAAGATGATATTTTTGCATTGTACATAAAAAGAAAGTGTTTTTACATTGTATGAAATAAAATATATTTTATTATGGAATTAATGAATGAATTTCCACAGCATGAAATAAACAACATTTTTATACATAATTTATGAATGAATTTTCATCACATGAAATAATTAACATTTTTATATGTATTTATGAATGAATTCACACCGTATGAATAAAATTACATTTTTATACGTAATTTAAATGTGAATTTACTTTGCATAACAAAAGTTACATTTTTATATGTAATTTATATATGAAGTTACACCGTATGACAAAAATTACATTTTTCTATGTAATTTAGAAATGAATGATAACGGTAGAATGAAAATTATTATTTTTCATGTAATTAAAATGAGAAATTTACACTTTAGGATAAAAATTACATTTTAGATGTAATTTAAATATGAATTTATGTCGTATGATAGGAACTACATTTTTCCTATGTAATTAAGATATGAATTTCCATCGCATGATGAAATTTACATTTTTCTATGTAATTTAAATTGATTTTGTGCCGCATGAGAAAATTTTCATCTTTCTATATAATTTAGATGTGAATTAGAACGGTAAAATAAAAATGACATTTTTCTATATAATTTATATATGAGTTATAACGGTATGATAAAGATTACATTTTTCAATGAAATTAGAATATGAATTTGTATTGTATTATAACAATTACATTTCGTTATGTAATTGGGACTTGAATCTATAATGTAAAATAAAAATTACATTTTTTATAATGTAATAAAGAGGTAAGATTCACATTAAAATAAAAAAGAAATTACATTTTATATATAATTAGAAAAGAGGACTGACATTGTAAATTAAAGATTTCATTTTTATATGAAATTAGAAATAGGGATTTGCGAGGAAAATTAAAATTTACATTTTTTTTATATGTAATTTGGGATGAGATTTACATCGTAGAATAAAATTTACATTTTTATATGTAATTAGAATTTGAGAATTCGCATGATATAGAAAATTACATTTTTATGTAATTAAAAGACGTGAAAACTTGCATTGTATGGAAAAATCACATTTTAATGTAATTAGGAAGGAGAGTTAGTCATAGAATCAAATTTATCTTTTTAATATAAATTTATAGGATAAAGATTGGAACGGTTATGAAAATTACATTTTTAATGTAATTTAAAAAGTTAAAAATTTTCACTATATTATTAATTACATTTATAATGTAAATAAAAAGGAAATTTTGCAATGTAACTGAAAGATAGAAATTTTACATTATAATGTTGATTATAATTTTCAGTGTAGTAAAGAAAGAGAAATTTTACGATATAAGAAATAAAGGGAATGCCGTATAAATTTATATCTCAAGAAAGTTATATTTTATTTCGACATTGGGATTAAATAACCTGCTCATAATCATCAATTGTTAGCATAATTTAAATTCGTTAAATCCATTAACCAATCATTTATTTGTATATCTATATGAAGTGTGTTGGCTGAAAACCCCACACGGGTATTGGGATGATATTTAACTGACACAAATCCCAATGTTAAATGGTATGTCTATCGTTAGATCGACAGGCTGCGTTAAGCGTTATTATTAAATTTTAACGCTTACACAATGAAATTTACACACTGGATGTAAATGGATGACTTGATGAATATATTGTTATTGAAATATATATGATGCGTGTGAAATCCATATAATCCAAATTATATAGTGAATGATTGAGTCGCACTCCGATTCAGGTGTTCTTTTAAGAAGAATATTTGTACATTAAAAATCTGTTTATATAAAGAATATTTTTAATAATTATTTTAAAATATGTTTTCTTTATAATGAATTAACATTTAAAGAGAAATCTTTTAATTAAGATTATTAGATTTTGAAATTATATTTAGTGATATGAAATAAATTGAGATGTGAAGTGGATTTATCGTGGACGGTGTTTTTAAATGACATTTGTCCTTTAATACAATTTACATTGAAATTATTATTTGGAATTTATAAATCTAGTTTATAGATTTTAAAAAGAGCATTTTCTAAAAATCAAGTTTTCCAATGTAATTTATAAAATTGGAATTAAGTGGAAATTCGATTGGTAATAATCGAAATAGGCTTCTGTAATAGTATATATGGAATTTAAGAGGCTTTGCCACTATCCCATTTATACTGTTAGTCCGATATAGAAATTTATAGCGATTATGTATTGATTTGATTTCTGTGGAGTTCCATAATTTGAAAATTTATTTGCGGGTTTATCGTGAACTGTGTTTTAAAGGACACTAGTTCTTTAACCCGTTTAAGACAAGATTTATTTCTTAAAATAAATAACCTTGTAATAATGACTTTTGATATCAAATTAAAAATTGGAGTTTTAATAAATCTTTTAAGAAAGATTTTTTTTTTTCATAGTTTATCCTTGATAAAATTTATAAGAACCTTTTAATATGAGTATTCTATTTAAAAGAATATTCAGGGTTGGAAAGCGGCGTAATGTGTGATTTTCCAATATTTGGTTTTTAAATCACAAATTACGCGAGATATTCAGAAAGACCGGGTTTAACCCATTATGAATAATCATCACAACGACCAAGAGTCGAATATGAAGACGGTGGTAGAAGACCGAAGGTTTTCACATCGTTGGGATGATGATGACTGGTATCTTGAATTGGGACTGGACACCCCAAGACAAGGTATTTGGTAAGGATCGTCCAAACGTATTTGGAAATCGACGGACATGTTGTTTCGCTCAGACCCAGAGAGGACTTGTAAATGGATTGTGTGTCTGACATTGTATTTTTTTCTACTATATTTGCTGAACGCTACTGATTATATATTTCTGTTTGGTGGTGAAGAATTTATTCTTCACTTAACACCCTTTTCTAAGACGTATGAGCTTAGAGGTTATATATATATTGGTAGATGATCAACGATATGGTAGGGTCTGACAATGTGGCATGCTAAGATGCAATTGATCAAGGCTTTGTTGAAAAGAAGGCCTTGTGGTAGATGATCAAAGCATAGTCTATTTAGGCATAGCTTTGTGCATATCGTGACTTCGCGAGCCTCACACACCGGCGGAGTCTAAAATGGGAGAAGGGAACGCAGGGAGAGCAGCACGTTTATTTCTAGCTAGAGTGGTGTCAGTGACCTACCAGCCCTGACATTTTACTTATGTGGATGATGGAATGAGGCGCCTCAGATAGGTCCTATAGGACCGGGAAACGTGTGTTCAGGAATTGTCAATCCACAAAGCTGTATGTGTGGACCGGCCCTGCAGCTTTCCAAGGGTTCACCGCGGGGGATCCTGAGACATTAGCTAGAGTGTCTCGAATCGGTAAGGAGCTCCTCCCTAGCCTTGACTCATGTTGGAAACCCAATTTCCAATACGCCCCATGCGGTTTTGATTGTATTACTAGTATAAAGGCATAGCATATGGTACCTATGCTTCCTAGGATTGATACATTTACTTTGAAATGTTTTGAAAATATATACACACTAATAATAATATCGTTTTATCGTATCAAGCATCTTTGACCATTATAAGGTAAAACCCTATCCTCCGGTTTGCGTTGCATTGTGTGATGGGAACTGGGTCTTATGATGGTTTCATTTTTCTGAAAAGCATTGCGCTGTTTTGACGATTAACTTTAATTTATGCACAGGTAACCCATTGGAATAAAACCCGTTCCGCGTTAGCGGCGTGGTCCTTGGATTTGCCTTATTACTATTAGTTATATTAGTTAAGAATTCTCACACCAGTCCCACGACTGACCCGTTGTTTGTTTCCACTTTTGCAAACTCAGGTGCCATCTTTTCCACACGGGCAGTTGAGTAGCTTTTCGCAGATATTCATCTCTTTAGCAGGATCCTGGATTGAAGCCAAAAGCTGTGTCCAGAGCATAGGAAAGTCTTCCGCTGTCTTAGTTATTTTATTTCCGATGCACTGTATTGTATTTAATGTAAAATTTATCTTCCGCTGTAATTAATGTACTATGATATATATTCTGTACTCTGATGTAACATTTATTACGATGTTATAAAAGTCTGTTGTTATTGTTCTGATGTTGTTGTATTCCCAAAGTTAACGTATGCGGATTTTGAACGGTCTTGGTCGATTTTGCGATCGATTAAGGTTGGGCGAAATCTGTGTCATTACAGGCAGCCACAACAATACCTGTCTAATGTGAGTGGCTGGTGCTTTAATAAGACAATTAAAGCTAAGTTAGGACTGGTAGGGTTAAGTTAACTAAAACACTTAACCAACTCAACATATTAACTAGACTAGAGGGTGAGGTTAAGTAAATTCAGGACACTTAACCGTTATAACCTGATAATTAGATAAGTGGGTGAGGTTAAGTAAATTTAGAATACTTAACCATTATAACACGTTAGCTAGATAAGTAAGTAAGGTTAAGTAAATTCACTTAGCCAATTTAATATGTTAGCTGGACTAGAGGGTAGGGTTAAGTAAACTTAGAACACTTAACCATCCTAATGTGATAAATTGAACAGGGTTAAGTTGAAACATAAAGGGACAATACTTAACCATTAGAACATGTTAATTAAACAGATGTTAGGGTTAAGTTAACTAAGGGAACACTTAATCGTTATAACATGTTAGTTAAGACAGATGGGCAAGGTTAGGTTAAAAGGGACACATAACTAATACAAGATGAATTGGTAGGGTTAAGTAATAAGAAATACTTAACCAATATAACTTGGTTTGTGATAGGATTAAGTCAACATGAACTACTGATAACATTTAGCCAGTTTAATATGACAAAGGAATGGGTTAAGCTAACTTGAATTGACTAATGACACTTAACCAATCCAACTTGACGAGAAAGAGGGCTAAATAGTAAACCTTAGTTAAGAAAACGACGATTCAGGAAACTAAGTGGTAAACCTTAGTTAGGAAAACTAACTAGTAATTCATAGTATAACACGAGGAGGAGCGAACGTCCATCTGATCTTAAAGAAGGCCCCAACGAATTGGGTTACGAAGCCCGAGGCTTCGAGGGGACGTGAGGGTACTCTTGGTATCCCTCTGTGAGGTTGCAGATGGTCCTCCTGGGCTCACAGAGGTTAAGGTCTGCGTTAGGAGAACCAAGGGTATGCCTTGGTTGCAATATAAGGCAACCTAAAGACTAGGGTGGACCAGCGTGATTCGACGAGACCAGTAGCCCTGTGATAGCAACTCGTCGTCTACCTACCATCTTGAGTCAATCGAGATACGTGAAGCAGAAAGGCGGAGAACTCCAACAGACCATATACTCGCTATCCAGCTATGGTTGCGTATGGCCATAGGTTAGTAGGGCATAGGAGGGCCTGCGTATAGTTCTCATTTTTCAAGGTGTGCCTTTCATTAGTTGAGGGAGGGGTCAGGTGGGACCATAGCCACTGGAAAAACAGACCTTAGCATCTGCATCGGCAGATATCTGAAAGCTCCCGACCGAGTTCCGTGTTTCTTAATTAGCCCTGCCACGGGACTCGGGCCGCACATATAGAGGACATGTGCAACTAGATATATAGCACGTTTACGATACGATTGGGACGTCAAGTCTAGGAACACTTATCACTCTGGGTAGTGTGTCCTAGACTAAGGGGCATCGTTCGATAGGTAGCTTGATCCCTAGTTGGACCTAGGTGGCATAAACCCTGAATCCGAGAAGCATTCAATAGGTAACAAAAACCCTAGTTGGATCTAGGTCGTGTAAACACTGGTTAAGTCTAGAAAGTGCTCGATAAGAAAACCCTAGATTAGATCTAGGTAATAAATAATAGATGTACACCTAAAGGCAACCGCAATTACAGGGATTGGGATCACGTTATCATCTTTATACAGATTACTAGTTGGGATACTAGTTAGGTGGTGCAGAGATATAGAATGGGGTGTGATAGTATATTCGGTTTAAAATATCTTGCTTTGGTTTATATTAGTCTATTATTCTGGTTCTGTCCCATTTTCCAGTTTACTCCTGTCATGAACTTTATCCTATTCGAATGCTAAAAGCCACTAGACTTACTCAGGCTTTATGTCTGACTCTGTTTTTCTTTCGTCTTCTTTTTTTCTGTTCCCCCCTCCCAGGTAGTCAAGGAGGGAATAGCTCTACTTAGTATGGACTGTTACTCTTTCCAAGGTTGAAGACTCTTGGATATATTGTGACGGCCCGCCCCGCACCAGCCTGCATTTCCTCCGAAAGTGCGCTGTACACATGCCCAACTAGCACGGGATGGTCGTCAGAAGAAAGGAAAGAAGAGAATGAACTAATCAAGGAACCTGTAGAATGTCTCACAGCGCATGGGATAAAATATAATAATAACATACTTGACATAAAACAGGCGAGACAGTGCATAAGATGATAACTAATAATCAATGTCAACATCAGAGCAGCGGAAATCCAAATACAGCTTATTACAACTTTCCAAATTTACTGTCTCTAACAAAAGAAAACTAAAGTAGAAGATACACCACCAATGCCCAAGCAGTGATCTTCAACAACACAGGGAGAATACTATATATATTACGTGGAAGCCTCCTGCTCGTCTCCGGATCATCTACCCGTGCATCACCAGCTAACCTGTCTCTATTCTGCTCGTGTGAGCACCCAGAGTAATAAGAGGAGACATAAAACTATGGGTCAGACATAAAGCCTGGTATGAGCGATAAGCATCTAAACAGAGTAATAACAGGTATACTAAACCATACCTGAACCTGGACCTGCAACCAAAGAGTTAGTACCACATACCGTACAGTACTCTAAGGTGCCATAATAAATAGTGTAAGAATATGGGGGGTGGGGTGTGCATGTCATAATGATAGCAACCAAATCAACCATAACAACCATCCTCACATCCCTCACTCAGTGCGTAAAGCTATACGACACCTACCACCTTGGAATACTAGACAAATTGAGGTAACGACTGATCCCGACTTGTAGAAACCCTGTTGTGACCAAGCTAAACATATGGAGTCATGACCAAACATTTCAATGACCCATTTCATTGATCGTAGCCCTTGGTTCTACCGATGCCATAATGGCCCTGAATCCGCCTTCGTACCTCCTACCATAGTGGTCCAAAGCTATAGGCATCGATAACCCCTTAACACGCGTCCCGCAGCAAAGCCCAATCTTGAAGCCCACTCATTGGTTCCCAGCTGGATCCTGAGTCAAAGCTCCTCATTTAGACTTCCTTTGCATCTCGGGTTTTGATCGAGTTGGAGTGGGTCTTCAAAAGAGTCATCGCGTAGTAGTAATAGCCCACGTACGGTTCGGTTCGGTGCTCCTCGTCTAGATCGGTTCGGTTTGGTGTTCATCTCTTCATTCAGCTCGGGTTGGATACTCCACTTCGGGTCGGGTCGGTGTCCTCCGGGTCGGGTCGGTGTCCTCCTCCGGGTCAGGTCGAGTTACTTTCTTCCTTCTAGTTCTTCTTCAATCAGCTCCCTCTTTTCCATCCACTCCGATCCGATCCGATCCGATCCGATCCCTTCACCTTCTCCCGCTGTAGCCTTCCATTCTTAGGTCGATCCGATCTGGTCTCCACTATTCTTTCGATCCGATCCCCTTGTCCACTCCAACTCTAAGCAAACGGCCTTCCTTCTCGCCAAGCCTCCTATGTGCCAAACTCCGGTTCGGGTCGGGTTTCTTGCCCAGTTCACATATCCGATCCGAGCCCCCATCCGATCCGATCCGAAGCCCTGCACAACTTTCTGCAACTTTTCCAGCAACTTGTTTACGCCGTTCGACGACGTTTTTGACAAATCTAACTATTCTAATCAATCACAATTCATGTCAAATAGTCATAACTACATAGCAAACTAACCTCAAACACCAAAACAATGAATTTATATGTCAAAATGGATCAAACGTGCCCAAAACCCCTTATTTTCCTATAATCCTTCTTAATCATGTTTAAGCACATACTTAGTAAAACTTAATCAAATCGTCTAAATTTTCTAACAGAGGCATGAAATATTATTTAAGAATTTCTAAACATTTTTCCAGAATTTATTAGTGTATAAATTCGCTAATCTTCACTAGTTACCCTTAATTAACTGTAATTAGTGTCAAAATGATGCTATCACTCACCTTGGCCACAAAATAAAACACCAAATCTGAAATATTTTCTATTTGGGTCGAATTCCTATGTATAGCAGCAACTCCAACCTTGCTTTGTTGCTATTTGGCCTTGTTTTGATGTAGTTTAGGCTTAATCTTCACTAAAGATGTGTTTTGGAGTGGTTTTAGAGGATGGAAGCCATTACTAAGGTCTCAAGAAGGTTTGTGGCGACTCAAAACTGAAATGAAAGTGATAACCTAACCCTAATCAGTCCTCCTATACCTCTGAACCCGAAATTTCCCTCTGGGCCTAGCTGCTAATCACCCGGTTAAGCCCAATTAAGCTGTTTTTCACCATCTGAAACTTGTTTCAGCCATATCTCCCAAACGGTGAGTCCGTTTGACTAATGTGACCACTCTACGGAAAGAGAAACCATCATTTGGAGCCAATGGAAGTGGTTTCAGGTCAAAATTCCTTTCCAGTCAAAAGTTATGGTCAAAACAGTGCCAACTAGGGGTAAAATGGTCATTTAAAAATCGGGAAAAATCATGGACGTGGGAAATGACCCCAATAGTCGTCCCCCAAAGTTACATGACCATACGACTTCGTATGTGAAAGAAATAAATATTCTACGATCCTATGATGCATAGAATGCGGGTCGTTACACTCTCCCCCCCTTAAGAAATTTCGTCCCCGAAATTCCTTAACCCAAAACATACAAAGGATCCCGCATGCCTAACAACCACATACAACAATCAAACATGCAAAATAAGCAAACAAGCCTATCCTAGCATGCGGAAAACTAAATCGAAGTCAAAATCTTACCAGGCAAAGAGTTCTGGGTGTGTCTTCCTAATGTTCTCCTCTGTCTCCCAAGTACAATCATTCTCGTCCTTGCCCCACTGAACCTTGCTAGTCTCACCGCCTTCCTTCGAAGTTGCTTCATGTCGTACTCGACAATACGGGCCGGCTTGCGGTTCCCAACCGCCTCGGGTTCTACTTCGAAGTCCTCCAACTGATCAGGTGAAATAGTCATATCTGAGTCGTGAACGAACTTCCTTAGTTGGGAAACATGAAATACGTCGTGAACTCCCGCCATCTTCTCCGGTAAGTCAATTCTGTATGCCAAATTCCCGACTAGTTCAATAACAGGGAATGGGCCAACAAATCTTGGTGTCAACTTGCCTCTCCTGCCAAATCGTATTACGCTCTTCAACGGAGAAATCTTGACAAACACCAAGTCGCCAACGGAGAATTTTAAGTCTCTTCTCCTCTTATCAGCATAACTCTTCTGCCTATCTTGGGCAGCCTTCATTCGTTGTTGAATGATCTTGATCTTATCTGAAGTTTCCCTCACCACATCTGGTCCAAGCATAAACTTCTCGCCGGTCTCTATCCAACATGATGGTGAGTTACACGGTCTTCCGTACAAAGCTTCAAACGGAGCCATACCGATACTGGATTGGTAGCTATTATTATATGCAAACTCTACTAGATGCAAATGGTCATCCCATGATCCACCAAAATCCAATATACATGCTCTCAAGAGATCCTCCAAAATACGATTCACCCTCTCCGTCTGACCGTCGGTCTGAGGATGATATGCGGTACTGAGATGTAACTCTGACCCTAAAGCCTCTTGTAAGCTCTTCCAAAACCCACTAGTGAACAACGGGTCTCGATCGCTCACAATGCTTTTAGGTACTCCATGAAATCTCACTACCCACTTCATATACAATTCTGCTAACTTAGCTGCCGTTCTGGTCGATTTGACTGGTATAAACCTTGCACTTTTAGTCAGTCGATCTACAATTACCCAAATGTTGTCATATCCCGATCTAGTCCTTGGTAAACCATCGATGAAATCCATCGAGACTTGCTCCCATTTCCATTCGGGAATTTCTAATGGTTGCAAAAACCCACTAGGCTTCTTTTGCTCGGCTTTAACTAGCTGGCAATTCATGCATTTGGATATAAACTTCCCAACGTCTCTTTTCATCCCTTCCCAGTAGTAAGTCTGCTTCATATCTCGATACATCTTGTTACCACCAGGGTGTATAGTTAGCTTTGAGTGATGACATTCTCTAAGCACTTCATCTCTCAATCCATTGACATTGGGTACAACAAGCTTTCCATTCTTTCTAAGCCATCCATCTCGATCAAGCCCATACTTGTTCACCTCCTCATCGACACACATCTCTAACTCGGAGATGATTTCCAATACATTAGGATCGTCCCTCTAACTAGAGCCGATCCGCTCAATCAAAGTGGGTCTGATCGTCAAACTTGCTAACATTTCTGGATTCAATTCGCACTTTGGTCTGAAATCAAACCCCGCGATAAACTCCAGTTGCTTCCATTCAAGGAACATAGCCCCTAAGCTGGCATGTCTTCTACTCAATGCATCAGCCACCGCATTGCCCTTTCCTGGTGTATATGCGATGTCAAAATCATAGGAAGCTAAGAACTCTAACCATCTCTGCTGACGGAGATTCAGATCTTTCTGAGAGAAGAGATACTTTAACGACTTATGATCTGTAAACAGCTCAAATCTTTCTCCCAAGAGATAGTGTCTCCACATCTTTAATGCGAACACGATCGCTGCCAATTCTAAATCATGGGTAGGGTATCTTCTCTCGTGCGGTTTCAATTGCCGACTTGCGTAAGCTACAACCCTACCGCCTTGCATCAATACAGCACCCAGTCCGGTACCACAGGCATCCGTGTATACCGTCATCTCTTCATCCCCCTTAGGAATGACTAACACTGGTGCGCTTGTCAACTTGTCCTTTAGATTTTTGAATGCATTCTCGCACCTTTCATCCCAGACAAAAGCTTGATTCTTCTTGGTCAACTGGGTCAATGGTGTTGCTATCTTGGAGAAACCTTGGATAAACTTACGATAATATCCCGCTAACCCCAAGAAACTTCTTACATCTGTTGCATTCTTGGGCGTAGGCCAATCCTGTACCGTAGCCACCTTTGCCGGGTCCATGGCAATACCATTCTCTGATACAACATGGCCCAAGAACCTCACTTCCCTCTTCCAGAAGTGACACTTAGAAAACTTTGCTTTCAATTGGTGTTTTCTCAACACCTCCATCACTACTCTTAAATGTTCCTTGTGTTCTTCCTCTGTCCTCGAATAGACCAAAATATCATCAACGAACACAAGGACAAACTTATTCAACTGATCTCTGAATATCCTATTCATAAGATCCACAAAATATGCTGGGGCATTGGTCAGCCCGAATGGCATGACCAACCACTCATAAAATCCAGACGGCGTCCGAAATGCCGTTCTCGCTATACTCTCAGCTTCCACTCTAAGCTGATGAAAACCTGTCGCGAGATCCAACTGAGAAAATACTCTCGCGCCACTCAACTGATCGAACAAATCATCTATCCGCGGTAGAGGATACTTGTTCTTCCTCGTCACTTTATTCAACTCGCGATAGTCTACACACAAACGAAGGGAACCATCCGCCTTGGTAGCAAACACAACTGGTGCTCCCCATTCAGAAACACTCCTTCTGATAAATCCCTTCTTCAAAAGATCGCTGACTTGCACCTCGAGCTCTCGCTGCTCTCTTGGTGCCATATGACGAAGTGGCATCACTATAGGCCTGGCATCCTTTACCAAATCAATACGAAACTCAATCTCTCGGTGTGGTGGAAGTCCGGTCACTTCTTCGAAAACATCCGGATACTGGCCAACCATGGGCAAACCTGACAACTCACTATGCGGAATGTCGAGGGAGTTTAGAAAACTAGCCAATACCCCCTTACTGGGTAGACCACCAAACACTATCCTCCGCCCGTCATCCGCTCTAGCTGTCACCAACAAGCCCTCACAGTCTACCACCACCCCGTATCTTTGGAGCCAATCTACTCCCAAAATAATGCCAAACCCAGTAAAGCCCAAAACAAAGCAATCACAAACAAACATGCATCCATGACTCGATAAGACCACATTACGACAAATCATGCTAAGGCTAGTCGAACCACCAATCGGGTTCGTCACTACTAAAGGTCTATCGACAATCTCGGGCTCCAATCCCAACCTATCTACCAGGTCACTAGATATGAAAGAACTGGAAGCTCTGGTATCAAACAAAACTCTAACAGGAACATCATAAACAGAAAGCATACCTTGAATGACGACATTCTTTCCCTTCTCCGCCGCTGTTGGGGCATTCGACGAAGAAGGAATAACATTAAGAGCGTAGGCTTTCACCATTTGCTTTTCCTTAGGGGGCTGTGGACACTTGTCCTTGTGATGTCCCATTTGGCCACAGTTGAAGCACTTCCTATCCGCTGGCTTGGCCCGACAATTACTAGCATAATGGCCCTTCTTACCACAGCTGAAGCACTCAACATCTTGCTTATTCTTTTTCTTCTGGCCATCCTTAGCTTGGTTCTGCTTTCTCTTATTCTGGGAACCACCCTTGCCTCCACCACTTGCTTGTGGCTTTGGCTCATCTGCAGATGCAACCTCAGTCTTCGACTTAGGGTAGAGACTTTCTGATCTTAATGCTTTCCCCACAATCGATTCAAACGTCTCATCGATGTGGTTAATAAGTTTTTTCTCCAAGTACTGATCCAAACCAGTTATGAATTTCTCATTCTTTTTCTCGGCAGTATCAATAAGAGATAACCCATATTTTGACAAAGTGTCAAATTCAGCAATATACTCCGAGACAGCTCTGCCATTCTGCTTGAGCTCCAAGAACTTCTTAAACAACATTGACTTCTGAGCAGCTGGAATGAACTTCTCACTAAAGCGAGCCTTAAACTGCTCCCAAGTAATCTGATCTTCGGGAGTAGCTGCCTTTATAGCATTCCAACAATTCATTGCCCGCCCTTGCAGCTGACGGGACGCTAGCTTTCTCTTCATCGCATCCTCGATACCCAAATCCTCGAAGATACGTTCGCAACTATCCAACCAATCTTGAACATCCGTGGCCGACTCCGTTCCGTGAAACGACTTCCCACCAAGGCTAGTATAATCCTTATTCAACTTGGCGAAGTCGACCCTCGGCGCCTGCACTATTGGACCACCACCATTTCCACCATTGGGAGCTGCCCTCTGTACATCTCTAAGCATCTCTCTCATGAGGTCAGTAAACATCGTCCTCATGTCAGCAGCATTCCCATTATTGGCTCCCCTACCGGTACCTCTAACATATCGGCTCATCGTCAATCTGAAAAAGGAAATGATTAACGACTCCATAGTGGTGCTAGTGCAGTACGACTTCATCCTTATACTACTAATACTATATATATGTAGCTTTTAAAAACCAAAGTAATCACAAATACGCTCTCTCGTATATGTATATTGTCTCTCCCTGATAACTTACCTAGGTTAACTACGCAACCTAGAGCTCTGATACCAAGTGTGACGGCCCGCCCCGCACCAGCCTGCATTTCCCCCGAAAGTGCGCTGTACACATGCCCAACTAGCACGGGACGGTCGTCAGGAGAAAGGAAAGAAGAGAATGAACTAATCAAGGAACCTGTAGAATGTCTCACAGCGCATGGGATAAAATATAATAATAACATACTTGACATAAAACAGGCGAGACAGTGCACAAGCTGATAACTAATAATCAATGTCAACATCAGAGCAGCGGAAATCCAAATACAGCTTATTACAACTTTCCAAATTTACTGTCTCTAACAAAAGAAAACTAAAGTAGAAGATACACCACCAATGCCCAAGCAGTGATCTTCAATAACACAGGGAGAATACTATATATATTACGTGGAAGCCTCCTGCTTGTCTCCGGATCATCTACCCGTGCATCACCGACTAACCTGTCTCTAGTCTGCTCGTGTGAGCACCCAGAGTAATAAGAGGAGACATAAAACTCTGGGTCAGACATAAAGCCTGGCATGAGCGATAAGCATCTAAACAGAGTAATAACAGGTATACTAAACCATACCTGAACCTGGACCTGCAACCAAAGAGTTAGTACCACATACCGTACAGTGTTCTAAGGTGCCATAATAAATAGTGTAAGAATATGGGGGGTGGGGTGTGCATGTCATAATGATAGCAACCAAATCAACCATAACAACCATCCTCACATCCCTCACTCAGTGCGTAAAGCTATACGACACCTACCACCTTGGAATACTAGACAATTTGAGGTAACGACGGATCCCGACTTGTAGAAACCCTGCTGTGACCAAGCTAAACATATGGAGTCATGACCAAACATTTCAATGACCCATTTCATTGATCGTAGCCCTTGGTTCTACCGATGCCATAATGGCCCTGAATCCGCCTACGTACCTCCTACCATAGTGGTCCAAAGCTATAGGCATCGATAACCCCTTAACACGCGTCCCGCAGCAAAGCCCAATCTTGAAGCCCACTCATTGGTTCCCAGCTGGATCCTGAGTCAAAGCTCCTCATTTAGACTTCCTTTGCATCTCGGGTTTTGATCGAGTTGGAGTGGGTCTTCAAAAGAGTCATCGCGTAGTTGTAATAGCCCACGTACGGTTCGGTTCGGTGCTCCTCGTCTAGATCGGTTCGGTTCGGTGTTCATCTCTTCATTCAGCTCGGGTTGGATACTCCACTTCGGGTCGGGTCGGTGTCCTCCGGGTCGGTGTCCTCCTTCGGGTCGGTGTCCTCCTCCGGGTCGGGTCGGGTTACTTTCTTCCTTCTAGTTCTTCTTCAATCAGCTCCCTCTTTTCCATCCACTCCGATCCGATCCGATCCCTTCACCTTCTCCCGCTGTAGCCTTCCATTCTTAGGTCGATCCGATATGGTCTCCACTATTCTTTCGATCCGATCCCCTTGTCCACTCCAACTCTAAGCAAACGGCCTTCCTTCTCGCCAAGCCTTCTATGTGCCAAACTCCGGTTCGGGTCGGGTTTCTTGCCCAGTTCACATATCCGATCCAAGCCCCCATCCGATCCGATCCGAAGCCCTGCACAACTTTCTGCAACTTTTCCAGCAACTTGTTTACGCCGTTCGACGACGTTTTTGACAAATCTAACTATTCTAATCAATCACAATTCATGTCAAATAGTCATAACAACATAGCAAACTAACCTCAAACATCAAAACAATGAATTTATATGTCAAAATGGATCAAACGTGCCCAAAACCCCTTATTTTCCTATAATCCTTCTTAATCATGTTTAAGCACATACTTAGTAAAACTTAATCAAATCGTCTAAATTTTCTAACAGAGGCATGAAATATTATTTAAGAATTTCTAAACATTTTTCCAGAATTTATTAGTGTATAAATTTGCTAATCTTCACTAGTTACCCTTAATTAACTGTAATTAGTGTCAAAATGATGCTATCACTCACCTTGGCCACAAAATAAAACACTAAATCTGAAATATTCTCTGTTTGGGTCGAATTCCTATGTATAGCAGCAACTCCAACCTTGCTTTGTTGCTATTTGGCCTTGTTTTGATGTAGTTTAGGCTTAATCTTCACTAAAGATGTGTTTTGGAGTGGTTTTAGAGGATGGAAGCCATTACTAAGGTCTCAAGAAGGTTTGTGGCGGCTCAAAACTGAAATGAAAGTGATAACCTAACCCTAATCAGTCCTCCTATACCTCTAAACCCGAAATTTCCCTCTGGGCCTAGCTGCTAATCACCCGGTTAGCCCAATTAAGCTGTTTTTCACCATCTGAAACTTGTTTCAGCCATATCTCCCAAACGGTGAGTCCGTTTGACTTATGTGACCACTCTACGGAAAGAGAAACCATCATCCGGAGCCAATGGAAGTGGTTTCAGGTCAAAATTCCTTTCCAGTCAAAAATTATGCCAAAACAGTGCCAACTAGGGGTAAAATGGTCATTTAAAAATCGGGAAAAATCATGGACGTGGGAAATGACCCCAATATTCGTCCCCCAAAGTTACATGACCATACGACTTCGTATGTGAAAGAAATAAATATTCTATGATCCTATGATGCGTAGAATGCGGGTCGTTACATATATCGCTTCAGACTCTCTTTTCTGCTGTTATGGCTGGCTTATACAACATTGGGGAATATAAATGTTATTTTATGCTTCTTTATTTTATGTAAGACAAATACTCTGGTATTGGAAAACAATTGTTGTACAAACTATTTTATCAATAAAGTAAAGTTTTATTTTCCACTATTTTAAATTTGTTTGTCTTGTAATTTATCTACATCTTTTACCTATAATGCTCCACAGAACTTAGTGCATTCCCTTTGTGAGTGACACTAACAGATGTGGGGTGTTACACATGGTATCAGAGCTGAAGGTTACCGGATCAGATAAAAGATTTGAAAAATTATTTTCAAAACGGGTTTAAAAGAAGCATTTTCAAAAGAACAGTTCTGTTTTAAAGGCATATTCCCCAAAGCCATATGCACTATCTTTTGATTCTCTGTTTGAGTCCTTGTTTACTTCTTTCTTTAGTCTCTGGGGCTTCTGGCTTTCTGGGAGGTAACCTCATCGAAGGGCGAAGTAGTGCCCGACTTCCATCTATAGCCGTAATAGTTTCACCTACGGCTAGTTTTCTTTCAAGCTTTGTAGGGTTTTCTATACGATGGAGGCAGCTTTCGAGAGATTTGTCAACATGATTACACAAGGAAGAGGATGAGGATTTTGGCTAAGGGGCACAACCCAAGGATGAGGAATTCATGGATATGGACTTGGCTCACGAAGGAGGAAGGAATTATAAAACCTAAGACAAGAGGAAGTAGTTTTTCTATGGTATAACAAGGCATATAATTTAGGACAAGGGCAAGGACAAGAGCAAGGACGAGGGAAAGGATTTTCAGGAGGACGAGTGCGTGCTTTCACCACCAGAATACCTGGGAGAAAGATAGTAAAAGTCTCCATTGGAAAAGTTTAGCTTTTCATTTGATCAACCTGTTAGTACTCTTTTGATCTTTGCGCTTCACATTCATTTATACCTGCTTCCATAGTTGAGTCTCTGCACCTAGGTACTTGTATAGTAGAAGATCCCAATTAGTCTCAAATCCAAATTTGTGGTTCGTCCCGTTTACCTTTGGTTCGTAGGGATTTGAGAACAACCACATTAAGTGTTGAGTTTAAGCGTAATGTTTTGGTTCCATAGGCTATGAGTTGATCCTAGGCATGGGTTGGTTGGCTAGTAATTCTGAAAGTTAGACTTTTTGACTTGCCTTGGAAATACCCTCGAGATTACGTGATCCTAAAAGGATCAGTTAGGCTTAGCTATCTATAATCGCTTAATACATTTATCGACGATTTGCAATCCGTTAGAATAGTCCATGAGTACGCAGATGTTTTGATTAGGTTAGGGGTTTACCCCTAAAACGCAGGATAGACTTCCGCATATATCCAGTTGACAATGAAAAGCCAGCTATCCGATCAACGACAGTTTTGGAAATGGAGGTCAAGAAGCTTCACAATCGTGAAGATTAACTAGATAAGGTATGGTACAGAGAAGCTTAAGAAGATGCGACTTAGAAGACTGAAGACTAGATACGTGCATCATACCCTTTTTTCTTAAGGGTATATCCTTTCTCTAGGAGTTTTATGCCTACTTGTTTCTAGCTTTTAAGGTATATCCTCTAGGACGTATCATCAATGCTTAGGTAGAAGCCAATGGATGTAAACGTGTATTTGAAACATGTATTTGAAACGTGTTATGATTGATGGTTGCAAGTGGTTGCTCGTGGATGCATATACACACCATATGCGCTAGAACGACTCAGTGGCTCTTTAGATCTCAGAAAACAAGACCGTCTTGCATTGTAAGTATAGTGGCTCTTTAGATGGGAATGCGATTAAGACATGATTTGTTGTAAATTGTAATATGAAATTATATCAGTATTAACGATGTTGTTTTATATTTGTTATTTGTGATAATTTGAATGATTGTGGTGATTGAATCTTTTATGTATTGTGAATAAAACAATCAACACCTTATGCGAATTGCATGTATACAGTTAGATCTAAATCTATGCTTATGCAAGTTATAGGTTGCAAGTTAGATTTACACAAATATTAATATCATTCATGTAGGCTCTATGTATATATGTTTAAACCAATTGTGCCTACGTGACTAGAATAGATCTATATTCACATGTTTTTATGCAAGTGAGAACTAATAATCGGATCCATGTCAAGATCCGTTTAGGATTCATATGAAAGTTTATTGTTAGATCTATGTTTATACATATGTGTTGCAAGTTCACACCCTTAAGTGGTTGTCAAAGTTATACATATAGTTTTGTCTTACGCCAGTTTTATGTTTGAGGTTATGTCTAGACCTATGCATTAACATGTTATACCATGTTTTAGTGGATTCATGTGACACCTATTAGGTTACACTATGTTATACCTTTATGTTAGGCTAAAACTATATGATTCACGTGACACCTATTTAACTAAGCCCAATATTTATATGCAAGTTTGTGGCATGTTATGCAATGTTATGATATTCATGTCGATTATTTTGCAAGTTTACACCTATGATATTCATGTTGATTATTTTGCAAGTTCACACCTATGATATTCATATTAACTACGTCGAGAATGCCAAGTTTACACCTACGACATGTTTATGTTAGTGAATTATTTTTATGCCAATTTTGTGTATGCCAAATTAGGCTAAGTTTTTAGCCTAATATTATATGTCAAAATCATGCGGATGGAAAATTAGGCTAAGATTGTTAGCCTAATATTTAGACAGGGTAACGTTGGGTAAAATTGGTAATTATAGGAAATTTGTCGTAAATTGGTTAAAAATCACGTAGGCGATTTATGGCATGAAACGGTATAAATTATATACCTAAATTAATGAACTTGATTAGAAATAAATTTTGGGTAATGACATGAATTCTGGATAATTTACATAAATAAAATGTAAATTTAGACAATACAAATATGCTTAACCCGTGGTTGGATTGAGTTGTGATGTAAACCAGCCCGGACCCGTCCGGCTGTCTAGTAATCACAACAATACCTATCCAATGTGAGAGGTTAAGGCATTGAGCCCAATAAAGACCGAGGTTAGACTGAGTTGTGGCGTAAGACTGCCCGGAACCGACCGGCATACAAGCAACCACAACAATACCTGTCTAATGTGAGTGGTTGCTGCTTTAATAAGACAATTAAAGCTAAGTTAGGATTGGTAGGGTTAAGTTAACTAAAACACTTAACCAACTCAACATATTAACTAAACTAGAGGGTAAGGTTAAGTAAATTCAGGACACTTAACCGTTATAACCTGATAATTAGATAAGTGGGTGAGGTTAAGTAAATTTACAATACTTAACCATTATAACACGTTAGCTAGATAAGTGGGTAAGGTAAAGTAAATACACTTAGCCAATTTAATATGTTAGCTGGACTAGAGGGTAAGGTTAAGTAAACTTAGAACACTTAGCCATTCTAGTGTGATAAATTGAACAGGGTTAAGTTGAAACATGAAGGGACAACACTTAACCATTAGAACATGTTAATTAAACAGATGTTAGGATTAAGTTAACTAAGGGAACACTTAACCGTTATAACATGTTAATTAAAACAGATGGGCAAGGTTCGGTTAAAAGGGACACTTAACCAATACAAGATGAATCAGTAGGGTTAAGTAATAAGAAATACTTAACCAATATAACTTGGTTTGTGATAGGGTTAAGTCAACATGAACTACTGAAAACACTTAGCCAGTTTAATATGATAAAGGAATGGGTTAAGCTAACTAGAATTTACTAATGACACTTAACCAACCCAACTTGACGAGAAAGAGGGCTAAGTAGCAAACCTTAGTTTAGAAAACGACGATTCAGGAAACTAAGTGGTGAACCTTAGTTAGGAATACTAAGTATTAAATCTTAGTATAACACGAGGAGGAGCGAACGTCCATCTGATCTTAAAGAAGGCCCCAACGAATTGGGTTACGAAGCCCGAGACTTCGAGGGGACGTGAGGGTACTCTTGGTATCCCTCTGTGAGGCTGTAGATGATCCTCCTGGGCTCACAGAGGTTAAGGTCTGCGTTAGGAGAACCAAGGGTATGCCTTGGTTGCAATATAAGGCAACCTAAAGACTAGGGTGGACCAGCGTGATTCAGCGAGACCAGTAGCCCTGTGATAACAACTCATCATCTACCTACCATCTTGAGTCAATCGAGATACGTGAAGCGGAAAGGCGGAGAACTCCAAAAGACCATATACTCGCTATCCAGTTATGGTTGTGGATGGCCATAGGTTAGTAGGGCATAAGGGGGCCTGCGTATAGTTCTCATTTTTCAAGGTGTGCCTTTCATTAGTTGAGGGGGGGGTCAGGTGGGACCATAGCCACTGGAAAAACAGACCTTAGCATCTGCATTGGCAGATATCTGAAAGCTCCCGACCGAGTTCCGTGTTTCTTAATTAGCCTTGCCACGAGACTCGGGCCGCACATATAGAGGACATGTGCAACTAGATATATAACACGTTTACGATACGATTGGGACGTCAAGTCTAGGAACACTTATCACTCTGGGTAGTGTGTCCTAGACTAAGGGGCATCGTTCGACAGGTAGCATGATCCCTAGTTGGACCTAAGTGGCATAAACCCTGAATTCGAGAAGCGTTCAATAGGTAACAAAAAACCTAGTTGGATCTAGGTCGTGTAAACCCTGGTTAAGTCTAGAAAGCGATCGATAAGAAAACCCTAGATTAGATCTAGGTAATAAATAATAGATGTACACCTAAAGGCAACCACAATTACAGGGACTGGGATCACGTTATCATCTTTATACAGATTACTAGTTGGGATACTAGTTAGCTGGTGCAGATATATAGAATGGGGTGTGATAGTATATTCGGTTTAAACTGTCTTGCTTTGGTTTATATTAGTCCGTTATTCTGGTACTGTCCCATTTTCCAGTTTACTCCTATCATGAACTTTATCCTGTTCGCATGCTAAAAGCCACTAGACTTACTCAGGCTTTATGTCTGAATCTGTTTTTCTTTCGTCTTATTTTCTTCCGTTCCCCCCAAGTAGTCAGGGAGGGAATAGCTCTGCTTAGTATGGACTGTTACTCTTTCCAAGCTTGAAGACTCTTGGATATATCGCTTCAAACTCTCTTTTCCGCTGCTATGGCTGGCTTATACTGCATTGGGGAATTTAAATGTTATTTTATGCTTCTTTATTTCATGTAAGACAGATACTCTGGTATTGGAAAACAATTGTTGTACAAACTATTTTATCAATAAAGTAAAGTTTTATTTTCCGCCATTTTAAATTTGTCTGTCTTGTAATTTATCTGCATCTTTTACCTATAATGCTCCACAGAACTTAGTGCATTACCTTTGTGAGTGACACTAACGGATGTGGGGTGTTACACCCTTCCCCTTTATTCTTACCCAGTCAACCTTTACTCCACTCTTCCTCACCCCTCGTTCAAAACCGAAAGCAGAAAAAGAAAAAAAATAGGGATCGAAGAGCAGCTCCAGCCGCGCCGTGTCCAGCCGCCAGAGATCCCCACCCGCCGGAGTCGGAGTCTCCCCTCCTCTGATCAACTCGATTCCCTTCTCCCTCCCCCCTTCCTTCTCTAAACCTCCGATCCCCAATGACCCCCAAGCCTGGTTTGAAACCGCCAGCACCTCCAGGACCCATCGCCGTGGCCTGCGCCGCTCCCCTCCGCCTCCCCTACCACGTCAGCGTAACGGTGAAAGCCCTCCCCTCCTCCGATCGGTTAACGGTGAGTTTTACTTTATTTTATTTAGTTTAATCAATTTAAAAATCTGATTTTTATGGATAAAAAAATATAAATTGCTTTGCAACTAAAAAAAGTTTGATTTTAATTATAAAAAAAAGGATTTGATTTTTATTCATGAAAAGGAATGATCTTTGTATATGCAAAAAGAATAGATTTTTTATGAACAAAAAGATTTGATTTTTATAAATAAAAATACGATTTTTATATGAGTGATTTTGAAATAAAAATCCGATTTTTACATGTATGGTTTTGTTTATATAGCGAAGTGAAAAGATAAGATTTTTCAAAATATAAAGATTTGATTTTCAATGATATAAAAATTTGATTTTTATATATAAGTTGGGGAAGAAAAATATAATCTTTATATAAAATCCGATCATTTACATAAAGTTTATATTTTTATTTATTTAGAAAGCTTAGATCTTTAATTAAATAAAGTTTAGATATTTACAGAGAAGAAGATTCGATTTATAATGTAGGAAAATTATGATTTTTTTTTTATTTATAGGTATGATTTTTATTATTTCAAATGAAATGATAAAGTTATGATTTTTATCAAGGTCAAGAAGCGATAAAAATGTGATTTTTATCTGTGTAGAGTTGAAATAAAAATATATTTTTTGTATAGGAAGTAGCGTTATAAAAAATATGATTTTTATATATGCAGCGTTGAAACAAAGGTACAATGTTTAATATGAAATCATATGAAACAGATTGCGATAGGACCGATTGGAAACGAATCAAAATCCGAGTCGTTCAGAAATAGAGAATGGCGGAGTGGAACCCAAAGGTCAGAACTCCTCACTATAATTTTCTTATACAGTTATTTATTTTATAAATGCATATATGAACTGATCCCCATCATCCACAGACCATGGACGACTTGTTTGATTGTTTGGTTTGATTGATTAGATTATTTGGTTGAATTTGGTTGTTTGGGTGAAATGAATGGATTAGAATTGTTATGTGCGTATGGCGTGAGCCAATATTAGGAGAGGGGTAACGCCGCCAAAATTTTCTAAAATATGTTAGAACAATAAAAATATAAGTTTTATTGTGTAAATTAATTGAATAAAAATTTTATTGTTAAAAATATAATTTCTAACGTGAGTATGAATAAAATAGATATTCTATTACAAATCAGACGATTTGTTTATGTACACCCATTTGACTGATATGGACTGGGACGATAAATTTTACACATCGCCCAACTGCACAAATAAAATTCATTATTTGTTGGTTAATACCCCACACGGGTATTGGGATGATATTGGACATACACTAATCCCAGTAATTAGTTGTATGTCGATCAATTGATTGACAGACTGTCGTAAGCGTTAAATTTTTATATTTAATGCTTATGCAGTGTACAATGCGCTTTCGATGATGGTTGACTGTGTTTGATTGTTGTTGAGTACGTACGTTGTGTGAAATCCATATAAATCAAATTATATGGTAATTAACTGTGTCTGATTCCATTTCAGAAAGAATGAATATTTTAAAATAACAAATATTTTGAAATAATGAATATTTTAAGATAATATTCAGTAATAGATAAAAATCTGATTTTGATGTCCGATTTGGGATGGACATGAATATATTTAAATATATATAAAGCCGTGTTGATTAGATGGACGCCACTTTGATGTGAATCGATATTTATATCGATTTTATTCATTTATATAATAAATATAAAAAATGAAGTGATTTCCAAATCTGGTGTTTTGAAAATACTGTTAATTATATATCGATGATATGGAATATTCAATTTTGATTTGAAATTGAATATGAAGTTGAAATCGTTTTGAAAATGAATTTAAAACGATTTATAAAATATGTTTTAATGGAAATCGGCAACATATATATTATATATATAATATAATGGCCTGAATAGAACGCGCCGCGCTGCGGTAGTTCGCGAATTTCGACCATTGACTTCGAATGGACATTACGAGAGATCAGACCGTCGGATTCTCCTAAAACCGTAACCGTTGGGCTCGTTTCGAAAAGAGCTTTCTAACGAATATTAGAGATTTGAAATCTAGCGGCTGGATTTAGAATTATGTCCAAATCAAATTTGGAAAAGGTCGTTGTAAGTGCAGTTCAATGGCCGTTTACGGAAATCTATTGTACGGGCCTTGATAAAATTACTAAAAATATCAATAATTTGTGTATAATCATAATAAATGATTTGGAAAGAATGGGGATGAAAAACACCATATTTGAAAAGATAAAAATATATTTTTATCGAAATGAGCTAGTTATGACCTAAAATTATAATCCAATATTTTTGAATAAATAAATTGGATTTGTAGTGGTTTTAAAAATAACTAGAATTTCCAATATATGAATTGGAATGGATTTGAATCAAAATTATCTTTGGAATATTTCAATATTGGATTCGTGATTATACGGATATTGTGGAGGAATTTGGAAGATATATATCGTTATTCCGATACGGTATTTGTTGAATCCAGGATTTGATATTGAATATAAGCCGATATATTTTCTATTTAGAGCCTTGTATTTAATACCAAATGTGATTTTGGGTTGTCGTGAATGGTATCTTTAATAATACTGTTCTTAGACCCAATGAAGTTAAGAAAATCAGAAACTAACTGGAGATTAGTTAAGTTGAATGGTTTCCTGGGTATTGATCTGATGTTGGTTTCGGCCTCTGGGGTTAATACTTAGGGAATTGTTCACTTGCTAATTTACAGTTAGAGGTTGATGGAATGGAATGAAATTATGGGTTGTCATGAATGATATCTTTAATAATACTGTTCTTAGACCCAATGGAATTAAGAAAATCAGAAACTAACTGGAGATTAGTTAAGTTGAATGGTTTCCTGGGTATTGATCTGATGTTGGTTTCGGCCTTCGGGGTTAATACTTAGGGAATTGTTCACTTGCTAATTTACGGTTAAAGGCTGATGGAATGGAATGTGATTTTGGGTTTATCGTGAACCGTGTTTTAAAGGACATTGGTTCTTTAACCCAGTTAAAGACAGGAATAAGAGTTTGGGTTATCGTGAATGGTATCTTTAATAATAATGTTCTTCGACCCAATGGAGTTAAGAAAATCAGAAACTAACTAGATATTTGTTAAGTTGAATGCTTTCCTAGGTATTGATCTGATGTTGGTTTCGTTCTTCGGGGTTAATACTTAAGGAATTGTTTACTTGCTAATTTACGGTTAAAGGCTGATGGAATGGAACGTGACTTTGGGTTTATCGTGAACCGTGTTTCAAATGACATTGGTTCTATAACCCTGTTAAAGACATGATATGATTTCCCAAGTTAAACAATCGTTAATATTGATTTTTGGGAAGATTAAAACCAAGTGGAGTTTTAATGCATCTTTAGTTAGATAGAAATGATATCCAAAGGAAGATTAAAGAATAAATCTAAAGAATTTATCTTTGATAAAATTAATGGGAACCTTTCCCAAAGTATAAGAATATTTTAATAAAGGAATATTCTGGATTAGAATGAGGCGTATGTTGTGTTTTTATAGCACTTGTTTATTATATACGCGAGTTATTAAGAAAGACCGGGTTTATCCCATACTGAATAACTGATTCGACGATATGTCGAGGATGAAGATGGTGGTTAAAGATCGGAGGTCTTCACATCGGTTGGATGATTACTAATGTCTTGATTGGGCTGTACACCCAAGACAAGGTAATAAGTGGTGATCGTCTAGACGTACTTGGAGATCGACCGGATACGCGAGGACCTCTCTCCTATATTGGATATATGGGGGAGGAATAAGGTGCCTCCGGTTTCGTTCAGACCCAGAACGAACTTATAATGAATGTGTGTCTGACATCGGATTTCATTTCGTGTGATTGATGGACATCGGTTGCATAGCGCGAATTGCCTGTTTGGCATGCTTAGATGCAAATGATCAAGGGTTCTGTTGAAAAGCAGAGTCTTGTGGTTGATGATCAAAGCACAGGTTTGTGGCATAGCTTTGTGTAACGTTAGTTCGCGAGCCTCACACCCCGGTGTGAACCAGAAACGGGAGAGGACTTCAGGGAGGACATGAGTTTCTTTCTAGCTAGGAGTGGTGTCAGAGTTTTACTAGCCCTGGCATTTTACTTATGTGGACGATGGATAGCGAGGCGCCTCGGTTATATCGGTCGTTCCAGGGCCGATAGTTTGGTCGGGATATGACCAGTTGACGCCCCATAGGGCAGGGAAACACATTGTTTAGGCATTTTAATCCACTCCGTATGGACCGACCCTAATGATCCAAGGTGCAGTTACGGCTGTCCTTGAGACATGGGCTAGAGCGTCTCGAAGCGGTAAGGATAATCCCTTACCTTGGTTCACAGATGGAAATCCAACTTCCAATACGACATTTGTGGTTTTGATTGTAGAGCCTAGTATTGGCAACATGTTATATGGTACCCATGCCATCTAGGATTGATACATTTATATTTGAAGTTGTTTTATACACTATGCACTTATAATAGTATCAAATAATTTGATTTAACGTACCAAGCATGTTTGCTATTATAAGGGAAAACCCTATCCCCTAGCTTGCGTTGCATTGTGTGATAGGACCTGGGTCTTATAATAGCTTCATTTTTTCAAAAAGCATTGCGTTGTTTTGTCATATGCACTAGTATTCTTGGGAGGAAACCCATTGCGTGTTATACAGCGTGGCCCTTGATATATCTGATTTAAAGTAAAGTTTTGAATAACTGTTTTAGTTATCACACCAGTCACATGACTGACCTGGAGTTTGTTGTTTTAACCTAAACTCTGGGTGCCCCTATTTTCCACATGGGCAGCTAGTAGTTTTGGTTTTGCAGATTTATATTCACAGGATCCTGGTTTGCAGCTGGAATGATATTCGGAAAGCTCTGTATCCATTTATCTCTTTCAGTTGTGTTTTGTATTATTTTTCCGCTGCATTGTAAATTGTAAATCTCTGATATTTATTGAATGTATAATATTTATTTATACGCTGTTATATTCTTGTATTCTGATGAAATTGTCGCAATAAGCAATGAAATGTTTCTTTTGTTTGTGTTCTGATTCATCTTGTTCTCAAAGCAATCTGTTCTTTCCTTCACGGGGAAGTTCAGGTCGCTTCATTTGGTATCAGAGCCTTGGTTTACAGAGCTCAAGAACAAGACATTTTAGAACCAAACGAAAGAATTCATCAGAGATTGGATTAGTAATATCCAATGAGAATGACTCGTTAGAGATAGGATCAGTAGTATCCTAAAACGAGTCCGAAGAGTGTAATTTTTAAAATGAAAATGAAAACCAATTTTTTTTTTGAAAATTTAAACTTTATTATTCGTATTCGAATGTTTATTTTAAATTGATTTGGACAATCAAGTATATAAAGATTTTGCATATACGTCTGATCCACGTGTATTCAAAGTTTTAATATACTAGATAGATATAGAATCACACTCTAGTCGCCCGGAGATGGTTCTGACGATTGAAGCTTCATCATTAGAATGTGTGTTCGAGTTTTGAAAAGTGGAATATCTATATATTTCCAATTGGCTAGTGTGAGAACCAAAACTAGATAGGGTCTATTGTTGTAATTTGGCACCAAAAATGGATTTATTTATTTATATATATATATCTATATATATATATATATATATACGAATTTGAAACGATAATCAACTAATTGATTGCTGGTTGTGTTGTTTAATTATTTATTGATTAATTAAAATTTGAACCATATAACTAAATTGTATCAAATATTGAACTGAATTGAAAATTGTTTGAAACTGCATACATGTACATGCATATATATTGAACAGGTCATAGCAAGGAGGCTATAGCAGAGGAATAAAATCATTTGCCCGACAAATAGGTACATGTTTATTGTATTTCTTGGGATTTTTGATGATTTTATGAGCCGCTTGGCTATTTCTTTTTCTTTTAGATTGGAGAGGCCTGTGTGGCAGTTTGGGGATTTTCCCGGTGCTCCCGTACAAAGGAGGTTATGACAAAAAAATTCGAAAATTTAGGGTGTTAGCCAAATTTTTGAAAAATTTGAAAAGTTTTTAGAAGCTGAAAAGTTGAAGAACTTAAGCCATAATTAAAATAATGAAAGTTTAGTTGGTTAGTTAAACAACTTTCAGCTATGTTCCTTTTCGAGGATGAAAAGATTTTAAGTGGGGGAGATTGTAACAACCCGGAAAATCCGAACCAGTTTAAAAATTTTATTTTGGCAATTTTAATGAATTTTGGATATTTAAAATGATTTATTTTAAATAATAACAACGAGAAATTTATTTTGAATAGAATCAGAACGTATATATTTATTTGAATCGTCGTTAGAATATAAATATTTATTAAATATTATAAAAGGAATTGGAAATGGCGCGGTAGTTTGAAAATTCGATTTCAAATTTCAATGAATGTACAGGTTCAAAATAAACCGGATTTTAGCGAAACCAAAAATATTAGAATCTATTTGAAAATATCTTTCCAACGAATCCGAAAAATCAAAATTTCATAGCGGGAACAAAAGTTATGCCCAGTTGAAAATTCAGAATAGTTGCTATGGAAAATATAGCCCTTAAAAATGGAAATTTTGCAAATGACTTCCGTTTTCGATAATACTACTTTTGTTGGATCCGGGATGTCAAGTTATTGCTAGATTCCAAAATTCATAATTTTCTGAATCAATATGTGAGCGTGGCAGAAGAAAACTTGTTTTTTCAATTTCAGTCAATTTGGATTGACCAGAAAATAGCCATTTTTCAAACGGTCTTCAAATTTGACAAAATTAGTTTTGTTAGGACTGTATCGTCGATATGAACCTATAAATATATTTTTTGGAATTTTTAGAGTCAGTATATGGCCCCGGTAATTTAAAATGTACCTTCAAATTGAATATATACTAATTTATATTTTAATTTTAGCGGAAACTGATCGTAACAACCAAATTGGTTTACGAAACATATCCCATTGTGTTCGAAATGAGGGTAATTAGTTAGGGACGATAGTAGGTGGGTTTGATTTTGAGTTCGAAATAAAAAGTAACTTTATGGAGATTAATTAAATATTATATATATATATATATTTTAAAAGGCCCTTCCCTTTATTCTTACCCAGTCAACCCTCACTCCACTCTCCCTCACCCCTCGTTCAAAAATGAAAGCAGAAGAAAAGGGATCGACGAGCAGCTCCACCCGCGCCGCGTCCAATCGCCGGAGGGCCCTACCCGCCGCCGCCGGAGTCTCCCCTCCTCCGATCAGCTCGATTCTTTTTTCCCTCTCCCCTTTCTTCTCTAAAAACCTCCGATTCCCAAAGACACCCAAGCCCGATTTGAAACCGCCAGCACCTCCAGGCCCCGCCGTCGTGGCCTGCGCCGCTCCCCTCCGCCTCCCATGCCACGTCAACACAACGGTGAAAGCCCTCCCCTCCTCCGATCGATTAACGGTGAGTTTTACTTTATTTTATTTAGTTTAATCAATTCAAAAATCTGTTTTTTATGGATAAAAAAATATACATTGCTTTGCATCTAAAAAAAGTTTGATTTTAATTATTAAAAAAAAGAATTGATTTTTATTCATGAAAAGGAATGATCTTTGTATATGCAAAAAGAATAGATTTTTTATGAACAAAAAGATTTGATTTTTGTAAATAAAAACATGATTTTTATATGAGTGATTTTGAAATAAAAATCCGATTTTTACATGTATGGTTTTGTTTATATAGCGAAGTGAAAAGATAAGATTTTCAAAATATAAAGATTTGATTTTCAATGATATAAAAATTTGATTTTTATATATAAGTTGGGGAAGAAAAATATAATCTTTATATAAAATCCGATCATTTACATAAAGTTTATATTTTTATTTATTTAGAAAGCTTAGATCTTTAATTAAATAAAGTTTAGATATTTATAGAGATGAATATTCGATTTTTAATGTAGGAAAATTATTATTTTTGTTTATTTAAAGGTATGATTTTTATTATTTAAAACGAAGTGGTAAAGTTATGATTTTTATCTATGTGAAGAAGCAATAAAAATGTGATTTTTATCTATGTAGAGTTGAAGTAAAAATATAATTTTTATATAGGAAGTAGCATTGTAAAAATATAATTTTTATATAGGAAGTAGCGTTGTAAAAATATGATTTTTATATATGTAGCATTGAAACAAAAGTACGATGTTTAATATGAAAATCGTGTGAAACAGATTGCGACGGAACTGATTGGAAACGAATCAAAATCCGAGCCGCTCAGAAATAGAGAATGGCGGAGTGGAACCCAAAGGTGAGAACTCCTCACTATAATTTTCTTATACAGTTATTTATTTTTTAATGCATATTTGAACTGTTCTCTATCGTCCACAGACCTTGGAGAACTTGTTTGGTTATTTAGTTTGGTTGATTAGATTATTTGGTTGAATTTGGTTGTTTGGGTGAAATGAATGGATTAGAATTGTTATGTGTGTATGGCATGAGCCGATATCAGGAGAGGGTTAATGCTAGACATTACCTGATTTTGATATTGCGTCATTATGCCGCCAAAATTTTCTAAAATATGTTAGAACAATAAAAATATAATTTTTATTGTATAAATGAATTGAATAAATATTTTATTGTTAAAAATATAATTTTTAACGTGAGTATGAATAAAATAAATATCCATTTACAAATCAGAAGATTTGTTTATGTATACCCATTTGACTGATATGGATTGGGATGATAAATTTTACACATCGCCCAACTGCACAAATAAAATTCATTATTTGTTGATTGAAACCCCACACCGGTATTGAGATGATATTAGACATACACTAATCCCAATAATTAGTTGTATGTCGATCGATTGATTGACAGACTGTCGTAAGCGTTAAATATTAATATTTAATGCTTATGCAGTGTAGAATGCACTTTGGATGATGGTTGACTGTGTTTGATTGTTGTTGAGTACGTGTGTTGTATGAAATCCATATAAATCAAATTATATGGTAATTGACTGTGTTTGATTCTAGTTCAGAAAGAATGAATATTTTAAAATAACAAATATTTTAAAACAATGAATATTTTAACATAATATTTCGTAACAGATCAAAATCTGATTTTGATGTCCGATTTGGGATGGACACGAATATATTTAAATATATATAAAGCCGTGTTGATTAGATGGACGTCATTTTGACGTGAATCGATATTTATATCGATTTTATTCATTTATATAATAAATATAAAAAACGAAGTGATTTCCAAATCTGGTGTTTTGAAAATACTATTAATTATATATCAATGATATGGAATATTCAATTTTGATTTGAAATTGAATATGAAGTTGAAATCGTTTTGAAAATGAATTTAAAACGATTTATAAAATACATTTTAATGGAAATTGACGAAATATATATTATATATATTATATACATATATATAATATAATGGCCTGAACGCGCCGCGCTACGACAGTTCGCGAATTTCGACCATTGACTTCAGATGGACATTACAAGAGATCTGACCGTTGGATTCTCCTAAAACCGGAACCGTTGGGTTCGTATCGAAAAGAGCTTTCTAACGAATATTAGAGATTTGAAATCTAATGGTTGGATTTGGAATTATGTCCAAATCAAATTTGGAAAAGGTCGATGTAAGTGTAGTTCGATGGCCGTTTACGGAAATCGACTGTACGGGCCTTGATAAAATTATTAAAAATATCAATAATTTGTGTAAAATCATAATAAATGATTTGGAAAGAATTGGGATGAAAAACTCCATATTTGAAAAGACAAAAATATATTTTTATCGAAATGAGCTAGTTATGAAATAGAATTATAATCCAATATTTTTGAGTAAATAAATTGGATTTGAAGTGGTTTTAAAAATAACCAGAATTTCCAATATATGAATTGGAATGGATTTGAATCGAAATTATCTTCTGAATATTTCGAAATTGGATTCCGTGATTATACGGTTATTGTGGAGGAATTTGGAAGATATATATATCGTTATTCCAGTACGGTATTTGTTAATTCCTGGATTTGATATTGAATACAAGCCAATATATTTTCTATTCAGAGCCTTGTATTTAATATCAAATGTGATATTGGGTTGTCGTGAATGATATCTTTAATAATACTGTTCTTAGACCTAATGGAGTTAAGAAAATCAAAAACTAACTGGAGATTAGTTAAGTTGAATGGTTTCCTGGGTATTGATCTGATGTTGGTTTCGGCCTTCGGGGTTAATACTTAGGGAATTGTTCACTTGCTAATTTACGGTTAGAGGCTGATAGAATGGAATGAGATTTTGGGTTGTCGTGAATGTAATCTTTAATAATACTGTTCTTAGACCCAATGGAATTAAGAAAATCAGAAACAAACTGGAGATTAGTTAATTTGAATGGTTTCCTGGGTGTTGATCTGATGTTGGTTTCAGCCTTCGAGATTAATACTTAGGGAATTGTTCACTTGCTAATTTACGGTTAAAGGCTGATGGAATGGAATGTGATTTTGGGTTTATCGTGAACCGTATTTTAAAGGACATTGGTTCTTTAACCCAGTTAAAGACAGAAATAAGATTTTGAGTTGTCGTGAATGGTATCTTTAATAAAACTGTTCTTAGACCCAATGGAGTTAAGAAAATCAGAAACTAACTAGAGATTAGTTAAGTTGAATGGTTTCCTGGGTATTGATCTGATGTTGGTTTCGGCCTTTGGGTTTAATGCTTAGGGAATTGTTCACTTGCTAATTTATGGTTAAAGGCTGATGGAATTGAATGTGATTTTGGATTTAGAACCGTGTTTCAAATGACATTGGTTCTTTAACCCAGTTAAAGACATGATATGATTTCCCAAGTTAAACAATCGTTAATATTGATTTTTGGGAAGATTAAAACCAAGTGGAGTTTTAATGCATCTTTAATTAGATAGAAATGATATCCAAAGGAAGATTAAAGAATAAATCTAAAGAATTTATCTTTGATAAAATTAATGGGAACCTTTCCAAAAGTATAAGAATAAAGGAATATTCTGGATTGGAATGAGGCATATGTTGTGTTTTTATAGCACTTGTTTATTATATACGCGAGTTATTCAGAAAGACCGGGTTGATCCCATTCTGAATAACTGATTCGACGATATGTCAAGGATGAAGACGGTGGTTGAAGACTGGAGGTCTTCACATCATTTGGATGATTACTGATATCTTGATTGGGCTGTACACCCAAGACAAGGTAATAAGTGGTGATCGTCCAGGCGTACTTGGAGATCGACAGGATACGCGAGGACCTCTCTCCTGTATTGTACATATGGGGGAGGAATAAGGTGCCTCCAGTTTCGTTCATACCCAGAACGAACTTGTAAATGGATGTGTGTCTGACATCGGATTTCATTCTGTGTGATTGATAAACATTGGTTGCATAGCGTGAATTGCCTGTATGGCATGCTGAGATGCAAATGATCAAGGCTTCTGTTGAAAAGCAGAGTCATGTGGTTGATGATCAAAGCACGACCTTTGTGGCATAACTTTGTGTAGCGTTAATTAGCGAGCCTCACACCTCGGTGTGAACCAGAAATGGGAGAGGACTTCAGGGAGGACATTCGTTTTTTTTTGGCTAGGACTGGTGTCAGTGTTTTATTAGCCCTGGCATTTTACTTATGTGGATAATGGATAGCGAGATGCCTTGGTTATATCGGTCGTTCCGGGGTCAATAGTTTGGTCGGGATATTACCAGTTGATGCTCCATATGGCGAGGAAACACATTGTTCAGGCATTTTAATCCACTCCGTGTGGACCGGCCCTGACGATCGAAGGTGCAGTTGCAGCTGTTCCTGAGACACGGGCTAGAGCGTCTCGAAGCGGTGGGGATGATCCCTTGCCTTGGTTCATAGATGGAAATTCAACTTCCAATACAACATTTACGGTTTTGATTGTAGAGCCTAGTATTGGCGACATGATATATGGTACCCATGCCGTCGAGGATTGATACATTTATATTTAAAGTTGTTTTATACACTATGCACTTATAATAGTATCAAATGATTTGATTTAACGTACCAAGCATGTTTGGGTATTATAAGGGAAACCCTATCCCCGGTTTGCGTTGCATTGTGTGATAGGATGTGGGTCTTATAATAGCTTCATTTTTCCAAAAAGTGTTGCGCTGTTTTGTTATATGCACTGGTATTTTTTGGAGGAAACCCGTTCTGTGTTATACGGCGTGGTCCCTTGATAAACCTGATTTAAAGTAAAGTTTTAAATAACTGTTTTAATTATCATACCAGTCACATGACTGGCCTAGAGTTTATTGTTTTAACCTAAACTCTGGGTGCCCCTATTTTTCACATGGGCAGCTAGTAGTTTTAGGTTTGCAGATTTATATTCGAAGGTTCCTGGTTTGCAGCTGGAATGATATTCGGAAAGCTCTATATCCGTTTATCTCATTCAGTTTTGTTTTGTATTATTTTTCCGCTGCATTGTAAATTGTAAATCTCTGATATTTATCGAATGTATAATATTTATTTATACGCTGTTATATTCTTGTATTCTGATGAAATTGTTGTAATGGGCAATGAAATGTTCTTTTGTTTGTGTTCTGATTCGTCTTATTCTCAAAGAAATCCGTTCTTTCCTTCACGAGGAAGTTCGGGTTGCTTCATTTACCTTCTCTTCATTTAATTTTTTATCCTTCTCTAACTTGCATGTATGTGGACATATGAATCTTATTTTTATAGTTTAGGAATAAAGTGAGGAGGAAGAAATGGCATAGCTTTTAGCATCTAGAAAAATTTGAGAAGAAAGGAGAGGGTTAGAACCATATTCCTAGGCACTAGAATCAACACCATACATATGATCGAAATTAGATTGATCTATGTCATTAGTCAAGGCTAATCATAGCCTTCAGGCCTTAAGCAGTTGACTTCCCCAGGTCGACCGCTCATAGGAGAAGGTCTACTTGTGGATCCTGGCTAATTAAGTTAATTACCTCCATTCCAAACTTTTTTGGTCCATATCATTCTCCATTGGACTCCGATTGCATATCTGCAAATATGAAAGTTGCTCGGAATTTTATCATGAATGCATAGTATAAGTTTCCTTATCAAATTTCATCGTCTGCACAAATTCCGCTTTTTGTAGATAATTAACTATTTAAATAATCAATAACTTAACCAATGCCAAATAATGGGGAATTACGAAAACGATCGAATGAATCATCCCTTAGTTATACAATTATAAGTAGCCAATTGGTTACCTCAACGGTAATGAGAATACGTTATTTATCATTTGGAAAGTATTACATGTTCTAGTCTCGATAAATACACCGATATTCATTCTTGATGCATCTTGACTTGGAACATTTTGAATGGTATATCTATTTTCATTGTGATAAATTTTCCATGGTTACAATAATTTAAACATTCTATCACAAAACATATTATTTATAAGTTTTAATTATATATACTTTTAATTAAATTAATTCACTAATATAAATATTATATTAAGTATATACCAATAATTAATTAATTAATATCAGAAAACATACGTTCACAACAAATCATGTCTCAGCAAAATCGCTTGAAATGGTGACAACTACATTTCCGTTCCTCCGATTCTTTCTTCTGTCCTTCTTCCTTTCGACTCTGATCCGCTTCTCTTTCTCCTTCTATTTCCATGATAGATTTCGACATGCCTGGCCATTTGCTGAGTTCCTCCACATAAAACCCCATTCCCAAATCTCAGATCTAAAACGCTAAACGATTTCTTCGGCCTTTTCTTTACCTTTGATGATCTATGATCACTCAATTTTGCGTGGTAACACCCTCCTCCTGGAATTCTTGCTAGGCTATTCACACAAGATGTTGTCCCTCACATGAGATTCAACAATCGACGAGGGTGAAGTACTTTTTTGGTATAGGTTTTTCGATGTTTGTTCGGTGTTGACTATGAGTTGGTGTGTATTATAATTTGTGTCTTGCATATTTTGGGGTTTGTAGTGATGCTTATGTGTTTTCTTGGATTTGTTTTTGCATAGTTTGTGTGGAATTGGTGGGTTTGTTTAGCATAGATTTCTTTCTTTACATCATCATGCTCAGCGATTTAAGCGAAGCATTGCTCGAGGTTTTGCTGTATTTGTGGTGTCAATTTCCTTGTTCCCGTCAAACTCCTCCTACCCAGGTTATACTTTGTTTTTGTATATCCCTTATACATATGTTGGTCTACGAGTCAAGCGTCATCGGGGTCGGTCGTGCATAGTCCACTTCAGTCCAGTACAATAGGTTGTGAAGAATAAGGAACGATCACACAGATCAAAGTTCAAGCGCTAACTTAAGGATAAGCACGACAAGGAAGGTCGCATACATCAGAACAAGTTGGGTCGTCCGCTCAACACGGTCAGGATCGGTCATACAACATAATACAGTCATACAGAGGGGTCGCACGCACGAAGCCAGCTCAAGAGTGGTACTGCCCAAAGACGGCGAGGCTCTTACATCCTGCAAAGATCGCCCATATTAAGGAAGCCGCTCATTCTTGTACCAAAGAAATCGGTCGTACAAGACAAGGAGAAGAATTAGTTCCGGTCACATGTTCCATTCTGTAGTCGTTCTTCCACATTACCCCGATCGATCTTACATAGCAGGGAACACAAAGATGCAAGATGTCGCACATGCATTCCATGTTTGCTCATGGATTGCAACCTCAGTCGTTCGCTCATTCCTCAATCAGTCACTAATACTACAATCATATGCTACCTACCGATCTGACAGATATCAATTCCAGAGCGATCATATGTCTTCTCTACAAGCTTTGATCGGTCGCCCATCTACCATTAGATACAGATCCTCCAACCGATGGTGTATGCCAGTCAATTACGAAAGGCTTAACATGATGATCCGGCTGGTCGTTCTTATACTGACCAAGAAGCTTTGACAAGCCGCCTATACGCTTATCGACTGTCCACCCATTCAACGTATTCAAACCTATGCAGTCAATAGCTCCTATGCAACCGCTCGCTCCCATGAAGTCGCTCGTACAGGACAACTGAATACAGCTATTGACAGATTGGCTACAGTTAGGCGGTGGCATTTTCATAATTAATAAGACGAACGACTCCTAACCTGAATATTTCTTCAGGGGAGTCCACCTATAAATAGGCCATGGCTTCCACCGTAAAGAGGATGGGACCTTGCAACCACAAAGTGCTGCTAAATTCATTCCTTCACCATTCCTTAAACATTCTCATCCATCATCATCATCTCCTCTTAAAGGGTCTTCATCCATTTGGCCATGGCACCCATTAAGATCTTATAAGTGAAAAAAGGTCAAATACATCCTCCTTCTCCGTTGCTCATCCGTCCTTCTCCTCCACTGCTTCTGCCATTCCTCCATTGAATTTCATGAATTTAAGAGAGATTTATATGTAAGAGTGAGAGTATATTGAGAGTTGAGAGAATGAGAAGATGTATGAACAAAAAAAATTTACATGCTTTGTAATCATCATGATAATGCAAACTATCTTCATAATGGACGTAGGACTAACTTAGGGTTGAACCACTCTAAAACCTTGTCTCCATTTTACTTTCCTCACCCATTTACTTTCAACTTTTGTTGAGTGCGCCCCCATTTACTTTCTAACCATATTGGTGAAGTACATTTCTCGTACCCTTGGTGTTTGAGCCATTTTTGGTGAAAACATTTGGCGCCCACCGTGGGGTCGTGTTCGTATTTCCTTCCTTCACACTTTCCTCCAATTTCAACAGCATACCCTTTAAGTTCTAAACCTCTTCCTTCCTTGAAGCCATGGCCTGTTCGAAGAAAAATAACAAGTCTGTTAGAGCTACCCCGATTGTTGAGGATATTCATGGTGATGAAGCTACACCGTAAACTTTGAATCGAGAAGTTGAGAAGACCTCTAGGCCATCCGTAACGAGAGATGAATTGAATGTGGCTGTGACCGACTTGAACGAAAAAATGGATGCTACGACGAAAATGATGATGGAAAGGCCTAATGACCTGGTTAATGCTCAAGCCAATCTTCCGCCATTGAATGTTGTAAATAATGTTGACAAAAATGAGTACTCTTCAGCCTCAGACCCTAGTCGATCCCACTTCTTAGTGGAAGACAAGGGGGGCGGCGTTGAGGACTCTAAAGTTAAATCCCTATAGCACGAGGAGAAACGTGCAAGTCAAAGCGTCGCAAGTCCCACCAAAAGGACACCACCCAAAAGACGTGCAAGGCATCGGAACTTGAACCGCGATCGTACTAATAAAAGCATCGATGCCAATCCTATGGAATGAGCGAGTGATGAGAAGCGCATTGCAGATATGATCCAGCAAATAATGAAAGAAAAAACGATCCGAGAGGATGAAGAGGAAGAATGGTCATTTTCACCTATTAGAAACCCGTTTACAAAAAGAATCCGTTAAGCGAAGTTTCCTAAGAAGTTCACAACCCCGACAATAGCACATTTTGGTGGAATTGGAGACCCACACATCTTCATATTCAAGTATGATCAATACATGAACAGAGCTAGAACAACTGATGAGATAAAATGCTTGTACTTTCCCGTATGCCTAGAGGGTGTGGCTTCACTATGGTTCACTAGACTTCCACCTAAATGCATTGATCAATTTGTCGATTTGGAGAGAAGATTTCAAGACCAAAACCGTCTTCAAACAACCAAAGCAAGGGATGTGATGTCACTCAACAAGATGGAACAGATGCCTGGAGAAACCATTAAAGCTTTTCTTACACGATTCTGTGCTGCGGCGGCGGAAGTCATAGAACCAGAACCTTGGTACTTATTGGCAGCTCTAAAGGGTGCTACTGATAAGAAATCAAAACTCAGGAAATGGCTCAAGATGAAAAAAAACCAAAACTCTAGAGAAGTTCTATAAGAAAGCCAAAGAGTACATGAGCGTGGAAGATGATACACCGAATATTTAGAAGGTCATAGAAAGTAGTATTATCAAAGAAGGAAAAAGGCGACCAGTTCCAAACCGAGCAGAAGAATGACTCTGGGCAAAAGAGGGGAAGTAATGAGAAGGATAGAAAAGCCTATAAGAAAACGCGGCTTTACAAGTATTCAGAATTGACTCTCTTAAATGAAACCCCAGAGAGCGTCTACTCCGCCACAAAGGATTTAGGCATCTTTCCTCAAATGAAGGCTCAAAAGATTATTGAGCAACAAGCCAACTCCGGTAAATTCTGATGGTTTCATAATCAACCAGGGCATAGCACTAATGAATGTCGGCACCTGAAAAGTTTGATCGAAGAAATCATCAGAAAGAACCAACTTCAACGGTATGTGAAGAATACTCAAATGCTCCAACTACCCAGGGACAGAATAATACAACCAATCAATCCGGTTCGGGAGAGAAAGCTTAGGCACCCGTTTATTAAAGGCCATTGATCAACTTGATCTTTGGCAAGCCCCACCCAGTCGGAAGTAGCTAGGCAGATATGGAAAGGTACGCTAACGAGCCAAAGGGTGTCTCGAAAGAAGAAAGGTGCATGATCCTAATCAATGGGCTTCCAATGAAGATACCTAGAACTTCGACTGATGATGTGGTATTCAAAGATAGAGATGCTGACGGATTACTTGCACCAACCGTTGATGCCATGGTAGTCACAATTGGTCTTGGCCCTGCAATTGTGAAAAGAGTCTTAGTTGACACAGGGGCAAATGTGATCTTCATAAATACGTTCCAGAAAATGAACCTTTCTAAGACAGAAGTGCGAGCCTATCCAAAAAAAATCCATGGATTTACCAGATAACCCACGCAACCCATTAGTACAATTGACTTGCTCGTTGAACTAGCAGATGGGGGAACGCATGGTCTCTACGATGCAAACCTTCGTATTGGTGGACGAGCTCTCTACCTACAACGCGTTCCTTGGCCAACTGACCCTTGCAGGCTTTAAAATTGCATTAGCTCCATGGTGTTTAACTATGAAGTTTCCAACTGAGAATGGAATTGGTGTAATTAAGCGCAACCAGGCCACTGTAAGGGATTGCTATGTGATAGAGCTGTGCGAGGCAAAGAAGAAAGATTTGGGGAAGAATGCGGAGGCTCCACCCCGCGTTCACGAACTCCCCTTATAGAAATTAAGGAACGGTCCCTGCACTGGCAAACATAGTGGAGCGCAAAAGGAAATCGATCCTAGAAAAGTGAGTGCAGAGGAAGAAAAAGCAGTCCCGGATGATGTCACAATTCCTATAGCTGTTAATCTGAAGGACCCAAACCGTGTGCTGAATATAGAATCTCAGTTGATCCCCGAATTGAAGAGTCAACTAATTATCTTTTTAAAAGCTAATTTGGACGTGTTTGCATGGAACCATTCTGACATGAGTGGCATATCTCCAGATGTTGCAGTTCATAAACTTAATATCAATCCACATGTTCCATCTATCAAACAGAAAAAAAGGACCCAGGGGCCGGAAAGATCAAAGGCCTTGAAGGGGGAAGTTAACAGGCTAATGGAGAACAACTTCATCAGGGAATCTACCTAACCAAACTGGGTTTCCAATCCTGTACTTGTAAAGAAAGCAAATGGAAAATGGCGAGTCTGTGTAGACTATTCGGATCTTAATAAAGCTTGTCCAAAGGATAATTACTCTCTTCCCAGAATAGACCAATTGGTGGATTCCACGAGGGGCATGAGTTGCTGTCTTTTATGGATGCGTATTCTGGCTACAATCAAATCATGATGTCTGGACAAGATCAAGAGGACACAAGTTTTATCACTGATCTTAGCCTATATTGCTACAAAGTGATGCCATTTGGCCTAAAGAATGTAGGGGCGACTTACCAGCGATTGGTAAGCAATATGTTCAAAAATCAATCTGGCAGGACCATGGAAGTCTATGTCGATGATATGTTGGTAAAATCAAGAAGGGAAATTGATCATTTGGAGGATTTAGCCTAGATGTTCGATACTATACGCTGATATGGTATGAAGCTAAATCCTTTAAAATGTTCCTTCGGGGTCGGTTCTAGCAAGTTCCTAGGATTTATGGTCAAATCTTGGGGCACATAAGCCAATCCAGCAAAAAATAACAACCTTAAGGGAAATGCGCACCCTAGGAACTAAGAAAGAGCTTCAGCGTTTAAATGAAAAAATCGCAGCTTTGAACCGCTTCATATCTAGGGCAACGGACAGATGTATTCCCTTCTTCTATGCCCTTAGGAAAGAAAGAAAGAGATACAATAGACTTCTGAATGCCAGAAAGCTTTCGAAGAACTAATCCAGCACATGGCGACACCTCCAATGTTGTCAAAGCCTAGTGATGGAGAAGATTTGTTTGTATATCTAGCAGTATCTGCCCATGCTCTAAGCACAACATTGGTAAGAGAGGATTCTAAGGTTCGGAGGCCAGTTTATTACATCTGTAAGAGATTATCCGGGGAAGAACTGAACTACCCAAAACTCGAGATGCTCGCTTATTGTCTACTTAACGCATCAAAGAAGCTTCGACCCTACTTCCAGGCTTACCCTATCAAGGTCCTCACGGATCAACCTTTGAGGCAGGTGTTGTTTCGACCATAGACTTCCAGAAGGTTATTAAAGTGGAATATAGAGCTTAGTCAGTATGACATTACATACCATCCCAAAAAGTAATTAATGGACAAGCACTTGCAGATTTCATTGCAGAATTTACCGACTGAAGAGATATAAAAGAGGAGCCTGACACCGAAACCAACATCCAATGGAAATTATTCGTTGATGGAGCATCAAACGATTACTGTTCTGGGGCAGGGGTAGTCCTGGAAACCCCTGAAGGAAGATCTATATGCTATGCATTAAGACTTACCAACTTATCTATCTAAGGCCTTGGAACTATAGAGAGCTTCGAGCATTATTCTATATCTCACATTCCGAGAGAAGAAAATACTAAGGCAGACTCACTGGCAAAATATGCAAGCACAAGAGATGCACAACTTATAGGATTTGTAATGTCCTGGGTTTTAAACTAAATATTTCTAAACCCATAAAGCAATTAATTTCATTAATAACTAATTTAATTAATGAGATTAATCCCATTTATGTAAATAAAGGCAATTAAATTTTTTCTATACACTTATATATTGGCATATGAAAATTTTTCCATTTCTTTTGTATGCATATCAATTGTAGCAAACACTTAGATTATACACTAAGTAAAATCCGGTTTGTTTAGGAACAAATTTATTAAGTAAATTGTTAATAATAATTTCATCATACATATGCATCCATATATGAAGTGTTGGATCTAAAATTACCCTAGAGGGGGGTGAATAGGGTTTTTCACAAATTATCGCAGAGTTTAAATATTACGGGATATTAAATAATCAACAGATCATAGAATATAGCAGAAATAAAAACCAGAAAGAAAATAACACACAGAGATACCCAGCTTCGGCAAAATCCTGCCTACTGCTGCATTCCTAAGGTTTCTACTAGGTGTTATAAATAGATCCAGCTTACAATCCCATATAAACTCGCAGCGCCTGCTCTTGTCCTAACCTTACACTCAAAAACGTAGACTAATCGATTTCACCTCGATCAGATTTCCTATGATTACGACCCCATAACCAGTAATCCAGATTTTACAGACTCTATCAGCTGTCAGTCAACACCCTGACTGAATCTCCTAGAATTTTACAGACTCTAGACTGTTCAGACAATTTAAAAACAAAATAAAAATACAACAATGAAACAAACACTCTAAAAACCCTAGTTTGATAAAGCTTAGCTCAAAATAAAAGACAATTAAAAACAAGGGCTAAGTCCAAAAGAGAAGTGCACCGACCCATTTATTTTGATCCATCCTCACTCCCATTTCCCCGATCCTTTTGACTGGAAAGAAAACAAATGATGGCACTGATGTTTGCTAGGGTTTCTTCTGAAATCCTCCAAATCGATCGAATGATTTAAGGAAGAGAACATCAAGTCTTGTGTGTTGCTTTGTGATCGATTGCTGATGCATAGATTTTGGGGATATATGTTGCGATCGAAAAAAACTCTGTGAGTTAATCTCTAAACTGATTTCTGCTCTTCAAATTTCTTTGGTTTTTGTTTTCGATAAATATGAGCCAATGATGATATGGTGATTTATAGGGTCTAGAAACCCTAAATAAATTCTCTGATTTTGTATATATGATTCGATCTGATTTCTTGCGGTTTTCCTCTTTTGATTTCCTTAATGAATTGATGAAATTTGTTGCTTTCCCCCTTTTGACATTAAGACTCTTGGCTAGATTTATTTGCTGCTGCCTTGTTCGAATGAAATTAATTCCTTGAATAAATGAGCTCATTGATTTGTCCTATATAATTCTTGCTGTGAATTTCCAAAGGAAAAACTGCTTTCCTCTTTTGCTCGATCTCGGCTGAAAATTAATTTTGTTGGCTTAATTGTCTTGCGTGATTTTGATTAACATAGACAAGTTCCTTTGTATTCTTTCATGATTCCTCTTGCTAAAAATAACTTTCAATGATTGGTTTTTCTTTGGCAACTATGAACATAATTTCATATATGATTGAACTGATTTCCGTAAACCATTTCTGGAAACACATGTATATTTGTGAATTGATTTTCCCTTGATCCTTGCGCATTTTCACAACATATAATTTGCCATAATTCCCAGTATTGAAATTTTTCCATATACGATCATATGCAAATTTTGGACATTGAAATGAGCATGCCATGTTTGTCCTACTGGTTCACTGTATTTACTGAAAATTATTTCCAGTCTTGATTATTCTTGCATGCTGATTCGAACACTTGCCAATTTTTCTTCATGAACTTATGGAAATTGTTTGACAAACTTGTCAAACATTGTGTAATTTGAACTGCTGCCATAACATGCTACATGTTGCACTTGTCCATTTCATTTGCACTGAGCACTTGAAACACAGAATTGCTTGGATCAATGAACCTGCATTTAATCTGTTCCAATACTTGAAACACTTATATGCTATATACACTGTTGTTTCTCTGTCATTTGCTTGCATTGTTTGAGCCATGCTTGAGTTGTGCTTTTGTGCACCATGAATATGAACTGATTTGAATTTTACCATCTGCACTTCCTTTGTACTAGTGCACTGCTTGTGTCACCATAAAACCTGAACTTCTTCATTCCTGCACAATGAACTTGAGTTGTGCACATTCTTGACCACTGTCTTAGTCATGTAATTTATTTTGAACTGAAAATGTGTTATGTGTTTATGCCATGCTTGATGCATGTCCATACTATGTGCATGCTGCTTGGATCATTGGCTTGTAACTTGTTTGGCCACTCTGACCATTCTGAAATGAATTTGTCGATTTGCACTCTACTTTGAGTTGATCACCTGAGTTGCACTTGTTTTCCAGTTTGTGCCCATACATTGCTGTTAGCCACTTGCATCTTGATGCTGGTCCATTCTTATGTGTTGCACCACTGTTCTGATGCTTGAGCTTGCTAGTTTTTTTGTGTGTTGTACCATGCAGACTTGTTGTGTACAGTTGTACTTGATCTCGACCATGGATGTTGAGTTGCTTTGTACATGATTTAACATCCTTAGCTCGACACTTTGGTTATTGTGTTCACTTGTCCATTTCACTATGTCGAGCTTGGTCCATGTGACTGCTCCACAGCTATATATACTAATTGGCGAGGCAGTGCACATGTGTATTTATACACGTGTGTATTTGCAGCCATTAGAAAATTTCCTGTCCCTGTACATATACAAACTGTCTGTCTAGACACAGATGAATCAGATCAAGTCATGAAAAATGATGAGAAACACACCAGAAAACTGAGGAAAATAAAATTTTTAAAGTTAAAAATTATATTTGTATGTGTTCAGTATTATTTCTATTACTCTGTGTGTGTTCATTTGTATGACAGGTATGAAGACTGGACTGACTGTGTGAAGACTGGACTGACTTATAAGCTGTGAAGACAGAAGACAAAAAAAATAGACATGTATATCTGTATATGAGTGAAAAAGAAATTGTATATATATGAAATCAAAGTGTCTGTATAGTCGAGTGTGAGTGTTGTAGTGAATATGAATATGAAAATGAATATAAATTAAAATATATATATATAAGTGATGTATTCGAATAGTGTAGTATAAAATTTGTACTGTTTGAATGTATGAAATAAAATATTTATATTTAAATAAAATACTGTTGAATATTTGAATTCGTGCATAGTCGTATTCTTTTTAAATTTAAATATTATATTCCTGTCTGTGATATGAATATGAAACAGTACGATTACAAACAAATTTGAAATAAAATTTATTTGGTTGTTATCATCAAACAAAAATCATATAATTGTGTATACAACACCATTATATACAACATGAAGTACTAACCTGCATATACAGGTCATTTAGAATATATAAGCACTCCTCTTAGTTAACATATTAAGCATATATTTTGGGAACTAAAATACTTAAGTAGGTTTCTAAATCAATTCTTCATACTTAAAGAGTATGGACAAAGGTGTGGCACATAAGTGTTAAATCTTTATCTGATGGAAAGTATTTTCTATCATGAAGACTATACACTATTTCCATCAAGCATTTAAGGCAAGCTACTTTACAACTAAGGTTTGTATTTTAGACAAATTATAGGAATAGGTGGAAATACATTCTCTGCCGATGTGATAATGAATAAACAGAACATCTTGCTCTTAAGAGAAACATTCCAATTGTGCCATCAGAGTGTGTAAGGGAGAATGTAGATTTATTTCCCCAAAGGACCATTTGCATTTACTGATTTTGTCTAGAACCGAAACAAGAAAGGATGGCAAAGAATTTTGTGCATATTAAGTACAAAAATAAAATAGGCGCGGGCTATACTTGACAAAACTAGGCATCAAGTAGGAGGATTTTTCTTTTCCCATTAAAACAGCAAGCATTGAATGCAAACAATTAATACATGTTAGTTTATATTATTTTCTTGGCTATAAATAGCATCATACTTTCATATTTTGAGCACCACATATTTTCAAGTAAAGAACTGGAAACTGAAACCTGCATTTCATAGGAAGCTGATAAAGTGAGTAAACACTCACCATACTCTCCTTTAAAACCATGCAAGTTGATAAATACTTTTACATGCTGCGCGTATATAATTGTATTGTTGAGCCTTACTGTTGGAATCATGTTTTGCATGATAAAAATACCAAGGACATTTACTGTTAAAGGTAAACTGTCGATCCACTGTTAAAACATTTACTGTGTTGCTAGCGTAAATGCTGCTCTGTTTGATCATTCATAAAGATGATTATTCAAACTTTTTAATGACATGAACCATACCTGCTAAACCCATTTTTGTGAGTAAACCTTATTTAGATTCCTTGTTTAAATACTTTACTGTAAGCAGTTTTTATGCATGTTCAGGTGATGCCAACACTGTCATCTTGCCAACAAACAACAATGTATTGATGCTAGAAAACCTTACTTACATCTGTTACATTCAAATATACAAGTACCAATATGTTTTGTATAAGTGTTGTGTTAGTTAAAACCTTAACTTAAAAACTTGTTATTGTGTTCTGTAAAACACAGAACATTTTGATCACTGGTTCTCAGAAGAGAATGCTACCAAAACCTCACACTAGCATTATGTAAATACAAATGTATCAAGTATATATACTAGTAATTACAAACAAGAAGAACACTGAAATGAAACATTTGCAAGAAAACAGAAACTGTAACCCTTTGTAAACTCGAAAATTCAAATGAGACAAAAACATGTTTTAGTTATATAAATGGAAACATGACATCAAACCATGATTTAATGTAAGTTTCATAATTTATAACGTTGGGGGTGATCGAAGAATATCGAGATGATCAGAAAAAGGAACTTTGATCAAATTCCGATGATCCAAGGGATGAACTGACATAGCGTGAGGCAGGGAGGAGTGTGTGAGATCATAGAGTATAGGAAAAATATAAAAAGATTTTTCTATAATGTAGATTTTGAAAACGAGTTAAAAATTTGGCCTAGGGTTCATGTTTTATGACCATCGTTTCTCGCCAGAATTGCGCGACGATGGTGATGAACTGGAGGTGCGGTCCAGTGGGGAACGAAGCGTGGGGAGGTCACGGTGATGTGGCAGAAGTGGGGCGCGATTTGTTGGCGATGGGAGGAGAAATCGGAGCTTTCTCCGATGTACCCATCACGATAGTAAAAGGAGATTTACAGTGGAAACATTGTAGCGACGGTTGTGATGGGATCCGATAGTGGTTGCGTGATCAGGAGGTGATGGGTGACTTATGGAGATGGTTGGAGATGATCAATGGTGGCTGAGGAGGTTGTACACGTGCACCATGCATAGATGTGCACATCAGGATTTGGCATGGTGATTTCGTGGTGATCAGAGGTGGTTGGCATGGTGACTGGAAGGGTTGGCACGTTGGTACTTGGTACTTTTCAAAGTACCAAGTGGTACTTTGGTAACGTCAAGAAACATGGGCGCAGCATGGAGTTTTGAAGGTGAAGCACAGTGTTTGAAGATCTGGTACTTTGGTAAGTACCAGGTGGTACTTTGGTATTTCAGCGGAGCATGGTGTTTTGGGTGATCGGGCAAGCAGAAGCACGGGCGTAAGAAGGTGGTACTTTGGCACGGTAGAAAACGGTTGTGGCAAGGGATTTCGATAGTTGGTGCATTGGTACTTTGGTAAATTGGGAAAGTACTTGGTGGTACTTTGGCATTTGCGGAGCGGACGAGAGCTGGAGGGGTTTGGCAAGCGAAATCACAGTGTTTTGAAAAGTGGCACTGGTACTTTGGTAAAACTGCTAATAAAATGAGTTTTTGAAAAAAGTTTTAATAAAAAAATTTTTAATTAAAATAGAAAATAAATAAAATTAAAAAATAAATAAATAATTAAATAAAAATAGAATTTTTATTTAATTTGACATAGGCAAGTGAAAGGAAGAAATAGCAGGAAGATCGTAGTACAGAAGTTTGACTGAAGAAGTTCAATGAGTTTGAAATTAGAGATATAAAGAAAATAATTTAAATAAATTATAAATTTAATTTATCTATGATAAATTAGAAGCAATAAAATAATTTACCAAGATAACTGAAGTATTAAACATCGTATAAACACAGATGATAAACAAAGAAAATACCGTGTGCGACGCACACGCTTTATTTTGCTCATTTCTAAATGATGGTTAAAACTGAATAAAATTGTTTGACTGAAACTCAAAATCAAAGGATGGGTAAATTGAAACATAATCATGTTCGGCTAATAATTATTTATCAACTATAAAAGACATTACGTACATCGTTTCGAAGAGACCGGAATAAATATTCCACTTCGACTCGAATTATACACTGCGTATCAGAAATATTGAAGACAGAGATATGCAAGGGCTATTTTTGTTTTACAGAATAGTGCCTTCGGTTAATCCAGTCCCAGGACAACTTGTATGGACGAATGTCTGACAGTGTGTCCCTAACTAATCACGTACATTGATCTTCTCAAACGTAGTTATATGTGGCAGAGGAATTTGTTTCTCTTGCTTTATACTTGTAATATATTTTTGGAGAAGTCAATTAGTAATTAGCGCATTTGATAATGTGATGTTCAAAGCAAATAAAAAGCATGTGTCAAGGTAAGTTTAGCTTCAAGCTTCACAACCAAGAAATGACAAAAATCGGGCAGGCAGCATGGCTATGTGGGTAGCTCCCATTAGGGTGTATTATCACCTATCTAGAGATATTCCTTTTGTTCTTATTCTATCGATGCTGTCCCATTCGGGAAATGGTTGCCGTACACAACCATTGGTGATATACATTCGATACACTCAAGAGAAATGAGTGGTCGGTCATATGTGGCTGGGTTACAAGAAGTTCTTGTTGAACTCTGTATATTCCTCTCTAGAGGTACACTATCGGAAGGTGGTTACATACCTTGTCATAGTTGGAAATCCATTATCCATAAGCGTTAAGCCGTTTTGTTTGTATATTATATAATTAGAATGTGAGATGAAAGCTTCTACTAGATTCTAAATTACTTGTGGGAACCCTAGACATTATCATAATATCTGGTTTAAATATACAAATTGTTTTGATTCTCTTAAGGTAAAAACCCGTTCCGTATTTACGGCGTGGTCTTATGAGTATGATTTTATTTCTTAAACTTGTTTTAAAATCATTTACTCACACCAGTCCCCGACTGACCTAGAGATTACTTTTCTGTGTTTTCTTTAAACTCTTGGGTACTCATAACACTTGTTGTGAGTAGACAAGTGATCCAGGTCTTGACTTAACTTTTGAAGTAGCTGGATGGGAAGGATCTGAATGTTGGCTTATCTATGTATAATTATCTGCAAGTTGTTTTATCCATGATGTTATGTATAATTATCTGCAAGTTAGTTTATCACAAATGTTAAGTATGTAATTTGCGATGAAATGTATCCGTATGTATGAAGTACTCTAATATACTTGACTTATGATATGTAATATTTTGGGTTATTATGTTATGTCCAAGTTTCGCTGTGAGATTCTGATGTTTTCTTTAGTTTTATCCTCTATCCATCTTTCATTCTTATATAATGATACAACTTCCGAGGTGTTTGAAAGTTGGGTCGTTACAGGATTAGTCCCAGTGGAGGTCCTTTCTAGTCCCAGCATGGAACAAATTGAGATGTACTGGGTCATGGAGGTGGATAATGAGCCGGACTCATGGATGACACCAATCAAAGAGTGTCTCATGACCGGTGCACTCCCGGAAGAAGTTAAGAAGTGAAGGGAAATTTTACGAAAAGTGTAACACCCCACATCCGTTAGTGTCACTGACAAAGGGAATGCACTAAGTTCTGTGAAGTATTATAGGTAAAAGATGCAGATAAATTACAAGACAGATAAATAAAGCAGCGGAAAAGTGAATAAAACTTTATTTCATTTATAACAGCTTGTACAAAGATTGTTTTCCAACAACAAAGTATCTATCTTGTTTAACAAAATAAAGAAGCATAAATATACAATGATATTCCCCAATAAAATATTATCCAACCATAGCGGTGGAAAAGTCTAAAGCAGCACATCAAAGAGTCTCCAAGCTTGGAAAGAGTAACAGGTCCATATAAATATGAGCTATTCCCTCCCTGACTACCTGGGGGGAAACGGAAGAAAAGAAGACGAAAGAAAACATAGAGTCAGACATAAAGCCTGGTAAGTCTAGTGGTGTTTCGGTATATGAATTAGGAAAAGGACATGACAGGCATAAACTGAAAAATGGGACAGTACCAGAATAACAGACTAATATAAACCAAAGCAAGACAGTTTAAACCGAATATACTATCACACACCATTCTATATATCTGCACCACCTAACTTGTATCCCAACTAGTAATCTGTATAAAGATGATAACGTGATCCCAATCCCTGTAACTGTGGTTTCCATTAGGCGCACATCTATTTATTACCTAGATTTAATCTAGGGTTTCCTATCGAGCGTTTCCCAGATTCAACTAGGGTTTATGCGACTTATCTAATACTTCTCGGATTCAGGATTTATGCCACCTAGGTCCACTAGGGATTATGCTACCTGTCGAACGATGACCCTAGTCTAGGACACACTACCTAGAGTGGTATATGTTCCTAGACTTTCCCCACGTATGTGTCGCGAATTGTTTATCATCGTCTAGATGCACATGTCCTGAAATGTGCGACCCGAGTCCCGTGGCAGGGCTATTCTAGAAACACGGGACTCGGTCGGGAGCTTTCATATATCTGCCAATGCAGATGCTAAGGTCTGTTTTTCTACCAGTGGTTATGGTCCCACGTGACCCCTCCCTCAACTAATGAATGGCAATCCAAGAAAATCAAGCACGAGAACTATACTCCTGCCACCTATGCCCCACTTTCCTATTGGCCAGCCTCACCCATAACTAGATAGCAAGTATATGGTCTGTTGGGAGTTCTCTACCTTTCCGCATGCGTACTACGATTGACTCAAGATGGTAGGTAGACGACGAGTCGCTATCACAGGGCTACTGGTCTCGTCGAATCACGCTGGTCCATCCTAGTCTTTAGGTTGCCTTAAATTGCCACCAAGGCATACCCTTGGTTCTTCTGACGCAGACCTTAACCTTTGTGAGCCCTGGTGGATCATCTGCAGCCTCACAGAGGGATACCAAGAGTACCCTCACATCCCCTTGAAGCTACGTGCTTCTAAACCCAGTCCGCTGGAGCCTTTTTCGAAATCGGATAAACGTTTTCTCCTTCTCATGTACTTGTTAAGCGATGATCTACCATATCGGGTCATTCATCTATTATGGACCGGCTCAGTTTTCTTGACTAAGAATTATTACTTAGTTGTTCTCAACTAAGGTTCACCACTTAGTTTTTTTTCCCGTAAATCTTGTTAACTAAGGTTTATCACTTAGTTTCTTTTAATGGGGATTTTAACTTAGCTCCCGTTTTCGATTATTTCTTAACTAGGGTTTACTACTTAGCCCTCTTTCTCATCAAGTTGGATTAGTTAAGTGTCATTAGTCAATTCAGGTTAGCTTAACCCCTTCCTTTGTCATATTAAACTGGCTAAGTGTTATCAGTAGTTCATGTTGACTTAACCCTATCGCAAACCAAGTTATATTGGTTAAGTATTTCTTATTACTTAACCCTACCCATTCATCTTGTGTTGGTTAAGTGTCCCTTTTAACCTAACCTTGCCCATCTTTTTTAACTAACATGTTATAACGGTTAAATGTTCTCTTAGTTAACTTAACCCTAACATCTGTTTAATTAACATGTTCTAATGGTTAGGTATTGTCCCTTCATGTTTCAACTTAACCCTGTTTAATTTATCACACTATGATGGTTAAGTGTTCTAAGTTTACTTAACCCTACCCTCTAGTCCAAATAACATATTAAATTGGCTAAGCGTATTTGCTTAACCTTACCCACTTATCTAGCTAACGTGTTATAATGTTTAAGTATTCTAAACCTCACCCACTTATCTAATTATCAGGTTATAACGGTTAAGTGTCCTGAATTTACTTAACCTCACCCTCTAGTCTAGTCAATATGTTAAATTGGTTAAGGGTATTAACTTTTACTTAACCTCACCTTCTAGTCTAGTTAACATGTTAAATTGGCTAAGTGTTTTCTTATTTACTTAGCCCCTACAAGTCTTGTCTTGTTAACATGTTAAGTTGGTTAAGTGTTTTAGTTAACTTAACCCTACCATCTGTCCTTAGCCCCTTAAAGCACCTGACCACTCATATTAGACAGATATTGCTACGGTTACTGGATGTGCCGGTCGGTTCCGGGCAGGTTTACACTATAGCTCAGTCTAACCTCAGGTCATTATTGGGCTCAATGCTTAACTACCCACATTGGATAGGTATTGTTGTGACTACTGGACATCCGGGCGGGTCCGGGCAGGTTTACATCACAACTCAATCCAACCTCGGGTTAAGCATACTTGTATTTTCTAGATTTACATATTTGTCACTTTTCATTTTTATATGTAAATGTTTATGGCCCAATTATCCAAATTCACTAATTTTGGGTATAACAATTTATACCGCTTTAAATGCCACTAGTCATTGGCATGTGTCAGACATGCCAATACATGTATTTTATTTTAAACCCAACGTTTGTTTCCCCCCATTTGTACGTACGCAACATAACATATGTTGGGCTTAACATTTCAGCCCAACTCATAAACATAAAAAAGGGGAAGCACAGAATCATGAATTTTTCTAGAATACATAAAAGTGTGTGGCGCATGAACTTGCAACATAGCATTTTCACTAACATAGATTGTGGGTCATGTGAACTTGCATTTAATAAGGATATATCTAAATTGCTGTCACATGAAATGGCGTACTTTTAGACTTGTTTAAACATGGTTTTATACACATATAACTAGACATAATGTCAAACACCAAACTAGCATAAAAATGTCCACTTTTTGACATAACCCAAAGGTGTAAACTAACTTTACATCAAGTAGCCTATTTCAACATGAAACTAGTATAATTTGTGTAACCAAAAGGTACTTGCATAAACCCAATTATCACTTGCAAATAAACATAATAATGTATACAAAGGTTTTGAGTCGTATAGGCATAAAAGGTTTCAACTTGGAACATGTTTACATGAGTCTCAACTTAGGCCTAAAAAGAATGTATGCTAACCATGTTAACGACATAACATAAAGATGTCAATTCTAGTTTTTTTTTCTACAAACTTGGAAGTGATATTTATATTCATATACAAATGTCAATAGGCTCGCATCAACCAATTTATGCCATAAACACCCAATACAAAATATGACATAATCAACGTAATACACAGAATTTACGTTAATATTTTACGATAGTAAAACCCCAATTTCATTTACATCGAATCACATCGCAATTTCTATTCATTTTTAGAAAACCACTATACTTACAACGGGCGCTGAAACTTGTTTTCTGGTTTCTGTTATTCTGAAATTGCAAAGCTTTCCCTTGGAGTAGAAAATGTTGTGTAGAAATTAGGTTAGACTTTTGTTTCTTTTCAAGCGGAGGCTCCCCTTAGTTTTCTTCTGACATCATGGCGGCTCAAGTTCTTATTTTTGTGTGAATTTTAGTTGGAGACCTAGGGTGTTTTTATAGAGTTGCAAGTTAATTAGAGACGTCGATGAAGTCAGGTTTAATCAAAGCCATCCATTCTAAAGAGAAGCCAATCAAAAGAAGACAACTCAGCCCTAGTTACAAGACCAGGCCCAGAAATTCGACCAGAACACAGACCAGGCCAGCCAGACTTGACCAGGTCGACCCTATGGTCGACCTGGTCAACTAGGTCGACACTATGGTTGACCCTACGGTCGACCTAGGTCACCCAGGTCGACACTATGGTCGACCCTAGGGTCGACCTGGGCCCTGGGAAGGAATTTTCATGCCCAGCCCAGGTCTGGTCCTATTTTTGAATTTTGAATCCGTTTTTTGAGCTGTTTGAATTTTAAATAAATTCTTAAACTTTCGGAGGTAATATCTCCTTCGTACGGAGTCCGATTTACGCAAACTCGGACTCTATCTCAAGCAGAATTTCGAGACGAACAAACGGCGTAACTCGTTTCCCTTAATTCTTCTTCTAAAATTTAATTATACTTTAGTTTGTGAAACTTAATGTTACAGAACTACGGGGTGTTACTTTCTCCCCCTCTTAAAAGGATTTCGTCCCCGAAATCTTCAAGTTAGGAAGAATGTGTCCTACTATCCAATCACCCATCTACTCAACCATTCAATCACAGACATTCATTATCCTTGAAAATATTTCTAATGCTTTCATGTTCATATGCATAGTGTGTGTATATGTCTTTATCTAATGCAAAATCAGGCGGTCTACTGATTCAGTTGACCTCCTTAATGCGTTCCATGCGTCTAATCATGTGTGCAAGCATCCCTAGTTATGTAAATACTACATGTGTGCATAGCCATTCATCCATGTGCAACATCCACATGATAACATATCAAGTTAAATCCATTAAGCAAATACATATATGCGAATGCAATATGAAAGTGACTGAGTCGTTCTAGCGCATATGGTGTGTATATGCATCCACGAGCAACCGCTTGCAACCATCAATCATAACACGTTTCAAATACATGTTTCAAAAACACGTTTACATCCATTGGCTTTTACCTAAGCATCGATGATACGTCCTAGCGGATATACCTTAAAAGCTAGAAATAAGTAGGCATAAAACTCCTAGAGAAAGGATTTACCCTTAAGAAAAAGGGTACGATGCACGTATCTAGTCTTCTAAGTCGCATCTTCTTGAGCTTCTCTGTACCATACCTTATCTAGCTAATCTTCACGATTGTGAAGCTTCTTGACCTCCATTTCCAAAACTGTCATTGATCGGATAACTGGCTTTTCATTGTCAACTGGATATATGTGGAAGTCTATCCCGCGTTTTAGGGGTAAACCTCTAACCTAATCAAAACATCTGCGTACTCATGGACTATTCTAATGGATTGCAAATCATCGATAAATGTATTAAGCGATTTTAAATAGCTAAGCCTAACTATCCTTTTAGGGTCACATAATCTCGAGGGTATTTCCAAGGCAAGTCAAAAAGTCTAACTTTCGGAATTACTAGCCAACCAACCCATACCTAGGATCAACTCATAGCCCATGTAACCAAAACATTATGCTTAAATTCAATATTAATGTGGTCGTTCTCAAATCTCTGCAAACCAAAGGTAAACGGGCCGAACCACTAATTTGGATCTGAGATTAGTTGGGATCTTCTACTATATAAGTACCTAGGTGTAGAGAGTCAACTATGGAAGCAAGTATAAACGAATGTGAAGCGCTAAGATCAAAAGAGTACTATCAGGTTGATCAAATGAAAAGCTAAACTTTTCCAATGGAGACTTTTACTATCTCTCTCCCAGGTATTCTGGTGGTGAAAGCACGCACTCGTCCCCCTGAAAATCCTTTCCCTCGTCTTTGCCCTTGTCCTTAATTATATGCCCTATTCTACCATAGAAAAGCTACTTCCTCTTGTCTTAGGTTTTATAATTCCTTCCTCCTTTGTGAGCCAAGTCCATATCCATGAACTCCTCATCCTTGGGTTGTGCCCCTTAGCCAAACTCCTCATCCTCTGCCTTGTGTAATCATGTTAATAAATCTCTCTCAAATGCTGCCTCCATTGTACAGAAAACCCTACAAAGATTGAAATAAAACTAGCTGCAGGTGAAACTATTACGGCTATAGATGGAAGTCGGGTACTATTTTGCCCTTCGATGAGGTTACCTCCCAAAAAGCCAGGAGCCCAAGAGACTCAAGAAAAAAGGAAACAAGGACTAAAAAAGAGAATCAAAAGATAGTGTATATGGCTTTGGGGAATATGCCTTTAAAACAAAACTTTTCTTTTGAAAATGCTTCTTTTAAACCCGTTTTGAAAATAATTTTTCAAATCTTTTATCTGATCCGGTTAGCTTCAGCTCTGATACCACGTGTAACACCCCACATCCATTAGTGTCACTCCTAAAGGGAATGCACTAAGTTCTGTGAAGTATTATAGGTAAAAGATGCAGATAAATTACAAGACATATAAATAAAACAGCGGAAAAGTGAATAAAACTTTATTTCATTTATAGCAGCTTGTACAAAGATTGTTTTTCAACAACAAAGTATCTGTCTTGTTTAACAAAATAAAGAAGCATAAATATACAATGATATTCCCCAATAAAACATTAGCCAACCATAGCGTTGGAAAATTCCAAAGCAGCACATCAAAGAGTCTCCAAGCTTGGAAAGAGTAACATGTCCATATAAATCTGAGCTATTCCCTCCCTGACTACCTGGGAGGGGGAACGGAAGTAAAGAAGACGAAAGAAAACATAGAGTCAGACATAAAGCTTGGTAAGTCTAGTGGTGTTTCAGTATATGAATAAGGAAAAGGACATGACAGGCATAAACTGAAAAATGGGACAGTACCAGAATAACAGACTAATATAAACCAAATCAAGACAGTTTAATCCGAATATACTATCACACACCATTCTATATCTCTGCACCACCTAACTAGTATCCTAACTAGTAACCTATATAAAGATGATAACGTGATCCCAGTCCCTGTAACTGTGGTTGCCATCAGGCGCACATTTATTTATTACCTAGATTAATCTAGGGTTTTCTATCAAGCGTTTTCTAGATTCAACTAGGGTTTATGCGACTTATCTAATACTTCTCGGATTCAGGATTTGTGCCACCTAGGTCCACTAGGGATTATGCTACCTTTCGAACGATACCCCTCGTCTAGGACACACTACCTAGAGTGGTATATGTTCCTAGACTTTCCCCACGTATGTGTCGCGAATCGTTTATCGCTGTCTAGATGCACATGTCCTCAAATGTGCGACACGAGTCCCATGGCAGGGCTATTCTAGAAACACGGAACTCGGTCGGGAGCTTTCAGATATCTGCCGATGCAGATGCTAAGGTCTGTTTTTCTACTAGTGGTTATGGTCCCACGTGACCCCTCCCTCAACTAATGAATGGTAATCCAAGAAATCAAGCACGAGAACTATACTCCTGCCACCTATGCCCCACTTTCCTATTGGCCAGCCTCACCCATAACTAGATAGCAAGTATATGGTCTGTTGGGAGTTCTCTGCCTTTCCGCATGCGTGCTACGATTGACTCAAGATGGTAGGTAGATGATGAGTCGTTATCACAGGGCTACTGGTCTCGTCGAATCACAATGGTCCATCCTAGTCTTTAGGTTGCCTTAAATTGCAACCAAGGCATACCCTTGGTTCTTCTTACGCAGACCTTAACCTCTGTGAGCCCAGGAGGATCATCTGCATCCTCGTAGAGGGATACAAAGAGTACCCTCACGTCCCCTAGAAGCTACGTGCTTCTAAACCCAGTCCGCTGGAGCCTTTTTGGAAATCGGATAAACGTTTTCTCCTTCTCATGTACTTGTTAAGCGATGATCTACCATATCGGGTCATTCATCTATTATGGACCGGCTCAGTTTTCTTGACAAAGAATTATTACTTAGTTGTTCTCAACTAAGGTTTACCACTTAGTTTCTTTTCCTGTAAATCTTGTTAACTAAGGTTTATCACTTAGTTTCTTTAACTGGGGATTTCAACTTAGCTCCCGTTCTCTGTTGTTTCTTAACTAGGGTTTACTACTTAGCCCTCTTTCTCGTCGAGTTGGATTGGTTAAGTGTCATTAGTCAATTCACGTTAGCTTAACTTCTTCCTTTGTCATATTAAACTGGCTAAGTGTTATCAGTAGTTCATGTTGACTTAACCCTATCACAAACCAAGTTATATTGGTTAAGTATTTCTTATTATTTAACCCTACCCATTCATCTTGTGTTGGTTAAGTGTCCCTTTTAACCTAACCTGGCCCATTTGTTTTACCTAACATGTTATAATGGTTAAGTGTTCTCTTAGTTAACTTAACCCTAACATCTATTTAATTAACATGTTCTATTGGTTAGGTATTGTCCCTTCATGTTTCAACTTAACCCTGTTTAATTTATCACACTATGATGGTTAAGTGTTCTAAGTTTACTTAACTCTACCCTCTAGTCCAGCTAACATATTAAATTGGCTAAGCGTATTTGCTTAACCTTACCCACTTATCTAGCTAACGTGTTATAATGGTTAAGTATTCTAAATTTACTTAACCTCACCCACTTATCTAATTATCAGGTTATAACGGTTAAGTGTCCTGAATTTACTTAACCTCGCCCTCTAGTCTAGTTAATATGTTAAATTGGTTAAGGGTATTAACTTTTACTTAACCTCACCTTCTAGTCTAGTTAACATGTTAAATTGGCTAAGTGTTTTCTTAGTTACTTAGCCCCTACAAGTCTTGTCTTGTTAACATGTTAAGCTGGTTAATTGATTTAGTTAACTTAACCCTACCATATGTCCTTAGCCTCTTAGAGCACATGACCACTCACATTAGACAGATATTGCTATGGTTACTGGATGTGCCGGTCGGTTCCGGGCAGGTTTACACCGTAGCTCAGTCTAACCTCGGGTCATTATTGGGCTCAATGCTTAACCACCCACATTGGATAGGTATTGTTGTGACTATTGGACAGCCGGGCGGGTCCGGGCAGGTTTACATCACAACCCAATCCAATCTCGGGTTAAGCATACTCGTATTTTCTAGATTTACATATTTGTCACTTTTCATTTTTATATGTAAATGTTTATGGCCCAATTATCCAAATTCACTAATTTTGGGTATAACAATTTATACCGCTTTAAATGTCACTAGTCATTGGCATGTGTCAGACATGCCAATACATGTATTTTATTTTAAACCCAACATTTGTTTCTCCCCGTTTGTACGTACGCAACATAACATATGTTGGGCTTAACATTTCAGCCCAACTCATAAATATAAAAAAGGGGAAGCGCATAATCATGAATTGTTTTAGAATACATAAAAGTGTGTGGCGCATGAACTTGCAACATAGCGTTTTCACTAACATAGATTGTGGGTCATGTGAACTTTCATTCAATAAGGATATATCTAAATTGGTGTCACATGAAATGGCGTACTTTTAGACTTGTTTAAACATGGTTTTATACACATATAACTAGACATAATGTCAAACACCAAACTAGCATAAAAATGTCCACTTTTTGACATAACCCAAAGCTGTAAACTAACTTTACATCAAGTAGCCTATTTTAACATGAAACTAGTATAATTTGTGTAACTAAAAGGTACTTGCATAAACCCAATTATCACTTGCAAATAAACATAATAATGTATACAAAGGTTTTGAGTCGTGTAGGCATAAAAGGTTTCAACTTGGAACATGTTTACATGAGTCTCAACTTAGGCTTAAAAAGAATGTATGCTAACCATGTTAACGACATAACATAAAGATGTCAATTCTAGTTTTTTTTTGTACAAACTTGCAAGTGATATTTATATTCATATACAAATGTCAATAGGCTCACATCAACCAATTTATGCCACAAACACCCAATACAAAATATGACATAATCAACGTAATACACAGAATTTACATCAATATTTTACAATAGTAAAACCCCAATTTCATTTACATCGAATCACATCGCAATTTCTATTCATATTCAGAAAACCACTATACTTACAACAGGCGCGGAAACTTGTTTTCTGGTTCTATTATTCTGAATTTGCAAAGCTTTCCCTTGGAGTAGAAAACATTGCGTAGAAATTAGGTTAGACTTTTGTTTCTTTTCAAGCGGAGGCTCTCCTTAGTTTTCTTCTGACATCATGGCGGCTCAAGTTCTTATTTTTGTGTGAATTTTAGTTGGAGACCTAGGGTGTTTTTATAGAGTTGCAAGTTAATTAGAGCCGTCGATGAAGCCAGGTTTAATCAAAGCCATCCATTCTAAAGAGAAGCTAATCAAAAGAAGACAACTCAGCCCTAGTGACAAGACCAGGCCCAGAAATTCGACCAGAACACAAACTAGGCCAGCCAGACCTGACCAGGTCGATAGGGGAGGTCGACCCTATGGTCGACCCTATGGTCGACCTGGTCAACCAGGTCGACACTATGGTCGACCCTATGGTCGACCTGGGTCACCCAGGTCGATACTATGGTCGACCCTAGGGTCGACCTGGGTCCTGGGCAGGAATTTTCCTGCCCAGCCCGGGTATGGTCCTATTTTTGAATTTTGAATCCGTTTTTCGAGCTGTTTGAATTTTAAATAAATTCTTAAACTTCCAGAGGTCATATCTCCTTCGTACGGAGTCCGATTTATGCAAACTCGGACTCTATCTCATGCAGAATTTCGAGACGAATTCAATGGCGTAACCTGTTTCCCTTAATTCTTCTTCTAAAATTCAATTATACTTTAGTTTGTGAAACTTAATGTTACATAACTACAGGGTGTTACAAAAAGCCCCTATGTATCTCATTCAGGATGGACACTATACAGACGAGGATTTTATATGCCCTTACTTCGTTGTGTTATCGAAAAGGAGTCAAAAGAAATCATGACAGAATTACATGAGGGTGAATGCGGAGGTCATACTGGTGGCTAGACATTGGCCAAGAAAATTCTGCGATATTGTTATTTCTGGCTAGACATAAATAAGGACTCCGTAGCGTACACTAAAAACTGAGATAGATTTCAGAGGTTTGCAAAAATTCCAAGGATGCCATCAACAATTATAACCCAAATTGCCAGCCCATGGCCATTCGCCATTTGGGGCATTGACCTTATAGGAGCACTTCCCACCGCGAAATCTGGTTTGAAATATGCCATTGTTGCTGTTGATTATTTCACAAAATGGGCTAAAGCAAAAACTTTAGCAGCTATAACTTCAAAGAAAGTTATTAACTTTGTCTTAAAAAATCTCACTTGTAGGTTCGGAGTGCCATAAAAAATAATCACAGGAAAAGGAACCTAATTTGAGAGCGAAGAATTCCAAAATTTCTGTGCCAAGTATAAAATCTAGAAAAGTTTTTCCATAGTTGCCCATCCACAAGCAAACGGGCAAATGGAAGTGGTAAACAAAATTATTAAATCAACCATAAAGAAGCGATTGGAGAAATCCAAAGGTGATTGGGCAGATGAGCTTCCACTAGCACAATGCGCATACCGTACCACTCATAAAACTACGACTGGGCACACTCCCTTTTCCTTAGCATTCGGTTCTGAAGCCATGAACCCTGTGGAACTAGAAGTCCCTACCCATAGGAGGATTCACTTCAACCAGGAGGAAAATGAGAGGCTACAACTTGAGGCCCTCGACCAACTCGAGGAATAAAGAAAAGAAGAAGAACTCAGGGTGGCTGCACATCAGAGAAGGGTGGCTAGACATTTCAATTCATAAGTCAGACATAAGACTTTCGAGATTGGAGACCTTGTGCTGAAGAAAGTAATGACCGGAACCGGGGTTTTTGGACCAAACTAGGAAGGCCCCTATGTTATAAACCAAAAACTTCGGGACAGTACTTTCAAATTGACCACCATAGATGGAGTCTAGATTCCTCGAGCTTGGAATAGCGAGCACATCCGTTGTTGCTTTCTATAATGCCTTGTTCAAATCTATTGTAAAAGCTGTGAATATTTGCAAGAAACTTCGCATTTGAACTATGTACATAAAAAATGAGTGAGAAAATCTATATGCTTACATGAATCATATATTTGCAAACTTCTGCTAAAAGCTGACTTCTTTATGTAAGCAAACAAGAATAGTAACTCTCCCAAAATCCAACCATAGTTGGAGACTTCCCAAGCATATCCCGGCAGGAACAATTCAAAAACATTGAGTGCCGGAGCTTCATTCAAACTAAGCAATGAGTAGGTGACAAATCAGAAAGCTGCATCTTTCATCGCAAAAACACCAAATCCTCAGTAAGCATCTAGCAAAAGAATTGGTGCCAAACCGCGAAAATAATGCAAAGGTGGACATAGCCAAATTTGTCCTAGGGATAAAAAGATTGTTAGTCTCAAAAGAGGCACCTTGTTAGGTGCAGGACACGAATGCTTCAAATCGAACTAAAACTCGATAAGATGAACTAGTATCCACCTTCCAGGATGAAGCAAAAAGTCGGAAGGACCGACAAAACCTAGGCTGAAAGTACCAGTCCTAGTGCCGGAAGGACCGACAAAAAAGCTGGAAGGACCAGCAGTCATAAGGACTGATAAACCTAGGTTGGAAGCTCCAATCCTAGTGTTGGAAGGACCAGCAAACATGCTGGAAGGACTAGCACAAACAAAAATCCTAGCCGAAAGGGGATAACAGAAATCCTAGCCGAAAGGGGGTATCTAATTTAGGTATTTTTTGATTTCGAAATAACCAAATCAAACAGGACCAATATTGGATCGAAACTTAAAACTCAAGTCCACCCCTGGGGACACGTACTCAAAACCAGTCTCCGAAGGACTTGGGTCACCGAGTTAGTGAGACATGGGGTTGAAGCATTCTAATAAACAACATCAATATGCATATATATATATATATACGAATATGTGTTTAACCAAGTCTCCGAAGGACTCGGGTCACTGAGTTAGCGAGAAATATGGTTAAATACATCAAAAACCAAAAACATGCATTTAAACTAAATCTCCGAAGGACTCGAGTCACTGAGTTAGTAAAAAAAAAAAAAAACATCATAAAATTTATAACCCTCTTTAAAGGGCATGCATTCAAGACCAAAGTCCGAAGGACTTAGGTCACTAGATTGGCGAACGTACAAATGAATGCACGATCACCAAAGAGAAATAAAAGTGGCATCTGATCAGTCAACTAAATTTAAGAAGCTGATCGCTTCCAATCCAACAAAACTACAACAAACTATTATAACACTGAAAAGCGAGCTAGAAGCGTTAAGGTTACACACCGTAAAAACGATACTAGCGCACGGTCATCAAAGAAAATTGTAATGCAAGTACTATTAAACATGATGAAAGACCATGGTGTAACGAACAAGAGCATTGTCCCACACTAACAAAACAGAGCACAGAAGCATCACAACGTCCCAAACCAGGCACAGAGCCACCAAAACACCAAAATAAGCACAAGTCGCGAACATACCAAAATAAAGTTAAATGCGAGGATCGACACCCGCTTATACAACCAGTCTAAAAGCATAGTTCGCAAAAGAAACGACCAAAGGCAAGATAGAAAAGTTACAGATCCTTGTTCTTTCTAGGCCTCCCAACCTTCCTCTTAACCTGAGTAGAGCAGGATGGAGGTTCATCAATCAAGGACTCTTTGTGCTTTGAAACTGCCAACTCAACATTTCTCGAGGCGAAAGAAGCGACCACACTATCCCTGGATCAAAGATCTTGGATCAATTTCACCTTTTCATCCTCTAGGGCGGGGATACGCTCGAGATTATCCCTATGAGGCTTTTGGAGATGCAGGCCAGAGTGTGCCAACTGCTCATTTATTTTGTAGAATGATCTTTGAGCAGATCCATCTACTTCCCAAACTGATACATATCAGTCTCAAAGCGGGCAAGCATCTGACCCTTCACGACAATCATATCACAAGAAAAAGTTTGATGATCAGACGGAGATATGTCCACATTAGAAGATACTCCTTGCAAACTCCAGCCTTTGAGTTGTTTAGCAAGCTTAGGATTGCACGACCCAGGGGCATTACGTGGCTTATTAATGGTTGTTTGAAGTTATGCATAAGAGGGATCGAGAGGAGAGTTCACAGACGGTTGACCGGTCGATTGAACACCAGTTATCTGAACATCCAAGTCAATAAACCTTTCTAACCGACGTCACTCCGGAGACGAATCCATCCTGTATGAGCGAACTAGTGAATGGCTATGCAATTCAGGGAGTTAAAGGGTCAATCAAGATTAAACAAGTAACGCAACCAAAAACAGAACCGGAAACGACCGATCCTCTGACCTCGGTCGCGCAAAACAAGTCCATGTTATTCTCGCATACTTCACTCAAAATGGTTGCTCATGTTTAACCAAGACAGGGCCGTTTTATAAAAAAGAAGAAGAAGGGGGAAGGGGAACAACCCTCTGTCAAACGCACTTGGGCGATCATAAGAGTCAAACCAGGAGTGTGGATCATAGTGACAATATCAAGGCTGCATGGTTTAAGCATTTCATCAAACATCATGTGTGTGAAACAGATAACAGTGAACAAATTATTGGCACATGGTCATAAGGATAGGAAATGTGCAAGATGTGAACTTATCTTAAGCATTTCAGTAAGCATATCATGTGTACGAAGCTTAGAACCAGAAGAAAAAAGGAATGTCTGTGTAATAACCCGCAAATTCTGAACCAATTTAAAATCTTTATTTTAGAAATGCTAATGAATTTTAATTTATAAAATAATTTATTTTAAATAGTGACGAGAAAAAATTTATTTAAATCAAAGTTAAAACGAATAATTTTATTTTAATTATAAAAGGAATTAGAAATAGCGCGGTAGTTTGAAAATTTGAATTTGAACTTTGACTGATTGTACAGGATGCAAAATAAATCGGATTTTAGTGAAACCAAAAATATTTAAATCTATTTAACAATATCGTTCCAAGGAATTCGAAAAATTGAAATTTCATAGCGGAAATCAAAAGCTATGCCCAGTTTAAAATTCAGAATAGCGCTGTAGAATTTATATATATATTTTAATATTAAAAATAATCTTTTTTCAAATGATCTCCGTTTTTTGATGAAACCACTTTTATTGGAACCGGAATGTCAAATTATTGCTAAGTTTCAATTTTCATAATTTTTAGAATTAATATGTGAGAATGGCAAAAGAAAACGTGTTTTGTCAGTTTCAATCAAATCGGATCGACCAGAAAATGGCCATTTTTCAAACGGTCTCAGAATTCGACGAAATTAGTTTTGTTAGGACCTTATTGTCAAAACATAACCAGAAATAATATTTATGGAATGTTTAGAGGTCGTATGTGGCTCGGGTGAATTTAAATGTAAGATTGAATTAATTAAATAAATGATTTAAATATTAAATTAAATAAAACCGGTTGAAGACGATCAAACGGGCTGACGGGACCCAGCCCATTGGCTCCGGAACGGGGGCAATATTTTTGTTGGACTGAAATTGGTGCTACGGAGACTTAAAGATATTTATTTACAAAATCAAGTAATTGAATATTATTTTATTGTAAATATACGTATTCCTATACTAAACCCTAATACGCAATACGCTGTAGCCACCGTATTCTTCTATCTATGGTCGTGACTGCTCCTCACTTCCCCCATTAAAATCCATTAATTTGTACCGAAACCCATCATCCCTTTTGAACTTTTTGAAGAAATTTTCCTCCTTTTTCCATCCATACGCAGATCGGCTTCTATGGTGCAAAATCCGATGAGTTCAGCCCCTTCAAACACCCGCCGCCGCAACCACCACCCCGATCGCCTCCGACCATCGAACTCCACCACGCAGGTCCCACCAGGCGCGCGCCTCCGAGCACTCCAACGCAGCGTCGTTCGATCCTCAAACCGCTTTCTAGATTAATCAAAATTTGTAAATCTAGTTCTAAACTAAACTGTAAAACTACTGTCGGTTTCCTGAGGTATATAATTTAATTAATATCAACATCCATAAGCGTTGCAATCTAATTTAATTTATAAAAATCATAACTTTTTCATACGAGGTCGAAATTGAACGATTTCAGTTTCGTTAGAACCGTACTGACGAGATCTACAACTGGACTGACTAGAACCAATTCTGGACTTGTTAGAATTTTGGATCCGCTTCAAATGAAGGTGAGAAATTCTATTTCTTTATTTATTTAATTATAATTAAAATTGCTGAATCATGATACATAATCTGATCTAGGATTTGTGTTGTTATACATCGCTAAATTCTGTTTGTATCATACTTGGTTTAATTTGTGATGGGGGTATTATATTGATTGTTAAAATTAACATTTCTACTAATTGAAATTAGATTTAAACAAATTTGTCATTTGTTATTAGATGGTTGTAATTAACATTTATGTTAATTATAGATTTCAATGCAAAAAAAATTATCATTTGTCATTAGATTGTTGTAATTAACATTTAGGTTAATTATAAAATTAGATTCAAACAAAATTATCCTTTGTTTATTAGATTGTAGCATTTTGTCATTTTAAAGGAATGAATTATAAACTTTCATTTTTGTCATTGTACCGGAATGAATTAAAAACTTTCATTTTTGTCATTTTAAGGGAATGAATTAAAACATTCATTTTTGTTATTTTAAAAGAATGAAACTAAATATTCATTTTTGTCTAATTTAAAGAAATGAAACTAAACATTCATTTTATCATTAAATTAGAAGTAGACAAAAATATTCATTTTGTCTAATTTAAAGAAGGTAAACAAAATATTCATTTTTGCCATTCAAAAAGAATGTAAATAAAACATTCATTTTTGTCATTTAAATAAAATGAGACTAAAACATTCATTTTTATTATTTAAGAAGAATGAGACAAAATGTTCAATTTTGTCATTTAAAAAGAATTAAGTAAAAATATACATTTTTGTTCATTTAAAAGGAATAGACAAAAATATACATTTTTGTTAGTTAAAAAGGATTAAACAAAAATGTCATTTTAATGTAAATGTATACATCAGAATTTATATACAAAAGAGGAATTTGTATGCAAAACAAAAATGTCATTTATGTTAATTATAAAATGCCATTTATGTTAATTATTGAATGTCATGCATATTAACTATAAATGTGGCATTATTTTAAAATAACACTTTGTTATAAAATGTGACATTAGAATAAACTGACATTTTGTTATAAAATGTTGCCTTAGAAAAGAAATAACATTTTTTTATATAAAATGTTTCATTAAAAGGATAGAATTAAAAGATTACATTTTTATTCATAATTCGTTTCAATAAAAAGATTTAACATTTAAAGATTACATTTTTATGTAATATTGCTTCCATTAAAAAGAATAGAATTTAAAATTACATTTTTATGTAATATTGTTTACAATAAAAATAATTGAATTAAAGGATTAGATTTTGTTGTCATTTGTTTTCAATAAAAAGTATTGAAATAAAGGATTAGATTTTTATTGTTATTTGTTTACAAATAAAAGAACTGAAATAGAAGGTTAGATTTTTATTGTAGATTTGTTACCAATAAAAAGTGTTGTTATTAAAGTCTATATTTTATTGTCATTTTGTTACAATAAAAAGGGTAGTTATTAAAGTTCTTATTTTTAATGTCATTCGGTTACAATAAAAAGATTAGAATATAAAGTTCACATTTTTGTTGTTATTTGTTATGCAATAAAAATAGAAGAGTTGAAAGTATCGTTTTTATTGTCATTTAATATGAAATAAAAATAATCAATTTTGTCAAACATGTTAGTTAAAATAAATAGTCATTTTTGAAAGTATCATGTTGGTTAAAATAAAAATAGTCATTTTTGTTAAACATGACATTAGTTAGAATCATATTTCGCAAATAAAATTGACATTTATGTTAAAATCATGTTATGTAAATAAAACATGATTATTGAAATAAAAATATAGATTTTGTAAAAACAAGATTATTGAAATAAAAATATAGATTTTATTAAAACATGATTATTGAAATAAAAAAAATATAGTTTTTGCCAAAACATGATTATTGAAATAAAAATAACCCTTTTTGTCAAAACATGTTAGTGGAACAAAATTATCATTTGTGTCAAAAGGATTTGTCGAAACAAAAATATCCATTTTTGTAAAAAGATTAGTTGAAACCAAATTGGCCACTTTTATCAATTTAAAATAGTTAAAACCCAATTTGTCACTTTTATCAAATTATAATAGTTGAAATCCAATTTTTCGTTTTTGGTCAAATTATCATAAGTAAGACAAATTGGTCACTTTTGTCAAATTATAATAGTTAAATTAAACATGATCATTTTTGTCGCATTAGATTTGCCAAAACAAATCTTATCATTTTTGTTGCATTAGATTTGTCAAAATGAACATGATCATTTTTGTCGCATTAGATTTGACAAAACAAACATATCACTTTTATTTGTTTTGTTGAATTAGAATTATCGACAAAACAAGTATATCACTTTTATTTGTTTTGTTGAATTAGAATTGTCGACAAAACAAAGTCATCATTTTTATTGTTTTGTTGAAATAGATTAGTTGAATCAAAATACACATTTTTTCAAAATGAACATTTTTAGCCAAATAGGTTAGTTGAACCAAAATATTTTTTTTTTCAAAATACAATAGTTGAAACAAAAAATTACATTTTGTTAAATATGATGGTTGAAAATAAAAATTACATTTTGTTTATTTAGGTTTGAAATGAAATAAAATCACATTTTTGTTAAATAAAAGAGTTAAACACAAATAGCATTTTTGTTAAATAGGTTTGTGTTACGACAAAAATATTCATTTTGATAAAATTGAATGGTCAACAAAATGGATGTATCACTTTTTATACATTTTGTTGAAATAGAATTTATATTGCAAATATAAGAATCATCTTTATTTGCAAAACATACATTAGAATTTGTATGTGAAATAAAGAATCATTTTCATTATCATCAACATGTTAGCGGAATTGAAATTGGTTAAATTCATTAACCAATCATTTATTTATAAAAACTGTTGTTGCCTGAAAACCCCACACGGGTATTGGGATGATACTTGACCTACTCTAGTCCCAAAAATTTGTTGAATGTCAATCAATAGATCGACAGACTGCGATGAGTGTTATTGTTGCATTTTAGTGCTCACACAATTGTGAACTTCCCTCTAGATGTTGAATGGATGGTTTGATGATTATTTATCATTTATTGTGACGACCCGCCCCGCACCAGCCGACATTTCCAATGAAAGTGCGCTGTACCGATGCCCGACTGGCACAGGACGGTCACAAAGAAAGAAATTTTAACTAACAAGGAACCTGTAGAATGTCTCACAGCGCATGGAATAAAATATAATAATAACATACTTGACATAAAATAGGCGATACAGTGCATAACCTGAAAACTAAACCATAATCATCATAGCAACGGAAATCCAAAATACAGCTTATGATCCATCATCATTATTACAACTTCAAAATACTGTCTCTAAAGCAAAAAAAAGGAAAGGTACACTACTAATGCCCAAAGCAGTGAGCATCAACAACATAAGGAGAATATATGTAGATAATACGTAGGAGCCTCCTGCTCGTCTCCAGATCAGCTACTCGTGCATAACCAGCTAACCTATCTCCAGTCTGCTCGTTTAGGAGTACCCAGAGTAATAAGAAGAGACATAAAACTCTGGGTTAGACAAAAGTATGGTATGAGCAATAAGCAGCAAAACAGAACAATAATAGGTATACTAAACCATACCTGAACCTGGACCTGCAACCAAAGAGTTAGCACAACATACCGTACAATACTCTAAGGTGTCACTAACATATGGTGTAAAGGATACGGAGGTGGGGGTGTGCATATCATAGTGATGGCAAACAATCAAGCATAGCAACCATCCTCACATCTCTCATTTAGTGCGTAAAGCATACGATATCAATCGCTTTGATCACCCAATACTTTGTTACGATTACTCTGCCCCATGGAGTCGCGACGGCTCCACTGCACTGATCCGTAACCACTAATACTTTGCTATGTCCACTCTGCCCCATGGAGTCATGATAACTCCACTGCTCTGGCTCATAGCCATGCTACGATCACTCTGCCCCCATGAAGTAATAACTACCCCACTGCACTGATCCGTAGCCTAACACTCGTCTTTTGGTGGTGAATCAAAGTTATGGACGTCAATAACTCCTTAGCACACGTCCCACAGCAAAGTCCAATCATGAAGTTAACTCGTTGGTTCCCATCTGGATCCTGAGTACAAACGTCCCATTTGGACTACCTTTGCATCTCGGGTTATGCTCATCATCTTCAGTTGGGTCTCCATCGGTTCGATTCGGTTCATGATGCACCTCCGAGTCGGGTCGTGATTGCCTGCCCCGGGTTGGTACGTGAGTGGCAACTTCTCTTCCTCCACAGTTCGATTCATGATCTATGAAGTGGCTCGAGGTGCCTTGGTTCGGGTTGGTTTGAGCTCCTCTATTCAAGTCAGTCCACGCATGTCAACAACTCAAAGTCGTGGTCCACCCCCTGAAGTAGCTCGGTTCGATCATCCTCCTCGGGTCGGGTCATGGTGCCTGGTTCGGATCGGTTCGTGCCAGCTCCAGAGCATCAGGTTGTGACTGACATCTTCAAGCGAGCAGTCCGGGTCGGTTTCCATCATTACGAGCGGGTCGGTTCCAGGAGGAGTGTCACGATTGGGTAGGGCAATCCAATCCGGTCCCTACATAACTTTCCTGCAACTCTTCCAGCGACTGTTTTATGCCATACGACAGCATTTTCGACCATTCTAACTATTCTAAATAGTCACAAAGCATACCAAACAGTCATAGCAACATGTATAATCGACCATAAACACCAAAGCAACAATCATAACAAGTAGAATGGATCAAACATACCCAAAAATCCATATTTTCCTCTTAATCATGTTTAAGAAAATCTAATGATAGGATTAACAAAACTTAACCAAATTAACCCAAACTTCCAACAGAGATCTAAAACGGTGTTTAAGAATTTCTAAACATTTTTCCAAAATTTAATCATGTTTAAATTCGCTAATTAACACTAATTACCCTTAATTAACCATAATTAGTGTAAAAACAAGGCTAATCACTCACCTTTGCCACAATTAAAACTTTCGGAACTGAAACTCCTCTGATTCAGGTGAATACCAATGTCTAACAGCAGCTCTAACTAAGAAATGATGCTATTTCTCCTTGATTTGATGTTGCTAAGCTTAATACTTGATTAAACGGTGATTAGAGATGATTCTAGATGTTGGAGGCCATTGTTAGGGTTTCTATAATGTATGTGGCGATTGGAAAATGAGAAAAAACCGAAATCCCTAACCTAACAACCCTTAAATAACCCAAATCCCCCAATGGGCCTAGCTGCTAATCCCCCGGTTAAGCCTAATTAAGCTGTTTTTTCACCTTCTAAACCTTAATTCAGCCATATCTCCCAAACGGTAAGTCCGTTTAGCTAATGTGACCACTCTACGGAAAGGTAAACCATCATTCGGATCTAATGGAAATGGTTTCAGGTAAACCATCATTCGGGTCGTTACATTCTCCCCCCTTAAGAAATTTCACCCATGAAATTCCTTAACTAAGAAACAAGCAAAGGATCCTGCATGCCTACCAACCATTCACAACAATCAAACATACAAAACAACAAACAAGTCTATCCTAGCATGCGGAAAACTAAGTCGTAATTAAAATCTTACCAGGCAAAGAGTTATTAGATACGTCTTCCTAATGCTCTCCTTTGTCTCCTAAGTACAGTCATTCTCATTCTCGCCCCACTGAACTTTGACTTGATTCACCGCTTTCCTTCGAAGTTGCTTCGTATCGTGCTTGACAATATGAATCGGCTTGCGATTCCCAACTGCCTTAGGTTCTACCTCCATATCATCCAACTGATCAGGTGAAATAGTCATATCGGGGTCGTGCATGAATTTCCTTAACCGGGAAACATGAAATACGTTATGAACTCCTGCCATCTTCTCTGGTAATTCAACTTTATGTGCCAAATTCTCAACTTGCTCGAGAACTGGGAATGGACCAACAAATCTTGGCATTAACTTGCCTCTCCTACCAAATTGTATCACGCTCTTTAATGGAGAAATCTTGACAAAAACCAAGTCACCAATGGAGAATTTTAAATCTCTTCTCCACTTATCAACATAACTCTTCTACCTATCTTAGGCAGCCTTCATTCGTTGTCGGATGATCTTAATCTTGTCTAAGGTTTCTCTTATCACATCTACTTCAAGCACAAATTTCTCACCAGTTTCTAACCAACATGACAGTGAGTTGCATGATCTTCCGTACAAAGCTTCAAATGGAGCCATACCAATACTGGATTGATAACTATTATTATATGTGAACTCCACTAGATGTAAATGGTCATCCCATGATCCACCAAAATCCAATATACAAGATCTTAAGAGGTCTTCTAATATACGATTCACCCTCTCTGTCTGACCGTCGGTTTGAGGATGATATGCGGTAATGAGATGTAATTATGATCCTAATGCCTCTTGTAAGCTCCTCCAAAATCCACTAGTAAACAACGGATCTCGGTCGCTCACAATGCCTTTGGGTATTCCATGAAATCTCACTACCCACTTTATATATTGTTCGGCTAACTTAGCTGTCGTCCGGTTCGACTTGACGGGTATAAACCTTGCACTCTTAGTCAATCGGTCCACAATCACCCAAATGTTATCATGGCCCGATCTAGTTCTTGGTAACCATCAAAGAAATCCATTGAGACTTGTTCCCATTTCCATTTTGGAATTTCTAATGGTTGTAATAAACCACTAGGATCTTTTGCTCAGCTTTAACTAGCTGACAGTTCATGAATTTAGATATAAACTTCCCAACGTCTCTTTTCATCCCTTCCCAGTAGTAGGTTTGCTTCATGTCTCGATACATTTTGTTACCACTGGGATGTACAGTCAGTTTTGAGTGATGACATTCTCTAAGCACTTCATCCCTCAATCCCTTGACATTGGGCACAACTAGTCTTCCATTCTTTCTAAGCCATCCATCTCGATCAAGCCCATATTTGTTCATCTCTTCGTCGATTCCCATCTCTAACTTTGAGATGATTTCCAATAGGTTAGGATCGTCCCTCTGACTGGAACCAATCCACTCAATCAAAGTGGGTCTGATTGTCAAACTTGCTAACATTTCTGGATCCAATTTGCACTTTGGTCTGAAATCATACCTAGAGATGTACTCCAGTTGCTTCCATTCTAGAAACATAGCCCCTAAACTGGCATGTCTTCTACTCAATGCATCAGCTACTGCACTGCCCTTTCCTGGTATATGCGATATCGAAATCATAGGAAGCCAAGAATTCTAACAATCTTTGTTATCGGAGATTTAGGTCCTTCTGAGAGAAAAGATACTTTAACGATTTATGATCGGTAACAACTCGAATCTTTCCCCCAAGAGATAATGTCTCCACATCTTCAATGCGAACACGATCATTGCCAACTCCAAATCATGGGTAGGATACCTTTTCTCATGCAGTTTCAGTTGCCGACTAACATAAGCTACAACCCTACCTCCTTGCATCAATACAGGACCTAGTCCGGTACCACATGCATCTGTGTATGCCGTCATCTCTACATTCCCCTTAGGAATGACTAACACTGGTGCACATGTCAACTTTTCCTTTAGACTCTTAAATGCATTCTCTCACTTTTCGTCCCAAACAAATCATCTATCCGCGACAGGGTACTTATTCTTCCTCGTCACCTTATTTAATTTGTTGTAGTCCACACACAATCGAAGGGAACCGTCTGCCTTGGTAGCAAACACAACTGGTGCTCCCCACTCAGAAACACTTCTTCTGATAAATCCCTTCTTCAGTAGATCTCTTACTTGCACCCCAAGCTCTCGCTTCTCCCTTGGTGCCATACGACGAAGTGGCATCACTATAGGTCTGGCATCTTTCACCAAATCAATACGGAACTCAATCTCTCGGTGTAGTGGAAGTCCTGTCACTTCCTCGAAGACGTACGGATAATGGCCAGCCACGGGCACATCTGACAACTTATCATGCGGGAAGTCGAGGGAATTTAGAAAACTAGCCATTAGCCCATCACTAGGTAGACCACAAAAAAAACTACCCTCCGCCCATCATTCGCTCTAACTATCACCAAAAAGCCCTCACAGTCTACCACCACCCCGTACCTCTCGAGCCAATCGACTCCCAAAATAATGCCAAACCAAGTAAAGCCCAAAACAAAGCAATCACAAACAAACATGCATCCATGATTCGATAAGACCACATTACAACAAATCATACTAAGGCTAGTTGAACCACCTATAGGGTTCGTCACTGCTAAAGGTCTATCAACTATCTCGGGTTCCAATCCCAACCTATCTACCAGGTCACTAGATATGAAGGAACGGGAAGCTCCAGTATCAAACAATACTCGAACAGGAATATCATAAATAGAAAGCATACCTTGAATGACAACATTCTTTCCTTCCTCCGCCGCAGTCGGGGCATTCGACGAAGAAGGAACAACGTTAAGAGCATATGCTTTCACAATCTGCTTCTCTTTAGGGTTTGCGGACACTTATCCTTGTGATGTCCCGCTTGGCCACAGTTGAAGCACTTCTTGTCCGCTGACTTTGTTCGAATTCTTTAGCATAATGGCCCTTCTTGCCATGGCTAAAGCACTCAGCATCTTTCTTGCTCTTTTTCTGACCATCCTTAGCTTGGTTCTGACTCTACTTCCTTTTATTCTGAGAATTATTCTTGCCTCCACTGCTTGCTTGCAGCTTTGGCCCCTCTGTAGATGTGGCAGCGACTTCAGTCTTGGGTTTAGGATAGAGGCTCTCGGACCTCAATGCTTTCCCCACAATCGATTCAAACGTCTCATCGATATAGTTTATAAGCATTTCCTGCAAGTACTGATCTAAGCCTCTTATAAACTTCTCATTCTTCTTCTCGGGAGTGTCGATAAGGGATAATCCATACTTGGATAAAGTATCGAACTCAGCAATATACTCCGAGACTACCCTACCATTCTGCTTAAGCTCCAAGAACTTCCTAAACAACGGGTCTTAAGTTGATCCAATGTGACTTGATTCTCTGGAGTAGCTGCCTTAATAGCATTCCATCAATTCATCACCCGTCCTTGCAGCTGACGGGATGCTAGCTTTCTCTTCATCGCATCCTCAATACCTAAGTCTTCGAAGATACACTCACAGCTATCCAACAAATCATGAACTTCTATAGCCGATTCCGTTCCGTGGAACGACTTTCCACCAAGACTTGTGTAAGCCTTCCATAGCTTGGCGAAATCGGCCATAGGCACCTGCACCGCTGCACCTCCACCATTTGCAGCATTAGGAGCTGCCCTCTAAACATCCCTAATCATCTCTCATGAGGTCGGTGAACATCATCCTCATATCAGGAGCATTCCCATTATTAGCTCCTCTACCAGTACCCCTCGTATATTGGCTCATCGTTCAATCTGTAAGGAGAAAATAATTAACCATCTCTTTAGTGGTGCCAGTGCAATGCGACTCCATCCTTAAATATACTAATAGTATGTATATATATATATATTGCTTTTGAAAACCAAAATATCACAAATACGCGCTCTCATATACGTACTATCTCTCTCTGGTGTCTTCCCTAGGTTAACTACGCAACATAGAGCTCTGATACCAAGTGTGACGACCCGCCCCGCACCAGCCGACATTTCCAATGAAAGTGAGTTGTACCAATGCCCGACTAGCACAGGACGGTCGCCAAAGAAAGGAAAAGAAAGGAATTTGTACTAACAAGGAACCTGTAGAATGTCTCACATCGCATGGAATAAAATATAATAATAACATACTTGACATAAAACAGGCGAGACAATGCATAAGCTGAAAACCAAACCATAATCATCATAGCAGCGGAAATCCAAAATACAGCTTATGATCCATCATCATTATTACAACTTCAAAATACTGCCTCTAAAGAAAAAGAAAGGAAAGGTACACTACTAATGCCCAAAGCAGTGACCATCAACAACATAGGGAGAATATATGTAGATAATACGTAGGAGCCTTCTGCTCATCTCCGGATCAGTTACTCGTGCATAACCAGATAACCTGTCTCTAGTCTACTCGTTTAGGAGCACGTAGAGTAATAAGAAGATACATGAAATTATGGGTCAAACAAAAGTCTGTTATGAGCGATAAGCAGCAAAACATAACAATAATAGGTATACTAAACCATACTTGAACCTGGACCTACAACCAAAGAGTTAGCACAACATACCGTACAATACTCTAAGGTGCCACTAAAATATGGTGTAAAGAATACGGGGGTAGGGGTGTGCATGTCATAGTGATGGCAAACAATCAAGCATAGCAACCATCCTCACATCTCTCACTTAGTGCGTAAAGCATACGATATCCACCGCTTTGATCACCCAATACTTTGTTACGATCACTCTGCGCCATGGAGTCGTGACGGCTCCACTGCACTGATCCGTAACCACTAATACTTTGCTATGTCCACTTTACCCCATGGAGTCATGATAACTTCACTGCACTGGCTCATAGCAATGCTACGATCACTCTGCCCCATGAAGTAATAACTACCCCACTGCACTGATCCATAGCCTAACACTTGTCTTTCGGTGGTGAATCAAAGTTATGGACGTCGATAACTCCTTAGCACAAGTCCCACAGCAAAGTCCAATCATGATGTTAACTCGTTGGTTCCCATCTGGATCCTGAGTACAAACCTCCCATTTGGACTACCTTTGCATCTTGGGTTATGATCATCATCTTCAGTTGGGTCTCCATCAGTTCGGTTCGGTTCGTGATGCACCTCCGGGTCGGGTCGTGATTGCCTGCCCCGGGTCGGTTCGTGAGTGGCAAATTCTCTTCCTCCACAGTTTGGTTCGTGATCCATGAAGTGGCTCGAGGTGCCTCAGTTCGGGTCGGTTTGAGCTCCTCCATTCAAGTCAGTCCATGCATGTCAACTACTCTGGGTCGTGGTCCACCCCTTGAAGCAGTTCGGTAAGATCATCCTCCTCGGGTCGGGTATTGGTGCCTGGTTCGGATCGGTTTGTGCTAGCTCCAGAGCATCAGGTCGTGACTGGCATCTTCAGGCGAGCGGTCCGGGTCCGTTTCCATAATCACGAGCGGGTCAGTTCGGGAAGGGCTGTCACGATCGGGTAGGGCGATCCGATCCGGTCCCTGCACAACTTTCCTACAACTCTTTCAGCGACTGTTTTACGCCATACGACGGCGTTTTCGACCATTCTAACTATTCTAAACAATCACAAAGCATACCATACAGTCATAGCAACATGTATAATCGACCATAAACACCAAGGCAACAATCATAGCATGTAGAATGGATCAAACATACCCAAAAACCCATATTTTCCCCTTAATCATGTTTAAGCAAATCTAATGATAAGATTAACAAAACTTAACCAAATTAGCCCAAACTTCCAATAGAGGTCTAAAACGGTGTTTAAGAATTTCTAAACATTTTTCCAGAATTTAATCATGTTTAAATTCGCTAATTAACACTAATTACCCTTAATTAACTATAATTAGTGTAAAAACAAGGCTAATCACTCACCTTAGCCATAATTAAAACTTTCAGAACTGAAACTCCTCTAATTCGGGTAGATACCAATGTCTAACAGTAGCTCTAACTTAGAAATGGTGCTATTTCTCCTTGATTTGATGTTGCTAAGTTTAATCCTTGATTTAACGGTGATTAGATATGATTCTAGATGTTGGAGGCCATTGTTAGGGTTTCTATGATGTATGTAGTGGTTGGAAAATGAGTAAAACCCGAAATCCCTAACCCTAACAGCCCTTAAATATCCCAAATCCCAAAATTCCCCAATGGGCCTAGCTGCTAATCACCCGGATAAGCCCAAATAAGCTAATTTTTCACCTTCTAAACCTTAATTCGGCCATATCTCCCAAACGGTGAGTCCATTTTGCTAATGTGACCACTCTACGGAAAGGTAAACCATCATCCGGATCTAATGGAAGTAGTTTTAGGTCAAAACTCCTTACCAATCAAAAGCTATGGCCAAAACAAGATCAACTAGGGGCAAAACGGTCACTTAAAAATCGGCAAAAATCATGAACATGGAAAGAAATCCCAATAGTCATCTACCAAAGTCACATGACCATACGACTTCGTATGTGAGAGAAATAAATATTCTACGATCCTTCGATACATAGAATGTGGGTCGTTACATTTATTGTCATAACATGCAATGTATGAAATCCATATAACTAAAACTATATGGTAAATGATTGAGTCGCATTTCGATTTAGAATATCTTTTACATATAAAGAATATTTTGAAATAAAGAATTTCTTTTAAATAAAGAATATTTTTAAAAGACATTGTAATATAAAGAATATTTTTACAAAAAGAATATTTTTATATAAAGAATATTTTTAGAGAACAAATATTGTAAAATATTATTCAACGAAGAATAAAATGATGATTTCTATGTCCGTTTACGGATGGACACAAAAGATAAAAATATTTTTTTTATAGAAATGAACTAGATATTAACTAGGATAAATCTTTAAAATTAAGATTTAATGATGTCTTCTAATTAATTAATGATTTATGGGAATTAAATAAAAGAATTGGATTTTGGGTTGATGTGGATGGTGTCTTAAACAACACTGTTCTTAAACCCCATATTAAAGAATAAATCTTTTAATTAAGGTTATTAGAGTTTCGAATTATATTTAGTAATTAGAATAAATTGATATGTGAATTGGGGTGTTATAAACGACATTTGTTCTTTAACCCAATTAAACGATGAAAATATGATTTAGAATTTATAAATCTTTTATTAAGATTTAAAAAAAGAAATTTTCCAAAGTCAAGTTTTCCAATTTAATAAATTAAACTGGAGTTGAATGGAAACCCGATTTGATAATAATCGAGATAGGCTTCTGTAAAAGAAGACTGTTACTATATATGGAATTTAAAAGGCTTTGCCGTTATTCCATTTATATTATTAGTCCGATACAGAAATTTGTATCGACTATATATTGATTTGATTTCTGTGAAAATTCCATATTTAATGGAAGATGATTTTGGGTTTATCGTGAACAATGTTTTTTTAAATGACATTGATTCTTTAACCTATTTAAGGTCAAGATTAATTTCTTAAAACTGAATAATCATAAATTAATGATTTTTATATTAAAACCGAATTGGATTTTTAATGAATCTTTAAAAAGAAGATAAAAAAATAATAAATTTTAAAGAATTTATCTTTGATAAAATTTGAGGGAATCCTTTCCCTAATGATATGAATATTTCATTAAAAGAATATTCTGAATTGGAATGAGGCGTATGATGTGTCTTTATTACACCTGATTTTTAATGATAAAATACGCTAGTTATTCAGAAAGACCGGGTTTAACCCATTCTGAATAGTTACTACGACGATTAGAGTCGAAGATGAAGACGGTGGATGAAGACCGGCGATCTTCACATCGAATGGACGACTACTGATGTCCGGCATTGGCTAGCTACCAGTTAAGGGTTAAAGTGGTAGCTTGTCCAGACGTACTTGTTGATTGTCCGGATATGCGAGCACCTCACTTCCGTATTGGACATACAGTACGAGGAATAAGGTGTCTCTGGTTTCGTTCAGACCCAGAACGAACTTGTAAATGGATGTGTGTCTGACATTGAATTTCATTCCATGTAAATTAAATTGATTTCTATTTAATATATATCTATGGCGGTGGAGAATTTATTCTCTTGCTTAACACCCTTCTCTGAGACGTACGAGCTCAGAGGTTATATATTGGTAGTTATCAATCGCATGGCGTGGATTGTCAATGTGGCACGCCAAGATGCAAATGATCCAGGCATTTGTTGAAAAGTAGAGCCTTGTGGTTGATGGTCAATGCACGACCTATTTAGGTGTAGCTTTGTGTATAGCATGACCTCGCGAGCCTCACACCTCGATAGGAGTTAGAAACGGAGCAAGGGAACGCAGGGAGTGCACATGTTTCTTTCTAGCTAGAAGTGGTATCAGGGTTTTACACTCACTGGCATTAACTTATGTGGATGATGGATGATGGATTTCGAGGCCTCGGATTTATCGGTCGCCAATGGTCGTATTATAGGTTCGGTAGGACCGGGAAGCGTGTGTTCAGGCATAACTAACCCACTAACGATATTTGTGGACCGGCCCTGCTGTATCCAAGGGTTGCCCGTAGGTGTGATCCTGAGACATTGCTAGAGTGTCTCGAATCGGTAAGGAGATCGTTCCTAGCCTTGACTCTTGATGGAAACTCAACTTCCAATACGACATCATGCGGTTTTGATTGTAGAACTAGTATGGCGACATAGTAGGATGGGGTACTGTGCCGTCTATAATTGATACATTATGATTGAAATGTTTTTGAAACATATATACACTAATAATAATATCAAATCCGTTTTATCTGATCAAGCATATTTGACCATTATAAGGTAAAACTCTATCCTCTGGTTTGTGTTGCATTGTGTGATGGGATTTGAGTGTTATAATGGTTTCATTTTTCTAAAAAGCATTGCTTTGTTTTTAAATGATTTACTTTATTTCATGCACAGGCAATCCAATGGAGTAAACTTGTTCCGCATTAGTGGCGTGGTCCTGTGATTTGCCTCATTATTAGATGTTAGGGAAGATTTCTCATGCTAGTCCCATGACTGACCCGTAGTTTGTTTCACTTTGCAAACTCGGGTGCCCTCTTTTCCACACGGGCAGTCGAGTAGCTTATTTTGCAGATATATTGAGCAGGATTCTGGATCGAAGCTTAAAGCTATGTCCATAGCATTGATAGTCTTCCACTGTATTGTACTACAATTATTGTAATTTAATCTTCTGCTGTTGTATTATTATTTCAATGTACTTTGATATTCTGTAATCTGATGCAACATTATTATGATGTTTATAAAAGTCTTTCCGTTGTTTGTTCAAATGTGTTGTATTCTCAGAGTTAACGTATTCGGGTTTTGAATGGTCTGGGTCGATTCAGTGATCGATTAGATTCGGGCAAAATCTGGGTCGTTACAGTTGGTATCAAAGCTCTGGTTAGCTCAAATCTTTTGGGTACAACTCATTAGAACTGAACAAAAGACTCAGCAGAGGTAGGATTAGTAATATCCTATATAAGAATACTCATTAGAGATAGGATCAGCTGTATCCTAGAATGAGAAAGCTCATTAGAGATGGGGTTAGAAATGCCCTAGAATGAGTTTAGAGCGACAAGTTTATAATTAACATATTTATGATTATATATAATCCGATCTTAGAAAATATGATTTTTGAATATATAAAAGTTTTATATATTTGAAGAGTTAATCAACTAATAAAATTATTGTAACCTATAAAAGAATAAAAAAGTTGAATAGGTTAATTAAACAACTTTCAGCTTCGTTCCTATTCGAGGACGAAAAGATTTTAAGTGGGGGAGATTGTAACAACCTACAAATTCTGAACCAATTTAAAAAAATTTATTTTAGAAATTTTAGTGATATTTAATATTTAAAATAATTTATTTTAAATAATGACGATGATTTTTTTATTTAAATCGATGTTAAAACGAATAACTTTATTTTAATTATTAAAAGAATTAGAAATAGCGCGGTAGTTTGAAAATTTGAATTTGAACTTTGACCAACAATACAGGATGCAAAATAAATCAGATTTTAGTGAAACCAGAAATATTTAAATCTATTTAATAATATCTTTCCAATGAATCCGAAAAATTGATATTTCATAGTGGAAATCAAAACTTATGCCTAGTTTAAAATTCAGAATAGTCACTGTAGAATTTATATATATTTTTTAATATTAAAAATAGTCATTTTTCAAATGACCACCGTTTTCGACGAAACCACTTCTGTTGGAACCAGAATGTCAAATTATTGCTACGTTTTAATTTTCATAATTTTTAGAATTTAAATGTGAGCATGGCAAAAGAAAACGTGTTTTGTTAGTTTTAGTCAAATCGGATCGACCAAAAAATGACCATTTTTCAAACAGTCTTGGAATTTGATGAAATTAGTTTTGTTAGGATGTATCATCAAAACTTAACTAGAAATAAATTTTCTAGAATTTTTAGAGGTTGTATGTGGCCCTGGTGAATTTAAATATAAGCTGATTGAATTAATTAAATAAATGATTTAAATATTAAATTAAATAAAACAGGTTGAAGACAATCAAACAGGCTGACGGGACCTAGCCCATTGGCTCCGGAACGGGGGCAGTTAGGTAGAAACAATTTTTATTGGACTGAAATTGGTGCTATGGAGACTTAAAGGGATTTATTTGCAAAATCAAGTAATTAAATATTATTTTATTATAAATATACGTATTCGTATACTAAACCGTAATACGCAATACGTTGTAGCCGACGAATTCTTTTATCCATGGCCGTGACTGTTTCTCACTTCCCCCATTAAAATCCATCAATTCGTACACTGAAACCCATCAGCCCTTTTGAACTTTTTGAAGAACTTTTCCTCCTCTTTCCATCCATACGGAGATCGGCTTCTACGGTGCAAAATCTGACGAGTTCTGCCTCTTCAAACACCCTCCGCCGCAACCACCGCCCCAATCGCCTCCGACCGTCGAGCTCCCCCGCGCAAGTCCCACCTGCTGCGCGCCTTCGAGCACTCCAACGCAGCGTCGTTCGATCCTCAAACCGCTTTTCGGATTCATCAAAATTTGTAAACCTTGTTCTAAACTAAACTGTAAAACTATTGACGGTTTCTTGAGGTATATAATTTAATTAATTTCAACATCCATAAGCGTTGCAAAATCTAATCTAATTTATAAAAATCATAACTTTTTATACGAGGTCGAAATTGAACGATTTCAGTTCCGTTAGAACCGTATTGACGACATCTACAACTTGGGACTGACTAGAATCAATTCTGAACTTGTTAGAATGTTGGATCCGCTTCAAACCAAGGTGAGAAATTTTGTTTCTTTATTTATATAAATATAATTAAAATTGCTGAATCATGATACATAATATGTTCTAGGATTTGTGTTGTTATACATCGCTAAATTCTGTTTGTATCATACGTGGTTTGATTTGTGATGGGTGTATTCTATAGATCTATTAAAATTAACATTTCTACTAATTGAAATTAGATTTAAACAAAATTTTCATTTGTTATTACATGGTTGTAATTAACGTTTATGCTAATTATAGATTTCGATGCAAACAAAATTGTCATTTGTCATTAAATTGTTGTAATTAACATTTAGGTTAATTATAAAATTAGATTCAAACAAAATTATCCTTTGTTTATTAGATTGTAGCATTTTGTCATTTTAAAGGAATGACTTAAAAACTTTCATTTTTGTCATTGTACGGGAATGAATTAAAAAATTTCATTTTTTTCATTTTAAAAGAATGAAACTGAATATTCATTTTTGTCTAATTTAAAGAAATGAAACTAAACTTTCATTTTATCATTAAATTAGAAGTAGACAAAAATATTTATTTTGTCTAATTTAAAGAAGGTCAACAAAACATTCATTTTTGCCAGTCAAAGAGAATGTAAATAAAACATTCATTTTTGTCATTTAAATAGAATGAGACTAAAACATTCATTTTTATTATTTAAGAAGAATGAGACAAAATGTTCACTTTTGTCATTTAAAAAGAATTAAGTAAAAATATACATTTTTGTTCATTTAAAAGGATTAGACAAAAATATACATTTTTTTAGTTAAAAAGGATTAAACTAAAATGTCATTTTAATGTAAATGTATACATTAGAATTTATATACAAAAGAGGAATTTGTATGCAAAACAAAAATGTCATTTATGTTAATTATAAAATGTCATTTATGTTAATTATTAAATGTCATGCATATTAATTATAAATGTGGCATTAGATTAAAATAACACTTTGTTGTAAAATGTGACATTAGAATAAAATGACATTTTGTTATAAAATGTTGCCTTAGAAAATAAATAACATTTTTTTATATAAAATGTTTCATTAAAAGGATAGAATTAAAAGATTACATTTTTATTGATAATTCGTTTCAATAAAAAGAATTAACATTTAAAGATTACATTTTTATGTAATATTGTTTCCATTAAAAAGAATAGAATTTAAAGATTACATTTTTATGTAATATTGTTTACAATAAAGAGAATTGAATTAAAAATTAGATTTTTATTGTCATTTGTTTTCAATAAAAAGTATTGAAATAAAAGATTAGATTTTTATTGTCATTTGCTTACAAATAAAAGAATTGAAATAGAAGGTTAGATTTTTACTGTAGATTTGTTACGAATAAAAAGTACAGTTCTTAAAGTCTATATTTTATGGTCATTCTTACAAATAAAAGAATTGAAATAGAAGGTTAGATTTTATTGTAGATTTGTTACAAATAAAAAGTACAGTTCTTAAAGTCTATATTTTATGGTCATTTTGTTACAATAAAAAGGGTAGTTATTAAAGTTCATATTTTAATGCCATTTGGTTACAATAAAAAGATTAGAATATAAAGTTAACATTTTTATTTGTATTTGTTAAGCAATAAAAATAGAAGAGTTGAAAGTATCGTTTTTGTTGTCATTTAATATGAAATAAAAATAATCATTTTTGTCAAACATGTTAGTTAAAATAAAAATAGTCATTTTTGAAAGTATCATTTTTGTTGTCATTTAATATGAAATAAAAATAATCGTTTTTGTCAAACATGTTAGTTAAAATAAAAATAGTCATTTTTGTCAAACATGTTAGTTAAAATAAAAATAGTCATTTTTGTTAAACATGACATTAGTTAGAATCATATTACGTAAATAAAATTGTCATTTATGTTAAAATCATGTTATGTAAATAAAACATGATTATTGAAATAAAAATATAGATTTTGTTAAAACATGATTATCGAAATAAAAATATAGATTTTGTTAAAACATGATTATTGAAATAAAAAATATATAGTTTTTGCCAAAACATATTGAAATAAAAATAACCCTTTTATCAAAACATGTTAGTGAAACAAAATTATCATTTGTGTCAAAAGGATTTGTCGAAACAAAATTATCCATTTTTGTTAAAAAGATTAGTTGAAACCAAATTGGCCACTTCTATCAATTTAAAATAGTTAAAACCCAATTTGTCACTTTTATCAAATTATAATAGTTGAAATCCAGTTTGTCGTTTTTGGTCAAATTATCATAATTAAGACAAATTGGTCACTTTTGTCAAATTATAATGGTTAAATTAAACATGATCATTTTTGTCGCATTAGATTTTCCAAAACAAATCTTATCATTTTTGTCGCATTAGATTTTGTCAAAATAAACGTGATCATTTTTGTCGCATTAGAGTTGACAAAACGAACATATCACTTTTATTTGTTTTGTTGAATTAGAATTATCGACTAAACAAGTATATCAGTTTTATTTGTTTTGTTGAATTAGAATTGTCGACAAAACAAAGTCATCATTTTTATTGTTTTGTTGAAATAGATTAGTTGAATCAAAATACACATTTTTTTTTTTCAAAATGAACATTTTTAGCCAAATAGGTTAGCTGAACCAAAATATTTATTTTTTTCAAAATACAATAATTGAAACAAAAAAAATACATTTTGTTAAATATGACGGTTGAAAACAAAAAAATATTTTGTTTATTTAGGTTTGGAATGAAATAAAAATCACATTTTTGTTAAATAAAAGAGTTAAACACAAATAGCATTTTTGTTAAATAGGTTTGTGTTACAACAAAAATATTCATTTTGATAAAATAGAATGGTCAACAAAATGGATATATCACTTTTTATACATTTTGTTGAAATAGAATTTATATTGCAAATATAAGAATCATCTTTATTTGCAAAACATACATTAGAATTTGTATGTGAAATAAAGAATCATTTTCATTATCATCAACATATTAGCAGAATTGAAATTGGTTAAATTCATCAACCAATCATTTATTTATAAAAACTGTTGTTGGCTGAAAACCCCACACGGGTATTGGGATGATACTTGACCTACTCTAGTCCCAATAATTTGTTGAATGTCAATCAATAGATCGACAAGCTGCGATGAGCGTTATTGTTTCATTTTAATGCTCACACGGTTGTGAACTTCACTCTGGATGTTGAGTGGATGGTTTGATGATTATTTATCATTTATTGTCATATACATGCAATGTTTGAAATCCATATTACTAAAATTATATGGTAAATGATTGAGTCTCATTTCGATTCAGAATATCTTTTACATATAAAGAATATTTTAAAATAAAGAATTTCTTTTAAAAAAAGAATATTTTTAAAAGACATTGCAATATAAAGAATATTTTTACATAAAGAATATTTTTATATAAAGAATATATTTAAAGAACGAATATTGTAAAATATTATTCAACGAAGAATAAAATGATGATTTCTATGTCTGTTTACGGATGGACATTAAAGATAAAAATATATTTTTATAGAAATGAACTAGTTATTAATTAGGATAAATATTTAAAATTAAGTTTTAATGATGTCTTCTAATTAATTAATGATTAATTGGAATTAAATAAAAGAACTGGATTTTGGGTTGTTGTGGATGGTGTCTTAAACAACACTGTTCTTAAACCCCGTATTAAAGAATAAATCTTTTAATTAAGGTTATTAGAGTTTCGAATTGTATTTAGTAATTAGAATAAATTGATATGTGAATTGGGTTTATTGTGAACTATCGACATTTTTTCTTTAACCCAATTATACAATGAAAATATGATTTAGAATTTATAAATCTTTTATTAAGATTTAATTTTTTTTTTCCAAAGTCAAGTTTTCCAATTTAATAAATTAAATTGGAGTTGAATGGAAACCCGATTTGATAATAATTGAGATAAGCTTCTGTAAAAGAAGACTATTAAAGGCTTTTCCATTATTCCATTTATATTATTAGTCCGATACAGAAATTCAAATCAATTATATATTGATTTGATTTCTGTGAAAATTTCATATTTAATGGAAGATGATTTTGGGTTTATTGTGAACAATGTTTTTTAAATGACATTGCTTTTTAACCCAGTTAAGGTCAAGATTAATTTCTTAAAGCTAAATAATCATAAAGTAATGATTTTGATATTAAAACCTAATTGGAGTTTTAATGAATCTTTAAAAAGAAGATTAAAAAAATTAAAGAATTTATCTTTAATAAAAATTGAGGGAAACCTTTCCCTAATGATATGAATATTTTATTAAAAGAATATTCTGAATTGGAATGAGGCGTATGATGTGTCTTTATAACACCTGATTTTTAATCATAAAATACGCTAGTTGTTCAGAAATACTAGGTTTAACCCATTCTGAATAATTATCACGAAGATTAGAGTCAAAGATGAAGACGGTGGATGAAGACCGGCAATCTTCACATCGAATGGACAACTACTGATGCTCGGCATTGGCTAGCTACCAGTAAAGGGTTACAGTGGTTGTTTGTCCGGACGTACGTATTGATTGTCTGGATATGCGAGCACCTCACTTCCATATTGGACATACGAGACGAGGAATATGGTGTCTCCGGTATCGTTCAGACCCAGAACGGACTTGTAAATCGATGTGTGTCTGATATTGAATTTCATTCTATGTAAATTAAATTGATTTCTATTTAATATATATGTATGGTGGTGGAGAATTCATTCTCTTGCTAAACACCCTTCTCTGAGACGTATGAGCTCAGAGGTTATATATTGGTAGTTATTGATCGCATGGCGTAGATTGTCAATGTGGCACGCCAAGATGCAAATGATCAAGGCTTTTGTTGAAAAGCAGAGCCTTGTGGTTAATGATCAAAGCACGGCCTATTTAGGTGTAGCTTTGTGTATAGCGTGACCTCGCGAGCCTCACACCCCGGTAAGAGTCAGAAACCGAACAAGGGAATGCAGGGAGTGCACACGTTTCTTTCTAGCTAGAAGTGGTATCAGGGTTTTACATGCCCTGACATTTACTTCTGTGGATGATGGATTTCGAGGCCTCAGATTTATCGGTCGCCAATGGTCGTATTATATGTTCGGTAGGACCGGGAAGCGTGTGTTCAAGCATAACTAATCCACTAACAATATTTGTGGATCGGCCCTGATGTATCCAAGGATTTCCCGTAGGTGTGATCCCGAGACATTGCTTGAGTGTCTCGAATCGGTAAGGAGATCGTTCCTAGCCTTAACTCTTGATGAAAACCCAACTTCCAATATGACATCATGCGGTTTTGATTGTAGAACTAGTATGGCGACATAGAAGGATGGGGTACTATGACGTCTATAATTGATACATTATGATTGAAATGTTTTTGAAACATATATACACTAATAATAATATCAAATCCGTTTTATCGTATTAAGCATTTTTGACCATTATAAGGTAAAACTCTATCCTCCGGTTTGCGTTGTATTGTGTGATGGGACTTGAGTCTTATAATGGTTTCATTTTTCTAAAAAGCATTGCGTTGTTTTTAAACGATTTACTTTATTTCATGCACTGGCAATCCAATGGAGTAAACCCATTCCGCGTTAGTGGCATGGTCCTGTGATTTACCTCATTATTAGATGTTAGGAATGATTTCTCATACCAGTCCCATGACTGACTCGTAGTTTGTTTCACTTTGCAAACTTGGGTGCCCTCTTTTCCACACGGGCAGTCAAGTAGCTTATTTTATAGATAAATTGAGCAGGATTCTGGATCGAAGTACAAAGCTGTGTCCAGAGCATTGATAATCTTCCGCTGTATTGTACTACAATTATTTTAATTTAATCTTCCGTTGTTGTACTATTATTTTTATGTACTCTGATATTCTGTATTCCGATGTAACATTATTATGATGTTTATAAAAGTCTTCCATTATTTGTTCTAATGTGTTGTATTCCCAGAGTTAACATATTCGGGTTTTGAACGGTCTTGGTCGATTTAGTGATCAATTAGGTTCAGGAAAAATCGGGGTCATTACAGTCGGAGTTAAGAGTTCTCGGACAAGTGCATGCATAGAACAACCCAGATCCAGTCCAAAAATTCTGACTATTATCATCATGAATGATCAACAGCAATATGGATCATATCTAATGATCATAAGGCTATCGGAGAGCAGTCCAAGGAAGCATAAAAAGAACTTATTTCCTATTAAAGCATATATTATCAATTCAGAAGAGGTACAAGAAAAACAAGAATGACAAACCCGTGCTTCACAATTTGATGATAGGAAGGAGTACGGGGTTTTTTGACTAAGAGAATCTAATCGAAAGGAAGTCGAAGTAGAAATTAGGGATTTTTAGAAAATGAAGTAGCTGTTACCGATGTGTTTTATCTGCGAAATAAAAGTGAATTAAAGAGAGGAGTAAGAAAACGATAGGGAAGATTAAAAGACACGCATCTAGATCATTCTTGCCACATTAGCTCAATACTCAACTACACAAGTATAAGTGGCCCATCAGGACCAGTTGGCTTGCCCGCATCCCCATGATTTGATCGATCATGACGATACTTTGGCTCAAAGAAAATAGTGTGAGTGACTTAGACCTCTCGCTCACGAGAAGGAACGACCCTAGATATGTTTTCCTTAACGATCCCGAGTTCTGCACGATCATTCCTTGGTAAATCTGATTTAATCTACCAAATTATGTTATGATTAGTTATTTCGAAGCCTGTAATTTTACGTAAACTAAAAATCACAAACTTTGAGGGGAAAATATTTATCCATTATACATATGATGGTCTAAGGGTCAAGCGTCATCGAGGTCGGTCGTGCATAGTCCACTCCAATCTATTACACCTAGACAGTTTGTGAAGAGTAAGGAACGATCACACAGAACAAAGTTCAAGCGCCAACTTAAGGATAAGCACGACAAGGAAGGTCGCATACATCAGAACAAGTTGGATCGTCCGTTCAACACAGTCAGGATCGGTCATACAACATAATACAGTCATAAAGAGGGTCGTACGCACGAAGCCAACTCAAGAATGGTACTGCCCAAGGATGATTAAGCTTGTACATCCTGCAAAGATCGCCCATATTAAGGAAACCATTCATTCTTGCACTAAAGAAATCGGTCGTACAAGACAGGAGAAGAATTAGTTTCGGTCACATGTTCCATTCTGTAGTAATTCATGCATGATACCCCAATCGATCTTATGTAGTAGGGAACACAAAGATGCAAGAAGTCGCACATGCATCCCATGTTCGCTCATGGATTGAAACCTCAGTCGCTCGCTCATTCCTCAATCAGTCACTAATGCTACAATCATATGCTACCTACCGATCCGACATATATCAATTCCACAGTGATTGCACATATGTCTTCTCTACAAGCTTTGATCGGTCACCCATCTACCATCATACACAGATGCTCCAACTAGATGGTGTATGCCAGTCAATTACAAAAGTCTTAACATGATGATCCGGTTGTTTGTTCTTATACTAACCAAGAAGCTTTGACAAGCCGCCTATACGTTCATTGACTGTCCACCCATTCAAACTATTCAAACCTATGCAGTCACTCGCTCCTATGCAACCGCTTGCTCCTATGAAGTCGCTGGTACAGGACATCTGAATACAGCTGTTAACAGATTGGCTACAGCTAGGCGGTGGCATTTTCGTAATTAATAAGACGAACGACTCCTAACCTGCATATATGGATTTCAGTTCATTTCTTCAGGGGAGTCCACCTATAAATAGGCCATGGCTTCCACCGTAAAGAGGATGGGACCTTGGAATCATAAAGTGCTGCTAAATTCATTCCTCCACCGTTCCTTAAACATTCTCAGCCATCATCTTCTCCACTTGAAGGATCTTCACCATTTGGCCATGGCATCCATTAAGATCTTATAAGTGAAAAAAGGTCAAAGACATCCTCCTTCTTCATTGCTCATCCGTCCTTCTCCTCCACAGCTTCCGCCATTCCTCCATTGAATTTCATGAATTTAAGCGAGATTTGTATGTAAGAGTGAGAATATGTTGAGAGTTGAGAGAATGAGAAGATATATGAATAAAGAGAATTCAGATGCTTTGTAATCATCATGATAATGAAAATTACCTTCATTGTGGACGTAGGCCTAGCTTAGGGATGAACCACTCTAGTTACTTGTCTCCATTTTACTTTCCTTACATTTTTACTTTCAAATTTTGTTGCATGCGACCCCATTTACTTTCTAACCATATTGGTGAAATACGTTTCTCGTACCCTTGGTGTTTGAGCCATTTTTTAGTGAAAACAGTTGCTATTGTAATGTAAGAGATGTTTCTTCCAGCGGAAGGTTTTTCCTTATGGGGTGTAAGTTTGTCAATCTAACGCACTCTCTCAATGATGTTTCGGCGGTGCTATTGGATTTCTTCACTGCTTTTGGGATCGTGTTCTCGAATCATGTCATATCTGCTATATTGTCTTTTTGGTGCGGCTACTGTTGTCCTTAGCCTTTGCCATGTCATCTCCAGTCCTTGGTTTATTTATGCTATGTGGTGTAACAGTGTTTTGTTGTAGTGTGATACTCTTGGCTTGTACTTGTTCTTGTTATGTCACAACAGTATGTAATTTGTTTTTAGGTTTTGTTTTGTCTTATGACATTTTCTCCCTGCATGGAGTCTGAGATTTTGTAGTCTAAATACTAAGTCTAGCTTCAAGACTGTAAACCAGATTAGTTTCAATGGTAGATCCGCTATTAAAACCGTATTAGTGAATGGTCCATCTTAAAAATCGATTGTAGTAGATTGTCAATCTGCCAATCTCCTATACTTATCTATAATTATTTTTTTGTTATAATAATAAGTCTTAGAGAGCACTACAAAAAATCAGTCGGCCTTGCCAAAAAATAAAAATTAAATGCTTTTTATTTTGAACTAGATTAGTTACCAAGTGTTAACCTACCCTTTTACAAGACATTACACGATGTACTCAGACACTTAGATTGTACAACCCTCAAGGCGGTAACTCGGAGAGACGGTCAGATTGCTCGAGAATTGAGTGGATATACATATGAAGCTACAAACATTTGGATTCACTTGGATAACACTATGAAATTAGCTAAGTCTGGAAAAGACTTTGGAAAACAGGGATTGGTAGGGATCTAGAGCATATGCCAAAAATTTAGCTAAGATAGGGATCCAGAACGCAGAACTAAGAATTGGGCTAAGATAGGAATTGGTAGAATCCGGAGCATAGAACTTCAAACCACAAAACTCATTGAAACTATCTTAATAACTCAAAAATCGAAGGGCGAACCAAACAAAAAAGAAAGCAAAAGAAGGACTATATAGGACACACTCCAGGGGTCTACCCTTTGGTGCAACCACTAAGGATTGGTACTAATCCCTGATATGTGAGGAGATCTCATCCCCACTTCTGGGATTTGGTCGTCTTGCTTTGATGGTCCCTCTACGAGAGCATGTTTCGATTCGTATTGACCTTTGGTTATAAATAAACCTTCAAAGGCTTAGAAACAAATAGCTTCTTTTCTTCATGTAGAAGCTTTTCCATTTGTTGGGAATAACGACACCTTCTCACAACATTCTTACATCAAATCAACTATACTTGTAATCTACCATATAAAAAAATTACTACAAGTGGACATAAACACATTGACATATCACTATAAATTCTCATGTTTTTTACTCTTTTCTATTTTCTCTATGATTTTTCAATGATTAATGGATTGTTGATCTTGGATTGTGTTTACACTATTTGGGATGCTAGGCTTGTTTGACAAAGACCAATTTAACATATTTGGCATGTCAAGTAATAGTCAATTCTTTGATTGGATTTTAGATTTTTGAGGATTGATTATGGTTAGAAAGAAGAGAATGGATGCTCAGGTGGAAGGGAGTCAGGCCCTATAAGAAAACCCTTATGTTTATCTTACAAGAGAAGAAATGGATGGAGTGGTAAATTAGTTATGAACTAAATTGGAACGCAAAGAAGGAATGGTGTAAGAAATTCTCTCGTGCCTCGAATAATTTAAATAAACTTGAATCAGAATAGAGGCGATGAAGCTGGAGCTACTGGACAAGAAGTGTTTACGTGGGAACCAAGGGAAGCCCTGAAGCGACAAACCCAGATCGGTACTGACACCAGGATCCTGATCGATTCCAACCCAGATCACGTGAGGGCATACCTCCCTGAGTCAACCTAGAATAGTGCTGGAGTTAGAAGAATTCATCTCGATTTAGGAAATTCTACCAGGCCCAAAATTAGTGTGGATAAAATAGGATTAGATCAAATTGCTAGGCATAAGCATGAGGACTATGTACTAGAAAACTCCTTCGAGCATGGGAGGTAGTTTATAATGCCACAATATGGGAACAAAAGGTTGGTGGGAATTATCAAGAGAATTACAAGAGGAGGAATATCAAGTCAAACCTTTGAGGATGTTAATATGAGATCATTCACTCCTGGCATTAGAAATCCAAGGAACCTACCAGAGTTCAAGCTTCTAGCATTGAATGTATATGATGGAAGATTGGACCCTATGGTACATCAGATATACGGAGGTGTTGGAGGCATCCAAAGAATTGATGGAGAAGTGTTTTCCTTATATTTGACAGACTTAACTACACTATGGTTTAGAAAACTAAACAATGAATCGACTAATATTTAGAGTGAGCTAGTCAATAAGTTTATAGTTTAATTCAAAGTTCACATTTTGAGGATCGAGAATGCAATCACGTTGATAATGACCAAACAAAGTGTAACGTTTCATGTTTTTGGTAATCAGATATTTAATATATTTTATAAATATTGATTTGGAATTATATATGGATTTATAATATATAATTTGTTTATATAACGCAGTTTGAACATTAAATTTATATATAATTATAATTCGAACTCAAAATGATGCAGTAGTTCGTAATTTTACGATTTGAACTTCAATTGAATATACAGGATCCAATATAAGTCAGAATTCTGTGAAACAAGAAATATTTGAATCGATTTATTAATAATTTTTGAATAAAGAAGAAAAACCGAAATTTCAGCTTATAGAATGTGAATTATGTCTAATTCAAAATTTAAAATAGTCGTTATGGAATTCGTAAATAAACGATAACATTTATTAAATAAAATATAAAGGATTTTTATATATTTGAAATACCATTTAACTCAAGATTGTAAATATTGAGTTTAAAATATGTATTGATTTATTTTGAAGTTGTATAATATTTCATTTGGAGATATATGATAATAATAATTTATTTTTTACTTAATTAAATTGCTTTGAATTTAATTATATCGATATTATATAGGCATTGAAATTTTTTATTTTCAAACGACCTCCGTTTTTGACGAAATGAATTTTATTGAAATGTGTACTGCCAATTATTGCTAGATTTCCAGTTTATAGACAATCGGAATTGTTTTAACTATGCGTGCAATTTAAAGGTTAACCGATAATTTAAATTAATGACGTTGTGCAAACAAAGTCGGTTTTCAATGAAATTAATTTCAATGGGACCCAAATGTTAAGACATAATGGTGTGTACATTTTCATTGTAATTGGAACTCCCGTATATCGGTCTAAATATAACGGTTAACAGTTATCAGCGGTGGAGTTTAGTACCATATAAAAACATATTAAAATAAAACAAATAAACTTAATTCTTAAGTAACTCCTACCCTATATCCAAAAGAAAATATATGCTGCACAATCTTCCTCTCGTCCTATATTTTGAATTACACTTGCTAACCTACTCCTCCTGTGTTTTAAAATCAAATTAAACATGCACAATATAATTTTTGCTTAAAACCTGTCCTACCCAACATTTATTTATGCAGACTAATAAACTATCTCAATCATACTTCGTGTGCAAGTAATAAACCAAACTAGTACAACTACTACCTACCCTTTCTCCAATTACAATGTAAACTCAAAGCGAAACGAAAACCCAATGCAAACGAAATGAAAACTGCCTGCATGCCTAGCCTACAATGAAAACCTACCAAGCCAAAACCTTGGCTGCCAAGGTTTCCCATATATATAAATACGCACGAAACGAAAATCAAAACTCCACACATTTTCATTTTTCCAGCAAGAAGCAGCTCCATTAAAACTCATATATCAATTAAGCCTCAACCCAAAACTCCCCTCACATGGGAATGAAGTAGAGAAGTAGTTCGGCAAGATGGGATTTGGGACAATGAGTGGTGAAGCTAAGGCGCAGGTTGTAGTGGTCTCTGATTGTCAGTTGAAGGCCCGCATGAGGTGTAGTGAAGTGGCATGGTGGTTGCACATAGTTTAGTCTCAGAGCAGTAGGAAGAATCAGACATGTTGGTTTTGCGAAGTGGCATTGTAGTGCTGGTTTTACCGTGGTACTAATCGGAGTTGGAGAAGCTTTGGTGTGTGAGAGGTGTTTGGTAGCGGGATGTGACCTGCGTGCATTGTAAGATACGTGCGTAGGTACTGAAAATGAGAGGAAGGGAATACTTGCATGAAGAAGTACAGGTGATGGTGACGAGGTAGAAAAGGAAGCAAGTCATATCGGTAGGGATGTCAATGGTTCCGGTAGGAAGGACACACTATGGTGCATGGTCGGACTGGAAAGAGAGAGTGAGGTTGGAGGGACTAGGTGGCTCGAGGAGGAGACCCTTGTGTGGGGGTCAGCACAGTGGTGCGTGAGGGAACGAAGTCAGGTTCAAAGGAAAGCAATAGCAGTGGGTTAGAAATGTATAGTACCAGGTTTCGAAATAACCGTTGGTGGGAGAAGAATTAGTACTAAGCTCGCCTAAATAAATGTAAGGCCCAACTTATTTTTATTTTATTTTCCCTAAAACCTGACATGTACCTTATCATAACGTGCCCACTACTATTTATAAATGCTTGAATGTATATTTAATATGCCCAACGCCAACTGTATGTTAGACTAATCATTTACTTACGTGGCCGACATCCATATATTAGTTAACGTAGACGATTAAAATGTCTAGCCATCTGTTAAACTTGCCTAGCCATTTTTATTTTAATATTGCCTAATCATAGCTATATAACGTCCATATTGGGTAGGCTAATAAATATAGTAATAATAAGGCACATACAAAAACGTGACTGGGAATATACATCAGACTTAATTTACGTGAGGTAATAATATTACCTTACATGCCTGGGTATATTCTTTTGAAAATGCCCAATTAGGTTTAGAGTGGCTACTCACTTTAAGTGACGCGTACTGGTAATTAATGATGCTTAATTGAAGATAAAATGAAAGTAGTTATTTGGGTTATTAAAATATTTTTTATGAGTAACATTGCATAAAATTCTGTAACACGCGACGCCGGAACCATATCGACAAGCGCAACATTTTGAAGCTAGATAGACGGAGTTGAAAGCAATTGAAATCTTCAGTTAAATTAAACTTTGGTTTAATTTAACTGAAACAGACTGTTTTGACAACAAATGGAAACCCAAGGTGATTTTACTTACTCGGTTTTTATCCCACTTATATTTTATATAAGTCGGGTTTAATATTTGTGTGCTATGGATATTATTGTTGGTTGTTTACTAAATATATTATTTTATATTGACTAAATCGATTAAATTAAATGTTGTTTAATTTAATTGGAATCGGTCGTTATTTGTAACAATCGTAACCAACTAATGTAACTTACCTTGTTGGTCACGTTTATAATAATATGAACATATAAAATAAATAATTGGATGCTTAGGTTGCTGTTATTGGTTAATTATTGAAATTATATCAATATATTGAATTTAATGATATTATTTGAGGTAACATATTTGGATGTAGGAAAAAACAGGTTGGAGAGATCCAACCGGATTTCTCACATATATTAGATGTTATTTAATTTCATATTATCATTATATGAATTGTTTTGATTGGATGATTTATTTGATTGATGATCGTTGACTAAAAATTCAACGTTTGTTTTGTTTTAACCAATGGGCAGTATTGGTTGAGTAATTGGCAGCATATGGCCTATAAATCGATCGTTTTATAAATATTGGTTCACCGTCATGTGAATCGACAGAGATGAAGTTATAAAATTTATTTTATAACTGAAAATGAATTTTTAAATCTGTTATTTCGAATAAAAGTATATTAAAAGAGAATAAATGTTTATAATTTATGAGACGACCCAGACTTCACCGATCCCCGAAGAGACGGAGGAGCCCGGATTGCCTTGAGAACACGACTCACAGAATGCAAACGCGAGAACATTTCATTGCTATACAACAATTTACATCAGAGTACAAGAATATCAGAGAATAAATAAATAATATACATTGAAAAATATCATAGATTTAAATTACAATGCAGCGGAAAAATAATACATGAATACAATGTGCAGTGGAAGACACCAACTACAACAACTGAAAGAAATACACGGATACAAAGCTTTCCAAATATAGCTCTAGCTGTAATCCAGGATCCTAGGAAAAGAAATATCTGCAACCAAAACTACTAGCTGGCCGTGTAAAAAATATGGACACCCAGAGTTTAGGTTAAAACAATAAACTTCTGGTCAGTGATGGGACTGGTGTGAGAACTAAAACAGTTACTAGCTTTTTATTTTAAAGTTAGGTAAATCACGGGACCAGGCCGTATAACACAGAACGGGTTTATCCCCCATGAGTACCAGTACATAAAAAAACATCACAATGCTAAACAAAAAAATGAAGCTATTATAAGACTCAGGTCCCATCACACAATGTATGCAGTCGAGGATAGAATTTTACCTTATAATAGCCAAACATGCTTGATACGCAAAATTTCATCTTTTATTATTAATATAAGCGAGAAATCAACTTCAAATATAAATGTATCAATCATAGGTGGCGTAGGTACCATTATATTATGTCGCTATATAGGTTTACAACTAAAACCGTAAAACCATGTAACGGAAATTAGGTTTCCATCTATGAACCAAGGCAAGGGATCATCCTTACTGATTTTGAGGCATAGCAATGCCTCAGGACTTGCTGGCGAGCCCTTGGATCTTCATGTCGGTCATCCGTCAATGATTAATTATACCATAAACTATATGTCGGTCGTTTCTATCGAACGTCCAAAATGGTCAGTCACGTCGACCATATAGAACCTTTTAGTCGGTTTATCAATTTTGAGGTACCTCGCTTTCCATCAATAAAGTTTTCCTTGTAAATAGTTTGGGCTCCATACCATGACGTTACTTATAGCTAGAAACTAATATATGTCCATTTCCATGCAGTCATTATCCCATTTTTAGTTCATACCAGGGTGTGAAGCTCGCGAATTAACGCTACATAAAGCTATGCTAATTAAAGTCTGTTGTATATAACGGTGTTGTACACACAATTATATGATTTTTGTTTGATGATAACAAACAAATATATTTTATTTTAAATGTGTTTGTTACTATACTGTTTCATATTTTTCATATCCACATCACGGACAAGAACACAAATTTAAATTTAAATAGGATACGTCTACATACGAATTCAAATATTCAATAGTTTTTTGTTTAAATTTAAATATTTTATTTCATACATTCGAACAGTACAACTTTTGTAACTCCGCTACTTGTACATCTCACATTTCAATTTTATTTCATACATATACAGCTTCATATACAGTGCTCCTCAATATAGTTCTTATCCCACTCATATTCAATTTCATAAATATATATATTTATACAGCTTCATATACAGACACATTCATTGTTATATATACATTCTGACACTTATATACTTTGTCTTCTTTCAGTCCAGTCATGTAAGCTCAGTCAGTCCAGATCTTCACACCTGTCACAGTAGAAACACACACAGTAATCTGGAACAGAAATAAATTTAAATTCTAGCATATACAATTTTTTTATAAAATTTATTTGCCTCAGAATTTTGGTGTGTTTCTCATCATTTTTCATGACTTGATCTGATTTATATAGACTGTATACTCTAGTGCTCACTGATCAGCCTCAACACACTACACCGGTTTGCTAATCAGAACAAGTTGATTCTGAACAGCCACAACACAGTGTAGTTGTATGCTGATATATATTCGAATAGACACACATATATATATACACACACATATATATACACACTGTAACACCCCACCTCCGCTAGGGTCACTCACAAAGGGAATGCACTAGTTTTGGTGGAGCATTATCTAGGTAAACATACACAGAGATATCACAAGACATAACATAAATAAAACAGCGGTAGAAATTAAAAACCAAATCTTATTACTTTCAAGAAAAGAGTCAAAACCTCATATATCCAAAGTACAAGTTGCCATTATTCCATTACATCAAGTTCTAAATAAAGAAGCATAAAAACAAAAGTAAATTATTCCCCAAAAACAGCAGACGTGCAGCCATAACATAGCTCAAGACCAAACTGTACATGAGCTGACGGAAAGCAAGCAGAATCCCAGCTAAGTGCTAGAGTTTCCTCCCTGAGAACCTGGGGGGGGAACGAAAGAAAAAAGAGGCGAAAGAAAACGGGTCAGTCATAAAGACTGGTAAGTCCAAGTGACTTTCAACATAAAAACAGGTAAAGGTAACATGACATGTATAAACTGAAAGTAAACATAAGTACGATGTCAAGATGGATAAGATAGACTAAGATAACATGATGAATCAAGTATAGGTCAAGTATAGCATCGCATGTTCAAGGTTCGCTGCACCAACTGTCCTAGTAGCCCAACCCATGTCAAGTATCAATCATGAAATAATCCCTTGGCCCAAAATCGTGAATGACCCATTACTGGGTCCAACGGAACGATCCACTAATCGATCGGCTCCCTATAAGTTCTAGGTCGTTGTGTTTCTGTGTCATACGGCCCAATTACGAATGTAGTAACCTGTGCTAGGTCCACCATAGGGTGTATCAAGCCCTATGGTGCCAACCACCGACACGAATCAAGAATGCATAGATAAACCTACTGATGCCCAATGCCTGCTTTTTCTGCTCCAGAGTTTGTGCATGCCCGCACTCCGTTAGAACCTACACTGGCGCACCCACATAGCCGTCGTTCTGGTCGCTTACAATCATCTCAGTAATCGTGCCCCACCCTGCCTAGTTCCAGGGTACCATGATACATCTAGTGGGTTACTGCTGAAATGGACCGCGTAACTAGGGTTTCCGTCTAATAGGTTAAGTGTTGTCATTTAAATTTGAGACTTAACCCCATCAGTATAGTATATCAAGTTGGCTAAGTGTTGTCATTTAAGTTCGTGACTTAGCCCTACAATTCACGTGTCAAGTTGGTTAGGTGTTGTCGTTCAAGTTCATGACCTAACCCTACCAATCATATTTCAAGTTGGTTAAGTGTTGTCTTTCATGTTCATGACTTAACCCTATCATGTGGCATTAATTCATTAATGCACTCCAACCTCTCACATTAGACCTGTTGTTGTGGTCACTGGATATGCCGGGTGGTTCCGGGCAGATTTACACCACAACTCAGTCTAACCTCGGATTTTCAAGTGCGATATAACCAACTACTCACACTGGATCCTATTGTTTGCAGTAACTGGATTTGTCGGGCGGTTCCGAGCAGATTTACACTGCAAAATCAACCCAACCTCGAGTTGGCCATTTTCAAGTTCATTCTAGTGTCATGACCATGTTCAAGTTTCATGTCAAGTTTGTGTCAAGTTTCGAGGATAAGTTTCATGCCCACATCCAGATTCAAGTTATAACAACGTTCATGTTTCAAGTTTTTCCAATTATCAAGTTCATAATTTATGTTCATAACCAATTCATGTTTTGCCTAATCTACCCAAATCGTATTCCCATCGCATGTAAACGTTAATCGACCTAAATTACAAGCAAATCTAAATCTAGAGATAAAGGGAATAACATCAAATCTATGATAGCTAGAAGGGACAAGCATAAAGCGATCAAAGAGATTACAAGATTGGCATAATATAACTTGAGATAATTGCTTACAACATTACTGGCATATAGAAATTAACAGGGTTTTCAAATCTAGCAAAATAAGGTGAAAGTCCTAGTAAAAACTTAACATAAAAGAATAGGTATGCGAAAGCAAGCCAAATACAAGGATAATAGATCCACTGGTTTTGGTGTACATAATAGCGAATAAACTAAGCAAGTCACACCCTAGGTATGAGATCCAACAAACTGCAAATTCAGTGTACAACACGGGTTTCAACTATGGGCATGAACAATCAACTATAATAGTTTTAGGTAATTAACGCCAATAGTCATAGTCATGGTCATAGGTAGAAATCTCATAATTAAGAACCATAAGCGATTAATCACAATAGTCATGGTTAATTATCCAAAATAGTTCTAGGCAATAGTCATAGGTAATTAACAGTAATAGTTTCAAAGTCATGGTCATAGATAATAGCCTTATGTTCACAATCATAGGTAATAATTCCCATAGTCAAGAGTCATAAGTGATTAGTCACCATTGTCCTTGTCATAGTCATATGCAATTAGTCTTATGTTCACCGTCATAGGCATAGTCTTATGTTCACAGTCATAGGCATAATCTTATGTTCTCAGTCATAGTCCTTGGCCATTAACAATAGTTTCAACGTCATAGGCATATTAAGGTTATAGACACGAGAGAGTTTGATTTACAACATGAATAGGTCCAAAGCAATATTCATGAAAGTCAAGATCCAAGATAAGCAAGAATAGATACGAATCAATTACCATACATATATCCAATTCCAATTTACAACATGGATATTAAGTTTACAGCTTTTATCTAAAAGTAACTTGAACTTACAGTGCGTGGATCGAGAATTAGAAAGCAGAATTTGATTGTTGAATCTCTATTTGATTGATCGTGTTCTAATTGAAATCCCCCAATTTGCAAATCCCTAAGCGTAATCTTGATGGAGAAGAAGCAGTCCTTTTTTTTCTTCCTTTTTATCTTAGTATTTTGATTATCTTAGAAGTAGCATAAGGACATAAAGAAATGGCGTGGAGAGAATGAGGCTAGGGGCTGCTTATATAGGGTTAGGCAGACAAATCTGGTCACGAAACAAGTCTAAATACATCAGAATGCATCTGGTTCAAGAAGTGGGTTCGGGAGGCAGGTCGACACCCAGGTCGACACTATGGTCGACCTGGTCCCGGGGAGGTCGACACTATGGTCGACCCCCAGGTCGACCTGGTCTATGGGCGGGAGTTTTCCCGCCCTACCTTCTGCGGGGTTTGAATTCGAATTTCGAATTCGAAATTCGAGCTGTCTTTGATTCTGAAATTTTCTGAAACTTCTAGAGGTCAAACTTGGTCATACGAACTCCAATTTTCGAAAACTCGAACTCTATTTCATGTAAAATTTCGAGACGAATGCAATGGCGCAACCCGTTTCCCCTGATTCTTATTTTAAAATTTAATTCTGCCTTGATTTATGACTTTAACATGTTATAAAAATTCGGGTTGTTACATACATATATGTGAATATATACATATATGTATACATACAGGTCAACATGGTCAACATAGCAGTGAAATGAAGCAAGCAACCCAAGTGTCGAGCAAAGAAATTTCATGTCAATAATGGACACAAATTTCAGCCCAAACAGCAAAGAAAACATGTTCAACTCAAATGGCCGAGCAACATATGATGGACAAGTACTCAAGCAGCTGTTTAGTTGGTCAAGCATATGTGTATGCTCTACAATGGGGGGTGTCCAAATGGATGCAACAAAAGTGAAGTTCAATTATCATGGTAGCAGCATCCTCAAATAGTTCACAAAGGAGCATGGATTTCAATTGGCACAACATGTGCAGCAAGGGCTAAAGCATGTTTATTTCAGCAAACTTCAAAGTACACGAGTAAAACAGAGTGCATAAAGACATGTGACAACATGGATGCAACAGTAAATGGTTGACAAAGGTTGAAGTTCATACATCAGTTTAAAATGAACAACAAGTGGTTGTACATGCATCAATACAAGAGCACAATACAGGTTGGTAAGCAAAAGTAATGAAAGCATGGTCTGAAAACACGAACATGGTGAGACAAGTTGACAATGACATAGCTTAGTCAGAATGGAAAATACATGTAAATAGGAGGATCATGTTCAAGACTGCTTATTCATGTTGCAAGTGTACAAAGTTAAAATGGTCCATCAAGACCAAATGGTGTGCTACAGCATATATAAATGGTGATAAAGCAATTATTCTTATCAGTTTCAAAAATGATCAAGTGTTGATCAAGTAGAATCAACAAAATTGATTACGGCAGAGGGATCAAAAGGGAAAGAATTCATGACTCTAATTGCTTTCCAGAAACGAGAGAAATCAAGTTTTTTTAAACAGAGGAATCACGAGAACATTTTTTGGCAAGTGTTTAATTTCCAGAAATTGCAGTAATTTTTTGTTTGGCAAGGCAAAATTGGAAAGAAATTATTCTCTAAGCATGGATTTCCAGAATATGTTTTATGGCAAGTGTTTATGGTTCGATATCAAATCAGCACAATGCAATATACATAGCCAGAAATACAGTTTGATATAAAAGATACATCCATTTCAATCATGCTATTCAACAAAGAAGGAAATTGCAAAGAGGAAATCACGTAAGGGTTCACAGCAAATGGGGAAGTCATTTTGAATTGCGGATTTCACCCAATCAATTTTGGAAATTCAATCATGGAAATCACGGCAATTATCAATCACACAAGGGATTACTCATGGCGACAAATATTTGTTTCCAATTTTGCATCAAGGATGATACATTCAAATCAAAATCACCAAATCAAGGAAACACACAAAAATCAGATCGAAGTCATACGAATAAATCAGTGTAAGTCTGTAATGTCCCGGTTTTTTTGCTAATCTTCGTCAATGATAAATATTGATTTAATAAGATAATTAAATCTTGAAATATGTTTATTAAACAAAGTAAAAACAATTGTAATTATATGTGAGTATGTATACACTAGTTATATATATACATTTAGTATGTTTAAACTTGAATTCAAAGTAAAACATTTAAATAAGAAACCTATTTTATAATGCATGAAAGGACAAGCATTTAATGAACACTACCTTAAATAGTAAACTAAGATGCTACATATAGTAAGGCTAGGATTTCAAAAACCATTCCCTAAAAACATTTAAATAATTCTCACATGAACTTGCATGTGCACCACTTGCACTAAGAAGAAATATCAGCAAGAAGAGACAAAGGGAAAACAATTGTTTAATGCCTTAAAATCTAAATGAATGATCCATGCATTTAATGAAGGTAAGGCTCAATCTTCTAGAAGGGGCAACCTAGTATCCTCTCATTGACTAGGATCCTTAATAAAACAAAAGTTCCATACATGTGCTTCCTCAAAATATGGCCGTAGGGACTAGAGAGTAAAGGGTTAAGGCCTAGAAATGCACTGTTGAAACATGTGCAGGAAATTCTTTCTTTAAACCTTGAACTTGCCTATAAATACACTTCAAACTCTCACATTCTTCTCACAAAAACAAAACTGAGATCCATACAAATTCTGAAGCCACTTTACTGGAAGTTTGGAAAGCCATCTATGTGAGTAAATCCTTTTCTACATTTAATTCTACTGCTTATATATATATATATATATATATATATATGAATTTATGACTGTCTTGGATGTATGATTGGGTTGATGCTATCAAAAACAGAATTAAAACAAACCTGTAACTAGAAATAAGATTGAATAAGTATACCTGGAAATTAAAGACAGAACAAAAACTCTATAAGCAGTAAAGTGAGTAAACCAGATCCTTATTTTACTACTGTTTTAAATTTGTAGTAGTGCTAGAGTAGGATGTTAGAACAATGGGTGATCATATGCTGAAGTTTTAAAACACTAAACTGAAGTATAACTTCTGCCTGTCTGTTTTGCAAATCACCCAAATATGTTGATGTTTATTCATAACTGAATACCATCTTATTGTTAAATAGATGTTCACATATGATCCCTGTTAAACTATGCTAGTGTTCATATCATATATGTTTATGTCATCACTCTGATACTGGTATGTTATTGTGAAGCAAACTAGTATAAACACCCTAAAACCATACACATTGACTAATTTAAAATGCAATACACTAGTGTATACTTAGGAAGTATTTATACTTCAACTAATATATACAATCAAATCAAACTGAGCACTTATGAACACAGAAACATAGGAGCAAAACTGCTCTCTGTTAACCCATTTAAACCATGGATTTTCAAACCAACCAGAATCAAGATTTAATTATATAAATGGATTCATAATACAAAACGATGATTTTTAGTGGTGGAATCATGATTTTTAGTAGTACAAATAAGGAGAAATCTTGAGGTGATCGGAAAACGTTGTTAAAGCAATTTCCGGCGATCCCTTGGGTCAACTGACATGGCGTGAAGCATGGGGAGGCGTGGAGGTCCAGCAATCAAGGGAAAAATATCAAACGATTTTTCTAATATATAGATTTTGTAAACGAGCAAAATTTAGGTTTATGGGTTCGTTGTAAGGCGCTCAAATCTCGACGAAACTGCGTCGTCATGGTGGACTTAGGTGACTGCGCACCAGTGGGGATCGGAGCTGGGGGTCACCAACTTGGAGTGACCGGAGTTTGGCGTGTTCTGGTAGGCTGAGGTGGTAGCAGTAAACGTTTTCATGGATCGAGGTTTCGGGGGTGTCTGCTGTTCACTTCAGGTTGAACACCCATATCTCGATTCAGGTGATCGAAGTTGGAAATGGAACATGGGTGAGGTCAGGAGATGATAGCGCATATGTGGAGAGGCTTCCGACCACTGTTCGATGACAGGACAGACTGTGCACGTGCACAGCGGTGCACTGGAGATGGCAGATAGTTGGAGGGGAAGAAGAAGAGGAAAAAGAAAAGGGAAGAAGGAGGGTCGTGGCATGACAGGTATGTGATGGTGTTAAGCACTATAGAAAGAATGGATTGATCGAAGAAAATATTGGCCGAGGCTGGTTCGATAATGTAAAGAACGAATGGATACAATAGAAAAGGAGAAATGGGAGTAGGAAATGGATCAGGCATGGGTAGGAAACGAGACAAGAGTAAGTGAAGGGGAACGGGCCTGAAAAGGAGTATCGGGCCATATTGGGCCAAGAAATAAAGATTTTAAAATAAATAGAAAAGAAGGGAAGAGAGGGTTATTTGGGTTTGGGCCAGAAATGGGCCGATAGGTTAAACAAATAAATGTTTAAGAAATGAAAAGGGAATTTTAAAGTAAAGAAATGTAGAGGAAGGGAAAATTTAAATTAGTAAATATAGGATGAAGCTCGATATGTTAACATCGGTTCGAACAAAGGAAAGGATGCAGATGTTATCAAGAGAAAACATCGGTAATCATCAGAGAAGAAGATGGTTCATATAAGTTTGATATCAAATGTCCAGACTCATATTGAAGTGAAAACGGTGCACGAGCAGGCTAAAAATAAAGAAGAAATAAATAAACAAATAAAAAGAGAAATTTTATTGCCGTAGGCAAGTGGAAAGTAGAAGCAGAAGGTCAAACCGACAAGTTCGACGGTAGAAGTCGATCAGGTTTGGAATTTAAATAATAAGTGAATAAATAATTTAATTAATTATTTAATTTATTTATAATTAATTAATCATAAGGAATAAATAAAAAGGGAAAGAAGAGTATGAAACATCGCCCGAACAGCAATGATAAAAGAAGTAAAAAGTGCCGTGTGCGAAGCACGTGCATTACTTATTCATTCCCAAATGATGAGTAAAACTGAACAAAACACTGTGAAACACATATACCTTAACTGATTATTTTTAAAGGATAATTAAACTATTATGTTATGAACCAAGTAGACAAACACTTTTTGTATGAAGAGAATTAAACTTAATCAGATTAAGCCGATAAATATTCATCGACTATAAAAGATATTCATACATCGTTTCGAAGAGACCGAAATAAATATTCCACTTCGACTCGAATTATACGACGTCTGTCAGAGATATTAAAGACGGAGATATGCAAGGACTATTTTTAAATAGTACCTTCGGTCTGTTCAATCCCAGGACAAACCCGAATGGACGAGTGTCTGACAACGTATGTCAGTCAGATTCTACACATCGTCTTACGTAAGTATATTACGTTGGTAGCGGAGAAATTCGTTTCTCTTAGCTTTATTACCCGTAATATATTTGGGTAATCGAATGGGTATTTCTGACGGATGGGACGATGTGGCATTCAAAGTAATTGAAGAGAAATCTGTCAGAAGGATAAACGTGACCTCAAAACCTCACAACTAGGAAGTAACAAAAGTTGGGCTAGGCAGCATGGCTAGTTGGGTCATTCCCAAGCAGGGTGTATTATCACCATCTAGAGAAATTCCTATTTGCTTCTTAATCTATATTTCGCTGCTGCAGCTTTCGGAAACGGTGGGTCGCTCCCAACCGTAGGGGTGATAATATATTCGTCACACTCAAGCTAAATGAGTGGACGGTCATGTGTGGCCGGGTTGCAAGACGTTCTTGTTGAACCTGCATTGCATACCCTCTAGAGTACACTGATCGGTGGGTACTCCCATACCCTGTCTGTTGGAATCCAATCTCCAATAAGAGCCCTGCGGTTTATGATTTTATACTATATATGTGAACGTGAGATGCAAGCGTTTCACTAGATGGTTATCTATTTGATAAAAACTTTCGTAATATCAAACGTTTTGATATAAAATACTTAGATCATTATCCAGATATTAGACATGGATTGATCTAAAATTTCTAAAGTAAATGAACCTGTCAACATGAGAACCTAAATCCTTATTCCTTGTTTACATCTTTTATCTGTGTTTACTCACACCAGTCCCCCGACTGACCCAGAGTTTATTTTCTGTGTTTTCCTAAACTCTTGGGTACTCATAATATTTATTATGAGTAGACAAGTAGTCCAGGTAGGCAAGTGGAATCTGATGAAGTCCAAGTTCAAGATCAGTAGTATATATTCAGTTTGACATCTGTATTATCCTAACCATGATGTATAAGTCTGCTGTAAAACTCTGATTATGATGTATAATTATGCTGTTAAACTCTGATGATGATTGTATTATGATGATGTATTATGATATACTCTGATGTAACAAACTCTGTTATGTAATATATTATGTATTTTGTGAAATTCCGCTGTGAGATTAATTCCGTTGTGTAATTCTGATGTTCTTCTTATTCTTTTATTCTATAAGTTCTATCTTTTCTATCTCATCTTCTAAATTCTTTCAATAATGACACGGTTTTCGAGGTGTCGGAAATCGCGCCGTTACAGTTGGTATCAGAGCTTAGGTTTTCTGAACACCTAGGCTTAGAGTGAGCATCGAGAGAGCGTATTTTTACTAAAAACTATTTTAGTATGGGTCGTCCTTAGTTCTCAACCATAGTTATTAACCTTAGTTATCAACCCTAGTTATTTGGGTAATTTACCCTTAAAGACTGGTTTCCGAATGAGTATTAACTCTCGAATCATTTACTCAGAAATTGACAATGAGTTCTCAAGCAAGGCGAGGCCGAGGAGCAAGTAGGGCGACTACAACCAATGGGCACACTGTTAATCAAACCCAAGTGGATACGACTGAAGTAGTCCAAGCTCCAACGCAGCCAAATTTCGCAATGATCTGCAAAAACTACACTACTCTGGGAGGAAAGACTTTTAAGGGAACAGAATCACTAGTTGACGTCCAAGCATGGATTAGATCATGTGAAAAGATTTTTAAAGGACTGAAGTTGGATGACGAGTACAAACGTCTCTTAGCTTCATGGAATCTAGAGGGAGCTGCAGCAATCTGGTGGGACGCCCAAACTGCAAACACTCCGGAGGGAGATTTCACTTGGGGGAAGTTCAAAGAAGCTTTTGAAGCCCAGTACCTGCCAGCGACTGGGAAGACCAGGATGTACCGAGACTTTATTGACTTAAAGCAAGGAGACCTGTCCGTGACTGAGTACGAGAACAAGTTCAATGCACTATCAAGCTTTGGACCAGAGTTGGTAAATACTTCACTGAAGAAGAACGAAATGTTCGTAGCTGGATTAAAGGATAGTCTGCAAGGCCGTATGATGGGGCATCTGAAAGACCCATTTGTGGAACTAGTGGACTTAGCACTCAGGTATGAAGCCTTTGATGCGAGGAAACCCACAGCAGCGAAGGGTCAAACTGGAGAAATTAGTGGAGAAAACTCCCGAAAGAGGAAATTCAATCCAAACTGGGAGAACAAGGAAAAGGGAGATACAGGGGAGGAGAAGTATGAAAATCGTTTCAAGAATGTTTTGTGTCACAACTGCAAACAGAAGGGACATATAGCTAGATTTTGTAAGGAGCCAAAAGGTAAGGAACCTGAACAAACCCAACAGCAACCTCAACAGCAGCAGCAGAACCAGAATCAAAGAAATGAAATGGTGATAAAGAACCTTTGTTTTAATTGCCATCAGCCTGGACACATGATCAGGAACTGCCCACTGATGAAGAAGGCACCACAGCCTAATGTTTACGCTATCATGAATGAGCCGTCAACTTCTGGGGACACGAAGGAAAAAGGAATCATGAAAAGTACCTACACAGTGTCAGAGGAGTAGGATGGAGGAATGAGTTGAACTATATATATATATATATATATATATATATATATATATATAGTCTACAACTTGAATCAGTAAAGTGTAGCACTAGTATGGTAATATGATATGGATGCCTAGGTGGTAATATGATATGTATGCCTAGTACGAGTTTGAGTCTAATGTATAATTAGAGTGTACTAAGTGATTATGATATGGAATATCACCTTTGGGAAAATCTTTCTATCTTTCTTACTTTAATTTCGAGGACGAAATTCTTATAAGGGGGGTGGACTGTAATGTCCCGGTTTTTTTGCTAATCTTCGTCAATGATAAATATTGATTTAATAAGATAATTAAATCTTGAAATATGTTTATTAAACAAAGTAAAAACAATTGTAATTATATGTGAGTATGTATACACTAGTAATATATATACATTTAGTATGTTTAAACTTGAATTCAAAGTAAAACATTTAAATAAGAAACCTATTTTATAATGCATGAAAGGACAAGCATTTAATGAACACTACCTTAAATAGTAAACTAAGATGCTACATATAGTAAGGCTAGGATTTCAAAAACCATTCCCTAAAAACATTTAAATAATTCTCACATGAACTTGCATGTGCACCACTTGCACTAAGAAGAAATATCAGCAAGAAGAGACAAAGGGAAAACAATTGTTTAATGCCTTAAAATCTAAAGGAATGATCCATGCATTTAATGAAGGTAAGGCTCAATCTTCTAGAAGGGGCAACCTAGTATCCTCTCATTGACTAGGATCCTTAATAAAACAAAAGTTCCATACATGTGCTTCCTCAAAATATGGCCGTAGGGACTAGAGAGTAAAGGGTTAAGGCCTAGAAATGCACTGTTGAAACATGTGCAGGAAATTCTTTCTTTAAACCTTGAACTTGCCTATAAATACACTTCAAACTCTCACATTCTTCTCACAAAAACAAAACTGAGATCCATACAAATTCTGAAGCCACTTTACTGGAAGTTTGGAAAGCCATCTATGTGAGTAAATCCTTTTCTACATTTAATTCTACTGCTTATATATATATATATATATATATATATATATATATATGAATTTATGACTGTCTTGGATGTATGATTGGGTTGATGCTATCAAAAACAGAATTAAAACAAACCTGTAACTAGAAATAAGATTGAATAAGTATACCTGGAAATTAAAGACAGAACAAAAACTCTATAAGCAGTAAAGTGAGTAAACCAGATCCTTATTTTACTACTGTTTTAAATTTGTAGTAGTGCTAGAGTAGGATGTTAGAACAATGGGTGATCATATGCTGAAGTTTTAAAACACTAAACTGAAGTATAACTTCTGCCTGTCTGTTTTGCAAATCACCCAAATATGTTGATGTTTATTCATAACTGAATACCATCTTATTGTTAAATAGATGTTCACATATGATCCCTGTTAAACTATGCTAGTGTTCATATCATATATGTTTATGTCATCACTCTGATACTGGTATGTTATTGTGAAGCAAACTAGTATAAACACCCTAAAACCATACACATTGACTAATTTAAAATGCAATACACTAGTGTATACTTAGGAAGTATTTATACTTCAACTAATATATACAATCAAATCAAACTGAGCACTTATGAACACAGAAACATAGGAGCAAAACTGCTCTCTGTTAACCTATTTAAACCATGGATTTTCAAACCAACCAGAATCAAGATTTAATTATATAAATGGATTCATAATACAAAACGATGATTTTTAGTGGTGGAATCATGATTTTTAGTAGTACAAATAAGGAGAAATCTTGAGGTGATCGGAAAACGTTGTTAAAGCAATTTCCGGCGATCCCTTGGGTCAACTGACATGGCGTGAAGCATGGGGAGGCGTGGAGGTCCAGCAATCAAGGGAAAAATATCAAACGATTTTTCTAATATATAGATTTTGTAAACGAGCAAAATTTAGGTTTATGGGTTCGTTGTAAGGCGCTCAAATCTCGACGAAACTGCATCGTCATGGTGGACTTAGGTGACTGCGCACCAGTGGGGATCGGAGCTGGGGGTCACCAACTTGGAGTGACCGGAGTTTGGCGTGTTCTGGTAGGCTGAGGTGGTAGCAGTAAACGTTTTCATGGATCGAGGTTTCGGGGGTGTCTGCTGTTCACTTCAGGTTGAACACCCATATCTCGATTCAGGTGATCGAAGTTGGAAATGGAACATGGGTGAGGTCAGGAGATGATAGCGCATATGTGGAGAGGCTTCCGACCACTGTTCGATGACAGGACAGACTGTGCACGTGCACAGCGGTGCACTGGAGATGGCAGATAGTTGGAGGGGAAGAAGAAGAGGAAAAAGAAAAGGGAAGAAGGAGGGTCGTGGCATGACAGGTATGTGATGGTGTTAAGCACTATAGAAAGAATGGATTGATCGAAGAAAATGTTGGCCGAGGCTGGTTCGATAATGTAAAGAACGAATGGATACAATAGAAAAGGAGAAATGGGAGTAGGAAATGGATCAGGCATGGGTATGAAACGAGACAAGAGTAAGTGAAGGGGAACGGGCCTGAAAAGGAGTATCGGGCCATATTGGGCCAAGAAATAAAGATTTTAAAATAAATAGAAAAGAAGGGAAGAGAGGGTTATTTGGGTTTGGGCCAGAAATGGGCCGATAGGTTAAACAAATAAATGTTTAAGAAATGAAAAGGGAATTTTAAAGTAAAGAAATGTAGAGGAAGGGAAAATTTAAATTAGTAAATATAGGATGAAGCTCGATATGTTAACATCGGTTCGAACAAAGGAAAGGATGCAGATGTTATCAAGAGAAAACATCGGTAATCATCAGAGAAGAAGATGGTTCATATAAGTTTGATATCAAATGTCCAGACTCATATTGAAGTGAAAACGGTGCACGAGCAGGCTAAAAATAAAGAAGAAATAAATAAACAAATAAAAAGAGAATTTTTATTGCCGTAGGCAAGTGGAAAGTAGAAGCAGAAGGTCAAACCGACAAGTTCGACGGTAGAAGTCGATCAGGTTTGGAATTTAAATAATAAGTGAATAAATAATTTAATTAATTATTTAATTTATTTATAATTAATTAATCATAAGGAATAAATAAAAAGGGAAAGAAGAGTATGAAACATCGCCCGAACAGCAATGATAAAAGAAGTAAAAAGTGCCGTGTGCGAAGCACGTGCATTACTTATTCATTCCCAAATGATGAGTAAAACTGAACAAAACACTGTGAAACACATATACCTTAACTGATTATTTTTAAAGGATAATTAAACTATTATGTTATGAACCAAGTAGACAAAAACTTTTTGTATGAAGAGAATTAAACTTAATCATATTAAGCCGATAAATATTCATCGACTATAAAAGATATTCATACATCGTTTCGAAGAGACCGAAATAAATATTCCACTTCGACTCGAATTATACGACGCCTGTCAGAGATATTAAAGACGGAGATATGCAAGGACTATTTTTAAATAGTACCTTCGGTCTGTTCAGTCCAAGGACAAACCCGAATGGACGAGTGTCTGACAACGTATGTCAGTCAGATTCTACACATCGTCTTACGTAAGTATATTACGTTGGTAGCGGAGAAATTCGTTTCTCTTAGCTTTATTACCCGTAATATATTTGGGTAATCGAATGGGTATTTCTGACGGATGGGACGATGTGGCATTCAAAGTAATTGAAGAGAAATCTGTCAGAAGGATAAACGTGACCTCAAAACCTCACAACTAGGAAGTAACAAAAGTTGGGCTAGGCAGCATGGCTAGTTGGGTCATTCCCAAGCAGGGTGTATTATCACCATCTAGAGAAATTCCTATTTGCTTCTTAATCTATATTTCGCTGCTGCAGCTTTCGGAAACGGTGGGTCACTCCCAACCGTAGGGGTGATAATATATTCGTCACACTCAAGCTAAATGAGTGGACGGTCATGTGTGGCCGGGTTGCAAGACGTTCTTGTTGAACCTGCAGTGTATACCCTCTAGAGTACACTGATCGGTGGGTACTCCCATACCCTGTCTGTTGGAATCCAATCTCCAATAAGAGCCCTGCGGTTTATGATTTTATACTATATATGTGAACGTGAGATGCAAGCGTTTCACTAGATGGTTATCTATTTGATAAAAACTTTCGTAATATCAAACGTTTTGATATAAAATACTTAGATCATTATCCAGATATTAGACATGGATTGATCTAAAATTTCTAAAGTAAATGAACCTGTCAACATGAGAACCTAAATCCTTATTCCTTGTTTACATCTTTTATCTGTGTTTACTCACACCAGTCCCCCGACTGACCCAGAGTTTATTTTCTGTGTTTTCCTAAACTCTTGGGTACTCATAATATTTATTATGAGTAGACAAGTAGTCCAGGTAGGCAAGTGGAATCTGATGAAGTCCAAGTTCAAGATCAGTAGTATATATTCAGTTTGACATCTGTATTATCCTAATCATGATGTATAATTCTGCTGTAAAACTCTGATTATGATGTATAATTATGCTGTTAAACTCTGATGATGATTGTATTATGATGATGTATTATGATATACTCTGATGTAACAAACTCTGTTATGTAATATATTATGTATTTTGTGAAATTCCGCTGTGAGATTAATTCCGCTGTGTAATTCTGATGTTCTTCTTATTCTTTTATTCTATAAGTTCTATCTTTTCTATCTCATCTTCTAAATTCTTTCAATAATGACACGGTTTTCGAGGTGTTGGAAATCGCGCCGTTACAAAGTCAATATTAGAAATCAGAGAAAAAGCAGGGATTAAAACTCCTATATACTTCACCGATTCATTACTGGCATATGTATTGAAAAACCACGCAACAAATATTTTAAAAGCAAGTCGGAATCAATTCAAAATACTCACAGTTTTTCAATCAAAATCCCCAAATAATTGACATGAGTCATTCGACAAGAAGTAATACTCCACGAAGATCATCAGAGAACAAGCTCCTGATTTTACATGTTGTGATTTGGGTGATTCTGCAAAACCCTAGCAATTTCCTATCTCAGCCGCCGTGTTAATTTCCAAAGAGCAAAGAGGATCGGGCAATAGAAATGGAAGTGCAACCAAGTTGAAAAGGGCCTGCCTTTTTTATTTAGGCTAAGCTTTATTTTAAATAGGCTAGGGTTCAAATTGTTTTTGTTTTTATTTGTTTTTGTTTTTCATTTTCTTTTGTAATCAAACGAACAGTTCTAGAGTCTGTAAAATCTAGAGTTTTAGGGGTTAACTGACAGTTGCTAGAGTCTATAAAATCTAGGGTTTACGTGTTACGGGTTTGTAATACGGGAAAATCTGGTCGACGGAATATCGATCAGTCTAGGGTTTTGAGCGTAGGGTGAGTACAGGAGCAGGGAGTGCGAGTTTATAGGGTCTGTAAGAGGTATCTATTATTAACACCTAGTAGAAACCTTAGGAATGCAGCAGTAGGCAAGATTTGCCGAAGCTGGGTATATCTGTGTGTGATTTGTTTTATGTATTTCTATTTCTGCTATATTCTATGATTTGTTTATTATTATATATCGTTAGACTTTAATTCAGTTAAAAATTGTGAAAAACCCTATTCACCCCCTCTAGGGTTATTCTAGATCCAACGAAGTCATGCTTTGATCATCAACCATAAGATTCTGCTTTTCAACAAAAGCCTTGATCCATGTAACTCATCATGCCACACTCATACCACTGTTTTCCACCAATATATAACCTCGAAGCTCGTATGTCCCAGAGAAGGGTGTTAAGGAAGAGAATAAATTCCCCGCCACCAAACAGGTATATATTTAGCAGAGATCAACGAATACAGTATAAAGAAATACAATGTTAGACATACCATTCATTTGCAAGCCCATTCAAGGTCTGGATGAAACCGGAGGCACCTTATTCCTCGTCCGATATGTCCAATACAGGAGAGAGGCCCTCGCATATCCGGTTGATCTTCAAGTATGTCTGGACGACCACCACTTATTACCTTGTCTTGCATGTACATCCCAATCAAGACATCAGTAATCATCCAAACGATGTGAAGATCTCCGGTCTTCAACCACTGTCTTCATATCATCGACAATTAGTCGCCGTACCTGTTATTCAGAATGGGTTAAACCCAGTCTTTCTGAATAACTCCTGTATCTTATAATCGAGTGCTATAAAAACACACATACGCCTCATTCCAATTCAGAATATTCTTTTATTCAAATATTCACATCTTTAGGGAAAGGTTCCCATTAATTTATCAAAGATAAATTCTTTTAAATTTTCTTTCTAATCTTCCTTCTGATTTAGTTTTCAAAAGATCTTATTAACTAGTCAGGATTATCGAGCCTTACCGAAGTAATCATTTATTTTATTTTCCAATCCCAACCTATTCATCCCATATAGAAAAACTGGTAGTACTCCATATCTAACACCCACTGTGTTATTGGTAAAATTAATTACCATTTCACGTTCAAATATGATTAAAGATTTAACTATCGCCTGGAGTAAAACTGATGGTACTCCATTCTCGATCATTTCATGAATTTGATAGATTTAATTATCACATTCTCATTCCATTCTGATTAAAGGTTCATTAAAACTCCCATTTGGTTTTAATATCTTAAATCATTACTTTATGATCATTCAACTTTAAGAAATTAATCTTCTCTTTAACTGGGTTAAAGAACCAATGTTATTTAAAACATAGTTCACAATAAATCCAAAAACAACTTCCATTAACTATGGATTCTTCATGGAAAATAGATCAATATATAATCGATATAAATTTTTGTATTAGAAAAATAATATAAATGGAATAACGATAAAGCCTTTTAAATTCCATATATAGTAACAGTCTTTCTTTACAGAAGCTCGTCTCGATTATTATCAAATCGAATTCCATTCAATTCCAATTTAATGTATTAAACTGGAAAACTTTACTTTGGAAATTTTCCATTAAATCTTAGTTAAAAGATTTATAAATTCCAAATCATAACTTCACTGTTAATTGGGTTAAAAACAAATGTTATTTAAAACACAGTTCACAACTAACCCAAAATCCAATTTGATATTAAATACAGGGCTCTGAATAGAAATCATATCGGTTATATTCAATATCAAATTATGAAACCAACAAATATCGTATTGGGAATAATGATATTTATATCTTCCAAATTCCTTAACAATATATGTATAATCCAACATCGAAATCCGAAGATTATTTCTGTGATGACACACTATTTTTCACGACTAGAATCGGTAATTAAACCGACTCCAGACGCTCAAAATGGTGTTGCTTACAGGGTTAAATGAGAATAACAAACAGTGTCACAGTATACAAAATTTCAATGGAGTAAAATTTTATATTCATATCAGAGTTTTTACAACGGAAAAATAAAATAAAATATGTACATGAATTTTTAAATAAAAAGTTTATGGTTCAGACAAGCCTTGCGTGCACATATGTGTATTGCGTCTTCACATTCCTCTTCATCTTAGCGGACCACATAACTTTAGATCTGGAACACTTAGGACCTGACCCGAGCATTCCATGCAAAACACAAAACACCTGAGTCAGGATTAAACTTATTTCAAGTTAGCATACTTCGATATAAACCTATAAATATGATTAGTTTAATCCTAACAATTTATTTTAAATGGTTCGAGTATGGTAACCGTGCTAACTGCTTAAATAACATCATAGACATAACAAAACGGGTGACCTACGGTGGTGTTTCTGGTGTGGGCTTGACCCTGGTATCAGAACTAGCAAAACATATGCAAGCAGAGATGCTGCAAACTATGTATGCTATATTATTATCAAATAAATAAGAGTAATATTGACAATTTACTATTCAGTGTTCGCATGAAAAGGAAACGTCATCATGGTTTAAATTGTTATATTCGTCAAAGTTATACAGCAATCACAAATTCATGCAAATAATTACATGTCAGCTTATAGAAACCCTTCCCTACTGAGTATACATATATTGCTGGTACTATCAAATAGGGTACAATGGCGTGAGCCATAAACTTAGTATCCAAAGAAACAGCAAAACAAAAGTAGAGTTTCTCTCAATTCATAATTCAGCATATGGTGTATGTGGGACACATTAGCAAATTGTTGATATAGTGTCAAAACAACATACTTGGACAACACGTGAACAAAATCAGAGTGTGCATGGTAGTATAATTCAAGTAAATTCAATGTCCGACTTTCATGGCTAGCATATGTGAAAGAGAAAGTTTAAGTGGTGCCACATAACTCTACAAATGTATGTATACATCTAAACAATAGGTCTGGTAGTAACCAACCAATAGTGAAACAAGTGACCGATATATGTTGTGGTATATATTTACAACGTGCCTATCACCCCACAGGATAAGTGAATACATAAACAAGATGGACTTCTAGTTTAGGCAGGAGAACATAAATGACCAACTAATTTGTGGTAATAGTAAGGCAATCCTTTCTCTAAAATAATGACATCAGTTTTTATTTCAGTGCTTAAGATGAAAAATAGCATGGTCCCACAGTCGAGGTAGGTGATGTACACGTTTTCGGTGTATTGCAAACCCATAACAGCAACATACAGAAAAATCGGAGCATGCAAACAGTATAAAACTTATGACCGAGATTAACAAGTGAGACCGACCAAAAAGGGAATGCAAGATAGCCAACTTTCAATTTTATGAGATGGACTGGTTCCTAAACTCAAAAGCATGTCACAAATACATATAAAACGGCCCATGCATGTATTAATTTTAGCATGGGAACTCAACTAGTAACATAACGTATGCATGAATTGTTTATTTAAACTAAGTGAATGTACATTTTGGGTAACAACTTGATGGATGCAACACTAGAGGAATACACATTCCCACTATACCTTGACCGTTACATATGACAGTTCATAAGATATTAATAGACGATATAAATTCCCACTATAGCTTGACTGTTACATATGACAGTTCATAAGATATAAATAGGCGGTTCATATGTAATCCAGTCTAGGGCAAGGCACAGTTATACGCATGCAGCAAATGGGGAAATTAAGACAGCCCAAATCAATTATATTTAGTGAAACACAAGTTAAAGAACTTGAAAAAACTTTAAGTGCATTTATAGGTTCAGATGGTATTTCGGTTGAGGTAGCTTGGTTTAAATGTCTGTTTTCAAGGAAATGAATCATATGAAGATATGGTGTGTTGCAAAAGAAAATACACACAGCAAGTACAAACATAACAATAGCAAGGCAACATACATGAAACCCAGCAAGGCAGACAACCAACTTAAAGAAATTTGTGGCAGTCTCATCACAACTAATTACATTTAGTGTAAACCCAAGTCGCAAACTTGAAATAGGTTTAATCATAAGGTAAACTTACATTTTGGTCACGATAGCGGCAGAATTCAAAGAAGAGGCTCGCAGGATAGCAGATCTCGCACTAGTTGGCACGGCGTCGGTTCTGGAGCAGGTGCTTCAATTTGGGGAAAAACTTAGGGAAACTGATTTTTAATTTGAGGAGCATGATTATTCAAATGCAAGGGGAAGTAGACTATTACGGTGGCCATGGGAATAAATTTGGGAATTTTGAGTTTTGGCTGGTCATGGAATAATGAAGAGGAATGTTGGAACTTAAATAAAAAGAAAGGAACAGTGAGAAAAATAAGGGGATAAGGAGAATAGGTAAAAGAGAATGGGTAAACAAGTGAGAGAAAAGTGATGCATTTATTCTTTCTTACTCTTTTTTTTATAACAAATGAGAATGCATTGAAATGGAGTAGCATACCCATTGTTAAGCACAGTAAACTTTTCTATTTTATCAACATATGCATGCTATTCTAACTTTGGAGCGCATGCATGAATAATGCATGTTTCACGTTCCAAAGAGGCAACATGTTTTAGGAATATAACGTGCATTGGAAATCTAGAAAGAAGGTGAAACGTGAAAAGGAAAAGGTAAGCATGGAAGTAAAAATAGAATGTTACGTGCATGGCCTTACATGTAAAAGAAAAGGATGAAAAGTGCCCACTTTGAGAAACAAAACAAAATTTGGGTGGTTTTGAAAAATAAACAAACAAGTTTTGCAAACCCAAAATGTCAAGAAGAAAAATGAGGGATCTGAATATGGACACTTCGAACTCAAATGGCTTTGTTTCAAAAATGAACTGCACAAGCCTTTTCGCAATTTCAGCGCGAACCATACACCAAAACTGATAAATAAGTATGTTGCACTAATCAGCGCGACGAGACGGACACAACAATATATAATTTGCAGTGTCAGGATGCTCCGTTCATAAACGCGTTACAGACCCCTTTTAATGTAAATGCGGATGGAAAATGGAGGTCATAACATCCAATTTTCGCGAAATGGATTTTGCCGTTGGATTACTAACAATAAATAGAATATTTTTCATGTTTGTTCGAACTGATTTCGGAAAGATTTTAAAATTGTTAAAATTTGAACAGTTATGGACAACTTTGCATCGAAAAATACGCGACCGACAACATTCAATTTTACTGATGATTTTTTCACTACTGCTATATCTCCCTATACGTATTTCAAATTTCAAATCCCCGTTACGAGAAATTATAGAATATTATGTAATTAAATCAAAGATAAAAATTTATTAACAAATTATATAATACGACTTTACAATTTAAATTGAAATATAAGAATAAATCAAAATCAAGTAAATAAACTCGATTTAATTTATACACTAAATAAGATCGAAATTGAAAATATTATTAATATATTCATATCAAATCAAATTCATTCCTTATATAAAAACCAAAATAAATATAGTTCTAAGTTCAAAATCAAAATAGTTTTCGTATAAAGTCCAAACAAATTGAGTTTTACATGAATAAAATGAAAATCAAAATTTAAGTTAAATAATTAAATTAAAATACACTTAAAATTCTGGATTGTTACATTCTCCCCCACTTAAATCTTTTCGTCCTCGAAAAGGAACAAGGCAGGAAAATAGTAATTAAATAATTATATATATAAAATAATAGTTCAAATTTATCTTCATATCCGTATGTATACTTGTAAAATTATATATATCTAAATCAATGTTAAAATATTTTCTACCATTTCAAAATAATTTTAAGTATTCACTCAACGTCTCAATTGTCGATATATATTTATCCCACTTTCGAAACCCAAAAATAGATATCGATGATGCTGCGCAGTCATCACCAGAATCATTTTCAAGCGACTAGAGTGTGACTCTCTATCTATCAAATACTTATAGGATTTAACATATACATTGATCAGACGTATACCCAAATCACTAGGTATTCGATAGGCCAATTTTAACGTCAGGTAAATACTCAAAACATCTTTCTATATTTAAACAGAATATATCTCAAAATTTTCAAATCATATATTATAAAGAATATATTTCAAATCTTTAAAAAAATTAATAGGGAAGTATATATTTGTCCCCCATCGTTTATTTATTAAAACCCAACTTCAATCTATAATAAATACACGACAATATATATAATATTATTTTATAATATACCAAACTATTTCCAAAACATATGGATGTTTGCCTATATAAATTTTTTTCACAAATATATATCAAAATTTCAATATTATACAAAGGAAGTTATATATTATAGTACCTTTCAAAATACTTATATCAAATCAACTTTTAAATAAATATGAACTCGCTAGAAGACTTATACTCTCCTTCTACTTCTTGCCTTGTTATGGATAAAGAATAGTTACAGAATTCGAGTTAAAAGTTAAACGGATGAAAGAACCTAATCAAAGAGGATCTATGAAGGAAGAAGGGTTCAAATGGAAGGGAATTTTCAGAAAAAGATTAAAATATTAAAAAAAAAAATCCAAAAATATTTTTTTATAAAAACATTTAAAATCTCTTTTTAGTTTATTATGTTGAGATTATATAAATTAAATTGTAGGTTATTGGTTTGTTATTTAACGTTTGAAAATACTTGATAACTCGAAGTTTAACAAGTCTACTGTCGTTCTTACAGACGTTAAGCATACGCTGGCCAGGCGCACGACCAAAATCTCTAAGTACTAAATATCCTTGTTCCAACTCCCGGTGAAAATACTTAAAACATTTAAAATAGATATGGAAAATACTTTCCCAATGGATTGCAGTTACTTGGTGGTTGCGCTACTATCCCGGTAGAATTGCTTGTAACCGTGGGTATCATACCCCTCGAATTTCGCCATGGTTTTTGCCATAGATCACAGTTATGTGGCGGTTACGCCACTATCCTAGTAGAATCGCTTGTAACTGTAAGCATCGCGCCCCTGAATTACGCTATGGCATCTAGATCGCAGTTACGCAGCGGTTACGTCACTATCCCAGTGAAATCGCTTGTAACTATAGGCATCGCGCCCCCGAATTATGCTAGAACAGATAAGTAACAATGATCAATGTGATCTCACCGAGTGAGATTCCAGTATTCACAGATTCTCCAATCGACGGAGCACCAACATAGCTATGATTTCCGATTTCCGATGGACACTCTCGACGAGCGCCAACGTAATCCCTCTCTTAGGAATTGCTATTTCAATGGAAGGTACTTCCCATATTTTTATTTCAAAAACATATATACCATATATATATATATATATATATATATATATATATATATATTCACGCATATTGCGCTTACATAAATATCACGTTATATAAGATTTCATTTTCAACATCATGTTTTCAAATATTTCATTCTGATATAAATTCCATTATATAAGGTTTCATTTTAAATCAATTACCTTCCAAATCAAATAGCTTTCGAATTAATCATAATTCTTCCATACATCTTCCATATATATATATATATGTATATATATATATATATAAGGTTTGAAAACTTCATATCAAAGATTCTCGAAATTTCATTTCAATACCAATTTGGTTTTCGATTTTTATAATAAATTTGAATATTCAATGTCATTCCAAATCTATTACCCAAATGGTTGGATCATTCAAATAGTTGAATGTATTTTTCAATCTAATAATTGGAAATCATGAGTTCAATCATTTCTTATCAAAACATCTCAAGATGTACAATTACACTATCCATATATGTGTATATCAAATTCAATTCAATAATATATATAGGATTATCATTCGACAAAACTCGAGGATCAATTTTGGATTTTCTTTAAATCATTCAAAATATACATATATGTGTATATCAAATTATGCTTCATAAATCAAACTTCGTTGGATAAGAAAGTGGTCTCCATTCATATATTTCCTTTTTGAAAACATTCCTTAAAATCACTTCAAACTCTTATTCGAAAATACTTGTATATACTACTAGTACTTTTCCCAAAATTTTAGAAATCAATTTCAAAGTATTCCAAAACAAAACTCTCAAGGTATGGTCAAACAATCTCCCTAGTTATAACTAAATTATTTTATTCCACATCTTAAATTTATTTGCAATATTCACTTTACTCTCATAATCTCGAAAACCACAACAACTAGAAGATGGATTTCAAATGGGATCAAGATTCAAATCGAAGGAGAACCTAACAAAGAAGCTATCGAAGAGAATGAATTCAAAGAGTAGGAATTCCAAAAGGATTTAAATTTCAAAATACTTTACGTCTCAAAATAATTTATATTTTCAAAATACGCTCTCTCACAAGAAGGATTCTACGACTGGTTCCACTCATTCTAGAATACCACGACCCGACCTCTAATGAGCTTTTACCCCATAAGCTAAAGCTTTAATAAACCAGAGCTCTGATACCAACTGTGATGACTCACTATTTTTCATGACTAGAATCGCTAATTAAACTGACTCCAGATTCTCAAAACGGCGAATCATTATTGCTTACAGGGTTAACTTAGAATAACACACAGAATCACAGCACACAAAATTTCAGCGGAATAAAATTTTATATTCATATCAGAGTTTTATACAGAATTTTTACAGTGGAAAAATAAAATAAAATTTGTACATGAATTTTTAAATAAAAAGTGTATGGTTCAGACGAGCCTTGCGCGCACATATGCGTCTTTTATCTTCACGTTCCTTTTCATCATAGTAGACTGCATAAATTTAGATCTGGAATACTTAGGACCTGACCCGAGCATTCCATGCAAAACATAAAACACCCGAGTCAGGATTAAACTTATTTCAAGTTAGCAAACTTCGATATAAACCCATAAATATGACCAGTTTAATCCTAACAATTTATTTTAAATGGTTCGAGTATGGTAACCATGCTAACTGCTGAAATAACACCATAGACTTAGCAACACAGGTGACCTACGGTGGTGTTTCGGGTGTGGGCGTGACCCTGGTATCAGAACTTGCAAAACATATGTAAGCAGGGATGCTGCAAACTATGTATGGTATATTATTATCAAATAAATAAAAGTATTATTGACAATTTACTGTTCTGTCTTCGCATGAAAAGGAAATGTCATCATGGTTTAAATTGTTATACTCATCAAAGTTATACAGCAAGCACAAATTCATGCAAATATTTACATGTCAGCTTATAGAAATCCTTCCCTTCTGAGTATACATATAGTGCGGGTACTGTCAAATAGGGTACAATGGAGTGAGCCATAAACTTAGTATCCAAAGAAACAGCAAAACAAAAGTAGAGTTTCTCTCAATTCATAATTCGGCATATGGTGTATGCGGCACATATTAGCAAATTGCTGATATACTATCAAAACAACATACTCGGACAACACGTGAACAAAATCAGAGTGTGCATGGTAGTATAATTCAAGTAAAATCAATGTCTGACTTTCAAGGCCAGCATATGTGAAAGAGAAAGTTTAAGTGGTGCCACATAACTCTACAAGTGTATGTATACATCTGAACAATAGGTCTGGTAGTAGCCAACCAATAGTGAAATGAGTGACTGATATATGTTGTGGTATATATCTACAACATGCTTATCACCCCCACAGGATAAGTGAATACATAAACAACAGGGACTTCTAGTTTAGGCACGAGAACATAAATGACCAACTGATTTGTGGTAATAGTAAGGCCTTTCTCTAAAATAATGACATCAGTTTTTTTCCAGTGCTTAAGATGAAAAATAGCATGGTTCCATAGTCGAGGTAGGTGATGTACACGGTTTCGGTGTATTGCAAACCCATAATAACAACATACATAAAAATCAGAGCATGCAAACAGTGTAAAACTTATGACCGAGATTAACAAGTGAGACCGACCAAAAAGGGAATGCAAGACAACCAACTTTCAATTTTATGAGATGGATTGGTTGCTAAACTCAAAAGCATGTCGCAAATACATATAAAATGGCCCATGCATGTATTAATTTTAGCATAGAAACTCAACTAGTAACATAATGTATACATGAATTGTTTATTTAAACTAAGTGAATGTACATTTTGGGTAACAACTTGATGGATGGAACACCAGAGGAATACACATTCCCACTATAGCTTGACCGTTACATATGATAGTTCATAAGATATAAATAGGCAATATAAATTCCCACTATAGCTTGACTGTTACATATGATAGTTCATAAGATATAAATAGGCGATTCGTATGTAATTCAGTCCAGGGCGAGACACGGTTATTCACATGTAGCAAATGGTGAAATTAATACAGCCCAAATCAATTATATTTAGTGAAATACAAGTTAAAGAACTTGAAATAATTTTAAGTGTATTTATAGGTTCAGATAGTATTTTGGTTGAGGTAGCTTGGTTTAAATGTCTGTTTTCAAGGAAATGAATCATATGAGGATATGGTGTGTTGTAAAAGAAAATACACACAGCAAGTACAAAAATAACAATAGCAAGGTAACATACATGAAATCCAGCAAGGAAAACAACTAACTTAGAGAAATTTGTGGCAGTTTAATCACAACTAATTACATTTAGTTTAAACCCAAGTCGCAAACTTGAAATAGGTTTAATCGTAAGGTAAACTTACATTTTGATTACGATAGTGGCACGAATTCGAAAAGGAGGCTTGTGGGATAGCGGATCTTGCACTAGTCGGCACGGCGTCGGTTCTGGAGCAGGTGCTTCAATTTGGGGTCAAAACTTAGGGAAACTGATTTTTAATTTGAGGAGCATGATTATTCAAATGCAAGGAGAAGTAGACTATTACGGTGGCCATGGGAATAAATTTGGGAATTTTGGGTTTTGGCTGGTAATGGAATAATGAAGAGGAATGGTGGAACTTAAATAAAAAGAAAGGAACAGTGAGAAAAATAAAGGGATAAGGAGAACAGGTAAAAGAGAATGGGTAAACAAGTGAGAGAAAAGCGATGCATTTATTCTTTCTTACTCTTTTTTTATAACAAATGAGAATGCATTGAAATGGAGTAGCATACCCATTGTTAAGCACAGTAAACTTTTCTATTTTATCAACATATGCATGTTATTCTAACTTTGGAGCGCATGCATGAATAATGCATGTTTCACGTTCCAAAGAGGCAACATGCTTTGGGAATATAACGTGCATTGGAAAACTGGATAGAAGGTGAAACGTGAAAAGGAAAAGGTAAGCATGGAAGTAAAAATAGAATGTTACGTGCATGGCCTCACATGTAAAAGAAAAGGGTGAAAAGTGCCCACTTTGAGAAACAAAACAACATTTGGGTGGTTTAGAAAAATAATCAGACAAGTTTTGCAGACCCAAAATGTCAAGAAAAAAAATGAGGGATCTGAATATGGACACTTCGAACTCAAATGGCTTTGGTTCAAAAATGAACTGCACAAGCCTTCTCGCAATTTCAGCACGAACCAGACATCAAAACTGCTAAATAAGTATATTGCACTAATCAGCACGACGAGACGGACACAACAATATATAATTTGCAGTGTCAGGATGCTCCGTTCATAAATGCGTTACGGACCCCTTTTAACGTAAAATGCGGATGGAAAATGGAGGTCAAAGCATCCGATTTTCACGAAATGGATTTCGTCGTTGGATAACTGACAATGAATAGAAATATTTTCATGTTTGTTCGAACTGATTTCGGAAAGATTTTAAAATCGTTTAAATTTGAATAGTTATGGGCAGCTTTGCATCGAAAAATACGCGACCGACAACATTCAATTTTACTGACGATTTTTTTACTACTGCTATATCTCCCTATACGTATTTCAAATTTCAAATCCCCGTTACGAGAAATTATAGAATATTATGAAATTAAATCAAAGATAAAAATTTATTATCAAATTATATAATACGACTTTACAATTTAAATTTGAAATATAAGAATAAATCAAATAAATAAACTCGATTTAATTTATACACTAAATAAGATCGAAATTGAAAATATTATTAATATATTCATATCAAATCAAATTCATTCGTTGCATAAAAACCGAAATAAATATAGTTCTAAGTTCAAAATCAAAATATTTTTCTTATGAAATCCAAACAAATTGAGTTTTTAATGAATAAAATGAAAATCAAAATTTAAGTTAAATAATTAAATAAAAATACACTTAAAATTCTGGATTGTTACAATTTCCATTCAAATCCATTCCAATTTATTCGTTGGAAAACTCTGGTTGTTCTAAAACCCATTTACAAATCCAATTTATTTAATTAAAAACTATGAATTATTATTCTAGTTAATAATTAGTTCATTCAGATAAAAATATATTTTATCCTTTCAAATGTGGAATTTTCCATCCAAAATTATTTCCAAATCATTTACTATGATTTTGCACCATTTTTCCGTATTTTAATAATTTTATTAAACCCCTTATAGTCGGTTTCCAATAACGGCCACTAAACTGCCTCCATAGCGACCTTTTCTGAAATTGATTTGGACATATTTTGAAATCTATCTATTCAAATTTAAATCTTTTATAATCATTGGAAATATCTTTTTGATATGAACCCAACGGTTCCGGTTTTAGGAGAATCCGACAATTGAATCTCCCGTAACATCAATTTGAAGTCAATGGTTGAAATTCGCGAACAGTCAATGCGCGGCTCATTCTATTTAAGCCATTATATATATATATATATATATATATATATATATATATATATATATATATATATATATATATCGTCGATCTCCTTTTAAAAAGTATTTTATAAATCGTTTATAAATTCATTTTAAAACGATTTCAACTTCATTTTTCAATTTTAAATCAAAATTGAATTTTGAATATCATTATAATATAAAAATGATAATATTTTCGAAATATCTGATTTTGAAATCGATTTCCTTTTCGATATTTATTATAAAATAAATAAAATTGACTGGTAAACCCGTTCGAGTAAAAATGGCGTATATCTCCTTAATTCGGCTTCATATATTTCAATATTTTCGTGTCCATCCAAAATCGGACATTAGAACCATATTTTGATTATTCACTAAATATTATTTTAAAATATTTGTTATTTTGAAATATTCTTTATTTCTGAATCAGAATGCGACTCAATCAATTACCATATAATTTCAGTTATATGGATTTCATACATTGCATGTATACAACAATAATGATAAATAATCATTTAACATTCCAACATCATCCAAAATGCATTCTAACTGTATAAGCATTAAAATAAATAAATAACGCTTACAACAGTCTGTCAATCTATCGATTGACATACCACTAAATATTGGGATTAGTGTATATCAAGTATCATCCCGATACCCGTAAAGGGTTTTCAAACAGCAATAGTCTATTTAAATAAATCATTGGTTAATAAATTTAACCAATTCTAATTCGGTTTGAATTATTTTTCTATTTTACCAATTTTCATTTTTTAAATTAAAAATGAATATTTACATCACATTTCAACAACCACAAAGTGTATCCACATTGTTTGAAATACGAGTGTCATATATTCGAACAACGCTTCTTGTGCAGATGAGTCATGAATAGTTCATGTGTTGAACTCAAGCAATGTCACATACAATAGTTAAAAATCAACACTGGCAATTTCTATATATTTACAATTATAAAATAAATAAATTACTGTACAAATATTTTAGTGAGAGAATTCTCACATTCATTTCCACTCCATCAGTCTTTATTGGAAGATTATTTTTATAATTAAACTGAACGTTTAATTTTATCAAAAATTGAAACTTGCTCCTTTTCTGTTTTGGACAGTCCCATGTTGTAGAGTTTGTCGGCACGGTTCTAACGGATCTGGGTTTGCTGAATTCTGACATTGTACGGCCTAGATATTAATTTTCCAAGATTTACTTAGATTAAAATTAATATATATATATATATATATTAATTAATAATATAGTTAATGCCAATTACCATGGTTGTCACTAAGCTAATTAAGCCTTCTTCTTCTTCCCCAGGCCTTCATGGAAAAACCTCATCCCCTTTCACCGATTTGCGCCGCCTCTATACCAAACCGGGCCACCATCAAACCACCCCCCTTTGAAGCTCCGACCTTGCGGCTCCTTCACTCTCAACGTCGTCGAATCCGGTAGCCCCCACCACGTCAAAAACCGCCACAGACGCAACCTATTTAGGCCCAAAGTTCGAGCAACTTGAGCGTCCAAAAACAATCACCACTGATAGAAAGAAAGATCTCACGATGTTAAGGAGATTTGCATTTGAAAATTTCTTCAATATATTCGAGAATCAAATGATAATTGAGGATAAAGATGTTGAGATTTGGATCGTCGGTTTTGGATTGCAGGCAATTTCCTGGGTTGACCACGGAATGAAGATAATAAGGGTTTGATCCTTTTTGACCATTTATATATATTTATTTAAATTAATATTTAGTTCCATCTTTAGTTGCTAATCGCTCCGAACTCCAAATCAAACACAACGACTGTCGTTCCTATCTAAATACCCCAATTCCGAATACAATAGGATATGTTTCATAAGCCAATTCGACTACTTCGATCACTTTTTATCAAAATTAAAATATAAATTAATATAACGGTCAATATTGAATTTTAACGTACAATTTAATTTATCGAGGTCACATACTAACTCCAAAAATTATTAAAATTGAAATATAGCTATGTTTTGATGATACGGTCCTAACTAAATTAGTTTTGTCAAATGTGGAGACCATTTGAAAAGTGATCTTTTTCTAGTCGATTAAATTTGAACTAAAATTACCAAACACGTTTAAATTTACCACACTCACATATTAATTCCAAAAACTATGAAATTTTGAACCTAACAACATTTTGACATTCCGGATCCAACAAAAGTGATTTCATCGAAAATGGAGGTCATTTGCAAAATAGCTATTTTTAAGGGCTATATACTATAGTAAAATATATATATAAATTCCATAGCGGCTATTCTAAATTTTAAACTGTTCATAACTTTCAATTTATAAAGTGAAATGTCAGTTTCTTACATTCATTATTAAATTACAGTTCAAAATATTCCAACGTTCCTTGTTTTACTGAAATCCGATTTTAATGAATTATGTACATTCAATTGAAATTTAAAATCAAATTTTCAAACTACCACGCCATTTCGAACTCCTTTTATAATTAAATTAAATTCTTACGTTCTAATTTCGATTTAAATAAATTTTAAATTGTTATTTCTCAAAATAAATCATTTTAAATTCTTAAAATCCATTAAAATAGCTAAAATTAAAATTTTAAATTGGTTTAGAAATTGAGTAACAGTTAGGGTTTGTATAAATTATTTATGAGAAAGAATTAAATTGGATTGTTTAAATTAATTATATTTATATTTAATTTAAAAGGAAGAACTAATTAGAATTTGTTAACAAAATAACCTTGTTTTGAGTCGATTAAGTCAATCGTTTTAACTAGATTGATTATTAAATTTGTTGTTGTCATTTTATCTAATGAAATTACTTAATGAACATTTGTTTTAATTCTAATAAGAAATTAAAAGGGAATTTAATATTATTTTCAGTTAATAAGGGAAGCAAATTATTATTTTAATTAATAATAATTTAAGTGATTACTTTGGAACGAGTTTTAATAAAGTAAAGAAGTCGAAGTTCAAATGGAATCTAACCGAATATTGTGAAAGGGGTTTATGAACTTGTGCTTATCGAAAACCCGAGATTTTAAATGAAGCAATAAAAGAGATTTCTAGTGATTAAGATGATTTAAGATAAATGTTTACTCATTTGAATTAAGAAAAGGGGAATTAAGATAAATAAGGGTTTATGCTAAACCCGAGTTGTATTAACAAGGTTTAGAAAAGGAATGTGAAGTTAAAATGTTGATTTTAAGTGGGAGATACTTAATAATGGGATTAAGTGAAATGAATGGGAATGAAACAAGATTTTCAAAGTGGAAAATGGGTTAAAAGGAAATGTTTTGCAGATTTGAATTGAGTTAAAAGAAATTAGAAACTGACTGGAGATTAATTGAGTTAAACGACCTCTTCAGTGTCGATCTGATGTTGGTTCGACCTTCGGGATTGATATTTAGGGAGTTGTTCTCTTACTATTTTTCAGTTAGGGACTAATGAATATTGAAGTAATGGGAATAAAAGAAGATTCTGAAAATGTAATGATATTTTCGGGGTTTAAGAAATGGACGAGACGTGTTGAATAAGTTTATTAAAACGGGAAGTGCTAGTTATTGTTTTTGAGAAATAAACCAAAGTAATTTTGTGATGTTGTTTACGTGAAAGGGTTTAACCAAAGTGGTATATATGTATATGATTTAATTCTAATACGCTTAAAAGGGTTTTAAAAAACACCTCTATAGTATAGTAAGTAGTAAATATTGTGTTTTCGAATATTGAAAGATTAAGAAGTTAACTAGTTTTGAAAGGCCAAGTGATGTTGAGTACTGAACCAGTGAATTCATTTTATTTTCATGGTTGAATGGATGTTATTTGATAGTTAAATAACCGACTATCAAATCTTACCTATACGATTGTTGGTATGGAAAGAAGTGGATCGAATTTATATTCGAAAACCATTCCGAACCAGCGAATACGAAATCGTCGAAGATGCAGATTGAAGACGGAGCAGTTAAAGACTGTGGTTCATAAACGGAAGGCTACTTGATAAATTACTCTGGATTGCAACAGAGTATTTTGATGGTAATTTGGTCATGATAGAATCTGCGGATTGCGAGTACTACTCGCTACTGATCCATAGGGTAATTCAAGGATGCAGTAGGAGAGTGCCTTCGGTTTGTCTATTCCCAGGACAACTTGTATGGACGAATGTTTAACAGAGTATTTCTAAAGGGATCGTATAAGTTGATTTCTTCAAACGTACCATAGTTGTGGAGGAGAGTGGTCACGCTCTCTTAGCTTAACAACTAGTGTATTTTTAGGGACGTTAATTAGTGATTTTATGGTGGATCTGAAGATGTGGCATTCAAAGTGAATGGTGGCTAGATGTTCTGCACGTTAATTATAACCTAATGCCTCATAACTGGGAAATGAAAAAATTCGGGCAGGCAGCATAGCTAAGTGGGTCGCTCCCAAGTAGGGTGTATAATCACCTATCTAGAGAAATTCATTTCCTTCTTTGTTCTATTCGATGTTGTCCCTTTCGGGAAACGGTTGCTGATCCCAACCGTTAGTGATATACATTCGATACACTCAAGCAAAATGAGTGGTCGGTCATGTGTGGTCGGGTTGTAAGATATTCTTGTTGAACCCAGTGTATTCCTCTTTAGAGATACACTATCGGCAAGTGGTTCCATACCTTGTCATAGCGGGAATCCAATCTCCAATAAGCGCCCGTGGTTTTGATTGTTTACTATATGTATGGAGCATGAGATGCAAGCATTCTGCTAGATTGCTAATTATTTGTATTTAGACATTATTATAATATCGGAATAAGACATTGATTTCAAAATGTTTTGTATTATTGTAAGGTAAAAACTGTTCGTGCTTATGTGTGGATTGGTCTTACGATTATCAATTTCTTTAGAAAAGAAATGATTTTGACTTTAAAATCAAACTGGATGTTGTTTTTAAACTTAGTGGGTTTCTCACTCTAATTCTCCAGACTGATCTGGCATTTGAAATGCTCGGGTTAGCCCGGGTTTTACAGGTTCAGGTTATTGGACACTACGAAGTTCAGAAGACGTGCTGGAGGAGTTTAGATGTATTTGTATTTATTCCACCGTGTGTTGTATATGAGGACAGTATATTATAACTGTCTAGGCATATTTATGTACTATGATGATTTGTAAGTTTTTATATCAAGCTCTCAATAATTCTATATCATATTTTGTTCCGTTGCGATGTGAGACCCTGTGTTGTGTTGGTTCTTCTTATAATCTAATATTTCTCGCTTTCTTATCTCACCCTCTAATTTCTTTTTATTAACTATCTGATGATTTCAATACCTGGGTTTTGACTAGTGATACGGGTTTTATGTATTATTGTCGAAATTCGTGTATCGAATTACCCAGGTCATTACACAATGAGTAGGAAAAAACCCGAGAAATTTCCTAGAATGATTTAACGTGGAGGTTGCATCGGTGGATAAGGCAGAAAATTAAATGGTAATAAAGGTAGCTATTTAGGAGTGGTCGATTATCCTGAATTTAAGGATAGTTTGAAAAAGCTTCCTCAATGGGTCTTAGTGATCTTTACCATGAAGTGGATAAGTACTTGCGACAAGTGGATGTGCTACTAGAAATGACAGAGGAAATTATCATCATGAAAGGTGAACAATTGCTCAAAATATAATCGGGTAAAAATAAAGGCAAGAGGAAGGTCAAGAGCGATAATGAAGGCCTGAGAAAGAATAAGATGGAGCCAATATACCCCTTGCATATGGAATTAATTGATCTAATTAAAAAAATTTGCATGGATAATAGCGGAAACTCCCCTATAATAAACTATCTAGGAAAGAGCTGACTAACAGGGAAAGGAGCTCTAGAAAGTACTACCAATCCCATGAATTGGTAGGCATGCGATAGATGAATGTAGGCATATCAAAGATGTGATAGAGGAGCATGTGTTGAATTGAAAGCTCCGACATTACATTGGAATCAAAGGATGCCGACAGGGTATGGACTGCTCTTGACAACACAGAATCCAAGTGAGATAAGCTTGGAGAATCAACTTTTCATCTCTTAATGGGAATGACGTAATATCAGAATAACATGTAGCAAAATCTACTAATAAAATTGCTCGATTACATACTAATATATGGATCAGGACCTGACCTCTAGGCATGCTTTGAGCCGATATTGAACCATAAAGCCTGTAGAGGCTTAATTTAATTGGCTTTTTCTTATTTTTTTTAGATTTTATTATGCAAAATATTTGGATCTACATTAGGCGAGGAATAAAATTAATTATTACAGCTTCAATCAGAGAGATGAATTAACATCCATAGGATATGAATTCCTTTCATCGTAGAAACACTTAATGAATTAATAAGAATAAACTATGAATTTCTTTCATCTGAGAGCGATCGGTTGAAATTCACCTGAATAAACTAATAACTATCTAATAACTAAATCCCCAATAGAAAAGTTAGGACCAATAATAAAACACTATATATATTCGTAATGAGAAAAGAAAAGAAGCCGGTACATAATTGATCGCATTTATCCTTAATCGCGGAGTCGGGGCCAAATTACAGGAACATTGGTTCATCGGAGAGCGACATGACCAGCTTACTTATCGTGAAATCCTCTCATCGGAGAGTGGTTAGATTGGCCTCAACTAGGGTCAAAGAGGTCATAATGTTTCAAGAGACCACGACATCATTATATGTTCCATGATATGGAACTAAAGTGCAAGAAGTATCGCTGCTTTCGCTAGAGATTAATAGTATCAGCTTACTTGTCACTGAACTCCTTTTACTGGAGAGTGACCAGATTGCATTCAACTAGATCCCGGAGTGGCCATATCGAATCGGAAAAGACATGACATCGTTGTATGTCCTAGGGATTTGGATCGAAGTGCAAGGAGTACAATGCTTCATCATACTGCAACATGATCGGTGTACTCGACCAATAAACTTTATTTGCCAAAAAGCAATTGGATTTGACTTAGCAAGAGTCCAATTTTAACAAAGGATTGACCTGGTAAGGTTGCAGATATCAAATATCAACCCAAAATGATCGTGAATTTCTATATTGGGCCATAGAGGCCGTAGACATCAGTTCGGTATGGCTGCTAGACATATAAATAATCAGGCATGACCGTAGACTTTGCTATGGATTGGGATGGTCATGGAACTTGTGAAAAATCTAGAGAGACTACGAACACAAGACTTATAAAAGTCACATCTTTCATAGCAAGATATGTTTGGGAGGGAAACCTAATCTGCCTCTTTACGAAGTTGTTACATAATGGATGCAGATATTTATATTACCCAACCATCAAGGCGGATAGCTTGGAGAGATGGTCGGATAGCTAACGAATCAAGTATGCACATAGAGTAAGCTATGATTAGCTGGATTCACTGTGGGATTAGCCAATTCAGGAAAAAGAATTTGGCTAAGATAGGGATTGGTAAGTATTCAAAGCTTAGATCTAAGAATTTGGCCAAGACATGGATCAGTAAGGATTTGGAGCGTAGAATAAGAATTTGGCCCGGACAAGGATAGGTGGGGATCAAGATCGCAAAACCTCAAAGTACAAAACTAAGTCAATAACCCAAAAATCAAAGGGCAAACCAAACAAAAAAATTACACAAAAGCAAAGGACCATAGAGGTACCCACTAGGGGTCACACCCTTATTAGGTGCAACCGAAGGGATCAGTTCTGATCCCACTTGAAGGGTCGGTAGCCTGGAATATGGGACTATCCAGGCACTACTTCTAGGACTTGGTAGTCCTGCTTTAATAGGCCTCTAGGTGGGATTCTGAGTTGACATATCTTGACCTTCAGCTATAAATAGGCCTTCAAAAGCTCAGAAAAAGGGAGCTTCTCTTCTCTTCTCCATATGAAAGCTCTACCATTCCTTGGAGATAACAACATCTTTTTTACTTTGTAGATTTACATCAAATCAATTGTATTCATAATCAATAGTATAAACGAAGAGTACAAGTGGACGTAGGCACATCACCGAATCTATATAAATTCTCATATTCTTCACTTTTTTTATATTTTCTATCACTTATATATTGTAGAAATCAATATTATCATTATAAAAAATATTGTTATCGAATTATATATATTAAATTACATAATACCCATATCGCATACATCTAACTTATATGTTTCTTCTCTAAATTCTACCAAAAAAACTAGCATATCTACAAAGAAGTATCTCGTGTTATTACAAAAATATGAGTTATAGAAAATGAGTAGCCACATAATCATCACGCAGTGCACACATTTTCAGAAAAAATATTGATACTTGTGTTGTTTAAATATGAATAATTATCATTAGTGTGGACAATGAAGGACGATTTGTAATGTCCCGCATTTTTATCGATTTATTTTGGATATTTAAATTAGTTTTAAATATTGAACTGGTAATATAAATGGATTTTTACATTAATTTAAAACGAGTATGAATGTATAAAAATAACTTAAATTAAAACGAGCTCGAAATGGCACGGCAGTTCAAAATATTTAGTTTTGAACTAATTCATTATAAGTCGGAATTTGCTGAAACAAGAAATATTCGAATCTGTTGAATTATAATTTTGTAATAAAAGAGAAAAATCGAGATATCGTATTCTATATCGTAAGTTATGGCCAAATCATATTTTCAGAAAATCGCTATTGAATTATTTATAAACCACAATGATTCATTTAGTAAAAAAAAATCGATTTTAAATCAGTAGAATATTGATTTAACGTGAAAATGAAATATCAAGTTTAAAGTTTTAAGTTAGTTTTATTTTGGAATTTGTATGAATTAAGTTTGTATATGTATGGCAATAATAATTTATTTGTCATGTTTATATTCAATCAAATTTAGTTTTAATTTGTCAGTTTAAAATTAATATCTTCTCCATGTGATTGAATGAGGCTACGAAGCATATTCCAGTGTGTTCAGAATAAATGTAGAACCCTAGAAATGATGTTGGTTGCGCTCAATAGAGATTTGAATTTGTAGGATATTTTAATGCAAATCTCACCATTTAAAAATAAAATAAAATAAAGAGAAAAATAGGGGACTACCGACATTTCCTAACACAGACTACTCTGCAAAATTTAGCGTCCTTTATTTTCACCTTTTTTTTCCTTCTCCCTGAAGCTATTGTACACTGAAGCTATGCCTATTCTAACTCCTACCGAAAGACATTATCCTTATCCTTTCCCGTCGCCTCTATAAATAATGGCCATCGTCTTCGTAACTTCACACCTCAAAGCAAACCAATAAATACCAGTATTAAGTCCTCTGTTTCCATTAGCTTTTCCAGTCACCAAAATTGGTTTCCATTCATTTTTTTTTTCAAACCAAAATCGAAAAAAAGAGAAATCAAAAATTAAAAGGGGAAACACAATGTCCATTCAATGCGATTTGAATTTGCTGCAGACCTTGGAGCTCGATGAGGTGTTTAAGTCATTGCTATCGATATTGGGAGGGTCGGAACTGGTCATTGGAGTTGATCGTGAAGTTCGACGTGGTTGAGAGGATGGGAGCGGAGTCTACGGGGAGGCTATTGTTGATTTTGTTAAATTAAAAGGGTGCAACAATAGGAATTTGCGATTCGATATTGAGAAATTCCCAAAGCTCATCTCCAGAGTAAAGGAGATCACGTTACAAAGAAGGGGGAGTAGCAATGTGGTGCGAGTGCAAGTCGATGTAGTGGGATCGTTTGGGTAGATATGAGGAACACAAATACCAGAGTATTAAGTTCAATTTTTTTAGGTGGAATAGGAGTTCGATAATATGTTACTTAGGGTAGTGAGATTACTAGAGGTAGTGGATGTCGTAGTTTGGTTTGTGCGATATGGGGAAGACACTGAGTTGATTAGGGAAGCTAAAGAACAGGACTATCAAGATGGAGAAGTGCGACCTCGTGTATTGGGTGATAAGGGTAAAATGCTTGGAGGATTTGGAGTTGTGTCTTCCTTTTGGGACTATGGATGTGCAAGTGTGGATGGAAGGGGACTGACAACATGGGAGGTATATAAGTCTGATGGGTTGAAATAGTAAAGTGCTGAGCATGTGATCAGATTGCAGTTCGAGGGTGATGGTTAGGAAGGCCGTATAGCGTTGGTCGAAGACAATAAGGTATATACCATTTTTACAAAAATTACATAGAATAGTGTGTTTATTTATTTATAGTAGTTAATTCAAATTAAAATAAGTTAATCATAAAATAAAATTTAATTATCATAGTTGTCCAATAAACTTTATTCAAGACAATGAACTAGATGCGTAGCTGAGGCGACATAGGATTTTTAAACTGGATATTCAACAAAGGAAAAATCGAGGTGAGATAAAACTCACTCAGTTAAATTATTAGAACTATTTTCAATAGTTCAAAATTTGTTTTTTGCTTGTTGGCTGATAAATTGATTGATATGAAGTGATAATAGTATATAATAATAATAATAATATATTATAATATTGGTGATTGGTGGTTGAATATTTCCCGTAGTACCATTAGCGGATGCCCGCAGTACCATTAGCAGATGATTACCCTATGCAACCCACAATATATATATATATATATATATATATATATATATATAGTGGATGACCTTCTATACCGCGATATCCTGCCTTGAAGCAGGATGGGTAATATTATTGTTGACTAACATCTATGGATGAAGGAAAAACAGGTTAGAGGAATCCAACTGGATTCCTCACATTTAAATTATTTGTTTTTACATATATGCTGATATATGATGTGTTTTATAACCTGTGATAGTTTATGATATGTTTAAGTGTGTCAGTAACACTGATTGTTGACTTTGGATATTTTAAATATCCTAAATAATAATATATGGATTTCAAACAAAAATTGAAATGTAAAAAGAGTTTTAAAATATTTATTTCAATTGAAAATGGTTAGTTAGAATCCAAATTAAATAGAATTTAAAAGTAATATTTGTTTACATAAATATATTTATAAATGACATTATAAGAAATGGAAATCGAAAAATAAACCATTATTTTAAAATAAATTAAAATTTTCTCAAGGGAAAATATTTATTTTTATGTTCATTTGAAATCCAAATTATAATATAATTTAAAAGTAAAGGTTTGTTTAAAACAAATGCGTTAATGAGGTGATTTTATAAACAACGTTCATAAAGAAATGAAACGATTACCATTTGAGAATTTGGAAAAAAATATGGATTTTAAAATAGTAATTAAAATATAAAGAGAGCTGAAAAGAAAATAATTGTTTTCAAATAGAAATGTTTATTCAGAAACTGAATTAAATTGAATTTAAAAATAAAATATTTGTTTAAAACAAATGAGATGAAAAGGCAATTTTATAAGTGAAATTATTATTTGGGGAATTTGAGGAATGTAAAGTATGTGTGAATTTGGGAAAGAAATGGGAATCGAATAATAAGCCAATATTTTAAATAGATTTGAAAATTTCCAATTTCAAGGAAAATTATAAAAGAGGTTATATGAAGTAAATTTATAATTTGAAATTATAAATAGAATTTAAACTTGAAGTTTCAAGTATGAATTCGGGTTGACTAAACAATTCAAGTATGAATTAAGGAATATTATTCACGAGCGAGGTGAATAGGGGTTGAAGCAAATGGTTTGCAAAAATGAGAATTTCTAAAGGTAAGCAGAAAGGGTTTGAAATTATAAATTCTAATTGAATATAAGTACAACTAATTTGAATAGTATAATATAGTTTCATATAAGATTTATAATAATAAGAGTACCAAATGATATTTTTATACGAATATTTTATGGAATGGAGTTTTTATTAAAATAAACTAAGATGAGTAGAATAAATATATACAGATGTTTATAGAGGTTTTTGTAGAATCAAGACTTTATACAAAACCAGATTTTACAAAGGTTAAAATGAAATTTAGTTGACAAATGGAAAGACATCATTATAAGGAAAATCTTGTTTCCAGTTTAAAAAATGAATAATGTTAGCAAACGTTTGTAGATTATATTTGTAAGCAAAATATTTGAAATGCGGATAAGCTAAGATGAGTTGTAAAAAACCTATAAAGATGTTATGAAGATTATTCATATAAAACTGTGTTTTACAAAGGTTAAACAAAACTTGAGTTGATTAATGAAGTGATATCGTTATAGGAAAATCCAGTTTAGAAATAAATAAATATTTAGCAAAACATTTTGCAAATCATATCTTTAAACGGAATATTGGATACTGGTAGTAGTAAACGTTTTGAAATCATATTTGTAAGTAAATGATTAAAATGGTTATAAGTTGAGATAAATATCTTGTTTAAAGTGATAAGGAATAACTGGAATTTTTATTGGTTAGAAGTTTAAAAATAGGGTTAAGGAAAATAGTAGTTGACTGGGGATTAGTAAGTTGAATGATTTCCTGGGTATCGATCTGATGTTGCTTTCGGCCTTCGGGGTTGATACTTAGAGAATTATTCTCTTACTAATTTACAGTTAGAAAATAATGACCAAGATGAGAAATACGGTGCTTAAAGGGATTTTAAAATGAAAGAGGCTTTTGAATATGCTTATATATATTAATATAAGAAGAGAAATGGGAATTCCATTTATTGGAGAATAGAGAAGTTTTAAAATATCGAATGGTTAATTAAAAAGAGGATAAAATGGTAATGGATATTAATCAATGAACTCGGTTTTATTTTATGGATGAATGGTTGTTTTATTTGCTAGGTAAATAATCGACTATCAAATTTGGCTTAATACGATTGTTGGTATGAAAATACCGGGATCGAATTTATTCAAAACCATTCCGAACCAACCAATACGTAAACGTAGAATATACGGGTTGAAGATGGAGCAATGAAGACCGTAGATCTTCATAAGCGAAAGGACTACTTGTCGAATTCTCTGGAGTCGCACTCGGAGATATTTTGATGGTGATCCTATCATTGTTGAAATCGACAGATTGCAAGGAATACTTGCTACCGATCGATAGGGTGATTCCTAGGATACGGTAGGAGAGTGCCTTCGGTTTGTCCAGTCGTAAGACAACTTGTATGGACGAATGTCTGACAGAGTAATTCCAAAGAACCACGTACATTGATTTCCTCCAACGTATTTCAGTTGATGGCGGAGAAGGGCACTTCTCTTAGCTTAACACTATAATATTTTTATGGACGTCAATTAGCAATATCTGGCGGATTTGACGATGGGGCATTCAAAGTAAATGATGTCCAGATAATCTGAAAAGTAATTTAAAACCTCAAGCCTCACAACCGGAAAATGACAAAAATCGGGCAGGTAGCATGGCTATGTGGGTCACCCCCATCAGGGTATACTATCACCATATAAAGAATACTCATTTTTGTTTTTGTTTTCACTTCTGTATCTCCCGGGAACAGTTATGTTGCTAGCAACCATATGTGACAATATATTAGATACACTCAAGAGAAATGAGTGGTCGGTCATGTGTGGGCCGAGTTGCAAGACATTCTTGTTGAACCCAGTGTATTCCCCTCTAGAGATACACTATCGAAAGGTGGTTCCATACCTTGTCATAGTTGGAAATCCAATCTACAATAAGCGCCCGCGTTTTGATTGTACATTATATATGTAGAGCGTGAGATGCAACCACTTTGCTAGATTAATATTTATTTGTTTTTGGACACTACTATATTATCAGAAAAGATATTGATTTCAAAAATATTTTGGGCTATCGTAAGATAAAAACCCTTCGTGTTTATGTGCGGATTGGTCTTACGATTATCCTTTTCTTTTGAAACGATTTTTAACTTTAAATCAAGTTGGATGCTACCAACAATTTAGTGGGTTTTTCTCATGCTGGTTTACCATGCTGACCTGTGGCATTGTAATGTTCAAGTCAGACCCAGTTAGGTCAGACTGAGTTGTACAGGTTCAAGGTAAGATGATATAGACTTTAGGAGGCATGCTGGAGGTGTTCAGACGTATGATATAACATTCCGCTGTGTGTTGTAAATGAGGACAGATTGTTATAACTGTTCAGATGAATTGAATGTCCATTGTACTCTGATAATTGTAAGTACTATTTCAAGTTTTCAACAAAGATTTATTTCTGCATTATATTTTATTCCGCTACGATGTGATATCTGATATTGTGGTTAGCTGTTCTTTTCTTTCTTCTATTCTAATCTTTTTATCTTATCTTTTCTCACCCTCTAACTTCTTTTTTTAACATTCTGGATTTTCGGTCCTCGAGTTTTGGACACGGGATATATTTGTGTCAAAAATTCGAGCATCGAATTTTCTGGTTCATTACACGATTACTCCTATCTGAGTTGATATTGCATAAATTTCAACTTTTTCCCTTAATATGCACGAACTTCCATATGATATATTCGAAGTTAAATAAAGGTTTTTTGTTTTTGTGTTGCTTGATTTCTCATAAGTGCATTAGGCGACTGATAATACTAAGCCTAACCCATATGCATGTCCGCTAGCGCTTTTTGGGCCGATTCAGCTCGAGCAGGCCCATAATACACCTTCATCTATCCGATCAAATTCAGTATAAAGTTGTGGATTGACTAGTCCAGACTCCTATTGTAACACCCCCTATTTTTGTTAACACTATAATAACAAATTAAAGAATAACTAGTCTCACATGTGAGAATTAAGGGAAACGTGTCATGCCATTGTGTTCGTCTCGGAATTTTGGTTGAGATAGAGTCCGAGTTTGCATGAATTGGACTTCGTATGAAGGAGTTATGGCCATCGGAAGTTTCAGAATATTCAAAACAAATTTCGAAAATTCAAATTTCAGAGTCAGATGGGTTAGGCGGGAAATTTCCCGCCAGGGCCAGGTCGACCTAGGGGTCGACCTACCCTGGCTAGGTCGACCATAGGGTCAACCTGACCCCCCTCCCCCGGGGAAGATTTGATTGATGACCTGTTTATGACTGTATGGTGAGTCATTAGGGTTTCAAATCTTCTCTAATTGGCAGGAATAATTCTGGGTTGATCGGACGGCCTAAATTAATCTTAAACTCTATAAAAAGACATGTAGACACAAACCCTAAAATCAAATTAATAACTAGATTCATGGCCTCCATGCCGTCGCCTTGCAACCTAGAATATCCGCCATCAATTAGAGAGGAAGAAAGCTAATCAAATTCAATTCTATTCAACTATAACAACGAATCTACTACAAAGAAAAGCTAATTCAATTTCAGAACTCAGATTTCATAACGCAAGACCTTCTTTTTATGAGTTCGATTTCTTTAATAAAATAATTAACAATTTAATTGGATTGAGATATGATGTGGATTATATGGCTATGTTGGGAATTATTGACCGCATGATATTATTTATTTTGTAAATTCTATGATATTATCATGTATGTTGTAAAGTGGCGATGTTATCGTCTATGTTGTAATTTTATGATTGGCTTATGTATAATCAATTCATAATGATGTTTTATATGCTAGTTTGGTTATGTTATTGGAACTAATTCATATGTTAAATCATATGTATGTATGCAAGTCTAGATGTTAGTTTAGATCTGGATCATATGCAAGTTAATGAAATTATGAACTTTACTTGTTTCATGACCCCTATTTTATGTATGTAAATTGGATGTAAAGTTAGGCTATGACATGTGTGAGTTTTATCAAGTTGTGACTTTGGCCTATGCAAGTTTTTATGTAGAACCTCATTCACACATGCAAGTTCACCCCTTATGTTTAGATCTAGTTTTATCTATATGTATGCTATGATGTTTTCTCTTTATTCCATAAGTTAGACTATTCGAGTCTAATGTATATTTTACGTTAAACGAACGAACGTACAACGTGGGGTAATGGGATAATATTAAAAGATTTAATATTGAGAATTGGCATAAATGCCTTAAATGGCATAAAATAAATTTGTGATGAAATTGGTATGATTTTGCATACCATAAATAAATGGACATAATTGAGTCAATTATGGTCATAGTTAAATTTGGAATTGATTGATAATTTGAATAGGGAAATTAATTCAAATTGGGGAATAATTAATTTTGTGTAATTAATCGTCTAAGACACGAGGTTAGGCTCTTTTGTGGTGTAAGACTGCCCGGACCCGCCCGACAAATCCAGCTACCACAAATGCCAGTCTAATGTGGGAGGTCTTAGGCATAAATTAAATGCGTAATAGTTGTAAAGACACGAGGTTAGGCTCGTTTGTGGTGTAAGACTGCCCGAACCCGCCCAACAAATCCAGCTGCCACAAATGTCGGCCTAATGTGGGAGGTCTTTATATGGTTACGGTCTTAATGAATTAAGAAACACTTAACCAGATAAATATGTGGTGGGACATAGGGGTTAAGTGGGTGCCTTGGGTGGCATGTGGAATTTAGAGGGTGCCTTGGGTGGCATTTGAAATACGATTAGAAACACTTAACCAAAATTGAAACATGTAAGTGAACATGAATAAGAAGAGGGTTAAGTGGGATGTACTAGAGGGGACCAAGCTTAGGTGGATAGCTTGTATCAAGTAATGGGGGCCCGTTTCAACCAGTAACCCGTACGTATATTTGTGGGCTCGACCCAAGTCGAGGACGGGACACGCATACTGGGCTTGACTGTAAGAGGCCAAAACAGGTCAGCGGTGGCAACGCAAGTCCAATGGGTTCATATGCGTGTGTAGGCCCGGGCTGGTAGGTAAGACATTGTTGCATCGTGTAGGTATAAGCCGTGCATTATTGGTGGTATCGGGTGGCCACTTTGGGGAGTGATACACCCCACTGTGGGGCTAGCATGGGTATCTACGAGTTAGGGATAGGGCTGTAAACGGGTCGGATCGGACCAGGCGAAGGTGTGTCCAAGCTCTATCCTATAAGAATTCGGACGGACACGTACCAGACATCATATAGCCTTAGACCGAGCCGGACAACGGACCATCATGTCCGATATAGCCTTGGATAATAGAAAAACATTGAATATTTTATATCGGACTGAACACTAGTGTGTCCAAGCTCTATCCAATAAGAGAATCGAACGAACACGGACCGAACACCTTATAGCTTTGGACCGAGCCAGACAACGGACTGTCTTGTCCGATATACAACCCTAGTTAGGGAGCCGATCACATGGGGGTAGTGGGTACACCTAGTGGAGATAGGGGCAGGCGGCACCTATGAAGGCAACTAGGGGTGCATGAAACTACCATTATCATTGTTAAAGTCTTGTAGGCGGGATCAACCTTAGGGTGACTAGTGTTGGTGCAGTATAGTAAATATCTTATAGCGGTTTAGGTGCGCCATTAATGTTATCTTTGTTCATCTTATTTCTTTGTTTACTCTGTTATACCCAATTGTTCATAGTCATTTCCTTATTTTCCAACTTATGCCTTAGCCTAGTTATTTTGGTAATTATATTGTTAAAGTTATCGCACTCGCCATACTTTATGTCTGACCCCCTTTGTTTCCTCCTCTTTTCTTCCTCCCCCCCCCCCCAAGGTGCTCAGGGTGGAACTAGCACCAGTGGAGCTTGATTTTGGACAGTTGTATCTCTTGCTTTAAGAAGTTGCTTAGATCACTGAAGTAAAAGTTCAGCCTATCTAATTTATGGCTATTTTGTGTTGGGGTTATGTCTTTCAATTTATGTACTTTGATTTAGTCAAGATGGATATCATGTACTTTGACTCTGGTATTTGATGATGTAATCGAAGTTATGTGTTTACCGCTGCAATGAATAAAGTTTTAAATTTTTAAGTACTGTTTATATGTTAATTTTCCGTTCTATACTCACTTAAAACGCTCCATAGAAGTTAATGCATTCCCTTTTGTGAGTGACATTAATGGACGTGGGGTGTTACACGTGGTATCAGAGCTAAAGGTTACCAGAACATATATGAATTTTGAAAAACTGTTTTTCAAAAACACTTTTATAAAGAAGTGCCTTCAAAAGTATGTTTTAAGGAAAGTATTTTCAAGAGAAAAGCTTATTTTAGAAAGCATAACCCCAAGAGCCATATATATTTCCTTCGGTTCTTTTGTATTGAATCTTTCCTTTTTCATTTCAGCATGTCTGGAATTCCCGAGATACCCGAGGGGATACCGATACCAGGATGGTTTAGGAGGTATTTGGAGATTATGGCCACCACTGCAGGTCCAGCAAATGCTCCTCCTCCTCCTCCTCGTGTCGATACTTTTTCTAAGATATGTAAGGACTTTCGAGTAATGGGTGGAAAACCTTTTCACGGGACGGAGACATTTGTTGAAGCACGAAATTGGCTAAAGGAGGTGGAAGAATTGTTTGGGATCTTTGAAGTGGAAGATGGAAGAAAGGTCCAGTTAGCTGCCTGGCTAATGAAAGATGAGGCCTCATTTTGGTGGGAGGTCACAAATGGAGAACATCCAGTCGATACATGGCCAGATTTTAGGCGGAGGTTTGAGGCGAAGTTTCTCTCACAGGCTGAAGAGAATCTATACATGGAAAGGTTTCTAGCATTGAAGCAGGGGAATCTATCGGTGGAAGAATACGTCAACAAATTCAATCAGTTGGCGAGATTTGGCTTGGACTTGGTGAATACACCAGAAAAGAAGGCCCTGAGATTTGCTAAGGGTTTGAACGAGCCGCTTCATGGGTTAGCTATGACCCACATACCCATGGGGGCTACTTTTGAGAGACTAGTTGACATGGCGCTTATGCATGAAGAGGAGAAGGGCGCCAATGCTAATAAGGCACCCGAAAAGAAAGGGGATCAAAAGAAACCGCAACAGCAACAACAGAACAAGAAAGGTGGTAAAGGCAACAATGGTAAGGGAAAGAAGAGATGCTTTAACTGTGGGACACCAGGCCATCTAAGCAAAGATTGTAGGAAGAAAAAGAAGACTGGTTGTTTCCACTATGGCGAAGCGGGGCATCTAATTAAGGACTGTCCAAGGAAAGGGCAGAGGGCAGGGTCTACTTCGGGAGGACAGGTGCAGGCTCTTATGGCACCAAGGGAGGCAAGGGGGCAAGTTCAAGCTCTCGTGGTCCCACCGCTGCAAGAACGAGGTAGAGCAATTTCCGTTGAAAGATTAGTTTTTCTGTTTAATCATCCTTTCCGTACTTTATTCGATTCTGGCACATCACATTCGTTTATCTCTACATCATTAGTTGAAACACTGCACCTAGATACTAGTTTAGTTACAGATCCCTTAGTAGTCTCAAATCGTATTGGTGGTTCAGCTCATCTTTCTATGATTTGTCGGGATTTGAGAGTGTTTATCTTGGGCATTGGGTTTGACTGCAACGCCTTTGTTCTTGGCTTCATGGGCTGCGGCTTGACTCTAGGTATGGATTGGCTAACTAGATACAGGGCCATCCTAGATTGTGAAAAAAGGGTAGTTAGATTGATGGCTTGTTGTGGAAAGACCCTTGATATTTCTTGTGACCCTAGAGGTCCAGTAATGCTTAGCTACCTAGAATCCCTTGACGCATCAAATGATGATTTACATTCTGTTCGTGTATTCCGTGAATATGTTGATGTCTTTGATGAGGTGAGGGGTTTACCCCGAAAACGTGAGATAGACTTTCAAATATATCTAGTAGATAATGCAAAGCCAGTCGCATTGCCAGTGTGCCACATGGCTCCAAGAGAGAAAAAGAACTCAGTAAGCAAATGAAAGAAATGCTTGAGAAGGGGTTCATAAGACGTAGTATATCGGAGTGGGGTGCTCCAGTTGTATTTGCCACGAAGGCAGATGGGTCCCTTAGACTTTGTGTGGACTATATAGAACTTAATAAGCTTACTAAGAAGAATAGGCACCCACTGCCGAGGATTGACGATCTCTTCGATCAGTGAGTTGGCACCTCAGTGTTTTCGCAGTTGGACTTAGCCATGGGTTTTCATCAGTTGAGAGTGGCTGAGGATAGCATAGACAAGACTGCCTTTAGGACTCCAGACGGCTTCTTCGAGTGGCTTGTAATGGCCTTCGGTTTGACAAATGCCCCCGCATACTTTATTGACTTGATGAGTAGTGTGTTTAGGGAGTACCTCAATAAATTCGTGGTAGTCTTTGTGGACGACATCTTGATCTTTTCTAAAAGCGAGGAAGAGCATGCCCTACATCTTAGGGAAGTGTTGGAGACCCTTCGAGCGCATAGCCTTAAAGCTAAATTTTCTAAATGTCACTTTTGGAGGAAGGAAGTGCGATTCTTAGGGCACGTGGTTTCCAAAGAAGGGATAGCTATGGATCCTGCAAAGGTAGTGGCCATCCAAGATTGGAAGGTCCCTAAAAATGCTACCGAGGTGAGGAGTTTCTTAGGGTTGGCTGGCTACTATAGAAAGCTTATCAAAGACTTCGCAAAAATATCAGCCCCGTTAAACGCTTGACGAAGAAGAACCTAGTCTTCATATGAGACGTAGATTGTGATGATGCGTTCCAACATTTAAAGAGAGCTTTGACCACAACCGCACTCTCAGTGTTGCCAAATGGGAGTAAGCCATTTACTGTTTATACCGATGCTTGTGGGACAGGACTAGGCGCAGTCTTAATGCAAGAGGGAAGGGTAATAGCCTATGGAGGGAGGCAGTTGAGAGTGCATGAGAAAAATTACCCTACACATGACCTAGAGTTGGCCGCTATTGTTTTTGCGCTTAAGTCTTGGCACCATTATCTTCTTGGCGAGAAATTCGAATTGTTCACTAACCACAAATCGCTAAAATACTCGTTCTCCCAGTAGGACTTGAACTTAAGGCAGCAAAGGTGGATGGAATTCTTAGCGTCCTACGATTTCAAGATAGCATATACCCCTGGCAAGGGTAACATGGTGGCAGACGCCTTAAGTAGGAAAAGGTTATCCTTGAGTCCGTTGTTTGTTGAGCGGCGAAGCTTGGAGTTCATCTCTACGTTTGACTTTAGACCATCCGTTGACTTTGTACCCGATTTGCTAGCATCCTTGTAAGTCAGACCTACGCTTTTGGGACGGATTGGTGAGGCACAACGAGATGACCCACGGTTGGTTGGGTTAGTAGAGAAGCTCAAAAGAGAGGAGTCATCGAGCCATCTCCGTAGGTATACCCTAGATGATAAGGGTTGGTTACGTAGGGACGGTAGACTTTGTGTACCACGGGACGAGAATTTGAGGAAGACCATTCTTGATGATGCACATCGTTTGAAGATGACCATCCATCCCAGCGGGGACAAGATGTACATGGACATGAGATGAGTTTACTTTTGGGCCGGCATGAAGAGGGATGTGGCTGAGTTTGTCGCTAGATGCTTGGTGTGCCAACAAGTAAAAGCAGAGCAAAAGAAGCCCGGTGGCTTGCTTCACCCATTGGAGGTCCCACAATGGAAGTGGGAAAGTGTCTCGATGGACTTTATTGATGGGTTACCGAGGTCGAGGAAGGGTAATACGGGGATTTGGGTCGTGGTAGACTGACTTACTAAGAGCACCCATTTCATTCCCGTGAAGAGTAAGAGAACTGCTCCATGGTTAGCCTTCGTATACATTCGAGAGATAGTTCGTTTGCACAGTGTTCCTTCTAGCATAGTGAGCGACCGCGATCCTATCTTCACTAGCGAGTTTTGGAAGAGCTTGCAAGAGGCGGTAGGGACTCAGTTATGTTTGAGCACCGCATATCATCCTCAGACGGACGGCCAGACCGAGATGGTGAATCGTATTCTAGAGGACCTATTGAGGTTGTGTGTCTTAGACTTCGGAGGTACATGGGAGGAACATCTTCCGTTGGTGGAGTTCTCATATAATAATAGCTTTCAGTCTAGCATTGGCATGGCACCGTTCGAGGCTCTTTATGGACAGCCATGTCGTTCGCCTACATGTTGGTGGGAATCTACAGATAAGATCTTGCTTGGGCCTGATATGATTAGAGAGACTCCGGAAAAGATCGATTTGATTCGAAGGAGGATGAAGACGGTGCAAGATAGGCAGAAATCTTATGCTGACAAGAGGAGGACAGATCTTGAGTTTGATATTGGGGACATGGTCTTTGTCAAGGTGTCTCCATTACGGAATGTGGTTCGCTTTGGGTCCGTTGGGAAGTTAGCACCAAGGTTCGTAGGGCCATTTCCTATTAAGGAGAGGATTGGACAGATGGCGTATTGAGTGGAGTTGCCCGAGAGACTTAGTGGTGTACACGATGTATTCCATGTATCACATTTGAGGAAGTGGTCGCATGAGACCGCGGAAGTGGTAGAGCCGAGCTTGCTTAGAGAGGTGGAGATCGAGCGTGATGCGACGAGCTCCTACGTGCTTTCTTGGGTCGGAAATTAAGAAGTTGAGGAATTGAGAGGTCAAGCTAGTCAAAGTGCAATGGGGAGATGATGAGAGCAACGCTACGTGGGAGACGGAAGAGAAGATGCGTTCATTGTACCCTTTTCTTTTGAGGGTATGTCTTTTAATTTCTCCTTTATCGCTTAGCTTGTACTTGTTTTATCTTTAGTATGTCCTCTCGCTAGTATCTTTGACATTTAGATAGGGTAGTCCTATGGTTGAAACATGTGTTTGAGACATGTTATGTATGATGGATGCATGTGGATGCAAGTGGTTGCTAGTGGCTGCTCGTGGATGCATATACACACACTTTATGCACTAGATCGGCTCAGTCACTTCATATTGCATATTACATATAAATGTATGTGCATATTTAAGTTAATGGATGTATAATGGTTGTACTATCATATGGATGCTGCATTTTGGTGAATGGTTGTGCACATATGTAGAAATAATATGTATCGATAGGATTCTTTCGCATACATAATGGACGCATGGCACTATCATGGTTTGCATTAAGGAGGTCAACTGAATCAGTAGACTGCCTGATTTTGCATTAGATAAAGAACATATTCACACACTTCTTGCATATGTTCATGCAGCATTATTAATTTTATAAGGACAATGGATGCCTGTGTTTGATGGTTGAGTAGATGGTTGTTTGGATGTTAGGATATGCATTCTCCTTAACTTGGAGATTTCGGGGGCGAAATCCTTTAAGGAGAGGAGAATGTAACACCCCGTATTTATGTTAACACTATAATAACAAATTAAAGAATAACTAACCTCAGATGTGAGAATTAAGGGAAATGGATTGCGCTATTGTGTTCGTCTCAGAATTCTGGTTGAGATAGAGTCCGAGTTTGCGTGAATTGGACTTCGTAAGAAGAAGTTATAGCCATCGGAATTTTCATAAAATTCAAAATGAATTTCGAAAATTCAAATTTCAGAGTCAGATGGGCTAGGCGGGAAATTTCCCGCCAGGGCCAGGTCGACCATAAGGCCGACCTACCCTGACCAGGTCGACCATAAGGTCGACCTAGGGGTCGACCTGTCCCCCCCCCCTCCGGGCAGATTTGATTGATGACCTGTTTATGACTATATGCTGAGTCATTAGGGTTTCTAATCTGCTCTGATTGGCTAGGATTAGTTCTGGGTTGATCGGATGACATAAATTAATCTTAAACTCTATAAAAAGACATGTAGACTCAAACCCTAAAATCAAATTAAAAATTAGATTCATGGCCTCCATGCCATCGCCTTGCAACCTAGAATAGCTGCCACCAATTAGAAAGGAAGAAAGCTAATCAAATTCAATTCTATTCAATTCTAACAACGAATCTACTACAAAGGAAAGCTAATTTAGTTTCAGAACTCAGATTTCATAACGCAAGACCTTCTTTTTGTGAGTTCGATTTCTTTAATAAAGTAATTAACAATTTAATTGGATTGAGATATGATGTGGATTATATGGCTATGTTGTGAATTATTGACCGCATGTTATTACTTATGTTGTAAATTCTATGATATTATCATGTATGTTGTAAAGTGGCGATGTTATCATCTATGTTATAATTTTATGATTGGCTTATGTATAATCAATTCATAATGATGTTTCGTATGCTAGTTTGGTTATGTTATTGGAACTAATTCATATGTTAAATCATATGTATGTATGCAAGTCTAGATGTTAGTTTAGATCTGGATCATATGCAAGTTAATGAAATTATGAACAACTTTACATGTTTCATGACCCCTATTTTATGTATGTAAATTGGATTTAAAGTTAGGCTATGGCATGTGTGAGTTTTATGCAAGTTGTGACTTTGGCCTATGCAAGTTTTTATGTAGAACCCCATTCACATATGCAAGTTCACCCCTTATGTTTAGATCTAGTTTTATCTATATGTATGTTGTGATGTTTTCTCTTTATTCCATAAGTTAGACTATTCGAGTCTAACGTATATTTTACATTAAACGAACGAACGTACAACGTGGGGTAATGGGATAATATTAAAAGATTAAATATTGAGAATTGGCATAAATGCCTTAAATGACATAAAATAAATTTGGGATGAAATTGGTATGATTTTGCATACCATAAATAGATGACATAATTGAGTCAATTATAGTCATAGTTAAATTTGGAATTGATAGATAATTTGAATAAGGAAATTAATTCAAATTAGGGAATAATAAATTTTGTGTAATTAATCGTCTAAGTCACGAGGTTATGCTCTTTTGTGGTGTAAGACTGCCCGGACCCGCCCGGCAAATCCAGCTGCCACAAATGTCAGTCTAATGTGGGAGGTCTTAGGCATAAATTAAATGCGTAACAGTTGTAAAGACACGAGGTTAGGCTCGTTTGTGGTGTAAGACTGCCCGGACCCGCCTGACAAATCTAGCTGCCACAAATGCCAGCCAAATGTGGGAGGTCTTTATAAGGTTACGGTCTTAATGAATTAAGAAACACTTAACCGGATAAATATGTGGTGGGACATAGGGGTTAAGTGGGTGCCTTGGGTAGCATGTGGAATTTAGAGGGTGCCTTGGGTGGCATTTGAAATACGATTAGAAACACTTAACCAAAATTGAAACATGTAAGTGAACATGAATAAGAAGAGGGTTAAGTGGGATGTACTAGAGGGGACCAAGATTAGGTGGATAGGTTGTGTTAAGTAATGGGGGCCCGTTTCAACCAGTAACCCATACGTATCTTTGTGGGCTCGACCCAAGTCGAGGACGGGACACGCATACTGGGCTTGACTGTAAGAGGCCAAAACGGGTTAGCGGTGGCAACGCAAGTCCAACTAGTTCATATGCGTGTGTGGGCTCGAACTGGTAGGTAAGACGTTGTTGCATCGTGTAGGTATAAGCCGTGCATTATTGGTGGTATCGGGTTGCCACTTTGGGGAGTGATACACCCCACTGTTGGGCCAGCATGGGTATCTACGAGTTAGGGAGCCGATCTCATGGGGGTAGCGGGTACACCTAGTGGAGATAGGGGAAGGCGGCACCTATGAAGGCAGCTAGGGGTGCACGAAACTATCATTATCATTGTTAAAGTCTTGTAAGCGAGATCAACCTTAGGGTGACTAGTATTGGTGTAGTATAGTAAATATCTTATAGCGGTTTAGGTGCACCTTTAACGTTATCTTTGTTCATCTTATTTCTTTGTTTACTCTGTTGTACCCAATTATTCACAGTCATTTCCTTATTTTCCAACTTATGCCTTTGCCTAGTTATTTTGATAATTATATTGTTAAAGTTATCGCATTTGCCAGACTTTATGTCTGACCCCCTTTGTTTCCTCCTCTTTTCTTCCTTCCTCCCCCCCCCCCCCCAAGGTGGTCAGGGTGGAACTAGCACCAGTGGAGCTTGATTTTGGACAGCTGTATCTCTTGCTTTTAGAAGTTGCTTGGATCGCTGAAGTAAAAGTTTAGCCAATCTTATTTATAGCTATTTTGTGTTGGGGTTATGTCTTTCAATTTATGTACTTTGATTTAGTCAAGATGGATATTATGTACTTTGACTCTGGTATTTGATGATGTAATCAAACTTATGTGTTTACAGCTGCAATGAATAAAGTTTTAAATTTTTAAGTACTATTTATATCTTTCTTGTTGTTAAGTTTCCGTTTTAGAATAAAACGCTCCATAGAAGTTAATGCATTCCCTTTGTGAGTGACATTAATGGACGTGGGGTGTTACACCTATTTATGATCAGCCTGGCATAAGTTGACATGACATCTCATGTGACTGTAGGATCGATAATAACCCTAGAGGGGGGTGAATAGGGTTTTAACAGAAAATAAAACAAACACAGAGATATAAGATATGCAGCAAGGAAAAAAATCACACACAAAGATACCCAACTTCGGCAAACTGTGCCTACTGCTGCCTTTCTAAGATTTCTACTAGGAGATACAAATAGATCCCGCTTACAATCCTATGCAAACTTGCAACTCCTGCTCCTGTCTGACCCTAAGCTTAAAATCCTAGACTGGTCTATGAACCGTAGACCAGATTTTCCCAGACTACTATCCAGTAATCTGTATTCTGGTTTTATAAGAAACTTGAAACAAGAAACCTTTTAAAAAAATACACCAAACAATTACAAAAGAAGATTCAAAAGAAAAGAGAACAAATTAAAGGGCACCCCCTTTTATCTAAGACTTAGCTTAGCCAAGTGTATGATTGACCAACCCACTTTCTTTTATTTGCACGATCCCCTTTTCATTTGATAATGGCGGCTCTCGAAATTTCTCTAGGGTTTCTCTGGAGGCTTCCCAAATCGGTTCTGTACTTGGTATTTTGAGTAATCTCTGAAACTCCAATTCACGTTGAGGTTCTAGATCGATTTCTGGTGGCTCCCTGATTCTCTGATTTGAGGTTTCGACTGACAAAACCAGTGAGTAATTTCTGACCTAAATCGCTTTCTGCTCTCTGAAATTGGTGAGTGTATTTTTTATTTTGTTGGTCTTTGTCGATGATGAATGGTGTGTTTATATAGGGTTTTTGAAACCCTTGCTCTCTGATTTCCCTTTAAAGACTTGCTCGATTTGATTTGGGAATATTCGAATTGGATTTTCTTTTTCCCTGAGATTTTGTTGTTTAATTTTGAAAACGATTTGAACTCTTTCTGTTTTTAGAAATGATTTTTCTGTTGAAATTACAATGAATAAGTAGGCTATTGATATTGCTATCAAAACTTTCTCCATATGATCCGATTTAAAAAACATTTTCTAATTTTGAAAACAAACAATAACTTTGTTGAATTAATTTCGCCTAGTCACCATACCAAAAACGATTTTAAACCAATCTCCATTTTCCACGTTTTATTGACTAAATCTAGAAAGCAAGAAATTTGAATTTCAAGGCATTTATACATTTCCAGAACAAGATTAGGGTATGAACATGATATTCACTCGTCACTTGTTAATTTCCATGCTTGATTGAAAAGGAAACAGGAAAGTGTTAATTCGATTTTAAAACCTCCATTACTCTTTTCTCAACCAAATTTTGCACTTGCCAAAAACACAACTGCTGTTCTGGCACTTTACTATTGTGAAACATATTTCACATTTTGCACTGATTCTCATTTATTGCTGTATTCATTTTCTGCTGTGTAAATTGTTGTTCGTTCATTTGCCATGCTCATCTTTTACAATGTGACTCTTGCTTGACCTTATCATTGAAATGCTAGCTTGAATACTTTTGTCGTTTGGATACACCTATATTAGAGCTTCACTTGCAAATGAGTTTGGCTATGCTGCTATGACCTTGAAAGCATTCCTTGCTTGTGTACTCACTTGACGCTTTTGTTGTCAAGAGCATTTCAGACTTGTTTCTATGTTGCACTCATGAATTTGATTGATGCTTTGCTGTATATTTTTCCACCCATTCTTGTTGACACTTGAAACTTGCTGCCTTTTTGAACCATTCACTTGTAGTTGTCTTGATTGCACTGATTTGTCATCTTGCACATAGCAAACCATGTTGTAGCAGCTCCACTTTGTTAATTTCTTGCACTGTTATGAATATGCTGAATTACTTGAGCCCCATCCAGTTTGTATTGATCACTTGTGTCACCATGCTGAACCATGTATGTATTGCCTTGTTTTGTTGTTTTTGTACATTTCCTTTGTCACCTAAATCTGACTAGTTTGACCATAGAAACTTAGATGTACACAAGAAACTACACACTGTCTAGTCTGAAAAGAAATGAAGATGAAATGTAATTTTAGACTTGAGTTGTCTGAGCATTCTTTAGCATCCCCTGAACATGAAATTTATGTTGCACACTGTCACTAGCTGATCTGACTTGAACTGTTTGCTTTCACACTGTTTTGAGTTTGCTGACTTATACCTTCATTTCTCTTTTGATTTTTTTTTTGTCTTTTGACTCTGAAACAAAAGAAAGAAAAAAATAGTAGTCAAACTGTACTGTGTTGAGGCTAGTCAGAATCAGCTAGTTCTGATCAGCAGACCAGTATGGTTATGGCGTGGCTGTTCAAGACTGAAAAATGATGAGAAAAACACACAGAAAACTGAGACAAATAGAGAATCAAAAAACTATAGAATTCTATTTGTTCAGTGTTTATTTTAGTTCCAGTGTACTGTGTGTATCTTCTTTTGTGACAGGTTTCAGGATGATGCACCAGAAGCTTGGGACAGTTAGAGTGAGCACAACAAGATTAATCCAGCAAAAGAGATGTATATGTAGTGTAGACATTTGAACTGAATTTATTTGTAATTGTGAGTTTTAAAAAAAACATGTAATAAGTGAGAGTTAGATTGTATATAATTGTTTTGTGAAATAAAAATATAATATTGGAAGGCAAATACTTGTGTAAATTTCCTGTATTTTGTGCAAAGCATCATTAACCAATAATACTAATTATTTCACCATCAAACACATCAGTAAAAATCTATTTGTTATCATCAAACAAAAAATCAGTATTCAACAAACTCCCCCTTTTGATGATGACAAACAGACTTAAGATTTTTGAGGATAATGAGATGTGTTTGAGCAGAACTCCCCCTATATTTGTGCTCCTAAAACACAGATCCCCCAACTAGTTGTAAACAGACACAAGTTAAGAATTTGGGATAAGAAGAAAATAATTAAACACTTAGCATTAATGGCAAAATAAAATCTATAGACGTCTGTAAACAACACAAAATCTTAACTTCTTCTCCCCCTTTTGTAATCATCAAAAGATGAAGAGTTCTGGACATTTGCAAAGGATATGTACTGCAGTTAGAAAGCACAATATTTGACAGAGCCAGTGCCACAACTCCAAACAATCAAACAAAAAATCATAATAATCCATAAAATAGGAACATATTTCACAAATCAGAGAGTGAAGGGAAGAAGTTTTTTTTTTTAGAGCACACTAACCACGCATAACCAGAACTTGGATTTTTAAATGGGGTTAGTTGCAGCAAAAAAAAATCTCATGACCATGCATAACCAGAACTTGGATTTTTAAATGAGGTCAGAGAAATTATTAGTATATAATTTTGTGATGTATGATAGAAAGAGATGGGTGTGAAAAAAAATTCCTAATTTACTCATATTATAAAGAATATTCAATCATATCAGAGTTGCATACAACTTTCAACCATCTCATATTCTGAAATCTTACACAGTCATAATTTTATTAAAAATGTCCAAAATAAAACTGTTCTTTTCTTGATGGTTTGAAGAATGGATTATTTGTCAGAAAATGTTATTGATAACAGAACATCTTAAGAGAAAATTTACCCAAAAATGCAAAGAGATTAATTTATTTCTATAATTCCCAAATCCAAACGCAATCTGCAAAATCTGTCTTCGGGAAGAGGTTTTGTGAAAATATCAGCCAGTTGTGATTCAGTTGGAATAAATTCAATACAAATGTCTTCACTAACAATATGATCTCTAAGAAAGTGGTGTCGTACATCAATGTGTTTTGTGCGCGAGTGATGTACTGGATTGTTTGATAAATCAATCGCACTCTTACTGTCACATCTTAAAGGAACTCGTTTATAGCAAAAACCAAAATCTGATAGAGTCTGCATCATCCATAAAATCTGTGCACAACAACTTCCTAACGAAATATATTCAGCCTCAGTGGTGGATAAAGCAACACAGTTTTGTTTACGACTTGACCAAGAAACAAGTGAATGCCCTAACATGAAACAGGTTCCACTAGTGTTCTTCCTATCTGTAAGTGAGTCGGCATAATCAGCATCGGTAAACCCAACTAAATTAAAGTTATCACAAGAAGGATATCATAGACCTTGATTTGGTGTGTGTACTAGATATCTCAGAATACGTTTTGTGGCTTTTAAATGAGATTCTTTTGGATTAGATTGAAAACGAGCACACAAACAAACAGAAAACATAATATCGGGTCTAGAGGCAGAAAGATAAAGAAGTGAACCGATAAGACCGCGATATTTTTTCTGATCAATAGCAACTCCTTTATCATCTTTGTCAAGCTTGGTTGTTGGACTCATTGGTGTTTTCATTGGTTTTGCATCTTCAACTCCAAATTTCTTCAGTAACTCCATCACATACTTTGTTTGGGAGATAAAGATACCTTTGCTGCTTTGTTTGATTTGAAAGCCAAGAAAATATTTTAGTTCTCCCACCAAGCTCATCTCAAATTTGTCCTGCATAACTTTTTCAAATTTTTCACACAAGACATCATTAGTAGCACCGTATATGATATCATCAACATAGATTTGAACAATCAAAAAGTCATCACCGTTATGTAATAGGAACAGAGTTGTGTCAGCACACCCCTTTTTAAAACCGTTTTCCAAAAGATAATTACAGAGACAGTCATACCAAGCTCGAGGAGCTTGCTTAAGGCCATACAATGCTTTTTCTAGTTTATACACATGATTTGGAAAATCGTGACTCTCAAAACCAGGGGGTTGTTCAACATAAAACTCTTCTTTTAGTTCTCCATTCAGAAAAGCACTTTTCACATCCATTTGTTTCAGTTTAAAACCTTTAAAACATGCAAAGCTCAACAAGATTCTAATTGCTTCTAACCTAGCAACTGGGGCAAACGTCTCATCAAAGTCAATGCCTTCGATCTGATTGTATCCCTTAGCAACCAACCTAGCTTTGTTTCTAATTACATTTCCAGACTCGTCAAGTTTATTTTTAAACACCCACTTTGTTCCAACTACTGGATAGTCTTTTGGCCTAGGTACCAAGTTCCAGACTTTGTTTCTCTCAAACTGGTTAAGTTCTTCTTGCATAGCTAACAACCAAAATTCATCATTAAGAGCAATATCATAAGAACCTGGTTCTATTTCAGATACAAAAGCATTATGAATACAAAAAGTACAAACATCCTTATAGAAAGAAGAACGTGTACGGACCCCAACTGTTGGGCTTCCGATTACCAAATCTTGAGGATGGCTGGGCTTGAATTTCAGTCTTTCAGTATTTCCTGCTGCTTCAGTGACTTCTTCGTAGTTTGCTTCAACATCGTTGCTCTCTTGTTCAAATTCTTGTGCACCACCATCATCTTTATCAGAGATCATATCCACATCTGATTCATTGAACTTTACATTGATGGTTTCCACGATTGTTCTTGATTGTTTATTGAAGATTCTGTAAGCTTTACTTCTTGAGGAGTAACCCATGAAAATCCCATCAATCGTTTTTGGCTCAAATTTCCCAAGTTGTTCTCCTGTGTTCAAATTGTAACAAGGACATCCAAACACTCTAAAATATGAAATGTTAGGCTTTTTGTCACACCAAAGTTCATATGACGTTTTATTAAGTATTGGTCTAATCATAACTCCGTTCATTACATAGCATGAAGTATTTACTGCCTCAGCCCAGAAGGTTTGAGGCAAATTATATTCACATAACATAGATCTAGCCATTTCTTGTAATGTACGATTTTTCCTTTCAACTACCCTATTTTGTTGAGGTGTTCGAGGAGGGAAAATTCATGTTTTAAACCATTTTCTTCACAAAGATTTTCAAAGTCTAAATTTTCAAATTCACCTCCATGATCACTTCTCAAAGTTTTAATTGAAACTCCTTTTTCATTTTGAACAAGTTTTGAAAACTTTGAAAAATAATCAAAAGCTTCAGACTTTTTGGCTAGAAAGTAAACCCATGTAAATCTAGAGTAATCATCAACCAATACATAACAATAACGTTTACCATTTAAGCTAGCAGTGTCAGTAGGTCCAAACAAATCCATATGAATCAACTCAAGCACACGTGACTTACTAATAACATTCTTTGGATGAAAAGATGAGCGACTAAGTTTCCCCATAGTATAGGCTTTACACACTTTATTATTTCTGAATTTCTGATGAGGTAAACCTCTGACAAGCTCATTTGTTTCCAGTCTTTCAAGAAGACCCATACTTGCATGTGCCAGCCTTCTGTGCCATAGAATTGCCTCCTCTTCCGTTGCTACCAAGCACCTAGAGACAGTCACATCATCGAAAGAGAGTGTGTAGACATTTCCTCTTCTTTTCCCAGTAAAAACAACCTTTCTAGAGGATATTTCAATGATTTTACACACATTACTATCAAACACAACATTCATTCCTTTGTCACAAAGTTGACTGATAGAGATAAGATTGTGAAATAGATTATCAACATATAAAACATCGGTTAAGGAAAAAATACTGTTACCTACTTTTCCTTTACCTATGATTTTACATTTGCTGTTGTCACCTAAAGTCACATTCCCACCTTTATGTTTTTCAAGGCTAAGGAACAGTCTTTTATCCCCTGTCATATGTCGGGAGCAACCTAAATCCAAATACCATTTTTGTTGCTCATTAGCCCGCCAACATGCCTACATAAACATAGAAGAGGATGTCCCAGAGAATCTTCCAGGTCCAAGCATATCAGTCATAGAAAAGTGATAAGACTCTTTTGGAATCCAGATTTGATTTTTCATATTATTTGTGTTCCAATCATTATGATAATTGTGTGCCAAGTGTTTAGGAACCCAAACCTTTTTGAACTTACGAATTTTATTATCGTTCTTGCAGTTTTCATGACTGTGACCAATTACTCCACATTTTACACATTTGGAAAAGATGCCTCTACCTTTAGCATTGTCAATCCTAGTCATTTTTTCTTGTATCTTTCCAAAACCAAGTCCTTTTCTATTATTTGCAAACAGTTGATTTCCAAGTAACATTTTAAAAGACGTTTGACCAATTGAAAATTTATTCAAAGCAACCTCAAGATCTTGAATTTCGTTCTAAACATTGTGTTCTCATTCACCAATGAAGTGCATCGTTCAACATAATTCTTTCTTTTGGTGTCATCATTCTTTTTAAGAGTCGAATTTATTTTTTCAAGATTCTCAATGGTGCACTTTAGTGTTAAAAGTTCTAAATTCACAGCTTTACAAATTTCACAATCTAGACTAATGTTTTTTGAAACATTTTCAAGTTCAGATTTCAACTTCTTATTATTGTGAACAAGATCAAGGTTTTTTGCTTTCAGTTTCTCTGCTTCTGACTCTAATGTGTCGATAATTTCAGAAAGGTGTTTACACATTAAAACTAGATCGTTATAACTGTATACCTCAGTGGTTTCTTCGTTGGCATCTTCTAGATCTGACTTCGCCATGAAGCACAGGTTGCTTTCTTCCTCACTGTTGTCCGAATCTTCTTCTCCTTCCTCGTCATCCCAAGTTATGGCAAAAGCTTTCTTTTTCTTCTTGTTTCTTTGGAGAAGTGGACAATTTGGTTTTATGTGTCCAGGCTTTTGACAGTTGTAGCAGAGTGGTTCATCTTCTGAATTGTTGGTCTTTGCTTTATTTCTCCGAGGTTTGAATTTGCTCCACTTTGTGAGCTCTCTGACTGCCATGGCAAGCTGTTCAATAGGATCTTCACTATCGCTGGTGACAGTGTTGGACAAAGCTATTGAATTCTTTTTCAGATCTGAGTTGTTGCGATCTTCTCTTGCTTTTAGCTCCATTTCATATGTCATTAGATTCCTGATAAGCTCTTCGATGCTTAGCTTGCTCAGATCTTTAGATTCTTGAATGGCTGTGACTTTTGCTTCAAAGTTCATTGGCAGAACACGCAGAATCTTCCTCACGAGCTCCACTTCTATATAGACCTTTCCAAGGGCTCTAGCATTGTAGACCAGCACGGAGAAGCGACCATACATGTCCTTGATGCTCTCATCCTTCTGCATGATGAAGTTTTCATATTCATTGCTGAACATGGCAAGATGGGATTCTTTAACCTGAGAAGTTACTTCGTGTGTGACTTCCAGAGTATGCCAAATTTCTGGGTTGTATTACAATGAGAAATTCTGTTATATTCTGTTTTATCAAGAGCACAAATCAGAGCATTCATTGCTTTAGAATCTATAGAGTATAGTTTCTTATCATTCGCATCCCACCTAATTTTTGGTTTAGGTGTTACAATTCCATTAACAGTTTCAGTAGGAGGTTTATATCCAGTTTCAATGATATCCCAGACATCATAATCAATAGACACAAGATAGATTTTCATCCTAGCTTTCCAATACGCATAATCACCACCATTGAACATGGGTGGTCTAGCAACAGATTGACCTACAGAAAAAGCATTGTTCATTGAAGTCATGATTCTAGGGTTACAACCAGGCTCCGATACCAATTGTAGGATCGATAATAACCCTAGAGGGGGGGTGAATAGGGTTTTAACAGAAAATAAAACAAACACAGAGATACAAGATATGCAGTAAGGAAAAAAATCACACACAAACACACAAAGATACCCAGCTTCGGCAAACTGTGCCTACTGCTGCCTTTCTAAGATTTCTTCTAGGAGATACAAACAAATCCCGCTTACAATCCTATGCAAACTTGCAACTCCTGCTCCTGTCTGACCCTAAGCTTAAAATCCTAGACTGGTCTATGAACCGTAGACCAGATTTTCCCAGACTACTATCCAGTAATCTGTATTCTGGTTTAATAAGAAACTTGAAACAAGAAACCTTTTAAAAAATACACCAAATAATTACAAAAGAAGATTCAAAAGAAAAGAGAACAAATTAAAGGGCACCCCATTTTATCTAAGACTTGGCTTAGCCAAGTGTATGATTGACCGGCCCACTTTCTTTTATTTGCACGATCCCCTTTTCATTTGATAATGGCGGCTCTCAAAATTTCTCTAGGGTTTCTCTGGAGGCTTCCCAAATCAGTTCTGTACTTGATGTTTTGAGTAATCTCTGAAACTCCAATTCACGTTGAGGTTCTAGATCGATTTCTGGTAGCTCCCTGATTCTTTGATTTGATGTTTCGACTGACAAACCAGTGAGTAATTTCTAACCTAAATCGCTTTCTGCTCTCTGAAATTGGTGAGTGTATTTTTTTGTTTTTGTTGGTCTTTGTCGATGATGAATGGTGTGTTTATATAGGGTTTTTGAAACCCTTGCTCTCTGATTTCCCTTTAAAGACTTGCTCGATTTGATTTGGGAATATTCGAATTGGATTTTCTTTTTCCCTGAGATTTTGTTGTTCAATTATGAAAACGATTTGAACTCTTTCTGTTTTTAGAAATGATTTCTCTGTCGAAATTACAATGAATAAGTAGGCTATTGATATTGCTATCAAAACTTTCTCCATATGATCCGATTTAAAAAACATTTTCTAATTTTGAAAACAAACAACAACTTTGTTGAATCAATTTCACCTAGTCACCATACCAAAAACAATTTTAAACCAATCTTCATTTTCCACGTTTTATTGACAAAATCTGGAAAGCAAGAAATTTGAATTTCAAGGCATTTATACATTTCCAGAACAAGATTAGGGTATGAACATGATATTCACTCGTCACTTGTTAATTTCCATGCTTGATTGAAAAGGAAACAGGAAAGTGTTAATTCGATTTTAAAACTTCCATTACTCTTTTCTCAACCAAATTTTGCACTTGCCAAAAACACAACTGCTGTTCTGGCACTTTACTATTGTGAAACATATTTCACATTTTGCGCTGATTCTCATTTATTGCTGTATTCATTTTCTGCGGTGTAAATTATTGTTCAATCATTTGCCATGCTCATCTTTTACAATGTGACTCTTGCTTGACCTTATCATTGAAATGCTGGCTTGAATACTTTTGTCGTTTGGATACACCTATATTAGAGCTTCACTTGCAAATGAGTTTGGCTATGCTGCTATGACCTTGAAAACATTCCCTGCTTGTGTACTCACTTGACGCTTTTGTTGTCAAGAGCATTTCAGACTTGTTTCTATGTTGCACTCATGAATTTGATTGATGCTTTGCTGTATATTTTTCCACACATTCTTGTTGACACTTGAAACTTGCTGGCTTTTTGAACCATTCACTTGTAGTTGTCTTGATTGCACTGATTTGTCATCTTGCACATAGCAAACCATGTTGTAGCAGCTCCACTTTGTTAATTTCTTGCACTGTTATGAATATGCTGAATTACTTGAGCCCCATCCAGTTTGTATTGATCACTTGTGTCACCATGCTGAACCATGTATGTATTGCCTTGTTTTGTTGTTTTTGTACATTTCCTTTGTCACCTAAATCTGACTAGTTTGACCACAGAAACTTAGATGTACACAAGAAACTACACACTGTCTAGTCTGAAAAGAAATGAAGCTGAAATGTAATTTTAGACTTGAGTTGTCTGAGCATTCTTTAGCATCCCCTGAACATGAAATTTCTGTTGCACACTGTCACTAGCTGATCTGACTTGAACTGTTTGCTTTCACACTGTTTTGAGTTTGCTGACTTATACCTTCATTTCTCTTTTTATTTTATTTTTGTCTTTTGACTCTGAAACAAAAGAAAGAAAAAAAATAGCAGTCAAACTGTACTGTGTTGAGGCTGGTCAGAATCAGCTGGTTCTGATCAGCAGACCAGTATGGTTATGGCGTGGCTGTTCAAGACTGAAAAATGATGAGAAAAACACACAGAAAACTGAGACAAATAGAGAATCAAAAAACTATAGAATTCTATTTGTTCAGTGTTTATTTTAGTTCCAGTGTATTGTGTCTATCTTCTTTTGTGACAGGTTTCAGGATGATGCACCAGAAGCTTGGGACAGTTAGAGTGAGCACAACAAGATTAATCCAGCAAATGAGATGTACATGTAGTGTAGACATTTGAACTGAATTTATTTGTAATTGTGAGTTTTAAAAAAAACATGTAATAAGTGAGAGTTAGATTGTATATAATTGTTTTGTGAAATAAAAATATATTATTGGAAGGCAAATACTTGTGTAAATTTCCTGTATTTTGTGTAAAGCATCATTAACCAATGATACTAATTATTTCACCATCAAACACATCAGTAAAAATCTATTTGTTATCATCAAACAAAAAATCAGTATTCAACAGTGACTTGACCTAGCTTAAAGTAAACAGGAAATCATTTGTTTCTCTCGACCTACCTACGATCGGTCTCAAGCAGCTCATCACATAATATGTCTTGACACATTCCCATTTGCTTTAACCTTGTCATTTACGTATTTTTTCAATAAGCTTCAACAATAAGTAACTGATTGTCACTATGAAAGAAGATTCTCTTCAGCCTTGCTACCTAGAGAAATGTACTAATCGATGAAAAATACAACCTCGTATGACTTAGTATACCTACTACTATAACATATCTAGCATTAACATCCCAACTCATGTATGTGTATCCTTTCTTAGCACAAAACACTCTCCTTATGGAATTACAACTGGAACGCATCTCGGCCACACATCTCAACCACATTTCCAGTCACCTTTCATCTGACCAGGTGACAAATCATGACAATGAATGTTTCCCACCTGTTTGAAAATTAGTTGATTTCTATGCTATAGAGTTAACAAGAAAACTCTCACAAAATCTTTATATTTGTACCACTTAAGTACTAAATTTTTATTACTCTCATTACTTATTGCAATTGTAATGTTGGGTTTTTCTAGCTCGAGATGACTAGGAGGAAGATAATGTCGTACTTCAGACTTCAAGGATCTATGGAATAGATTTATTCAAACAATGGTTCAATCCACCAGGTATAAACAGGCTATCAAACTATCAACTTTTAGGATTCAATGAAGCCTTGGAATAGCGTAAACGAATTCAAAGTTTGTAGACTTTGATCTGACCAAGAACACTCTCATAATTTGATTCATGATAATGCAAGTAGAGAATAGAATGAAGAGGAAGAGTAAGAGGAAGAAAAAGTCTGCAACACTTTATGAATTTGTAACACCTTGGAGGCATTATAAAACAAAGCAATGGCGCAATGTTTTGCAACAGTTTATAGCATTGTGGATTCTATGAAGCAGAAGAAAAAGTAGTTTGGAACAATTTTCTTGCGTTGGTATTTATAGAGACGAAGGGAGGTGTCTATTCCCCAAGTGTTGTGACCATTTGAAATGGTTCACAACTGTTGCAAATGGCTATTTCCATTCTAATTTGAAGCAGCACTTCTCTTTATTTCCCGTGGCTACAATCATAGCAAAAATTTCCTCGTCTTTATTTGAATTCAATTTTTGGGTCTAGGTTCATAACAGGCTGAAATCTGACCCATTACCGTTTAAACTTGATCTAAAAAATTATTTAATGGATCTGAAATCCGTACCGGCCCGGTTTGGTTCAGTCAAACGACTCATGCATGTGTGGTGCAAGAACTCTCTCCTTACAAAAAAACACACATTTGGGATCCCTAAGGCCCAGCATCCCCATGAAAGTAAATATACTTGTATAATTCTCAACACTTCCACATTGTGGGACTAATCATTTTTTCATTTCCTTTTTTTTTCTTTCTCCTCTTCAGAAATAAACCCAATAACCCAAGATAATTTTGAACATATCCAACTTGTAAGTGATAAACATTACAAGATATCTTCATAGTAGATGTAGGCATGCATCTACTGAACCACTCTATAGTTCGTATCATTTTTCATTACTTGTCAACTTTCTTCATTATACATGTTTTAAATCTAATATTAGCCAATAACTTGTAATAATTGAAAAATCAGTAGTATTATTTTGATGTTGACTTTATTTTTAGAGTCAACACTTTGAAAATGGACTTATGTGTATATAAGGATCATTGAATCCCTTGGGCGTATCTTGAGATTCTTCTTTGGATATGTCTCATGTTAGCACTTGGTAGAAAGCATACATCTAACTATCTAGGCAGCAAAAATATACTCTTTGAAATGCATCTAAGATAATTCATGTACTCATAAATTAAATCCCCAGACCATTCATTGCGAGTTTGTTAAAAACATTTATTTTTAAACTTTGAATTTCATTCCTTTCAAAAATATACCTTAGTACCACATATTTTTAAAGTATGGAAATGAAGAAGCTTGCTGTATTAATTAGATGAAGCCACTCAATTTGTTGCATTAAGGCCTAGTAACTTGCAAAATATCAATTTGAATGTTAAGTGGATCGTTTTATTTAAATCAAGAATGTAATAGTTGTCATAATCTTTAAAAGTTGTACACCAATAATAACCTGGTTAGTGTATGATCAAAAATTGACTACAAAGGTCTCTATCTGATCGAATTACAAGTCAGTATAAAACTTGAATTGCTACTACTTCGTATTGTCCAACATACAAAAATTAAGGCCGAAAAAAACATCATGCAAAAAAATAGAACCCAAACAAAATTACCTTTTCTTTAAGCAGCGTGAAGTAAATATACTACTTGTATATTTTGAACAGATTATATAATCTATCAAATAATAGTAAAGCAGAAGACTTTAAAGCTCTCTTACTAATTTTTTAGGAAGTTTCCTCTGTTCTTTTTAATTCTCTCTAAATTCATATATTTTGTTTTCAAAATCTTATAATTTATCATTTGACAATTATTTCGCTAAAACTTCTCCCATTATTTTACATTCAAGTATCTACTTTCAAAATTAGCTACAAATAGGTATGCATTTTTTCTCGATTGTCTTCTAATATTTTACATAAAATCCCATACATTAAAATTATTTTCATAATCTAGAATTTAAACTAAATGACATACTTGGTCAATTATTTTTCGTTAATACATCGAATAAATCCTAGAAGATGTCATTTGTATGTATAGCATAAGCGCATCAATAAATGGTTATAAAAAATTCATTTACATATAAATAAGTACAAAACACATAACATAAAATACATACATTAATGATTTATTTTATATTATTTACCAAAATTATTTTCAGTGAGCACTTATATTTTAAATTTCTACAATTTTCTACACAGCCTTCTTAGTTCTCCATTAATATTTTACCTACAATTTCATCTATTTAGCCACTTGCACAATCTTAATTTAAAAATTTTACATCGATTCTGTTAACTAATATTCATTATTTCTTCAAATAAATCCTGAAATTTTGAGTATTTCATATATAATATTTATATATATGAGAAAAAATGATAAAAAATAACTTTTAATTAAAAATTTAAAGATATTTAAATCATATAACAGTATATGCAAATAATAATAATTCTTTTACCATCTAATTTATTTGTAGGAAAATAGTCACAAGAACAAACTCAAAAAATAAATGAAGGACATAAAGTTTTTCTATGTTGAAGGACAATGTTAGTTATAAGTAGCATTTTGTATAGTGTAATAATCAATATACCGCTAGCTATAATTAGCATCTATATGTTGTGAAAGGTTGAATATAGTGGTACTTATAACTAGAATTTACCTTTTGCCTACAAATAAAACCTGAAATCCTTCAACATTTTTTTTTTGAAGTTTTTCATTTTTCATAATTTCCCTATTTATTGATTTCAAAAAATTTATCGTATATGATATATTTTCATTTTTAACAATTTGCAATGGATAAATTCAAGTATATTGCAATATTATGATGTAAATGCATAGGCTGCATTAAGAAGGATCGGATTACATGAACATTCTCATTTTCAATATGATATTATACCTTGTCAACTCATAACTCAACGAAGTTCTACAGATTGTAATTATCAAAGTTGTAGGCATAACTTTCATACAAAAATTTGAAATATATAGTCGATTGCCAAGGTAAAATCATTTAAATAAAAAACTAAATAATAGGTAAAAATTCACATGTATATAAGATAACAATAAGATGCTCTTCTTAATTACAATATGTTCAAAGTTCCTCTGATTTCCCCTCACTTTTTTATATACAATCTCTTATATTAATTAGTTCATTTGACTATTAATTCAAATTATTTAAATAAATTCAATTCATCAATATTCATTATAAACTTTTTAAAAATTACAATTCATAATGTATATGACATTCATATTAGAAAATTTGGTAAAATTATCTTTTCACTTATATATTAAATTTTCATGGAATAACCTAAATTATTTGCACATACAAAACAAAAAATCTTAACTTATATTTATGTTTGAGTTTGGACATTAATTATTACGAAGATATGAAGTAGTAAGGATTGGACCTTTAACCTTACATCAAAGCATCTTTTACCAATTTAATTTATAATTCATTTATTATAATGAATTTATGGTATATTACATAGTAAAAAATTAGCAATAATTATAATACAATACTATATTTCAATAACATTAGTGTGTGCAATACATGTGTAATAATGTATTGCCATTATTTTTACAGTAACGGAAAATTACTAAGCAAGTTAGAGGAGCAACGATGGTGTGATGTGCTAAAAGATGTAGGCAATATGGTATACGGCGAGCAAACATGTTATTTGGGCAAGGTTATCCCATTTTATAGTGTTCGTACTGGTTTTATTATGACTAAATCATCATTTAGTACAATAGGAAGGCGGAATGGGACCTAACTACAAATAACAGAATTATAAATCATGAGATATGCAGAAGGCGCCTAAATTACTATATCTGAGGCTGAGGTTCCCATTCCACCACCCTTCCATGTGGATCAATCATATGTAAATAATCTGAAGAATGAGATATGATATCTCTGTCATATCCATAGGAAACTTTGTAGTAGGAAAAATTTTGGTCCTACTTGTCATCTGCAAGATTAGCACGATTGATATCGCCAAGATCGCCATCAACCAAAAGAACAAGATCTCCCATGTCAGTAGAGCAAAAAAGTCTCCCAGATTCACCTTTAGTTCCATTAGAAAACATATAGAATTCATTATCAACTGGGTCATAACACATCAACAAAGGCATGTGCACCCATGCAACCTAAAATGAAACCCACTTAATGGAATTTGCATAAGCTAATAAGTGGCAAGAGAAAAAACTATAACATATGTAGCAGAAGAAAGTGAACCAAAAACAATATCAAAAGAGGCAAGTGGGCTAAAACCATATAAAATAAAATCAATGGTAACAACTCTAGTAGGAGTGTCAGAGAAAGGAAAAGTCACAAGCGAAGATGGAACAGTGGAAGAAGCTGGGATATGAGAATCGAAGGGGTCAATGCAATCCATAACCTTGGAAACCTATTTATGAGAAAGTGAATAAGGGAGAAGAATCTTGATCAGAGAAGGATCCTCCATGGTTGAGCTAGGTAACTTGCTTAAGGCAATAAGATGACCAAAGGAATGACAAGCGGTACAAATATCGAGAGTCTAGCCGTGTCTAACTCAAACTTCTGCTATGTAGTCAATATCAAGTTGCACTCTAAGCGACGATGGAAGAGACTTTTTGTTGTGGAGAAATTTTGATTCAAGGCCGCTCAAATCAAAATCCTTAACGCTGCGGAAAACGAGATCGTGGTAATAGTGCAAAAACAACCAATCGATATATCAAAACAATCTCAATCTTATCCAAGCAAATCACAAGCACCAAACAAGGGAAATAATAGAGCAATAACGAGAAACTAAATCACACAGGGATTTATAGTGGTTCCACCGACGTCTTCTCAGTGTATGTCCACTTTGAGAGATAATCCTTTATTAATATCAATAGAAGAGTATAAGAGGTTGATTACAATGATCAAATTCGCTGAAAAAAATTGATTTTGTGGAGAAAGGAATTGAAGAAGATTAGGATCGCCTAAACCCTAATTAGAATAAACCTATATCTAACCTCTTGATTTTGTTGTGTGTTCCTTCTCCTTTTGGATCCGATGTAGCTTATATAGGCATACGGAAGTATACGGAAATTCCCAAAATTTCCTCTAGATCCGAAATATCCTCCAGATCCTAGATATCCGAAATATCCTCAAATATTCTTCAGATCTGAAAGTATCCTCTGGATCCTAAACATCCTAAAATATCCTTCAGATCCGAAAATATCCTCCACAATCTAACACATAGTATCACATACTTCAACACTCCACCTCAATACTATATCTATTTGCATCACAAACTCCAATGCACCTAAGCATTTCCTTCTATCTTCAATCAAGAAAGCTTGAATGTTTCCCCCAATGAACTCCGGCATAGCCACTGCCCATTGCACTTCACTAACGAGTTCAGGCATAGCCCCCAATCGTCAATGAAGTGTTGAAACATCCAACTCCTAAACCAGTCTCACCAAAATACAATGTACTCGGAAGTGAAAACGAGTACTTACGATGAAGATAGAACACCAACCTTTCACCGATACTCTTCTACATCCAAGTTTCTCTCTCAACTGTGCTACCCCATGGCACCTAGCATCTCTCCAAGCGAATTAAATTCGAGCAATGGTCAAACTTCCCAACCGGTAATGTCTTAGTGAACATGTCTGTCGCGTTATCCTTTGTGTGCACTTTCCAAAGGCATAGTTTCTTGTCTTCGTCCATGACTACTAGAAATGACTCCCTCACTTCAATATGCTTCATTCGTGAGCTAAATTCCAAATTCTCCACCAAATGGATAGCACTTTGGCTATCACATTGAACATCAACAATGTTATCTTCAAACCCCAAGTCACACAACAATCGCTTCAAATACAATGCTTCCTTTGCTACCTCTACCGTAGCTGTCAACTCCGCCTCCGTAGTGGATAAAGCAACTACGGTCTGCAACCTCGATCTCCAACTTATGGTTGTACCGCCAAGAGTGAAAAGATACCCAAAAGTTGATTTTCTTCAATCCCTATAACCAGCATAGTCTGAATCATAGTAACCAATCAACATGCAATTCTTCTCTTTACTACCTCCAAAAACAAGGCCATGAGATGCTGTACCTTTCAAGTATCTCAAGATAAGCTTCACTGCTTCCCAATGCGATTTCCCCGAATTAGCTATGAACCGACTAACCATCCCGACGGCATTTGCAATATCGGGTCTTGTATGCACCATGGCATAAATCAAACTTCCAACCACACTAGCATATGGCACCTTTTCCATGTAAGCCTTGTCTTTCTCCTCGAGAGGTGATCCCTTACTCGAAAGATTTATATGCGACGGTAAAGGTGTATTTGATGCCTTTGCATCCTCCATGCTAAACTGGCAAAGCACTTTCTTAATGTACCCCTTTTGAGTTAATTTCAACTCAAAATGCTTTCGGTCTCTTTCAATTTCCATGCCTAAAATATTCTTTGCTTCTCCAAGGTCTTTCATCTCAAATTCCGCCGTTAATTTCTCATTCAACTTGTTGATTTCTGCCTTGTCCTTAGAAGCAATGAGCATATCGTGCACATACAAGAGTAAATACACCCAACAATCATTTCCTAACCTCTTGAAATAAATGCAAGCATCCTTGATGCTTTGACGGAAGCCACTTTCAAGCATGAAATGATCAAATCTCTTGTACCATTGCCTAGGTGATTACTTCAAACCATACAGTGATTTTTTTCAACTTGCAAACTAGTTTTGATTTACCTTCTACAACGAACCCTTCCAGTTGCTCCATGTAAATGTCTTCATCCTAGTCTCCATGCAAGAAGGCGTTTTTCACATCTAGTTGCTCCAACTACAAGTCATAAATAGTAGCTAATGCAAGTAATATCCGGATAGAAGTATGCCTCACAACTGGTGCAAAGATCTCATCATACTCCTTTCCTTTTCTCTGTGCAAACCCCTTAGCCACTAGCCTAGATTTGTATCTTCCATCACCCTTCACTTTATATATCCATTTGTAGCATGGTTTCCATTAGGAAATGGAATAAATCCCAAGTTTGATTCTTTATTAAAGATTGCATCTCTTCCTCCATGGCGCAAATTCACTTCGAGTTATCACTCGAATCCATGACGACACCAAGGTCCATTGGCTCATCTTGGACTACATGAAGAGCATAGTCCAAATTCTCACAAAAGCTAAGATAGTTCCAATTACCATATCTTTCAGATGGCCTTATAGAATGGCGACCAATCCGAGTAGCAATACCATCACCCGGTCCTCCTTCAGATCCACCTTGAAATGAATCTTCTTTAGGCTCGTGCACATCACCAACACTACTAGAGGAACCCTGTGGACTACGTGATGTAACATCAACCACATTCTCCTCACAAGCACCTCCAACAACTCTACTCTCTCTAGGCCTGAAATGAGAATAACTTCCTTCTCCTTTGATTCACCATGAACCAAATCTGGAACATCTGATGAGCCGTCATTGTCCTTGAACATGGCTGACTCATCAAAAGTAACATGACGAGAAAATATAGCCTTCTTCGTTTTCGGATTCCAAATTCAATAGCCTTTGACACCATCCATATAACCGAGAAAAAAATTCCTTTGAAAGATCTAGGTGAGAGCTTATCATTCCTCGGATCATGCATATAAACAGGACTACCAAACACACGAAGATAAATCAAGTCAATGCTCTTCCTTTTCCACACTTCCTTCAGAATTTTGTTATCAATAGCCGAGCATGGAATTCAATTAATAATATGCACCGCGGTTGATAAAGCATCGGCCCAAAATTCCTTAGACAAACCCGATGTCAATCTCAAGCATCGAGCTTTCTCTAGTGGATTTCGGTTCATTCTTTCCTCCACTCCATTAGATTGCGGATCTCCTAGTGTAGTAAAATGCCTCCGGATACCATGATGCTTGCGAAAATTCAGAAATTCTCCGGAAACATACTCGCATCCATTATCGGACCTAAAAGCCTTCAAAGTCTTTCCACTCTCATTCTTAACAAGAGCCTTCCATTCTTTGAATCTTGCAAATGCCTCAAATTTGGCCTTCATTACATACACCCAAACCTTCCGAGAGAAATCATCAATAAAAGAAATGTAATATCCTGCTCCTCCCAAAGAAGCTACAGGCGCTGGTCCCCAAACATCCATGTGTACATACTCAAGAATCCCTCTTGAATCATGTTTTCCTTCACCGAATGATACCCTAGTTTTCTTCCCCATGACACGTTGCTCGCAAAACTATAACTTGTTGAAACTCTCACCATCAATCATCTCCCTTCGACGAAGAACATCTAAACTCTTCTCTGAGACATGACCCAATCTCAAATGCCACAGCCATGTTGCATCTAAGCCACGAGAACTATCAACACTGATACAAGTTTCACCTTTCACGGTCACTCCTTGAAGCAAATAAATACCATGAGTTCTAGCATCTTTCATAACCACAAGCGCACCCTTCGAAACCCTCAAGCTATCACTCTCAATAGTGATCTTGCAACCTAAAGAATCCAACTGCCCCAAAGAGATAAGTGACTTCCGTAGTCCTGGAACATAGAGCACATTAGTGAGAGTACGAACCACTCCGTCAAACATCCGAATTTGCATGGATCTAATGCCTTTCGACTTGCAAATTGCACCATTTCCCATAAAAACTGGATTTTCTTCCCGATCAACATAAGAAGAAAAACAATTTCTATTAGGCGTCATGTGATATGAAGCCCTCGAATCAAGCACCCATTCGCTACCTGAAACATCCGATGCTACAGCCGACAAAACATCTACGTCTTCCTCACCAACATCTCTCTCCACCGCAACTGATGAAGATGCTACTTCCTTCTTCCCCTTGTCTGGACAATCATTCTTTCAGTGACTAGATTTCTTACATATAAAGCACTTGCCATTTCTTTCTTTTGACTTTCCTCTTCCACCGGGCTTCCTAGACTTTAACGCCCCTAGTTTCCCTTCTTCTCTGACTTTTCTTTCTCCGCAAATAAACCTTGACCATTACCAGCACCACTAATACCATCACTTAGCTACTTCATCTAATCTCGCAATTCCTCACTAAGAAGACCCGTTTTGACATCATTTAGAGTTAATGTATCCAAGCCATAGATCAAGTTGTTTGAGAACCCAGTATAGCGCTCAGGCAACGAACATAGCAATATCATCACCTTCTGCTCCTCCTCAATCTTCAAATCTAACGCCTTTATCTTCATTAGAAAATCATCAAATACATTTAATGTGCCTTTAGCGAAGTTCCTTCCTTCATCTTGTAGGTAAAGAAAGTCTGCAACAAGATCAGTTGATTTGTGAGTGACTTCTTCATATACAACTCCTCCAACTTGTTCCAAATACCTTTAGCAGTTGTCTCACCACTAATTTCGGAAATAGCATTCTCCTCCATGGCAAGTTGAAGTGTAGTGAATGCCCACTCTTCCATTTCTTCTCTCTCCACATCTGAGATGTCCTTTGGCAATAAATTTGTATCAAACACCACCCGATGTACCCGATTCCGCCTAAGGACCGCTTTCATCTTCCATTGCCACTTTTTGAAATCATTATCGCCATTCCACTTGTTGATAACCAATTGTAAACCAGCAGCTGCATATGACCCACATACATAAGGACCTACACCACTTGGACCAACTGTTGAGGCACTGTTTGAATCTGATACCGGCATTTTTTATAGCTATCTACCAGCACCAATGCCCTGATACCAAATGTTATGGAGAAAATTTGATTCAAGATCGCTCAAATCAAAATCCCCAACGCCGCGGAAAACGAGATCATGGTAATAGTGCAAAAACAACCAATCGATATATCAAAACAATCTCAATCTTATCCAAGCCAATCACAATCACCAAATAATGGAAATGATAGAGCAATAATGAGAAACTAAATCACACAGGGATTTATAGTGGTTCCACCGACGTCTTGTCAGTGTACGTCCACTTTGAGAGAGAAACCTTTATTAATATCAATAGAAGAGTACAAGAGATTGATTACAATGATCAAATTCACTGAAAAAATTTGATTTTATGGAGAAAGGAATTGAAGAAGATTAGGATTGCCTAAACCCTAATTAGAATAAACCTAGATCTAATCTCTTGATTTTGTTGTGTGTTCCTCCTCCTTTTGGATCCGATGTAGCTTATATAGGCATAGGGAAGTATATGGAAATTCCCAAAATTTCTTCTAGATTCGAAATATCTGAAATACCCTCCAGATCCGAAATATCCTCCAGATCCTAAATATCCGAAATATCCTTCAGATCTGAAAATATCCTCCACAATCTAACACATAATATCGCATACTTCAACACTTTTTAGGGTAAAATTAATCAGAGCCTTAGCATAAACCAATTTTCTCTCTGGACACCATGTCAACGTCAAAGCATTTCATCTTACCAATAGCACCAACCAACCAGTTCCAACCCACTACTGATTGCAAAACAGCTAGAATCTATGAAAAGTAAGTCCAAACAGGAATAGACAAGATTTTCTCTCAATCACTTGCAAATAGAACAAGACGAAGTGGTGATAAATTAATAAGTAGTTGTCCATCAATGAAATAAAGGTCATCTTTAAGGACTCATTGGTACTCCTAACTGCTTGAAAACTTGATCTAGTATAAGAAGTCAAGATAGAAGAAGCAGAGTTCACCATATATATTAAAAATTCTTCGACAAACACTTAAATCATCATGAATTTTGTGATTAGAGTCTAAGAAGAATCATACCAAATAGTTTGTCCATCATCAGCTCTAGTCTACAAACAAGAGGGGGAGGAACCAAAGCCCCATTGTTTTCCTACATTTCAAAATCATTTGGCTTATAGTTTCCGACATTATGGGGAAGGGTACAAAAAGGTGAAGACAACAGCTTTGGGCAGTCAAGTGTAGGAAAACTATCACCAAGAGAGTGGCATGTGAGCTTGCGACAGGGAAGCTAAGGTATGTGCAAAATAGGTTCATTATTAAGATCCAAGGAATTATATTAAGCATCTTCAGCGCTCTCATGCATCACATGTACCAAGGGCTTTGAAGCAAAATACAAACCACAATTAAATTCATTATGTTGCTCATTCAAAAAAGCCAACTTTGCACACTGGCAAAGGTGGAGAAAATCTAGTATGTGAGACTGTCTGTAACGCATTGAGCTTAGGATGAACAATAAGATATGGAGTTCGACTATACTCAGTGAGAGAAGGAAAATCAAAAATTGAACCCAATAAAGGCCCAGGATGGAATTGAGTTTGGTAGAAACGTCCAAATCTTGTCGGGTTGTTGGTAGTAAGGAGGGAGAGATAGAGTGGTTGCGTATGAGGCATCTTTGGCATGGAGGGAACAAAGTAAAGGAGAGTGAAACAGAGGATCAAAGTGAGAAGGAGAGAACGAGATGAAGGAAACAGATAGGAGAATGCATCATCCTATTTCTTAGGGTTTAATTTTGATGTGCACCAATTGTTCTGTCCCTATTTCCCTTAACCTCCATGTCTCACCCAATCACAGCCCCTAATTTCGACCTTTTGCAGTTAAATCCCTCAATTGTTGGGTGACTTAAATGCAAAAAAGCAGAAATGGGGAGATTTGAGTGGAGAGACACGGGGGATAGGGGAAATGGGGACCGACGCATTGGTCTCATTTTGATGAGATAGTGACTATTAGAGGTGGAGATTATCGAAGACAAAGGCAAGTAACAACGCCGGAGCACACAGGGAAAATGCGGTGTACCAACGTGTGGTGCGGTAGCGTAATGACATGGTATTATTAGACCATTTAGGTCGGTAATAAAATCAACTAAAATCATTAGAAGCAACATGTTGTTATTGCTATGGGGTTAAACAAAAAATCATCACAGAATCACTGACAAGTCACAAACACGGAAAGCAGAATATCTCATGGTGGAATAAGAAAATACAATGGTAGTTCATGAATCTACTAAAATACAAAATCTCATACTTATACATAATATCAGTTATTGAAGCAAGTACAGCGAAAGTCTAAATACAATGAGTTTTCTAATATAAATAACTGAAATACACAGATAGAGATAAAGTCTTCAACAAGTCTCCAGCTCCGAAAGGTAGAATCTCAATTTTGTAATACTCGGTCTGACCTGAGCATAAAACAAAACACTCGAGTCACGACTAACATTCTCATGAAGTTAAATCATCTCAAGTGAGTTGTTTAAATGAAATGCACAAGTAACTTAAAGAATATTAGTATAATTCTCACCCTCTAAAGATCCGTTATACTAGATATTATATAATACAATATGTTATTGTAATAGTGTCTATGACAAATATATTATTGAACATAGCGTAAGAAGACATTTTCATCCTTACACCCTTTGTAGGTGTTATAGTCTATATAGTATCTTAAACCCACCGTAAACTAGTGACATCAAAGGGCACTCTATAGAAACCAATACAAATGAAAAATCGTAGGATTCTAGATCACGATAATACGACAAGGCATACGAGGCGATACTCTTATAGGATTCTATCAGATTGGGGACCTAAGCTGATGGTAGCGCATAGCCGTAATGTAACACCCCACCTCCGCTAGGGTCACTCACAAAGGGAATGCACTAGTTTTGGTGGAGTATTATCTAGGTAAACATGCACAGAGATATCACAAGGCAGAACATAAACAAAGCAGCGGTAGAAATTAAAAACCAACTTTTTATTTCTTTCAAGAAAAGAGTCAAAACCTCATATATCTAAGATACAAATTATTCCATTACGTCAAGTTCCAAATAAAGAAGCATAAACTTAAGATAACAAAAGTATATTATTCCCCATAAATAGCAGAAGCAGCCATAGCATAGCCCAAGACCAAACCGTACATGAGCTGTCAGAAAGCAAGCTAAATCCAAGCTAAGAGCTAGTGTTTCCTCCCTGAGAACCTGGGGGGGAGGACGAAAGAAAAAGGGTCAGTCATAAAGACTGGTAAGACCTAGTGACTTTCAATATGAAAAATAGTAAAGATAACATGATATGTGAAAACTGGAATGAAAAATAAGGATGACAACAGAACTGGTAGGATAATTAAGATAACATGATAAGTCAAGTCTAGCATCGCATATTCGAGGTTCGCTGCACCAACTGTACTAGTGTTCTAACCGATGTCAAGTATTAGTCATGAAATGATCCCTTGGCCCAATATCATGAAGTGACCCATTACGGGGTCCTACGGTACGATCTACTAATTGATCGGCTCCCTACAAGTTCTAGCTCGTCATGTGTCTGTGTCATACGGCCCTATCCTGAAATGTAGTTACCTATGCTGGGTCCACCATAGGGTGTTTCAAGCCCTATGGTGCCAACCATCGACACGAATCAAGCACACACAGTGTAAATCTACAAGTGCCCAATGCCTGCTTTTTCAGTTCTGGACTACGTGCACGACCAAAGTCCGCCTGAACCTACAATGGCGCACCTACTCAGCCGTCGTTCTGGTCGCTTACAATCAGCCCAGTAATCGTGCCCCACCCTGCCTAGTCCCAGGGTATCGTGATACATCCAAGTGGGTTACTGCTGAAAAGGACCGCATAACTACGATTTCTAATGGGTTAAGTGTTGTCATTCAAATTCGTGACTTAACCCTCTCCAAATCATGTATCAAGTTGGTTAAGTGTGTTCAAGCGGTTCATGACATAACCCTATCAAATCATTGTGTCAAGTTGGTTAAGTATATTCAAGTGGTCCATGACTTAACCCTATCATGTGGCATTAATTCATTAATGCACCTCAACCTCTCACATTAGACTAACTGTTGTGGTTACTGGATTTGTCGGGCGGTTCCGGGCAGATTTACACCAAAACATAGTCTAACCTCGGGTTTTACGTGCGATATGACCAACTACCCACATTGGATCCTATTTTTTGCAGCCACTGGATTTGCCGGGCGGTTCCCGACAGATTTACACTGCAAACTCAACCCAACCTCGAGTTGGCCATTTTCAAGTTTATCTAATTGTCATGCCCACATTCAAGTTTTCATGTCAAATTTCATGTCGAGTTTTCATGTCAGGTTTCATGTCAAATCGTGTCAAGTTCATGTCCATAACCAGGTTCACATTATAATAACGTTCATGTTCAAGTTCAAAGCCAATTCATGTTTTACCTAGTCTACCCAAATCGTATTCCCATCGCACGTAAGCTCGAATCGATACAAATAAATCTAATTAGGGAATAACATAAAAAGGGGCGGGTATAAGATGGAAAAAGTGATTACTAGCATAGCATGATATGACTTGAGATAAATGATTATAACATTACTGGCATATAGAATATTGGCCTCAAACATAAGGATTCCAAATCTAGCAAAATAAGGTACTAGTCAAGATAACAGTTGTCATAAGATGATAGTATAGTCATGGTAACGATTGACATAAGGTGATAGCATAGTCATGGTAACGATTGATATAAGGTGATAGTCATAAACTTGTGACTAATAGCAGATTCAACATGATAATATGAGGGGTTTCCTTTTTGATTTACAACATGAATAGGCCCCAAATCAATGTCACAATATATCCAAAAGTCAAGATCCAAGATGAACACGAACGGATGTAAAACAGTCATCATACATAGGTCCAATTTCAATTTACATCATATTCATATTACATTTACAGTTTAAATCTAAAAATAACTGGGGCTTACAGATCATGGTTCGAGAATTAGAAAAAGAGAGTCGATGTTGAATATGCTTAGTCAAGTCCTAATAGAAATCCCTAAATCAGCAACGTAGTTTCGACGTAGAAGAAGTAGTCCCTTTCTCTAACTTTTCAACCAGAACTAGAGCAGCATAAGGTCAGAAAGAATTTTGTGCAGAGAGAATAGTGTTAGGGGCTGTATATATAGGGTCAGGTCAATGAATGTAGACAGAAATAAGGCCAGGAACATCAAAGTGAATCCAGCTTCAAAAATGGGCTCGGGCACTAGGTCGACCTCAAGGTCGACACTATGGTCGACCTGGTCCTGGGTAGGTCGACTACATAGTCGACCCCCAGGTCGACCTGGTCCTGGGTGGGAAATTTCCCGCCCAGTCCATTCTGAGGTTTGAATTTTGAATTTTGAATTCGAATTGAGCTGTTTTGAACTTGAAAACTTCTGAAAACTTCGAAAGGTCATAACTTGGTCATACGGACTCCGATTTTCGAAAACTCGGACTCGTTTCCAAGCAGAATTTCGAGACGAACGCAAGTGCAACCCGTTTCCCTTGATTCTTATTTTAATAATTAATTCTGCCTTGATTTATGGTTATTACACGTTATAAAAACACGGGTTGTTACGTTCTCCCCTCCTTAAAGGATTTCGTCCCCGAAATCTCTAAGTTAGGGAGGATGTGTCCTACCATCCATCATCCATCTACTCAAAGCATCATCCACAGGCAACCATTGTCCTTAAAAGATTTCTAGTGCTGCATGAACATATGCAGAAAGTGTGTGTATATGTACTTATCTAATGCAAAAGATCAAGCGGTTACTGATTTAGTAAACCTCCTTAATGCAAAATATGTTAGTGTAATGAATCCAACATGTATGCAAATTCCTAACATAGTTTATAATCTCTACATGAGTGCACAAACATTCATTCATATGCAACATCCAAGTGATAGCATAACAAATTCCATCCATGTACAAGTATAAGCACTCATGCATATGCAACATGAAAATGTGACTGAACCGATATAGTGCCTAATGTGTGTCATACATCCACTAGCATCCACTTGCAACCACTTGCAACCACTTGCAACCATTTGTAAACATCAACCATAACATGTTTCAAACACATGTTTACATCCATATGGTTCTACCTAAGGTTCTCAAGATAAGATCGAGGAGATAACAAGACAAACGTAGATAGTAGAAGCATGATACGAATAGGTTTTCAAGTTTATAGGAAAAAGAGATCGAGAATGTACTCTCAAAAAGAAATGGGTAAAGCGCGCGCATCTTCTCTTTGGTTTCCCAAGTTGCGTCTTCTTGGGCTTCACTCCACTGCACTTTAACTAGCTTGACTTCTCAATTCCTTAGCTTCTTAATCTCTGTTCCTAAGATACGAATCAGAACTCACCTCAATGTTGCTTCTTTTTCCACTTCTACGTCTTCAAGGATGCTTGGCTCAACCACTTCGGCTGACTCATGCAAGCACTTCCGGAGATGCGAGACGTGAAAGACATTGTGCACCCCAGCCAGCTTCTCGGGTAAGTCTACTTATAAGCCATCCGTCCAATCCTCTCAGTGATAGGGAACGGTCCTACGAACCTTGGTGCTAGCTTTCCAACTGCTCCAAAACGAACTACATTGCGTAATGGAGAAACTTTTATAAAGACCATATCTCCGACTTCGAATTCTAGGTCTGTCCTTATCTTGTCCGCATAAGATTTCTGTCTATCTTGGGCCGTTTTCATCCGTCTTCGTATCAACTCAATCTTCTCATAAGTGTCCCTTATCATGTCGGGCCCGAGTATAAGTCTGCCTGTCGTCTCCCACCAACAAGTTGGCGATTTGCACGGTCTTCCAACAGGGCTTTGAACGGTGCCATTCCGATGCTAGCTTGGTAACTACTGTTATATGCAAACTCCACGAGAGGAAGATGGTCTTCCCAAGTGCTTCCAAAGTCAAAAATGCATAGCCTCTGGAGATCTTCTACTACCCTATTTACCCTTTCGGTTTGTCCATCCGTCTGTGGGTGATAGGCCGTGCTTAAACTCAGTCGTGTACCCATTGCTTCTTGCAGACTGTTCCAAAATTGGCTAGTGAAAATCGGGTCACGATCACTGACTATACTAGAAGGAAATCCATGTAACCGTACTATCTCTCGAAGGTAAATAGACGCTACCCATGATGCGGTCCTCTTGCTTTTCACCGGAATGAAATGAGCACTTTTCTTGAGTCTATCAACTATGACCCATATGCTAGTATTTCCCTTCTTAGACCTAGGTAGTCCATCCACGAAATCCATCAAGATACTCTCCCATTTCCATTGCAGAACCTCCAAAGGATGTAATAGCCCACCAGGCTTCTTCGACTTGGCCTTTACTTGTTGGCACACCATGCACTTCAAAACGAACTCTGCCACGTCCTTTTTCATTCCAGCCCAAAAGAAAACAAGTTTCGTATCCCTATACATCTTATCCCCTCCGGGATGTATAGTCATCTTCAAGTGGTGCGCCTCTTCGAGAACTTTCCTTACTAGGTCTCCCACATGTGGGACACATAGCCTTCCATCGCGTCTTAGCCATCCCTTGTCATCTATGGCATACCTACTGAGGTGACTTGACGTCTCACCTCTAATCAGCTTGTCCATGATTTCTACTATCTATGGGTCTTCCTTCTATGAAGTCCCTACTTGATCTAGAAGTGTAGGTCTTAACTCAAGAGATGCAAACGTAGCAGTCAATGACTCAACAACAGGTGTAAAATAAAAGGTTGCTATAAACTCAAGGCTTTCCCTTTCAGCAAACAAGGGGCTCAAAGTCAACCTTTTTCTACTTTGCGCGTCTGCCACCACATTACCCTTGCTAGGGGTATAGGCTATATCGAAGTCATATGATGCCAAGAACTCCATCCACCGTTGTTGCCTCAGATTCAAATCTTTATGTGAGAAGAGGTACTTAAGCGATTTGTGGTCGGTATACATCTCGAACCTCTCCCCTAGAAGATAATGGCGCCAAGCTTTAAGTGCGAAAACAATTGCGCCCAACTCCAAGTCATGCGTGGGATAGTTTTTCTCATGAACTTTAAGTTGTCTGCCCCCATAGCATATTACTCTTCCTTTTTGCATTAGGACAGCGCCTAACCCCGTGCTGCACGCATCTGTGTACACCGTAAACATCTTACCTCCATCAGGTAATGCCAAAACTAGAGCTGTGGTGAGGGATTTCTTGAGTCTCTGAAAAGCAGCGTCACATTCTATGTCCCATGTAAAAGCTAGGTTCTTCTTTGTTAACTTAGTAAGAGGGGATGAAATCTTAGCGAAGTCCTTAATGAACTTCCTGTAGTAGCCCGCCAAACCGAGAAAGCTCCTCACCTCCATTGCATTCTTAGGAATTTTCCAGTTTTGTACCGCAACTACCTTTGCAGGGTCCACGGCTATGCCTTGCTTAGAAACTACATGTCCAAGGAACCGAACTTCCTTCCTCCAAAAATGGCATTTGGAGAACTTAGTCTTTAACTGGTGCGCTCTAAGCGTTTCCATGACTTCCTTGAGATGTCTGCGCTCTAAGCGTTTCCATGACTTCCTTGAGATGTCTGCGCTCTAAGCGTTTCCATGACTTCCTTGAGATGTCTAGCATGCTCTTCTTCATCTTTTGAGAAGATCAAAATATCATCCACAAAAACTACCACAAACTTGTTAAGGAACTCCCGAAACACCCTACTCATCAAATCTACAAAGTATGCGGGTGCATTTGTTAACCCAAACGGCATGACGAGCCATTCGAAGAACCCATCTGGAGTCCTAAACGCAGTTTTGTCAATGCTATCCTCAGCCACTCTAAGCTGATGGAATCTTATGGCTAGATCGAGTTGAGAGAAAATAGATGCTCCCACTAGCTGGTCAAACAAATCGTCGATTCTTGGTAGTGGTGCCTATTCTTCTTTGTCAGCTTGTTTAACCTACGATAATCTACGCATAGACGAAGCGATCCATTTGCCTTAGTAGCGGATACCACCGGAGCACCCCATTCAGAAATGCGTCGCCTTATGAAATTTTTCTCAACCAACTCATTAACTTGTTTACTGAGCTCTCTTCTTTCTCGCGGGGCCATGTGCCTAACGGGCAATGAAACCGGCTTGGCATTATCAATAAGATAAATTCGGAAGTCTATCTCACGTTTAGGAGGTAACCCCCTCACTTCATCAAAGACATCTGGATATTCTCGGACCACTCTTACAGATTGCAAATTATCGTCCGACGAGTCAAGGGATTCAAGATAACACAACATGACTGGACCCTTAGGGTTACAAGAAATTTCAAGGGTATTACCAAGGCGAGTCATGAGCCTCACTACCCTACGTTCACAATCAAGAATGGCTCCATAATTGGCCAGCCAATCCATACCTAGGATCAAACCGTATCCCATAAATCCGAGAACATAAGCATTACACGTGAATTCTACGCTAAAGATAGAGATCCTCAAATCCACACACATCATAGATAAATAGGCGGAGCCCCCAATTGGATTTGAAACTATAACGGGATCCTCAACCAGACTAGTACTTAGGTGCAGATTTTCAACAATATCAGAAGAAATAAAAGTATGCGATGCGCCAGAGTCAAATATGGTTCGAACAGGAAAGTCAGAAATGTAAACAAGGCTCTCTATGGAAATATTACTACCTCGGTCAAGAGCTGGAGTGGTGTTGAGAACATGCAACTGCCCTCCAGAAGTTCCTGCTCGCTGGGTCTGCCCTTGCCCTTGCTTCTTAGGGCAATCCTTGCTGATGTGTCCAGTATCTCCACAATGAAAGCATTCACCCAACTTTCTTTTCTTCTTTCTACAGTCTTTAGCTAGATGTCACGTAATACCACAAAAGTTGCACTTCCTCGTCTCACATGGTTTGTTGTTGCTCTTGTTATTCTTGTTGCCCCCCTTCTTGAAGTCAGCTTTCTTATTCTTAGTCTCGTTAGGCTTAACTTCCTTCTTGCCATTCTTGTCTTCCTCATGAAGTAGAGCCATATCCACCAAGATTTCAAAGGTCGCCCCCATGGGTATATGAGTTAGGGCCAAGCTGTGTAGTGGCTTGTTCAATCCTCGAGCAAAGCGTACAGCCTTTTTCTGGGCTGTGTTGACCAAATCCAAATCGAACCGAGCAAGCTGATTAAAATTATTCACGTACTCCCTAACAGACATGTCCCCTTGCTTGAGTGCTAGGAACCTTTCCATCTGAAGGTTCTCTTTTGCTGATGATAAGAATTTAAGCCCAAACCTCTCTCTAAAGTCTGTCCAAGTCTCAACTGGCCTGGTAGCGTTGGTGACTTCCCACCAAAATGCAGCTTCCTCTTTCAACAACCATGCTGCTAACTGAACTTTCCTATGGTCCTCCATATTAAAGATAATAAACAAGTCTTCAGTCTCCTTTAGCCAGTTTCGTGCCTCAACAAAGGTTTCAGTTCCAATGAAGTTCTTGCCGCCCATTGCTTTAAAGTCTTTGCATATTTTGGCAAAGGCGGTACCAGGAGGAGGAGGAACCGCGACCACTGGGGGGGAGGAGGAGGGATGTCTGCCGTGCCCGCGTCGTTGGCCCTAGGTTCTAAGTACCCTCGGAACCATCTAGGCACGGGTATTCCCTCAGGCAGGTTAAGATCAGCCACGCTGAAAAACGAAAAGAAAAGATTCAAACGAGGAAACAAAGGAAAGTGCTAATGGCTTCTTGGGGAATAGCCTTTTTAAACATAAAACTTTTCTTGAAAAATGCTTCTTTATAAATGGTTTTGAAAATAGTTTCAAAAGGTTTTTAAAACTTTTTCCCAGCCTGGTAACCTTCTGCTTTGATACCAAATGAAACACCCTACCTCCGCAAGGGTCACTCACAAAGGGAATGCACTAGTTTTGGTGGAGTGTATTATCTAGGTAAACATGCACAGAGATATCACAAGGCAGAACATAAATAAAGCAGCGGTAGAAATTAAAAACCAACTTTTTATTTCTTTCAAGAAAAGAGTCAAAACCTCATATATCCAAGATACAAATTATTCCATTACATCAAGTTCCAAATAAAGAAGCATAAACTTAAGATAACAAAAGTAAATTATTCCCCATAAATAGCAGAAGCAGCCATAGCACAACCCAAGACCAAACCGTACATGAGCTGTCAGAAAGCAAGCTAAATCCATGCTAAGAGCTAGTGTTTCCTCCCTGAGAACCTGGGGGGGAACAAAAGAAAAAGAGGTGAAAGAAAAAGGGTCAGTCATAAAGATTGGTAAGCCCTAGCGACTTTCAATATGAAAACTAGTAAAGGTAACATAATATGTGAAAACTGGAATTAAACATAAGGATGATAACAGAACTGGTAGGATAATTAAGATAACAGGATAAGTCAAGTCTAGCATCTCATACTCGAGATTCGCTGCACCAACTGTACTAGTGTTCTAACCCATGTCAAGTATTAGTCATGAAATGATCCCTTGGCCCAATATCATGAAGTGACCCATTACGGTGTCCTACGGTACGATCTACTAATTGATCGGCTCCCTACAAGTTCTAGCTCGTCATGTGTCTGTGTCATGCGGCCCTATCCTGAAATGTAGTTACCTGTGCTAGGTCCACCATAAGGTGTATCAAGCCCTATGGTGCCAAACATCGACATGAATCAAGCACGCACAGTGTAAATCTACAGGTGCACAATGCCTGCTTTTTCAACTCCGGACTACATGCACGACCATAGTTCGCCTGAACCTACAATGGCGCACCTACTCAGCCGTCGTTCTAGTCGCTTACAATCAGCCCAGTAATCGTGCCCCACCCTGCCTAGTCCCAGGGTATCGTGATACATCCAAGTGGGTTACTACTGAAAAGGACCGCGTAACTAGGGTTTCTAATGGGTTAAGTGTTGTCATTCAAATTCGTGACTTAACCCTATCCAAATCTTGTATCAAGTTGGTTAAGTGTGTTCAAGCGATTCATGACTTAACCCTATCAAATCATCGTGTCAAGTTGGTTAAGTATATTCAAGTGGTCCATGACTTAACCTTATCATGTGGCATTAATTCATTAATGCACCTCAACCTCTCACATTAGACTAACTGTTGTGATTACTGGATTTGTCGGGCGGTTTCGGGCAGATTTACACCACAACATAGTCTAACCTCAGGTTTTACGTGCGATATGACCAACTACCCACATTGGATCCTATTGTTTGCAGCCACTAGATTTGCCGGGCGGTTCCGGGCAGATTTACACTGCAAACTCAACCCAACCTCGAGTTGGCCATTTTCAAGTTTATCTAATTGTCATGCCCACATTCAAGTTTTCATGTCAAAATTCTTGTCGAGTTTTCATGTCAGGTTTCATGTCAAATCGTGTCAAGTTCATGTCCATAACCAGGTTCAAGTTATAATAACGTTCATGTTCAAGTTCAAAGCCAATTCATGTTTTACCCAGTCTACCCAAATCGTATTCCCATCGCACATAAGCTCGAATCGATACAAATAAATTTAATTAGGGAATAACATAAAAAGGGGCGGGTATAAGGTGGCAAAAGTGATTACTAGCATAGCATGGTTTGACTTGAGATAAATGATTATAACATTACTGGCATATAGAATATTGGCCTCAAACATAAGGATTCCAAATCTAGAAAAATAAGGTACTAGTCAAGATAATAGTTGTCATAAGATGATAGTATAGTCATGGTAACGATTGACATAAGGTGATAGCATAGTCATGGTAACGATTGACATATGGTGACAGTCATAAACTTGTGACTAATAGCATATTCAACTTGATAATATGAGGGGTTTCCTTTTTGATTTACAACATGAATAGGCCCCAAATCAATGTCACAATATATCCAAAAGTCAAGATCCAAGATGAACAAGAATGGATGTAAAACAGTCATCATACATAGGTCCAATTTCAATTTACATCATATTCATATTACATTTACAGTTTAAATCTAAAAATAACCGGGGCTTACAGATCGTGGTTCGAGAATTAGAAAAAGAGAGTCGATGTTGAATATGCTTAGTCAAGTCCTAATAGAAATCCCCAAATCAGCAACGTAGTTTCGACGTAGAAGAAGTAATCCCTTTCTCTAACTTTTCAACCAGAATTAGAGCAGCATAAGGTCAGAATTTTGTGTAGAGAGACTAATGTTAGGGGTTGTATATATAGGGTCGGGTCAATGAATGTAGACAGAAACAAGGCCAGGAACATCAAAGTGAATCCAGCTTCAAAAATGGGCTCGGGCACTAGGTCGACCCCCAGGTCGACACTATGGTCGACCTGGTCCTGGGTAGGTCGACTACATAGTCGACCCCCAGGTCGACCTGGTCCTGGGCGGGAAATTTCCCGCCCAGTCCATTCTGAGGTTTGAATTTCGAATTTTGAATTCGAATTGAGCTGTTTTGAACTTGAAAACTTCTGAAAACTTTGAAAGGTCATAACTTGGTCATACGGACTCCATTTTCGAAAACTCGGACTCGTTTCCAAGCAGAATTTCAAGACGAACGCAATGATGCAACCCATTTCCCTTGATTCTTATTTTAAAAATTAATTCTGCCTTGATTTATGGTTATTACATGTTATAAAAACACGGGTTGTTACACGTAACTACCTTCCACCTTGAACAATACACTCATAATCAAAGACGCGCCTAATCAATCACATAGTAAGAGATATGGTATCGAAGAAGCATGCCCGACAAGAAAGCTAACTCAATTAGTCTGGACATGGCTTCTGTTTTAGTCGTTTTAATTATGACTCATAGATCAAGGCTATCCATTATCGTTCTCTTACTTCCTTTCGTAAGGATTGCCAAACCATTTTACTTAATGGTGGAATCATCCACCACGTATACAATTGTTAAAATGGCTCCCTGTAATGGCAGAGTGTAGGAAAACATTCGTCCCTAGTCTCATAATCATTAACAACCAAACATTTACATTTTTCACACCATGACTATTTACATTTAAAATCATATTTCAATATCATAACTAAATTTAACTTCAAGTATTGATTTCTTTATAATCATTTATTCAAAATCAGTAAGTACTGGATTTTGTTTCGAATTTCATATTTCATATTATCAAATGCTTCATTATCAAGTTCAGATTTCGAATTTTATATTTCTATTTCAAAAATATCATTACTAGCTGAAATCTTAATCCAAAAACAATTCAGACAAAATGGCTTGGATTGGAAATAGACTTATCTGAAATAGCAAAATAGATTTGAAAATGGTTTAAATTTAAAATAATAGGAATATATATATACACTTAAATTTAATATAATCATGGTTTTACTAAAAATTCTTTCTAGTAAAATAGTTATATAATTTTAGTAGTTAAAATATATAAAACAGTTTTATTAAAAATAGTTATAAAATTATAATATATAAAATTGTTTAGATATAGTAATCCAATTTATGCCAATACTAGTAAGAAAAAGAGCATGTTGCATCGCCTCAGTTGCGTTAGTTATACAAACAACCGACGCGAATAACATTAGTTGAGTCAGTTCCCCCCTTAACTTTCGAAGTAATTGGCATAGGGAAAGTTGCAGAAGAGTTAAAAATGTAGTTAGCATCGGTTGTGCACCATCTTCAAAGAAAACAAGCAGAAGAAAATGATTTTGGTTGCATTGTGAACACTACCAATGCAAGTATATTAATTTGCATCATTTGCATATTTTTGAACCAAATAGATTGGAGCAAATGCATCTAAAATAAAATATTATCACCATTTTAAATATGAACCCATACCCAACAAACCCTGTTTTCCTTCTTTCCCTCGTACGACCATTATTTTCACTTTCGCGCCATTACGAAGAAAAAAAACACCAATTACAAATTACATGTCGATTACATTTTAAAGACAACTATTTCGAAAAGAAGAAGGAAAATCGACTCAACTACAATCACATACGAATATTTATTTCATTTTTATACGAAGTCGCATTGTCGTGTAACTTTGGGAGACGACTATTGGAGTCATTTCCCATGTTCACATTTTTGTCGAATTTTAAATGACTGTTTTACCCCTAGCGAATCTTGTTTCACCTGTAACTTTTGATTGGTAAGGAGTCTTGACCTGAAACCACTTCATTGGATTCGGATGATGGTTTACCTTTCCGTAGAATAACACATTAATCAAACGGACTTACCGTTTGGGAGATATGGCTGAAACAAGGTTTGGAAGATGAAAAATTACTTAAGCGGGCTTAATAGGGTAATTAGTGGATGGCCCATAACCCATATCGGGATTAGGGTTATAGGGAGGCTGAAATGAGTTAGGGAACCATATCATTTCATTTTTTTTAGCCGCCACTTTCTGTGACGGCCCGCCCTGCACCAGCCGACATTTCCAATGAAAGTGCGCTATGCCAATGCCCGACTAGCACGGGACGGTCGCCAAAGAAAGGGAAAGAAAGGAATTTGAACTAACAAGGAACTTGCAGCATATCTCACAGTGCATGGAACAATATATAATAACAACATACTTTGACATAAAACAGACGAGACAGTGCACAAGCTGAAAACTAAACATCATAGCAGCGATAAATCCAAATACAGCTTATGTTCCACTTCATCATTATTACAACTTTTAAAACGGACACTAAAGCAAAATAAGAGAGGTACACTACTAATGCCCAAAGTAGTGACCAATAGCGACACAGGAAGATTATATGTAGATAATACGTGGGAGCCCCCTGCTCCTCTCCGGTACACCTACTCGTGCATAATCACCTGACTTGTCCCTAGTCTGCCCGTTTAAGAGCACCCAGAGTAATAAGAAGAGACATAAAACAAAAGTCTAGTATGAGCGATAACCAACAAAAACAGAACAATAACAGGTATACTAAACCATACCTGAACCTGGACCTGCAACTAAAGAGTTAGCACAACAGAATGTACAACACTCTAAGGTAACACTAGCATATGGTGTAAGGATACGGGGGTGGGGGTGTGCATGTCATAGTGATGGCAAACAATCAAGTATAGCAATCATCCTCACATCTCTCACTCAGTGCGTAAAGCATATGATATCCACTGCTTTGACCACCCAAATCCTTTGCTATGATCACCCTGCCCCATGGAGTCATGATGGCTCCACTACACTGATCCATAGCCACTAATCCTTTGCTATGTCCACTCTGACCCATGAAGTAATGACGACTCCACTACACTGGCTCATAGCCATGCTACAATCACTCTACCTCATGGAGTAATAATGTAACGACCCGTATTCTACACATCATAGGATCGTAGAATATTTCTTTCTTTCCCGTATGAAGTTATATGGTCATGTAACTTTGGGAAACATCTATTAGAGTCATTTCCCATGTTCATGATTTTTGTCGATTTTTAAATGACCATTTTGCCCCTAGTTGGTACTGTTTTGGCCATAACTTTTAATTGGAAAGGAATTTTGACCTGAAACCACTTCCATTAGATTCGTTTGATTAGAGTGGTCATAATAGCCAAACGGACTTATCGTTTGGGAGATATGGCTGAAATAAGGTTTGGAGGGTGAAAAACTGCTTAACCGGGCCAAATCGGCTGATTAGTGGATGGGCCCATAACCCATTTCGGGATTAGGGTTATGGGGAGGCTGAAATGAGTTAGAGGATCCTTCCATTTCAGTTTTCTAGCCTCCACTTATCACCAAGAAACCCTAAAAATGGCCTCCAAACTCTAAATCACCTCCAAATCATCTTTTGGTTAAGGATTTGGCTTAGCAACCCCTAATCAAGGAAGATCTACACCAAAGCAACATTGGAGCTGTTGTTTAGCATTAGGATTCACATCAAATCAGAGATTTATTTCAGATCTTATTTTATTTGTGGCTAAGGTGAGTGATTTGCATAGTTTTGCACTAATTATGGCTAATTAGGGGTGATTAATGTTAATTAGCGAATTTAAGCATGATAAAATTCTGGAAAAATGTTCATAAATTCTTAAATGATGTTTTATACCTCTTATATGAATTTGGGTTAATTTGGTTAAGTTTTGTTAATCCTATCATTAGTTTCACCTAAACATGCTTAAGGGGAAGTATGGGATTTTTGGGGTATGTTTGATCCATTTTAACCTATTATATTGATGTTTTGATGTTTATGATTGATTATGCATATTGCTATGACTGTATGAAATGCTTTATGATTGGTTTCAATAGTTAGAATGGTCGAAAACGTCGTCGATTGGCGTAAACACTTGCTGGAATAGTTTCAGAAAACAGTGCAGGCTTCGGATCGGATCGGATATAGGGCTCGGATCGGATATGTTGAACTGAGCAAGGGATTCGATCGGATCGGAACCTGACACTAGAGAAAATTGGCAAAAAGGAAGGTCATGCTAACTGAACTGGGATCGGATAGGATTAGGGAGGACGGATCGGAGCGGAAGCACGAAGGTGGATCGGATCGGAGCACGTGAAGGATGAGGGGACGGATCGGAGCGGAGGCACGAACTGGAGGAGAGATGGCACCCGACCCGACCTAAGGAGAAGCACCCGACCCGACCCAAGGAGAAACACCCGACCCGAACCGTACCAGAAGAAGACCCGACCCGAACCGATGGAGGATACCCGACCCGAACCGATGGCTTGAGGAGGAACCCGACCCGACCCAGTATTGACCAATAACCTGAGATGCAAAGGTAGTCCAATATGGGAAGTTAGAGCTCAGGATCTAGTTGGGAACCAATGAGTTCACTTCTTGGTTGGACTTTGCTGCGGGACGTGTGCTAATGAGTCATCGACGTTCATAACTTCGACTCACCACTGAAAAGGAATGATGGGCTACTTATCAATGCAGTAGGGTCATTATGACCTGAGGGGCAAAGTGATGGTAGCAAGACTACGTTATCAGTGCAGTAGAGTCATTACGACTCGAGGGGCAAAGTGATGCGTAGTAAGACTATGAGCCAGTGCAGTGGGGTTCTTGTGACTCCATGGGGCAGAGTGGACATAGTAAGGATTAGTAAGGCTATGAGCCAGTGCAGTGGGGTTCTTGTGACTCCATAGGGAAAAGTGGACATAGCGAAGGATTCGTGGCTACGTTATCAGTGCAGTGAATCCATTTATGACTTCATGGGGGCAAAATGATCGAAGCGAGGTATGTTGGGTGATCGAAGTGGTGAATATCGTATGCTTTACGCACTGAGTGAGAGATGTGAGGATGGATGCTATGTTTGATTGTTTGCCATCACTATGACATGCACACCTCCCCCACCTCCGTATCTTTACACCGTTTGATATGGTACCTTAGAGTGTTGTACAGTATGTAATGCTGACTCTTTGGTTGCAGGTCCAGGTTCAGGTATGTTCTGTCTACCTGTTATTGTTCACTTTAGATGCTTATCGCTCATACCAGGCTTTATGTCTGACCCAGAATTTTATGTCTCCTCTTATTACTCTGGGTGCTCACACGAGAAGACTAGAGACAGGTTAGCTGGTGATGCGCGAGTAGCTGATTCGGAGGCGGGCAGGAGGCTTCCACGTATGATATATATATATATATATATATATATATATATATATATATATATATATATATATACACACACACACACACATTCTCCCTGTGTCGTTGGTGGTCGCTACTTGGGCATTAGTAGTGTACCTCCTTTATCTTACTTTTGCTTTGAGACAGTTTGAAAAGTTGTAATAAGCTGTATTTTGGATTTCCGCTGCTATGATGTTTAGTTCTGGTTTTCAGCTTATGCACTGTCTCACCTGTTTTATGTCAAGTATGTTATTATTATATTTTATTCTATGCGCTGTGAGACATTCTACAGGTTCCTTGTATGTTCATTCCCTTATTCCCTTTCCTTCTGACGACCCGTTCCACGCTAACTGGACATGTGTACAGCGCACTTTTGGAAAGAATGTCAGTTGGTGCGGGGCGGACCGTCACACTTGGTATCAGAGCTCTAGGTTGCGTAGTTAACCTAGGGAAAGACACCAGGGAGAGATAGTACGTATATGAGAGCGCGTATTTGTGATTACTTTGGTTTTCAAAAGCTATATATATATACTATTAGTAGTATAAGAATGAAGTCGTACTGCACTAGCACCACTATGGGGTCGTTAATCGTTTCCCTTTTTCAGATTGACGATGAGCCGAGATACGAGGGGTGCTGGTAGAGGGACCAACCAGGGGAATGTCGCTGACATGAGGGCGATGTTTACTAACCTCATGAGAGACATGCTTAGAGAAGTGCAAGGGGCAGTTCCCAATCCCGGAGTTCTTTTACTATAATTGTACTAGCATCTCACGACACTGCATGTTCCATGATAGTTTACACCAACACGAAAGGTACAGGTTTTTCAGTGTGGTTTCTGATGTGCATATAGTTTTCAACCGCACCAAGATCTCTCGAAGACTTCAGCTCTTGGAAGCTAAAGCTTTAGAACACTCACCATCCCTATCTGGATCATCTAGTAACTCTAGTTCAGGGGGCAGCGAGCTTGAGACTTCAGATGCCTCCACCCTCTCTCATCTCGTGAGCTCATTTGTCACCCACGTCTGTTAATGTCACTCTTAAGAGAATGCATTAAGTTTCGTGAAGTGCAACAGTTAAACAACAACTAAATTTACAAGATAGATATAAATAATGTAGCGGAAAACTTAAAAATTTTATTAATCAAGAAAGCATCATTTCAATCCAAAATTACAATAGCATATTTTTCTCAAATACCAAAAGCAATTTGTCTCATAATACGAGTACAAAAACCATAATAATATGCCTCAAACGTCATTACAATAAGCGTGAATATTGTAGAAAATACATGAAAAAGGAGAGTTATCTAAGTCCAAGCAGAATCACGATCTCAACTACTGACCACTCCCACTTTGAGAACCTGAGCGGGGAAAAGGAAGGCAGAGGAGGGAAATAAAAGGATCAGACATAAAGTTTGGTTAGTTCCAGTAATTTTTAGCATAAACGTATGAAAAGGTGTCAAAATAGATAAATAATACTGGAAGAGAAAGAACAATAAAACATGTATATACATATGAGGTAAACGAGATATCAAAACAAGACAAAGGTATACTAATCTTCTCATTCATATCCCAAGAATTAAGATAACTGCACCAAACTACTAGTGTTAACAGGAATATGTGTTACCCTAATTACTACTCATGCGACCAGCTCCCTATTACCCGAATATCCTATGTTTGTTAGTTTCAATTTAGGGTTTTACTAACGATTTAGCAATAGAAATAATAAGCCTAAATGGATCTAATACAAAAACAATATATTTAGATAAATAAAATTATACCCAGGGTTTTTATGAAGTCAGTTAGGTCCAAATTTCTTTAAATCCAGAATCTCACTGGTAGTTGGATGATCGAATCATAGCACGACAGAGCGTTGTCCCTCCATAATTATCCACGTGAACACCATCTTCAATCATCATACAAATTGAAGAAGAGGGAAAGCCAACGGTGCTAGCCACCATTTTCTAATTTGATCTAGAGTTTTCTTTTCTAAAAGGTCGGTCAAAAAATTCAAGTGAATACCAATAAATGCACGTGTACATCAACCAAGGAACAATTCCTTATAACCATTCAACCAAAAAATATAAACAGTTGATATTTTATTTTACCCAAAATCAAAATAGCCTTCCCCTTACAATGTTATAAGCATGTGACCCTATAGATTATTACAACGTTGGCAGTGATTTTAAATCGTATTTAAAATCATAAATAGTGATTGGCATATAGTAATACAACCTTTTTGTGACCAATGTATCAATGTAATATAATCCTTTTAACCGATATATCCAGGATTAAACTCGAGGCACGGAACGTACTACACTCTTTATAGTTTAATCCATTTATCTTGATCGATGGTAGACTGTTTAAAACAAATTAGTGTTTGAGCACGGCCATGCATTTCACAGTCTCACTCAATCAAGAGTCCCATGGATATCACTACAAATATATCGTATTCCATCTAGATCATCCATAATTTTCATTCGATTCAAGGTGTATCCAATAATCTCCGTTATCGTTACTCTGTTACGAGTAACTTTAGATGATATCAAAACACAAATATCCTCGAATAAAATTATAATGTTTTCAGGTATGAGGACCATTACATCACTATCACTATGAGAATAAATTATGATACTGTTAATTATATCCCATGGAGTTTTCTCACGGTGGGTCAGCCCAATACGATATTCTCTAATACGTATTTATGTCTTGACTTTAATATAATGTATATTAATGATCAATGAGATGTGACCATCAGTCAATCAACATACTAGTCTCAATGTTTTATTATTATCCTATATAAACAATAAAACTTGAATATGGGCATATAAGAATTATAATACTTAATATATCATATAATGTCAAGTTCAAGTCTTACTCAAACTATATAATTCCGTATTATTATTCTAAGGTCTTCTGTTATGTTAATATTTATATTACGCAGTAAATATTACATAACCGAATATATATTTTATTCCAAATAAAACAATAACATCAACATTGTTATCAATCTCATCAAATGGATTGCCTCTAGGGCATAAACTCTAACAATCTCCCACTTGCACTCCGGTCAATCATTCATGTATCGTATACCCACGAAATTAGTGTGACTATTAAACTTCTGCTGCGATAGAGTTTAATTCAATAGGTCTGCAACGTTACAATTTTTGCAACTTTGCAAATATGTTTATTTCCTATTTGAACAACTTCATATAAGAACCGTATTTCTTAAATATATGTTTGGATGGATATTGATTTTAAGATTTTAGGCCTGAGAAATAGCCACATTGTTATCTCAATGTATATCATTGGATCAACAATGAATTAAGTTTAATTATGAACTTCTTAATCCAAACATTTTCTTTCATAGAATCCGTATTTATTTCTTGTTTAAAACTAACATTATTTATAATAATTAATGGGTTAACAAATAACATTAGAATTATTGTGTCACTCCCATTCAATTTCTTGTCTATACAAGATTCAATGTTATTTTGTGGCTTTCGAGACATTTCGAATTCTATTTCATTCCCAGTGGTACCTTGGATATTGGCTCTCCTTTATAAAGGATACCAATTCGAGCAATAAACATTTTATCCTCAGAGAATTTATAGAAATAATATCCATATATTTCTTGTGGATATTACATAAAATGGTTATCTCATTTTGGTCCGATCTTATTAGAAAAAGAACGTTTAATGAATGCCTTAAATCCCAAATCTTTGCAGTAGACATATTAGGACATTTCCTACTTCATATCTTATATGGCGTTTACAAAATCATTTTAGTGGGAATAAATGTATTTGTTCTATATTTAATTTATTGGAAGATCTATATGACTTATCATTAACCGTATTATATCTTATAAGGTGTGATTTCTCCTTTCAGACACAGCATTCCAGTATGGTGTTCTAGATGGAGTAAGTTGTGAAACAATTCCAGAACCATCTGTATAGTCATTAACTAATTGGCTTAAGTATTCTCTCGATCTGTTCGAAGAGAATTTATTTTCTATAAATATTGGTCTTGTACTTCATTTTTGAATTCATTGAACTTTTTTAGAGGATTTTGATTTGTATTTCATAAGATACACATATCTATATCTACTGACATCATCAGTAAATATAATGAAGTAAAAAAAACTGCCTTTAGCTAATGTATTCATTGTTCCATATACATCATTATGTATGAGACCCAATACTTATCACTCATTTACTATGCCAAAAGAAAGGTAATTAACTTATTTTTGCCTAATAAACAAGATTAGCATTATTCATATGATTCAAAATCAAATGATCCCAAAATTACATCATTATGGAGTTTTGATATGCTTTTCTTGTTTATATTGGCTAATTAATTATGCTAAAGGTATGCCAGACTTAAATCACTATATTTAAACCGCTCAGTATCATAGTTAAGGATTAATTAAGATCATCAACTATCTGTGAAATTCCATACGATATTTCATTTAAATAAAATTAATAACAATTGTTCTTTTATTACAAATGAAATTCAAACTTGTCTAAACAAGATCTATTATAACATTTATTTTAAGAGGAATTTCATAATAACAATTATATTAGTTATTTAGTTAAGCCAATATATGCAACAAGAATCAACTTCCTATGAATAATCCAGCAATATTTGCTTCATTCCCAATCGTAAGTCCACTTGTCCTTTTATCATATTTCAACTTATTTGCAATTTCTGTAAACCAACATACATTTATGTGATTTATATCTAGTATCTAATACTAGAAATGTATAAGTAGATTGTTATAACATTTATATCTTATTCAGCTGAAGTCGTACTTCAATTTTCATTTTAGATCCTCTATGTTTGTATAACAATTACGTTTAATTTGTTTGAGGATAATCCTCAAATTTCAATGTTAGTCAAGAAATTTGTTTTAATTCAATTTATCCATCTTAAGGATTAACTTAAATTATGAGTTATTTATTATTTAAAATCTACAGTAGATAATAAACAATAACCAATTCTTTAATATTTATTTAATATAAATACAAATTTTGACAATCAAAATTTATATTAATATAAGTATAAAATTTAAACTAAAATACGCTCCCACTCAAATGAACATCCCCCTATTTATACACATATATCGGTATATATACACATATATATAATGGTGTTCCAAGATCCACATCTAGTCATGCCTTGACCTAGCTTTGACTAACAACTCAAAACACAACCTTTTAGGTGGACATCTTATGTCAATTATATCGTATATATGATTCTTAGATCGCATGATGAACATTTTGTTCAGTATTATTTATTTGCTCAAAATGTAGAATAATTCATGCTATTATCTCTAAGGCCATAATCCTATTATGCAACCTTAGTTAAATTAGACCCAATAATACAATCGAAGCACTACAATTACTCCTATCGCATATAACCAAAATAAGAGGATGCACAATGCTTCGCCATTACCTACATCCAATGAGATTGGACATTGATAGGTGTACTATTGAAGACTTCACCATGACTTAATATAACAAAGTTTGCTTTTAAGGGATTTTATAATTCGTAATGGTGAACAATATTAGAGTTATTTACATATATCAAAATATATGTATTTTATATTAATATATATATATATACATTAAAAATATATGTAATATATGTTAGTAAATATTTTTAAATTTTATATCACAATTAAATTTATTTTCAACATTTTGAATATTTCAAAATATCAAGTAATCTAAATTACCATTCATCTCACATTTCTGTAAATGTGGCCACTTACCATATACATATATATATATATGTATGTATGTATGTATGTATAGTTGGATTCTATTTATATGTCATACGTATAACATGGCCTTCAATAACATAATTCCTAGTTCTCAATTTCTAGAAAATTACAATAATAAGGCCCAAAAATATTAAGATCTACCATTCATTTCACTAACCGGGCTTAATATCATAAGAAAACACAGACCATACAAAACTATACTTTAAAACACAATTCCAACAACTTATAAATACTTAGATTAGACCGACATAACACATTACATTCAGATCATTTTATACATACAGATGATATGTCATAACACATGTATATTAACAATTAAACGGCCAATCAGTAATGCATGCAGTACAACATATTACATACATACATGCATATATATATATACACACACACACATACATACATACATATATATATATATGCATTGGCTCTATATAATGATACATAATAGCAGTTAAACTTCTTAAAAAATGAAATTAAAATCACTTTTGCTTCATTGATAGCTAAGGGTTTTGCATCCTCATATCCATCCAAATGAGCACACATCGGTTCAGTCACACTGATCCACCCATAGTCTTAATCCTGCAAAGAAACATTCATATATGTTTAATCGTAGATCAACATCTCTATCCTTATATATATATATATATATATATATATATATATATATATATGGAGGTTCAAAGGTGTTATATTAAAAATATAATTAGACTAAAATTAATCTATATAATTCAGTTAGTTTACAACATATATCTAATATATGTCTATTTGTGTGTGTGTGTGTGTGTATATATATATATAGCAGATATAACATCTAACTATATATGTATATATAATGTGGCAACCAAGGCAATTCATATTTACATGTACGTATATCAAATATGTACATGTCATACTGTTGTTTCTCTTCTTTACATATGAATGTGTGTGTGTCTATATATATATATATATATATATATATATATATATATATATATATATATATATATGTCACACATATACATATATAAAACAGTACCAATCAATATTTAATACCACCAGTTATGCATATAATATCAAATATTTTAATTAGTAGATATCATCATCTTTATGATGATTTATCAATTCATTTTGAAACCAATTCATCAAATCATTTCGAAACCAATTCATCATTACATAACATTATTTTTATGATGAATTGTTCAAATGGATTAGCAATTCAATTGTGCCAAAATTCAATTGTCTTACAACTAAAGTAAATAAATATGATCGACTCTTTTATTGTCAAATGCATAGCATCGCATTCTAAATGGCATGTATTTCGAACTGTATCTTATATAATCATGAATGTATACTTACATAAATTCAAAACCCAAACTATGGTCAATCGTATCAAGCCAGAATGATCAGATATCATGCAAACAGTTTGTTATAGCAACCTAACATGTAACTATTTATACAAACCAAATTAATTTTAACTTGCTTCAATCAATATACAGTATGAATATATAAATACATACACACACATATATATATTCATTTATCACTTTGAATTCTAAATTCAAAATGAAAACATCCCATTTACATTTTACCGGAACAAGATTGTATGGTTCTAAACTATTTGGTCAGGCCCAATGCTTAATTCTTTGATTTGCACTGGTTTTTAACATACAGATAAAAGCTGCTAAAATAATGATGTACACGTTACAAGATAAATCTACTATTTTCTTTATATGTAATTACTAATTGTAAATCAAATTTTCACTGGTATATATAAAATAAACAAAAGTATAAAATGTTCATAAACATATCAAATATATGTGTAAATTTGTATGAACAAATCTTTATATCGAGTAACATGTATAATTTGGGTGAATTTAATTCTGCAAATCACATTTGATATTATCCATATATCATTATATATAAAGTTTAAATCTGTATAACTATAGTGTGTTTAAAATTTGCAAATCAAATTCACAATTATATATATATATATATATGACCAATTTACCTTAGGATGATATATATATATATCAAATAATTCAGATATCCATAACACACTGTATGTATATATCATATATACATATATATATAATTGAACATGGTAATATTCTAAGGATTATACAGCTAATTGTATAACCTTTCAAACCGGTAATAACAAACAAAATTAACTAATCAGGTTCATATCATAAATATATGTATATACGTATATAATGCCAAAATTCAAATTGATTCAAAATCATTCAAGCAATAATGGTCATCCATTAATATTCTAATCGTGTTTGTTCATGAATACAAATCAGGTTCATGAATTTTACAAATATCATAATACGGAAATAAGATTAAAAAAGGAGCATATATAAAATATGTTAAATAAGCTTAACATATTCAAGTCTGTCATTCAAAAGTTTTGTAATTACTTAAGGTCAATCTTTTTGATCAAAATCAGTGTAGCAAGAATGTTTTAAAGTTCAATTCTTCACGAATTTTAGATTTGTGAATCTAAATATCACTAACATAAAACCATAAATGGATCAGCAGTTTAAATATAAAATGAAAGGAATCACTTATATTAAACCTGAATGGTTGCAAGTTAACATGTAAATATTTTATACATTGTAACTGGATTTAAAACACCCTTCTTATCAATTAAGATTTTGCAATGTAACAAACTGAATCAAATTCCATATAACAAAGCCTGATCCAGTTGTAGTTTCAAACACCTTTGTACGACATCATAATCAGTATGCTTATGTGTCAAGAGAAATCAATATAGGAAATAAAAACCAAGATTAATTCATGAGTAAGGATATGATTGTCAAGTCACTGTCTAACAGAGAATGACTATAATTCAAAACACATTGAATTATATTTATAGTTGATGTATCATTCGCAATAATAACTTTAAAACATAGATTGTAGCAATACAAGAAATAGAGTTAGTATCAAAAATTAATTTATGATTTCCCTTTTATACATTGTATAAGAATACAATCAAAAGGCATCATATATATTTGTATCCAGTCCAATTGGAATATTAGGAACTAATATGTTACTTTTAAAACATATCAATTGTATGTGTGTACAAGCTTTATATCAGTTAGCAAAAACCAGATTATTATCTTAATCATTATTGTAATGAAGCAAGACAATTTGGTCACTAGAACAAAAAAGGCAAATTAACATTTAGGAAATATCATGAAATCATGTTTATTAGAGAGTTAAAATTATAATCCCTAACACTATAGATCCAAAGTTCATAACTTTATTTGATATTAATCCACATATAACTTGCAGATTAAAATACATTCCTATTATGTGATAGAGCATAATCATTGTTAATTTAAGATACTCAACACTAAATTAACTATTAATTCATATTAGAACTTTATATCAAATACAACATCCTACTTATACAGCAACAATTACTGGGTTTATTTGAGTATTCTTGTTTTATATTTCTTATCAAAATAAATCAGTGTTCTCAACATTGTGCTATATCACAAGTATATACATATTCTTCAAGGTAAATTAAATGATTTAACCCAAAATAACTGAATTCATAAGAGCCTATGCTCTGATACCATTGTTAGTTCCAATTTAGGGTTTTACTAACGATTTAGCAGCAGAAATAATAACCCTAAATGGATCTAATATGAAAACAATAGATTGAGATAAACAAAATTATACCTATGGTTTTTATAAAGTCGGTTAGGCCCAAATTTTTTCAAATCTGGAATCTCGCTGGTAGTTGGATGATCAAATCACAGCACGTCATAGAGTCATCCCTCCATAAGTATCCACAAGAACAACATCTTCAGTCGTCATACAAATTGAAGAAAAGGGAAGGCCAATGGTGCTAGCCTCCATTTTCTATTTTGATCTAGGGTTTTCTTTTCTAAAAGGTCGGTCAAAAAATTCAAGTGAATACGCGTGTTTTTATAAAAGAAGTAAACCCTTTTTAATAAATACACATGCACATCAAACAAGGAACAATTCCTTACAACCATTCAACCAAAAAATATCAGTGGTTGATATATTATTTTACCCATAATCAAATTAGCCTTCCCCATACGATGTTCTAAGCATGTGACCCTATAGGTTATTACAGCGTTGGCAATGATTTTAAATCGTACTTAAAATCATAAACAGTGATTGACATCTAGCAATTTGTCGTTGCTACCCAAGCTATAATAAGATCAATGATTCGATACAACCTTTTCGTGACCAGTGTATCAGTCTAATACTATCCTTTTAACCAATATATCCAGGATTAAACTCGAGGCATGGAATGTATCACCCTCTTTATAATTTAATCCTTTTATCTCAATCGATGAGTAGGCTGTTTAAAACAAATCAGTATTTGAGAATGGTCATGCATTTCACAGTCTCACTCAATCAAGAGGCCTATGGATATCACTAAAAATATACCGTAGGGTTAAATTCCATCTAGATCATTCATAATTTTCATTTGATAGGATATGTATCCAATAATCGCCATTACCGTTACTTTGTTACGAGTAACTTTAGATGACATCAAAACACAAATATTGATAGGACCCAAACTCGCCCTTACGGGAAAGCCCGGATTGAGTTGAGAACACGACGATCAGAACACAAATAGAAAAACATTTTATTGCTATTACAACAATTTACATTAGAGTACAAGAATATAACAGAGTATGAATAAATATTACACATTGGAAAATATCAGAGATTTAAATTACAATGCAGCGGAAAAATAATACGTAACACAACTGAAAGAAATACACGGATACAGGGCTTTCCGAGTATATTTCTAGCTGTAAATCCAGGATCCAGTGAATATAATATCTGCAAAACCAAAACTACTAGCTGCCCGTGTGAAAAATAGGGAAACCTAGAGTTTAGGTTAAAACTAAAACAGTTATTTAAAACTTTACTTTAAAGTAGAGTAAATCAAGGGACCATGCCGTATAACACGGAACGAGTTTCCTCCCAAGAATACCAGTGCATAAAACAAACAATGCAATGCTTTTTGGAAAAATGAAGTTGTTATAAGACTCAGGTCCCATCACACAATGCAACGCAAGCCGAAGGATAGAGTTTTACCTTATAATAGCCAAACATGCTTGGTACGTTTAAAACAAATCATTTTGATACTAGTATAAGCGTAAAGTGTATAAAAACAACTTCAAATATAAATGTAACAATCGTAGGCGGCATAGTACCCCATCCCATTATGTCGCCATACTAGGCTCTACAATTAAAACTGAAATGTCACGTATTGGAAATTGGATTCCATCTATGAACCAAGGCAAGGGATCGTCCTTCGTATTTGGGACAATCTATCTTACCATGTCTCAGGATACAGCGCAGCTGCATCTGGAGCATCAAGGCCAGTACACACTTACGTTAGTGGATTATAATTCCTGAATAATGTGTTTCCACGCCTATGGGGTGTAATGGTCAGTATGTCGACCATATAATCCATCGGCCCCGTAGTGACCGACATAACCGAGACGCCTCGCAATCCATCAAATAATATGTAATATCCACATGAGTAAAATGTCTGGGCCCCGTACCATGACCCCACTCCTAGCTAGAAAGAAACGCATGTCCTCCCTGAGGTCCTCTCCCATTTCTGGTTCACTCCGGGGTGTAAGGCTCGCGAATTAACGCTATGTACAAAGCTATGCTATTTAAAGCCATGCTTTGATCATCAACCACAAGACTCTACTTTTCAACAGAAACCTTGATCATTTGCATCTCAGCATGCCACACTGACAATTCACGCCATGCGACTGATGTCTATCGATATATAACCTCTAAGCTCGTGCATCTCAGAGAAGAGTGTTAAGCAAGAGAATAAATTCTCCTTCACCAAACAGATATATATTTAATAGAGATCAATCAACATAGAATAAAATCCAATGTCAGACAAATATCCATTTAAAAGTTCGTTTTGGGTCTGAACAAAACTGGAGGCAACTTATTCCTCGTCCCATATGTCCAATACAATAGAGCGGTCCTCGCATATTCGATCAATCTCCAAGTACGTCTGGATGACCACCACTTGTTATCTCGTCTTAGGTATATAGCCCAATCAAGACATCAGTAACCATCGAAATGATGTGAAGACCTCCGGTCTTCAACCACCATCTTCATTGTCGACTTGTCGTCGAATCAATTATTCAGAATGGATATAAACCCGGTCTTTCCGAATAACTTGCGTATCTTATAAACAAGTGCTATATAAATACAACATACGCCTCATTCCAATCCAGAATATTCTTTTGTTCAAATATTCACATCATTAGCGAAAGGTTCCCATTAATTTTATCAAAGATAAATTCTTCAAATTTAATCTTTAATATTCATTTGGATATCAGTTCAAACCAAATTAATGTTTATCCAAACTAGTCGTGATTAGCGCACCTTACTGAAGTAATCATTTGTTTTATTTCCCAGTCCCAACCTACTCATCCCATGGAGCAAAACTAGTAATACTCCATTTCTAATACCACGGTGTTATCGGTAAAATTAATTATCGTTTCACGTTCAAATCTAATTAAAGATTTAACAGTCACTTGGAGTAAAACTGGTGATACTCCATTTTCGATCATTTCCCAAATTTGATAATTTAAAATTATCACATTCACATTTCAACCTAATTAAAGATACCTCAAAACTCCACTAATTTTTACTCCCCAAAAATCATTATATAATGATTATTCAAATTTAGGAAATAAATCCTGTCTTTAACTGGGTTAAAGAACCAATGTCATTAAAAACACAGTTCACGATAAACCCGATATCACATTCCATTAATTATGGAATCTTCACAGAAAACAATCAATATATACAATCGATATAAACTTCCATATCCAACCAATAATAAAAATGGAATAACGACAAAGCCTTTTAAATTCCATATATAGTAACAGTCTTCCTCCACAGAAGTTCACTTTGATTATTACCAAATCAAATTCCATTCCATTCTAATTTATTTTATTAAATTGCAAAACTTTACTTTGGAAAATTTCCAGATTTATAACTTCCAAATCACATTTTACAGTTAATCGGTTTAAAGAACGAATGTCGTTAAAAAACAGTTCCCGATAAACCCAATTCACATTCCATTTTATTCCAATCACTAAATATAACTGGAAACTCAAATAATTTTAATTAAAAGATTTATTCTTTTCACACGGGGTTCACGAACAGTGTTACTGAAAACACTACTTAAGGCAAACCTAAAATCCAATTATTTTATTAAATTGCAATTTAATATTAATTAATTGGAAAACTTCACTAAATCTTAATTAAAAGATTTATTCTTTTCTCAACTGGGTTAAAGAACAGTGTTATTAAAGAAACCATTCACGGCAAACCCAAAATTCAATTTGATATTAAATACAAGGCTCTGAATAGAAATTATATCGGCTTATATTCAATATTAAATTCTGAAACCAACACACATCGTATAGAGAATAACGATTTATATATATATATCTTCCAAATTTCCATAACAATACCTGTATAACCACGGAATCCAATATTGAAATATTCCAAAGATTATTTCCATTCCAATTTATATATTGGAAATTTCCCATTTTATTAAAACCCTTTTATAAATCCAATTTATTTATTTAAAAATTATTGGATTTCAAATCTAGTTAATAACTAGTTCATTTTGACAAAAATGTAATTTTATCTTTTCAAACATGGAATTTTTCATCCCAATCCATTCCAAATCATTTATTATGATTTTACACAAATTACTAATATTTTTAATAATTTTATTAAGGCCCTTTCAGTCGATTTCCATAAATGATCATCGAACTGCACTTACAGCGACCTTTCCAAATTTGATTTGGATATAATTCCAAATCCAATCATTAGATTTCAAATATCTTATATTCATTGGAAAACTCTTTTCAATACGAACCCAACGGTTCCGGTTTTAGGAAAATCGGACAGTCGGATCTCCTGTAATGTCAATTCGAAGTCAACGGTCGAAATTTGCGAACGGTCGCAGTGCGGCGCGTTCTATTCAGGACATAAATATATATAATATATATCATATATATTTCATCGATTACCATTTAAAGCGTATTTTATAAATCTTTTATAAATTCCTTTTAAAACGATTTCAACTTTCATTTCAATTTTAAATCAAAATTGAATATTCCTTATCATTATAATATATAAATGATAATATTTTCAAAAATCGGATTTTGAAATATCTTCCTTTTTGATATTCATTATGAATAAAATCGATATAAATATCATTTGCGTCAAAATGGCGCATAACTAATCAACACGGCTTCATACATTTCAATATTCTTGAGTCCATCCAAAATCGGAGATCAAAATCATATTTTAATCCTTTACAAAATATTATTTTAAAATTTTCGTTATTCCTGAATTGGAATCAGACACAGTCAATTACCATATAATGTTATTTATATGGATTTCATACACACATGTTGTAACAATTGGGAATTTCACTCGATCTGAATCGATCGCTAAACCGACCAAAACCGTTCGAAACCCCTGATTGTTTTGAGAACACGACAAATCAGAATGCAAACAGAAGAACATTTCATTGTTTAGTACAACAATTCCATCAGAATACAAGAATATACAGAGTGTGAATAAATATTACACATTTGATAAATAACAGAGATTTAAATTACATTTAAATACATAGCAGCGGAAAAAAATACAAAGCACAACTGAAAGAAATACACGGATACAGAGCTTTCCGAGTATCGTTCCAGTTGTAAACAGAATCCTGTGAATATAAATCTGCAAAACCAAAACTACTAGCTGCCCATGTGGAAAATAGAGGCACCCAGAGTTTAGGTTAAAATAATAAACTCCAGGTCAGTCATGTGACTGGTGTGAGAACTAAAATAGTTATTAATCTTTATTTTTAAAGTTAGGTAAATCAAGGGACCACGCCGTATAACACGGAACGGGTTTCCTTCCAAGAATACCAGTGCATAAAATAAACAGCGCAATGCTAAATAAAGAAAAATGAAGCTATTATAAGACCCATGTCCCATCACATAATGCAACGCAAGCCGGAGGATAGGGTTTTACCTTATAATAGCCAAAGAATGATTGTTACGCTAAATTTCATCTTTTATTATTACTATAAGTGAAGAAAACAACTTCAAATATAAATGTATCAATCATAGGCGGCATGGGTACCATATATCATGTCGATATACTAGTTCTACAATTAAAACCACAAAGGTCGTATTGGAAATTGGATTTCCGTCATGAGTCGAGGTAAGGGGCAAGCTCCTCTTCGTTCGAGACACTCTAGCAAATGTCTCAGGACCAAACACAGCGATCCTGGATCTTTAGGGTCGGTCCTCTCTTACTTTTGAGGATTAGTATTCCTGAACACACGTTTCCCGGTCCTATCAGACCTATATCCGAGGCGCCTCGCATCCAACAACCACATAGGTAAAAAGTATCTAAATGTCAGGGCGGGTAGGTCACTGACATCACCCATAGATAGAAAGAAACGTCGTGCTCTCCCTGCAGTCACTATCCCGTTTTTGACTCATACCGAGATATGAGGCTCACGAATTAACGCTATGCACAAAGCGGTGCCACATAGGTCGTGCTTTAATCATCAACCACAAGACTTTGCTTTTCAACAAAAGCCTTGATCATTTGCCACTTAGGCATGCCACACAGGCAATTCATGCCATGCGACTGATGTCCATCGATATACAACCTCTGAGCTCGTACATCTCAGAGAATGGTGTTAAGCAAGAGAATAAATTCTCCGCCACCAAACAGATGTATATTTAATAGAGATCAATCAACACAGAATAAAATCCAGTGTCAGACACATAGTCCATTTAAAAGTTCGTTCTGGGTCTGAACGAAACCAGTGGAACCTTATTCCTCGCATATCCATCGATCTCCAAGTACGTCTGGACGATCATCAACTGATTCCCTCCTCTTTGGTGGACAGCCCAAACAAGATCATCAATAATCATCCAAATGATGTGGAGACCTCCGGTTTTCAACCACCGTCTTCATCTCCGACTTATCGTCGAATCAGTTATTCAGAATGGGTATAAACACGGCCTTTCCGAATAACCCGCGTATATAATAAACAAGTGTTACACAAACACAACATACGCCTCATTCCAATTCAGAATATTCATTTATTCAAATATTCACATTCTTAGGGATAGGTTCCCATTAATTTTATCAAAGATAAATTCTTCTAAATTTATCCTTTAATCTTCCTTTGGATATCATTTCAAACCATGTTAAGGTTTTCCAAACTAGTCGGGATTAGCGAACCACACCAAAGTAATTATTTATTTTATTTCCCAATCCCAACCTATTCATCCCATGGAGCAAAACTGGTAATACAAGGTATCTAACACACCGGTGTTATCAGTAAATATTAATTACCATTTCACATTCAAATCTAATCAAAGATTTAACTATCGCTTTGTAGCAAAACTAGTGATACTCCATTCTCATCACTATAATCTAATTAAAGATTCATTAAAACTCCACTTAGTTTTTATCTTCCCAAAAATCAATACCCTGTCTTTAACCGGATTAAAGAACCAATGTCATCTAAAACACGATTCACGATAAACCCAAAATCACTTTCCATTGTTAATCGGGTTAAAGAACAGGTGTTATTCAAAATACCGCTCACGATAAACCCCAAAAACCAATTTAAATTCAATTCCAATTAAATACTAATTAACTGGAAAATTTTACTAAGTCTTAATTAAAAGATTTATTCTTTTCTAAACTGGGTTCAAGAACAGTGTTATTTAAGACGTCATTCACGACGAACCCAAAATCCCATTTGATATTAAATACAAGGCTCTGAATAGAAAATACATCGGCTTATATTCAATATCAAATTCTGAAACCAACAAATATTGTATTGGAAATAACGATATGAATATATCTTTTAAATTTCCACAACCATATCTGTATAATCACGAAACCCAACATCGAAATATTCCGAAGATAATTTCGATTCAAATCCATTCCAATTCGTATATTGGAAATTCTGATTACTTTTAAAACCACTTCAAATCCAATTTACTTATTCAAAAATATTGAATTATAATTCTAGTTCAAAACTAGTTCATTTCGATAAAAATATATTTTTATCCCTTTTAAATCTGGGATTTTTCACCCTAATTCTTTCTAAATCATTTATTATGATTTTACACAAATTATTGATATTTTTAATAATTTTATCAAGGCCCGTACAGTCGATTTCCAATAACGGTCGTCGAACTGCACTTACAACAACCTTTTCCAAATTTGATTTGGACATAATTCCAAATCCAACTGTTAGATTTCAAATTTCTAATATTCATTGGAAAGCTCCTTTCGATACGAACCCAAAAGTTCCAGTTTCAGGAGAATCCGACGGTCGGATCTCCCGTAACGTCAATTCGAAGTCAATGGTCGAAATTCATGAACTGCTGCGGCGCGACGGGTTCTATTCAGGCCATTTGATTTATATAATATATATATTGTATATATTTCGTCGACTTCAATTCTAAACGTATTTTATAAATCGTTTAAATTCGTTTTAAAAATGATTTCAACTTCATATTCAATTTTAAATCAAAATTGAATATTCCATATCATTAATATATAAATGATAATATTTTCAAAACATTATATTTTGAAATCACTTCCTTTTCTATATTCATTATAAAAACGAATATAATCGATATAAATATCGTTCGCGTCAAAATGGCACAAATCTAATCAACACGGCTTTATATATTTCAATAACTTCGTTATTCTATTCAACAAATGAATATTTTTTTCAACACATGAATATATATTTTATTCAACACATGAATAATTAATTATTCTTACTTATAATAAAAATGTGAATTTTATTATACAAATATTTTATTCAACACATGAATGGTTTCAACACATGAACGGTTTCAACACATGAATATTGTCAATACATGACTATTTTGTTTATTCAACACATGAATATGATTTATTTTCTAAATTGGAATGAGAGCCACTCAATTGCCATATAATGTTATTTATATGGATTCCATACAACACATGTATATAATAGCAATGATAAATAATCAACCAGCATCCAAAGTGCACTACACAACTGTCTGTTAACCTATCGATTGACATTCAACTAAACAATCGGGATTAGTGTACATCAAATATCATCCCAATACTCATGTGGGGTTTCAGTCAACAAACACAGATTTTTATTTGTGCAGTTGGGCGACGTGTAAAATTTATTGTCCCAATCAATATCAGTCAAATCAGTGTACATAAACAAATTGTCTAATTTGTAAATGAATATTTATTTATTCACATTCACGTTAAATTTATATTTTTAATGATAAATAATTTATTTCAACAAATGAATATATTTCCATCTATTCCACATCACAATCAATTTTCACAACACAACAAAATCAAACAAGTCGTCCATGGTCTGTGGATGACGGGTATCGGGTACTGCTAAGCACCGTCTGCATCCTAGTATATATTTTAACTAGAAAACAAGAATTAAAGTGAGAAGTTCACACCGATTAGCTAAACCAATTCGCTGCGACTCTTCATATGTAGGAAAACTTCGTCTGTTTCTAACGAGATCTGTTTCACGCAGTATATGTTAAAAATTATATTTTTGACAGGGCTGCATCCTATATAAAGATTATAATTTTATAACGCTACACATATAATAAAAACGTATTTTTATTATGCTATTCATATGCAAAATCTTGTTTTTATCTCGCCTTTCCACATATAAAAGTCTCTCCTGTCTACATCTAAATAAAATCATAACTTTATAACTATAAAAATCCAGTCTTTCTTTTTAAAAATAAGAATCATATTTTTCTATCATAACAATTCAATCTTTATCGATATAAAAATCAAATCTTTACGTAAAAATCAAATATTTAACCACATACATAAATAACATAATCAAAGAAAAATTCAAGGTGATTGTCGGTGGTGGAGGAGACTCGGGGAGTTAATTGCACGCTCTCTAAACAATAAAAATTGGATCCTTGAACACGGGAAGGGCCATGGACGGATTTTGGCAAAGTGGGGGCGCGACTGAGGTCTAAGGTGGCAGGGGGAGGTGCGCCAGGGGTCGAGGAGGCGTCGGCAAGGGGTTCAGGTGGAAGGCGGCGGGTCAAAGGGGTGGATGGCGGTGGTTTTGGGCTGAAGGAGGGGGTGCGGTTTTGGGCCTTCGTGTATGGAGGAAGGGGAGAGTGAGCGCGAGAGGAGGGGGTCCGACGTTGGGGAGGGTGGCGCCGCCTGAGGTGGAGCAGCCGGAGGCTGGTCGACGGGGTTCCGCCCCTTTTTTCGGTCGATTTCTGATTTGGCAAAGGGAATGGGGGAGAAGGGGGTATTTTATAATTATTTAATTAATTAATTAATTCTCCAAAAGGTAACTTTTTAATTCGAACTCCAAACGAGACCCATCGACTGTTGCTCCTAGCTTATTACCCTCATTCTAAACACAATGGGATAGGTTTCATAAGCCAATTCGATAGTTACGATCAGTTTTCTTTTAAATTAAAATATAATTCCATGTATATTGAATTTGAACACACATTTTAATTTACTGGGGCCACATACGGACTCTAAAAATTCCAAAAAAATATATTTCTAGATTCGTATTGATGATACGGTCCTAGCAAAACTAATTTCGTCAAATTCTGAGACCGTTTGAAAAATGGTCATTTTCCAGTCGATCGAAATTGACTGAAACTGTTAAAACACGTTTAACTTCGCCACGCTCACATATTCATTCAGAAAATTATGAATTTTGAAACTTAGCAATATTTGACATTCCAGATCCAACAAAAGTGGTTTCGTCGAACACGAAGATCGTTTGCAAAATTTCCATTTCTAAGGGCTAAAATTCCATAGCGACTATTCTAAAATTTTAACTGGGCATAACTTTTTATCCCCGCTATGAAATTTCAATTTTTGGGATTCGTTGGAAAGATATTTTCAAATATATTCAAATATTTTTTGTTTCACTAAAATCCGGTTTATTTTGAATCCTGTACATTCATTTGAATTTTGAAATCGAATTTTTGAACTACCGCGCCATTTTCAATTCCTTTTGTAATTTAAAATAAATATTTATATTCTAACGACGATTCAAATAAATATATACATTCTAATTCTATTCAAAATAAATTTGTCATCGTTATTATTTAAAATAATTCATTTTAAATATTCAAAATTCATTAAAACTGCCAAAATAAATTTTTTAAATTGGCTGGATTTCCGGATTATTACACATGTACACAACAATAATGATATAAAATCAACCATCATCCAGAGTGCATTACACAACTGCATAAGCGTTAAATATAAATAATTAACTCTTACAACAATTTGTCAACCAATCGATTGGCATACAACTAAACAATTGGGATTAGTGTACGTCAAATATCATCCCAATACCCGTGTGGGGTTTCAACCAACAAAAAATAATTATTATTTGTGCACTTGGGCGATATGTAAAAATTATCGACCCAATTGATATCACAAAAATAGGCGAGCATAAACAAGTCGTCCGACTTATAAATGGATGTGTAAACTTATTTTTAACTATCCAATAATTATTTTATTTATCGAATTTTTAAGCTAAAAATAATATTTTCAACTAAATTTTTCTAACATGTTTTAGAAAATTTCGGCAGCATAACGACACGATACTAGAACTGGAGTAAGGTCTAGCCTTATCCCTCGCCTAATACTGGCTCGCGCCATACACAAACCAATTTGAATCCAATTCACATCCAAATCAAATCCAAACAAATAAATCAATTTTCACAACTATAATCAAATCACGCAGAACATCCAAATAAATAAATACTCAACTAATCCAATGCCATTAATGGCGCCATAGGTGGCTATTCGCGGAGTATGAAATCTGTGTGTCGGTAATATCCATACATTGCTTTCAATTTATGTGATTATGTGAATTCGAGTGTCGAACTCCATATAATTTAAATAAAAATTTATACTAGAAAATTCTATTTATTCACAGTTATAAAATACATTAACTAACTGTACAAAATTTTAGTGAGAAGGAGTTCTTGCCTTTAGTTTCCACTCTGTCATTCTTTAGCAGATGATTTGGATTCCGTTCTACTTCTAGTCAGTTTCATCGCAGTCTGTTTCAATCGGTTTATATATTAAAAATCAAATTTTTATTTGATGTCCTTATATATAAAAATCATATTTTTATACTATGTTATTATATATAAAATCATATTTTTATTTCAAAACTATATATATAAAAATCATATTTTTATTTAAACCATTTTATAATAAAAATCACATTTTTAACATCGCTATATATAATTAAAAGTCACATTTTTCACATCACTATATATAATTAAAAATCACATTTTTAACATAATGCTATATATAATCAGATTTTTATTCAATGTTTTATATATTAAAAGTTTCATTTTTAATTCGCTTTACATATATTAAAAATCCTATTTTTATCCTTTGCTAATATATACAAAAATCACATCTTATAAAGTTTACTATATATATATATCATATTTTTATTACGCTACTATATATATAAAAATCATATTTTTATTATGCTATTCATACAATAAAAATCATATTTTTATATCAATATTCATATAATAAAAATCATATTTTTATGATGCTATTCATATAATAAAAATTATATTTTTATATCGCTATTCATATAATAAAAGTCATATTTTTATATAGCTATTCTATATATAAAAATCAAATTTTTATAATGCTATATATATAATAAAAATCATACTTTTATATCGCTACTATATATATAAAAAATCATATCTTTATCAATTTAAAAATCATATTTTATTGATCTAAAAATCAAAGAAACTCACAGGATTTTTCGATCTCAAGAATTCCCAAATCGATGTGGTCTCGTACGCTGCTGCGTTGCGTGAAGCTTGAGCGGGGATGCCTCGCGGTGGTGGGTCAGGTGCGCGACTCTGACTGGCGGAGGAGGGGGTGTATGCGGCGGGGTCGACCTAGAGAGGGGGAGGGCTGCGCGTCTTATTGGAGAAGGGGGGAAGTGGCGGCGGTGGTCGACTGGTTAGAGGCAGCGCGGGGGAGGCCGGTGGAAGATACGGCGGGCGGCGGCGGTCGAGGCGAGGAGCGGGTTTTATTTTCTATCAGGGAATTTTTGATTTTGGGGGATAAAGGGATACGAGGGAGGGGGGTATATGTGAATATATATATATATATATTATATTTTTTTTCTTTTTAATTCTCAAAAAGTTGACTTTTATTTCAAACTCCAAATTAAACCCAATGACTTTTGCCCTTAGCTAAATATACCGATTCCAAACACAATGGGATATGTTTCGCCAGCCAATTCGATCGTTTCGTTCAGTTTCCATTAAAATTAAAATATGAATTAATTTAACATTCAAAATTGATTTCAACATACATTTTAATTTACCGGGGCCATATACTGACTCCAAAAATTCCAGAAAAAATAAGTCTAGCTATGTTTTGACGATACGGTCCTAACAAAACTAACTATGTCGAATTTGGAGATCGTTTGAAAAATGGTCAATTTCCTGCCAATTAAATTCAAATTGAAATTACCAAAGACGTTTGAATTTACTGCGCTCACATATTGATTTCAAAAATTATGAAAATTGGAATCTAGCAACAATTTGACATTCCGGATCCAACAAAAGTGGTTTCGTCAAAAAAGGAGGTCATTTGCAAAATGGCTATTTTTAATGGCTTTATATATATAAAATATATATAAATTCCACAATGACTATTTCAAATTTTAAATTGGACATAACTTTCAGTTTATATTATGAAATCTCAGTTTATTACATTCATTAGAAAGATATAATTAAACAGATTCAAATATTTCTAGTTTTACTGAAATTCGATTTATTTTGAATCATGTACATTCAACTAAAATTTAAAATCGAATTTTCGAACTACCATGCCATTTCAAGCTCGTTTTATAATTAAAATAAATTTATACATTATAACTTCAATTTAAATAAATTTATAGATCGTTATTATTTAAAATAAATCATTTTAAATATTCAGAATTCATTAAAATAGCTAAAATAAAAATTTTAAATTGGTTCTGAAAATCCGGGTTGTTACATTCACCCCCACTTAAAATCTTTTCATCCTCGAAAAGGAATGGAGCTGAAAGTTGTTTAACTAACCAACTCAACTTTCATTTTGGCGTACATTCTTTAACTTTTCAGTTTCTAAGAATTTTCTAATTTCTCAAAAATTTGGCTAACACCCTAAATTTTCGAAATTTTTTTCCATAACCTCCTTTATACAGGGAGACCTTTAAAACTGCAACTTGCCTCACAAGGCCCTCACCAATCCAAAAGAAAAAGAAAAAGCCAAGCGTCTAGCCCATCGGCTCATAAAATCATCAAAAACCCAAGAAATACAATAAACATATACCTATTTTTCGGGCATACAATTTTATTCCTCTTCTTAGCTTCTATGTTATGACCTGTTCACACATATATATATATGTACATGTATGCAATTTCAATCCATTTTCAGTTCATTTCAATATTAAACTCAATTTGGCTAAATTTACTCTTCATTTTCCTTATTGGTTAAATTAATTATCATTCCAACATGTTTATTACTTTAACTAATAATCAAACATCACAACCAACAATCAATTAGTTGGTTAATTTTTCAAATTCATAACTTTCATATATATATATATATATATATATATATATTCAAAATCATGTTTTTGATGCCAATTCAAATTAGTAACCCTATTTAATTTTGGTTCTCACACCAGTCAATTGGAAATATATAGATATCACACCTTCGAAACTCGAACATAAACATTGATGATAATTGATTAATCACCAGGATCATCTTCGGGTGACTAGAGTGTGATTCTATATCCATCCAGTATGTTTGAGACTTCGTACACAGGCTAGCAAGGCGTATATGCAAAATCTTCATACCACTGATGAATTCTTATTTTAAGAATAACACTCTTCACACTCGTTCTAGGATACTACTGATCCCATGTCTAACGAGTCATTTTTATTGGATATTACTAATCCAACCACTGATGAATTCTTTCATTTGGCTCTAATATGTCTTGTTCTCGAGCTCTATAAACCAAAGCTCTGATACCAGCTGACAAGACCCAAACTCACCCTTACGGGAAAACCCGGATTAAGTTGAGAACACGGCAATCAGAACACAAACAGAAGAACATTTCATTGTTATTACAACAGTTTACATCAGAGTACAAGAATATAACAGAGTATGAATAAATATTACACATTGGTAAATACCAGAGATTTAAAATTACAATGCAGCGGAAAAATAATACATAACACAACTGAAAGAAATATGTGGATACAGGGCTTTCCAAGTATAGTACCAACTGTAAATCCAGGATCCTATGAATATAATATTTGCAAAACCAAAACTACTAGCTGCCTATGTGGAAAATAGAGGCACCCAGAGTTTAGAATAAAATAATAAACTACAGGTCAGTCATGAGACTGGTGTGAGAACTAAAACAGTTATTTCAAACTTTACTTTAAAATAGAGTAAATCAAGGGACCACACCGTATAACACGGAACGGGTTTCCTCCCAAGAATACTAGTGCATAAAACAAACAGTGCAATGCTTTTTGGGAAAATGAAGCTATTATAAGACTTATGTCCCATCACATAATGCAACACAAGCCGGAGGATAGAGTTTTACCTTATAATAGCCAAACATGCTTGGTACGTTTAAAACAAATCATTTTGATACTATTATAAGTGTAAAGTGTATCAAAACAACTTCAAATATAAATGTATCAATCGTATGCGGCATAGTGCCCCATCCCACTATGTCACCATACTAGGCTCTACAATCAAAACTGAAATGTCATGTATTGGAAATTGGATTCTATCTTTGAACCAAGGCAAGGGATCGTCCTCCCGATTTGAGACAATCTAGCCAACCATGTCTCAGGATAAAGCCGCAACTGGATCTGGAGCGTCAGGGTCGGTCCACACTTACGTTAGTGGATTATAATTCCTGAACAATGTGTTTCCCCGCCCTATAAGGTGTAATGGTCAGTATGTTGACCATATCATCCATCGGCCCCGTAGTGACCGATATAACTGAGGCACCTTACAATCCATCAAATAATATGTAATATCCATATGAGGTCCTCTGTCGTTTCTGGTTTCTGGATAGAAAGAAACGCATGTACTCCCTGAGGTCCTCTCCCGTTTCTGTTTCACACTGGGGTGTGAGGCTTGCGAACTAACGCTATACACAAAGCTACGCTATTTAAAGCCATGCTTTGATCATCAACCACAAGACTCTGCTTTTCAACAGAAGCCTTAATCATTTGCATCTCAGCATGCCACACTGACAATTCACGCAATGCGACTGATGTCTATTGATATATAACCTCTAAGCTCGTACGTCTTAGAGAAGGGTGTTAAGCAAGAGAATAAATTCTCTACCACCAAACAGATATATATTTAATAGAGATCAATCAACATAGAATAAAATCCAATGTCAGACACACATTCATTTACAAGTTCGTTCTGGGTCTGAACGAAACCTAAGGCACCTTATTCCTCGTCCCATATGTCCAATACATGAGAGAGGTCCTCGCATATCCGGTCGATCTCCAAGTACGTATGGATGATCACCACTTATTACCTCGTCTTGGGTATATAGCCCAATCAAGACAACAGTAACCATCGAAACAATGTGAAGACCTCCGGTCTTCAACCACCGTCTTCATCGTCAACTTATCGTCGAATCAGTTATTCTGAATGGGTATAAACCGGGTCTTTCCAAATAACTCGCGTATCTTATAAACAAGAGCTATAAAAACACAACATACAACTCATTCCAATCCAGAATATTCTTTAGTTCAAATATTCACATCATTAGGAAAAGGTTCCCATTAATTTTAACAAAGATAAATTCTTTAAATTTATTCTTTAATCTTCCTTTGAATATCAATTCAAACCGAATTAAGGTTTATCCAAACTAGTGGGGATTAGGGAACCTTACCGAAGTAATCATTTGTTTTATTTCTCAATCCCAACCTATTCATCCCATGGGGCAAAACTGGTAACTCTCCATTTCTAACACCACGGTGTTATCGGTAAAATTAATTACCATTTCACGTTCAAATCTAATTAAAGATTTAACTATTGCTTGGAGCAAAACTGGTGATACTCCATTCTCGATAATTTCCCAAGTTTGATAATTTAAAATTATCACATTCACATTTCAATCTAATTAAAGATTCATCAAAACTCCACTTAGTTTTAATCCCCAAAATTCATTATATAATGATTATTCAAATTTAGGAAATAAATCCTATCTTTAACTGGGTTAAAGAACCAACGTCATTGAAAACACGGTTCACAATAAACCAAAATCATATTCCATTAATTATGGAATCTCCACAGAAAACAGATCAATATATATAATCAATATAAACTTTCATATCCAACCATTAATATAAATGGAATTATAGCAAATCCTTTTAAATTCCATATATAATAACAATCTTCCTCCACAGAATTTCACTTCGATTATTACCAAATCAGATTCTATTCCATTCCAATTTATTTTATTAAACTGGAAAACTTTACTTTGGAAAATTTCCATTAAATCATGATAAGAAGATTTATAAATTCCAAATCACATTTTACTGTTAATCGGGTTAAAAAACGGTTGTCGTTAAAAACACAGTTCACGATAAACCCAATTCACATTCCATTTTATTCTAATCACTAAATATAACTGGAAACTCAAATAATCTTAATTAAAAGATTTATTCTTTTCACATGGGTTTTAAGAATAGTGTTATTAAAGACACTACTCACAACAAACCTAAAATCTAATTCTTATATTCAGTTCCAATTTAATATTAATTAATTGGAAAACTTCACTAAATCTTAATTGAAAGATTTATTCTTTTCTTAACTGGGTTTAAGAACAGTGTTATTAAAGACATCATTCATGACAAACCCAAAATTCAATTTGATATTAAATACAAGGCTCCGAATAGAAATTATATCGGCTTATATTCAATATCAAATTCTGAAACCAACACACATCAAATGGGGAATAATGATATATATATATATATATCTTCCAAATTTCCATAAAAATATCTGCATAACCACGGAATCCAATATTGAAATATTCTGAAGATTATTTCTATTTCAATTTATATATTGGAAATTTCTGATTTTATTAAAACCCTTTTCTAAATCCAATTTATTTATTTAAAAATTATTCGATTTCAAAGCTAGTTAATGACTAGTTCATTTTGATAAAAATATATTTTTATCTTTTCAAATATGGAATTTTCATCCTGATCCTTTCCAAATCATTTATTATGATTTTACACAAATTATTAATATTTTTAATAATTTTATTAAGGCCCTTTCAGTTGATTTCCATAAACGGTCATCGAAATGCATTTACCTCGACCTTTTCCAAATTTGATTTGGATATAATTCCAAATACAACCATCAGATTTCAAATCTCTTATATTCATGGAAATCTCTTTTCGATACGAACCCAACGGTTTCAGTTTTAGGAGAATTCGATGGTCGGATCTACCGTAATGTCAATTCGAAGTCAATGGTCGAAATTCGCAAACGGTCGCGGCGCGGCGCGTTCTATTCAAGCCATTAATATATATAATATATATTATATATATTTCGTTGATTTCCATTTAAAATGTATTTTATAAATCATTCGTTTATAAATTTGCTTTAAAAAGATTTCAACTTTCATTTCAAATTTATATCAAAATTGAATACTTCTTATCATTATAATGTGTAAATGATAATATTTTCAAAAATCAGATTTTGAAATATTTTCCTTTTCGATATTCATTATAAAAATGAATAAAAGCGATAAAAATATCGTTCGCGTCAAAATGGCGCATAACTAATCAACAAGGCTTCATACATTTCAATATTCTCGTGTCCATCCAAAATTAGACATCAAAATCATATTTTAATTCTTTACAGAATATTATTTTAAAATATTTGTTATTTAAAAATATTCATTATTTTAAAATATTCGTTATTCCTGAATTAGAATCAGACACAGTTAATTACCATATAATGTTATTTATATGGATTTCATACACACATGTACACAACAATAATGATATACAATCAACCATCATCGAAAGTGCATTATGTAACTGCATAAGCGTTAAAGATAAATAATTAACGCTTACAACAGTCTGTCAACCAATTGGTTGACATACAACTAAATAGTAGGGATTAGAGTACATTAAATATCATCCAATACCCGTGTGGGGTTTCGAGCAACCAAAAAAAAATTATTATTTGTGCACTTGGGCGATGTGTAAAAATTATCGACCCAATCGATATCACAAAAATAGGCTAGCATAAACAAGTCGTCAACCTTGTAAATGGATGTGGAATCTTATTTTTAACTATCCAATAATTATTTTATTTATCGCAGTTATAAGCTAAAAATAATATTTTCAACTAACTAAATTTTTCTAATAATTTTTAGAAAATTTCGATAGCATAACGGCACGATACTAGAACCGGAATAAGGTCTAGCCTTATCCTTCGCCTAATACTGGCTCGCGCCATACACTAACCAATTTCAATCGAATTCACATCCAAATCCAAACAAATAAATAAATTTTCATAACCATAATCAAATCACGCAAAACATCCAAATAAATACTCAACTACCCCCAATGCCATTTACAGCTCCGTAAGTGGCTCCTCGCAGAGTATGAAATCTGTGTGTCGGTAATATTCATACATCGCTTTCAATTTGTATGATTGTGCGAATTCGAGTGTTGAACTCCATATAATTCAAATTAAAATCTATACTGGAAATTTCTATTTATTTACCGTTATAAAATACAGTAACTAACTATACAAAATTTTAGTGAGAAGGAGTTCTCACCTTTGGTTTCAACTACGTCATTCTTTAGCGGACGATTTGGACTATGTTATACTTCTAGTCAGTTCAATCGCAATCTGTTTCACATGGTATATATATTAAAAATCATATATTTATTTGATGTCCTTATAGAAAAATCATATTTTTATACTATGTTATTATATATAAAAATCATGTTTTTATTTCAAAACTATATATATATAAATCATATTTTTATTTAAACCATTTCATAATAAAAATCACATTTTTAACATCGCTATATATAATTAAAAATCACATTTTTAACATCGCTATATATAATTAAAAATCACATTTTTAATACAATGTTATATATATAATCAGATTTTTATTCAATGTTATATATATTAAAATTTTCATTTTCAAACCGCTTTGCATATATTAAAAATCCAATGCTAATATATATAAAAATCACATATTTATAAAGTTTACTATATATATATATAAATCATATTTTTATTATGCTACTATATATATAAAAATCATATTTTTATTATGTTATTCATATAATAAAAAACATATTTTTATATCGCTATTCATATAATACAAATCATATTTTTATTATGCTATTCATATAATAAAAATCATATTTTTATATCGCTATTCATATAATACAAATCATATTTTTGTAATGCAATTCAAATAATAAAAGTCATATTTTTATATCTCTATTCATATAATAAAAATCATATTTTTATATCACTATTCTACATATAAAAATCAATTTTTTATAACGCTATATATATAATAAAAATCATACTTTTATACATCTACTATATATAAAAATCGTATCTTTATATAATTTAAAATCATATCTTTATAGATCTAAAAAACATATTTTTATCGATCTAAAAATCATATTTTTATCAATCTAAAAATCAAAGAAACTCACAGGATTTTTCGATCTTAAGAATTCCCAAATCGGTGTGGTCTCGTACACTACTGCGTTGTGTGAAGCTCGAGCGGGGATGCCTCGCGGTGGTGGGTCTGGTGCGCCGCTCCGACTGGCGAAGGAGGGGGTGTGCGTGGCGGTGTCGACCTGCAAAAGGGGAGGGCTGCACGTTGGATTAGAGAAGAAGGGAAGTGGCGGTGGCGGTCGAGTGGCTGAGGCGGCGCGGGGGAGGGCGGTGGCGCATAAGGTGGGTCAACCCAATACGATATTCTCTAATACGTATTTATGTCTTGACTTTAATATCACGTATATTAATGATCAATGAGATGTGACCATCAGCCAATCAACATACTTTTCTCAATGTTTTTTTGTTGTCCTATATAAACAATAAAACTTGACTTGAGACATTTAAGAATTATAATACTTAATATATCATATTGAAACATCCCGTTAATTTTGACCATTTAAGTTATTGAAATAAATTTAATTATTGATTTAAAATGGTTTTAAAATAAGAATCAAATCATAAACATAACTTAGAATGTATTGGTTTAAATCATGGAATCGATTTATAATGAAATATTGATGTTTGAAATTTATTATTTTCTTTTAAAAATAATATAAATAATTTTATATTGAAAACGTCAAATTGTAGTCACTTCGTTTGAATCAACTTTTGTAACAACCCGTTATTTTTAACGATTTAAATCGATTTCTTTCTTGAAAATATTCTATAATTTCTCGTAACGGGAATTTGGAATATGTACATTGAGATGTAGTAGCTGCGAAAATTTCATCAGAAAATTTGAATGTTTGCCGGTCGTGCAATTTTCAATGCAAAGTTGCACGTAACAGTTCAAAATTTAACGAATTTTAAAATCTCTTCGAAACCAGTTCGGACAAACATGAAAAATATTCCATTCGTTTGTCAGGAATCCAACAGTGAAATTCGTTTCGCGAAAATCGGACGTTTTGACCTCTGTTTTCTCATCTGTATTTTCCGTTTAAAGGGGTCCGTAATGCAAATTATATGCCGTTGTGTCCGTTTTGGCAAGCTGATTTCCATAATATATTCATTTTTCATTTTCGGTGATCGGTTTGTGTTGAAATTGCGAAAAAGCTTGTGTAGTTCATTTTTGAAACAATGTCGTTTAAATTCGATGTGTCCATATTTGAATCCCGCATATTTTTCTAGTCATTTTGGGTCTGCAAAACCCGACACTCCTAGCTCAGTTGGTTAGAGGTGGGCGAATTGGGATGAGACATAGATCTCAGGTTCGACGGCCACCTCTGCCAATTTCTAGGGGTGACTACCTAGGTAGTGCAGAATTAATTGTTTGTGAGAATGACTCAAAGTTTAAAATTGTAATGACTATCCTTTTTTACCATCTCGAATTAGTATTTAAACCAACCCAAGACGCTCAAAACAGTGAATCATTATTAGATTATAGAGTTTAACAAAATAAATCACAGAGAATCACATAACATAATAGCTCACATCAGAATTTTATATACGAAGATATTAGAGTTTACAAAAAATGTATTTACATAGCGGAAGAAATATAAAATACAGTACATTATTTTAAATAAAATAAAAGTTTATGGTTTAGTCGGGCTTGCGCGCGCATATGCGTCTTCATGTTCCTCTCCAGCCTTTACGAGCTAAAATCTTTAAATCTGGAACACTTAGGACCTGACCTGAGCGTTCCATGCAAATCACAAAACACCCGAGTCTGGATTAAACTTATTCTCAGGTTAGCAAACTTCGAATAACACTAAAATACAAATCAGTTTATCCAAAAATTCACTAAATAATTCAAATATAAAATACCAGCAATGGTCGCAATATATATACCATAATGAGTTGAAATACTCGCACCAACACTTGAATATGTGGCAGTGAAGAGCAATGTGTAGCATGGTGCCAACATGTTCAAATTTAGACACAAAATTTTATATAAAAGTCAGAAACAGCAAAAATGCTGGTGTGATGTTCTAGATTTAAATTGAGTAAGACAATGGATATACTTCCAAAATTCCTTCCATGCGTGAGGACAAGTCATTAAAATAGGGTGCAGGCATGAGGAAATGCTATCGCAACATATATGGACATCCAAAATTTGAACATGCAAGATAGGTATATATATTTTATTATTATTCATGCCAAGACCGAAACCAGGCGTATATGGGTATGAAGGAAAAATGTATTCATAACTGCCAATATGTGTGGCTGTAAAAGGTCGGTATAAGACATAGCAATTGATTTACCTAGAAATGTGTTGATTTTATGCTCTTATATTTTATCTTTTGTATATAAATAAATATTACTTGGGTATTATTTTGCCACTTTTACAGATATGTCGATTAAGCCACATATGGTCAGAAAAATGGAAAATAGAGATCAAATTGTTGTGTATATTTACGTATAAAGACTTGCTGATGAAGATCTCACATCTAGTTGCTTTTTGGACAAGAAATTAACTGGTAGAAAGGCTATGCACATCACAAATCAATGAAGAATTGTCAAGGAAGCAAGAGGAAAAGAGGAAAGGCCTAAATTTACTAGATTTCACTAAGGCCCATTTGTAATTCTCATTGTAAACTCTTTTGTGATTTCCCTAAGACTCATTTGTCATTGTACTATGGTTAGGTTTGGCTATCAATCCTACAAATACCCTTGTAATCTCATTGTAAACGACATCTTGGAATTAATAAAGTTTTCTCCTTTTTCTTTTCTTAGCAATTAGTGTTGTCTACAGAATTAGACTTGGTAGAGCACTATTTGTATTTTTCACTTATTTTCATTAGTGATTGACCATCTAATTAGATTCAGCGGTAATCCTAATTATTTTCTGTATGTTATTTAATTTCTGCAATTTTAATTCATGTCATTTTTCTTACTTTCATAGGTCATATTGGATCGAATACAGATTTGATTAGATTTAGATCTGATTCAATTCAATAATAGTTTTATTGTTTTTCCACCGAATCTCCAAATTTTGTCTAGCTCGCCAAAGAAAGTATATAAATAATTTAATTTACTTCCCTGTGATTCGACCTACATATTACACGATCTGTGCGCTTGTAGTTATTATTTTAAAAATTCGCGCTTTTTTAATTCTTAGAAAGCGTGTAACACCCCACCTCCGCTAGGGTCACTCATAAAGGGAATGCACTAGCTTTGGTGGAGCATTATCTAGGTAAACATACATAGAAATATTACAAGACAGAACATATAAAACAGCGGAAGAAGAACCAAATTTTATTGCTTTAAAAATCTAGAAAGGTCTAAAGCCTTTTTACATCAAAATGCCATTAAATCCATTACATCGAAATTTGTCTTGCAATAGTAAAGAAGCATAAAACCATGGTCATAAATCATTCCCCAAGTAAAACAGTAAAGCAGCCATAGCCAAGAAAGGTCCAAGCCATATATGATGATCTTGAAGCAGAAAGAAGTCCAAACTAAATCGTAGTGTTTCCTCCCTGAGAACCTAGGGGGAAAAGGAAGAAAAAGAGGCGAAACAAAACGGGTCAGTCATACAGACTGGTAAGTCCTAGAGACTTTCAGTATAGAAACAAGTAAAGGTAACATGACATGTATAAACTGAAAGTAAACATAAGGATGATGACAAGATAGGCAAGTTAAACTAAGATAACAAGATAAACTATGGTAACAAGATAAACTACGGTAACAAGATAAACTATGCAAACCAGATAAACTACGTATAGCATCGCATGTTTAACATTCTCTGCACCAACTGTACTAGTACCCCAACCCGTATCACCCTTTCCATGTATATGTACAGTCCCTTGCCATATATCTTACGGGTTTCATCACGTATTTCTATACTACTTCAACGTAGTGCCACCATTCTTGAAATCGTTTGGACTGCCACCCCTGTTCTGGCTAGGTTTCCTTATCATGAACTATCGCGTGTTCAACTAGGATTTATGCCACCTAGGACCACTAGGGATTATGCTACTTATTGAACGTTTTCTAGATTCGATTAGGGTTTATGCCACCTTGGACCACTAGGGATTATGCTACCTAACGAACAACACCCTTTTTCCACGTAACGATCTATTAATCGATCGGCTCCCTACAAGTCCTAGCTCGTTCATGTGTCTGTGTCATACGGCCCAATCATGAAATGTAGTTACCTGTGCTAGGTCCACCATAGGGTGTATCGAGCCCTAGGGTGCCAACCACCGACACGAATCAAGCACGCACAGTGTAAACCTACAGGTGCCCAATGCCTGCTTTTTCAACTCCGGACTACGTGCACGACCATGGTCCGCCTGAACCTACAATGCCGCACCAACTCAGCCGTCGTTCTGGTCGCTTACAATTAGCCCAGTAATCGTGCCCCACCCTGCCTAGTTTCAGGGTACTGTGATACATCTAGTGGGTTACTGATGAAAAGGACCGCGCAACTAGGGTTTCCGTCCAATAGGTTAAGTGTTGTCATTTAAATTCGAGACTTAACCCCATCAGTTTAGCATGTCAAGTTGGTTAAGTGTTGTCATTCAAGTTCGAGACTTAACCCGCCTACGTGTCATGTCAAATTGGCTAATTGTTGTCGTTCAAGTTCATGACTTAGCCCTACGAATCATGTGTCAAGTTGGTTCAGTATATTCAAGCGGTTCATGAATTAACCCTATCAAATAATCGTGTCAAATTGGTTAAGTATATTCAAGCGGTTCATGACTTAACCCTATCAAATCATCGTGTCAAATTGGTTAAGTATATTCAAGCAGTTCATGACTTAACCCTATCAAATCATCATGTCAAATTGGTAAAGTATATTCAAGCGGTTCATGACTTAACCCTATCATGTGGCATTAATTCATTAATGCACCCAACCTCTCACATCAGACCTGTCGTTGTGGTCACTGGATATGCCGGGCGGTTTCGGGCAGTATTACACCACAACTCAGTCTGACCTCGGGTTTTCAAGTGCGATACGACCAACTACCCACATTGGATCCTATTGTTTACAGTAACTGGATTTGTTGGGCGGTTCCGGGCATAATTACACTGCAAACTCAACCCAACCTCAAGTTGGTCATTTTCAAGTTCATTCTAAGTGTCATGTCCATGTTCAATTTTCATGTCAAGTTCATGTCAAGTTTCTAAGCGAGTTTCATGTCAAGTTCTCATATCAAGTTTTCGGGTTTCCATTTATGGTTATTATCAAGTTCATGATTCATATTCATAACCAATTCATATTTGCCTAACCTACCCAATTCGTATCCCCATCGCATGTAAACGTAAATCGATCTAAATTACAAGTAGATTCAGGTCCAAAATAAAAGGGAATAACTTCCCAACTATGATAGGCAAAAGAACGAGCATAAGGTGATAAATCTGGCAAGATATAGTTTGGGATAATTGGTTACAACATCACTGGCATATAGAGAATAACAGGCTTTCAAATCTGGCATAATAAGGTGATAGTCATGATAAAAATTGACATAAAAGAATAGGCATGCAAAAGCAAGCCAAATACAAGGATAATGGATCAATGGTCTTGGTGTACAACATGGTTCTCAACTATAGTGGTATGAACAACCAACTGTAATAGTCAATTAGCCACAATAGTCATAGTCGTACTGAATCATAAGCAATTAATCACAATAGTCATGAATTATCCAAAATAGTTCTAGACAACTACCCTAAATAGTCATAGGCAATTAACTATAATAGTTTCAAGGTCATGGTCATAGACAATAGTCTTCTGTTCATAATCATAGGCAGTAATTCATAGTCACGAGTCATAGGTGATTAGCCACCATTGTCCTTGTCATAGTCATAGGCAATAGTCTTGTGTTCTCAGTTATAGGCATAGTCTTTGGCCATTAACAATAGTTTCAATGCCATAGGCGTGATAATATTTGATTTACAACATGAATAGGCCCAAGTTACTTTTCATAGCAGTATTCCAAAAGTCAAGGTCCAAGAATAGGTATAAATCAATTATCATACATGGGTCCAATTCCAATTGATAACATGAATAAGTCCAAACTGATTTCATAGCAATATTCCCATATTCAAGATTCAAGAGAGGATAGGGTGAAAACTGAATTAACAAGTCTTATCATCAAGTCAAGATCCAAGAATTCATTTTACAATCTAGCGTTTGAATAATAAACTAGGTCCAACATCATGAATGGGCATGATTCCATCGATAAGAAATAACCCAAAATCATAGATTCAAGAAGAGACAAGAACATATCCAAATAGATAATTAAGCTTAGGTCCAATTTCATTTTATTCCATGTCCATATTAAATTTAACAAGTTTCAATCTCAAAGTAACTAGAACTTACAGAGTGTGGATCGAGAATTAGAGTGCAGAGATTTGATTCTGGAAACGGTTATTGCAGTTGTTGAATCTCTATTTGTTTAGTCTTGTTCTAGTTGAAAACCCCCAATTAGATGTTGTCTTGGTGAAGAAGAAGTAGTCTCTTTTAATTTAAATATTATCATTTTGATTTTTACAGAGGTAGCATAAGGACAGAATGAAATGGTGTAGAGAGAATGAGGCTAGGGGCTGTTTATATAGGTTTAGAGTCACGAATTTGGTCCAGAAATTGGTCTATATACGCAGAAATGAACTCAGCCTTGGATCTAGAAATTCGGGGCAGGTCGACCCCCAGGTCGACTACTCAGTCAAACTAGTCAGGGGCAGGTCGACTACCCAGTCGACCACCCGGTCGACCTGGTCAGGGGGAGGTCGACTACCCAGTTGACCACCCAGTCGACCTGGGTCCTGGGCGGGAAATTTCCCGAGGTCGACTACCCAGTTGACCACCCAGTCGACCTGGGTCCTGGGCGGGAAATTTCCCGCCCAGGCTGCTTCTGGGCTTGAATTCGAATTTCGAGGTGTTTTGGTTTCTGAAAATTCCTGAAACTTTGGAGGGTCATATCTCCCTCATACGGAATCCGTTTTTCGAAAACTCGGACTCGTTTCCATGTAGAATTTCGAGACGAACGCAATGGCACAACCCGTTTCCCTTGATTCTTATATTTAAATTTAATTATACCCTGATTTCTAGTTTCAACATGTTATTAAAAATTCGTGTTGTTACATTCTCCCCTCCTTAAAGGATTTCGTCCCCGAAATCTTCAAGTTAAAAAAAATGTGTCCTACCATCCAATCATCCATCTACTCAATTTTCAATCACATGCATCCATTGTCCTTAAGAGATTTCTAATGTTGTATGATCATATGCAGAAAGTGCGTGTATATGTTCCTTTTCTAATGCAAATGATCAGGCCCGATTCATCTTCCTAATGCAAAATATGTCTAGTGTCATGAATCCAACATGTATGCAAATAGTCCTAGTCACATAAACACTATATGTGTGCACAAACATCCATCCATATCCAACATCCACATGATAACATATTCAATTTCATCCATGTACAAGTATAAACATCCATGCATATGCAATATGAGATGTGACTGAGCCGATCTAGTGCCTAATGTGTGTTCATGCATCCACGAGCAACAACTAGCAACCACTTGCAACCATCAACCATAACATGTCTCAAACGTATGCTTACATCCATTAGTTCCTACCTAAAGGTATAGCCGAATGATAGAAGCAAGTAAAGAAAAACTTTGTACCCATTAGGCAATGTCAAAACTGGAAATCTTCCTCACATATATGCTGATTAGGAAAAAAACTCCCCTAAACACCAGCCCAAAACCAATATATATGATTCTAGGAAACCCAACGGACACCCTCAAACCCTAACATATATCACAACCAGATAAGTCGTACTCCTTATGGGGTTTGCAATGGAAATAAGATTGAGAATAGGACCAAGAGGATATACATAAAAGATAGCATGCAAGTAAGCTCTACAGGAAAATAGGGATCAAGGATATACTCTTAAAAAGAGATATGATGCGCGTATCTAGTCTTCAATCTTCTAAGTCGCATTTGCTTGAGCTTAACTCCATTGTGCTTTGTCCGCCTTTAACTTCGTAATTTTGTAGCTTCTTAATTCTTGTTTCCAAAATATGAGTTGGAACTCATTTCACTGTTGCCTTTCGTCCCACTTTCCCTTATCCTCCTTCTAGTATACTCGGCTCAAACATAACTGCGTACTCATGGTTTCATGCAATCTCTCCAAAATTCACTAGTGAATCCTGGATCTCGTTTACTCACTATAGGGTATTCCACGCAGAAGAATTATCTCTTGCAAATAAACAGATGTCAGCCATGTTGCCAAATGTACTTACTAAGGTGATTTCCTATAACTCATGCCTAAGCGAAATGAACCATCCACCTTAGTGGCGAACACTACTCGAGATCAACCAATGTATCAAGAGATTCTAGGTAACTAAGCATGGCAGAATCCTCAGGGTTACACTAGACTTCGAGGGTATTACCATGGCAAGTCAAGAGTCTAACTACACTCTTTTCATACTCAATAATGGCACCAGTACTGGATAACCATTCCATCCCTAGAATCGACCCGTATCCTAAAAACATAAGCATTGCTTAGCATAGATATTCTCAAATCCATTACGGGATTACAAGAAATTTCCAAAGTATTACCGAGCTGGGTTAGGAGCCTAACAACCCTTTTCTCACAATCAAGGATGGCCCCATTACGGGATAGCCAATCCATACCCAAAATCAAACCATACCCCGAAAAGCCCAAAACAAAGGCACTACATTGAAATTCAACACTTAGAATAGAAATTTTCAAATCCAAACAGATCATAGACAAATGAGCTGGGCCCCCAATTGGGTTTGAAACAATTAAGGGGTCCTCTACCATACTAGTTTTTAGGTGCAGAGATTCTACTAAAGCAGACGAGATAAAGGAGTGTGATGCGCCAGAATCAAATAAAGTGCGAACGGGGTGATCATAAAGATAAACTACACTTTCTACAGAAGTATTTATACCTCGCTGTTGCAGAGGTGGCGCTTCTAGCACATGAACCTGTGCCCCTGGGGTGGATCCAGCGCCCTGCCCCTATCCTCGTTTCTTTGGGCAGTCCTTAGCCCTGTGGCCTGTCTGACCGCATGAAAAGCACCCACCATTCTCCTTGGCCTTCTTTTTCCGGCAGTCCTTTACTAAGTGCCCCACTTTGCCACAGAAATTGCACTTCCTCTTCTCTTTGTTGCCTTTTCCGCCTTTCTTAAAGTCCGCCTTCTTAGGCTGCAAACCCTCTTTCTTCCCTTGAGAGCTTTCTGCCTTTGTCTCCTTCTTGCCCTTATCCTCTTCATTCAGCAATGCCATTTGCACCAATCTTTCATACGTGGCTCCCATGGGTATATGGGTCATGGCCAAACTGTGTAATGGCTCATTTAACCCTTTGACGAAACGGAGAGCCTTCTTGTGCGGGGTATTGACTAGGTCAAGCCCAAACCTAGCCAGCTCATCGAACTGATTCACATACTCTCTGACTGTCTTGTCCCCTTGTTTAAGAAATAAGAATTTCTCCAACTGCAAACTTCTTTCCGCATCTGAGAGAAATTTGGTCTCAAACCTTGCCCTAAAGTCCTCCCATGTCTCCACTGGTCTTTCAGCATTGGTGACTTCCCACCAGTAGGAAGCCTCGCCCTTCAATAGCCACACCGCCAGTTGTACTTTTTGTCTATCCTCTACCTCAAAGATGATGAATAGGTCCTCCGTTTCTTTCAGCCAATTCCTAGCTGCTACGAAGGACTCAGTTCCATGGAAATCCCTTCCTCCCATAGCTTTAAAATCTTTACATATCTTAGCAAAAGTGTTTCCCCGAGGAGGAGGTGGAGGAAAAGGTGCCGCTGCAGCTGGATGATTTCCTGCAGCTGGGGGAGGAGGAATAGTAGGACCTGGCTGAGTGGCCCTTGCTTCTAAGAACCGTCTAAACCAACCAGGTATTGGCACCCCTTCAGGCAAGTTAAGTTCTTGGGACATGCTGAAACAAAAAGGATAGATTCAAAACGAAGGATAAGAGATAGTACCTACGGCTTTGGGGAGTGGACTTTGCCTTTTAAAAATAAAATAATATTTTTCTTTTAAAAATGCTTCTTTAAATTTCCTTTTTGAAAATAATTTTTTCAAAACTTTTTATCTTATCCGGTAAACCTGGCTCTGATACCAAGTGAAACACCCCACCTCCGTTAGGGTCACTCTCAAAGGGAATGCCCTAATTTTGGTGGAGGTTTATAAGTACAAGTCACAGATATACAAGACAGATATAAGAACACATATTTGTAAACAGCGGAAGAACCACAAACTTTTATTTCATAAAGTCAAATACGTGTTACAACAACATCCTTTCCAAAAACATAACATAACACTTTCATAATCTGTCTTGAGTACATTGTTTAAAGAAGCATAAATAAAACATAGATAAACTGCAAAAGCCCCATAGTAGATTGTCCAAAGCCATAGTTCAACACAGGAAAGTCCAAGCAATACATTTCTCTTCTTCAAGCTGGATGTTAAGGCTGGTCAAGCTGCAGTGTTCCCTCCCTGTGGACCTGGTGGGGGGGGAAACGGAAGAAAAGAAGACGAAAGAAAAGTAGAGTCAGACATAAAGCCTGAGTAAGTCTAGTACTATTTTGTCTATGAATAAAGAACTGGGTATGATAAGTATAAAAAAGAAGTGGGCATGCATTATAACTTGGTTAAGTTGTCTAGGGTCGAATATACTATCGTACCCCATGTAAATCTCTGAACCCATATAAACTAGTTTCCAATTGGCACCCCACAATCAAGGTAATGTGATCCATTCAATGACAATCGGCTCCTACTCGCATAGTTACATGTGTCTTACGGCCCCCGATGTCTGTAGTTACCTATGCTGGTCCCACCATGGGGTGTATCAAGTCCCATGGCAGCGGCCCGACACAACCTTAGAATGCACAGGTATGCTACTGGTGCCCAGTGCTTTATTTTTCTGCGCCAGAGTGCGTGCACGCCCGCACACCGTTAGAACCTACACTGCTACACCACCGCTGTCGCTTTGACCTCTTACAATCAGCCCAGTAATCGTGCCCCACCCTGCCTAGTTTCAGGGTATCATGATACACCTTTTAGGGTTACTGCTGAAAAGGGTCCCCCGTTACTAGGTTTTCTATCTCTAGCCAACATGCTAAGTTGGTTAAGTGTTTCTAACCTAACCCCCACCAGTCCGTTTAGTTTAGCATGTTCCATTTTGATTAAGTCTTTAGTCCACTTAATCCTAACAATCCTGACTCAGCCTTAATTGTCTTATTAAGGCCCTGACCTCTCACATTAGACAGGTATTGTTGTGGCTGCCTGTTGCCGGTTGGTTCCGGGCAGTCTTACGCCACAACTCAGTCTAACCTCGGGTCCTTATTGGGCTCCATGTTTAACCTCTCACATTGGATAGGTATTGTTGTGACTACTGGACAGCCGGGCGGTTCCGGGCAGGTTTACATCACAACTCAATCCAACCTCGGGTTAAACACATCGTATTTTCTACTTTTACATATTTTGTCTTTCTTCTTTATTTATATGTAAATATTTGCGGCCCATTATTAAGTTAATGGTGTAAAGGTTACACCAATCACGGGCCCAACCCATACTTGAATTTGGGCCCTTCTATTTTATATTTTCATTCATTAATTAATTTTAACCCAACGTTATTTTCCCCCATTTTACACGTCCGTTCATATATATTGGGCTTAGCCTTTTAAAGCCCAATTTAGCCATGCGAAAGGGGAGGCTTAAAGCGTGATTACATACACAAAGAGGGGAAGGTGAGCGTATGAACTTGCAATATGACGATGGGAATACAAAATAGAAACTGGTGTACTTGCATAGTAGTGACATATACTTTGGTCATAAAACATAGGTGACATGAATCAAAGCATGTGAACTTGTAATTGAGATATCATTATTGACACATGAACCTATATTTTTATTTAGGCATAATGTCAAACATAAGCATGGCATAAATACTTCTAGCATAAACATGGCATAATGTCAAACATAAGCATGGCATAAATACTTCTAGCATAAACATGGCATAATGTCAAACATAAGCATGGCATAAATATTCCTAATCATGGTGTTTGCTTTAAAGTTGCAAAAAGGGATTTTTGAGTCTAACCTAGCCATGTCTCACATATGTCATCATATAATTCTTTTAAACAAGATAGACTTAATCATATATTTCAATTATGCCAAATATCATTCATAGCCTAGCCATATTCATAAGTTTTGCAAAATCATGACTTAATACATGGATTATGGTGTCAAAATTCCAACATAGTTTCATATGAACTATAATAACCAAACTTGTTTCAATTACTTGCAAAATGATTTATGCACAAAAATATACATCATGATGGCATAATAACAAAGCCCCAAACTCGCATGAATTTCAATCAACTACATACATGTAGCTTCAACATAGATTACATAATTTGCGCAATATTCCAAACGTATACTTGCATAGAACTACCCCATGTAGTTCTTTATAATGAATAACATAATTTTGCACAAATATGAATTACTTTATTATCCCAATTCAAGCATACAAATCAATACAGTTGTTTATTCATACCAAAGTAATACTCTACTTACAATGGTTGCGGCGAATTCTCTAATTTAGGGATATGATTCCTTTGTTGAATTGATTGGCTTAGGTTGCTTGAATTGCTTTAGGCTTTAGAACTTTCTTCCTAATCCTCTCTCTAGTTGGCGGCTACTCTTAGTCGTTCCTCAGCAACATGGCGGCTATGTTCTTAATTTTGAATGAATAGATTAGGGTTTAGTCTAGGGTTGTTTATATAGAGGTTAGGAACTGATTAGGACCCTTGATGTTGCTTGGATTGATCATAGCCATTCATTAGATAGAGAGGCCAATTAGAACCCGCCACCTAGCCCTAATGACAAAGCAGACCACAGAAATTCGACCAAACACAGACCTGGCCAGCCAGGTTGACTGGGCTCGACCAGGTCGACACCCCTGTCGACAGGGCTGTCGACAGCCCTGTCGACATGGGTAGCCCAGGTCGACAGCCCAGTCGACCTGGGTGGCCTAGGCGGGTGTTTATCCGCCCTGGCCCACTGGGCCCGATTTTTTTAATTATTTTATTCTGTTTGAATTTTAAATTTAATTCAAAACTTCCGAAGGCCATATCTTCTTCATACGGACTCCGTTTTTCGAAAACTCGGACTCTATTTCGCGTATTTTTCCGAGACGAACGCAATGGCGTATCCCATTTCCCTTAGTTCTTTGATTTGAAATCAATTATACTTTACTTTGTTAATTTCACAGTTATAGAATTTGCGGGGTGTTACATTCTCCCCCACTTAAAAGGATTTCGTCCCCGAAATCTTCAAGTTAAGGAAAAATGTATGTCCTAACATCCAATCATCCATCTACTCATCCATCAAACACGAGCATCCATTTTCCTTAAAAGACTTCTAATGCTTCATGATCATATGCGAAGTGTGTGTGTGTATATATGTACTTATCTAATGCAAAATCAGGCGGTCTACTGATTCAGTTGACCTCCTTAATGCCAATTATGTAAGTGCCATGAATCCATTATATATGCAAATTTTCCTATTAATGATTCTACATGAGTGCACAATCATTCAATACAAATGCAACATCCACATGACAACACATTAAAGTTCAACCATATACGAGTGCAAACATATATGCATATGCAATATGAAGTGACTGAGCCGATCTAAAACCTAGATTGTGTGTGTATATGCAACCACGAGCAACCACTAGCAATCACTTGCAACCACTTGCAACCATCATCCATAACATGTTTCAACTACATGTTTCCATCCAAAGGGTTTCTTCCTAAAAGATACAGTCGAGGAAATATACCTAAAAAGATAGATAAAAGCGCAACTTAAGGAAAAAGAAAGATCAAGGATGTACCCTCGAACAAAAAAGGGTAGGCAGTACGTATTCTAGCTTCAGTTTCCCAAGTCGCGTCTCCCTCGGCGTCGCTCCACTGAACTTTAACGAGCTTGACTTCACGGTTGCGTAGCTTCTTCACTTCCGTTCCTAAGATGCGGGTTGGAACTCTCCTTATGGTTGCTTCGCGCTCCACTTCGGCCTCTTCGAGGATATTTGGCTCTACCACTTCAGCAGACTCATGTAGACATTTTCGGAGATGTGAAACGTGAAAGACGTTGTGGACTCCAGCCAACTTCTCGGGTAGCTCTAATCTATAGGCCATTTTCCCAATCTTCTCGATAATAGGGAATGGCCCTATGAATCTTGGCGCTAGCTTTCCTGTGGTTCCAAAACGAACAACGTTTCTTAGCGGTGATACCTTGAGAAAAACTCTGTCTCCAACCTCAAATTCAAGGTCGGTCCTCCTCTTGTCGGCATAGGACTTTTGTCTGTCTTGGGCCGTCTTCATCCTTCTTCATATTAAGTCTACTTTCTCTGAAGTCTCTCGGATCATATCTGGTCCAAGTATAAGCTTATCAGTAGACTCCCACCAACAAGTGGGCGATCGGCACGGTCTTCCATATAAAGCTTCGAAGGGCGCCATTCCTATGGTTGCTTGATAGCTGTTGTCGTAGGCAAATTCCACCAAAGGAAGGTGGTCTTCCCATGTCCCTCCGAAGTCGAGGACGCATAGCCTTAAAAGGTCTTCCAAAACTCTGTTCACTCTCTCTGTTTGGCCGTCGGTTTGGGGATGATAGGCTGTGCTCAAGCATAACTGCGTTCCTACTGCTTCTTGCAGACTCCGCCAAAATTCGCTGGTGAAGATGGGGTCTCGGTCACTAACAATGCTAGATGGTATTCCATGGAGTCGAACGATTTCCTTGAGGTAAAGTGATGCTAGGGATGAGGCAGTTCTTTTACTTTTGACAGGTAAAAAGTGGGCGCTTTTAGTAAGCCTATCCACTATTACCCAAATGCTAGTGTTGCCTCTCCTAGACCTAGGCAGCCCATCGGTGAAGTCCATTGAGATGCTATCCCACTTCCACTGCGGGACCTCCAGAGGATGTAACAGTCCGCCAGGCTTCTTCTGTTCCGCCTTAACCTGTTGGCACACCATACACTTAGAAACGAATTCTGCCACGTCCTTTTTCATGTCGTTCCAGAAGAAAGTCCTTTTTATATCTTTGTACATTTTATCTCCGCCTGGATGTATCGTCATCTTGGAGTGATGTGCTTCCTCGAGAACCTTCTTTATTAAATCGTTTGTCTGTGGGACGCATAGTCTTCCGTCTCGCCTTAGCAAACCCTTATCGTCGATGGAGTATCTGTTGAGGTGACTTGAAGTCTCACCCCTAATTAGCCTATCAATTATTTCCACAAGCTGAGGGTCTTCGCGTTGTGCTGTCCCTACTGAATCCACTAAAGTTGGCCGTACTTCGAGAGATGCTAGCAAGCTTGGTACGAAATCGGAGGAGGGCCTAAAGTCGAAGCTGGCTATAAACTCTAGGCTTTGTCTTTCAACAAACAATGGGCTTAGGGTCAATTTCTTTCGGCTCAACGCGTCTGCCACTACGTTGCCTTTGCCCGGAGTGTAGGAGATTTCGAAATCGTACGAGGCAAGAAACTCCATCCATCTTTGTTGCCTCAAGTTAAGATCCTTCTGCGAGAAAAGATATTTCAACGATTTATGGTCAGTGTAAAGTTCGAACTTCTCACCTAGGAGATAGTGTCGCCAAGACTTGAGTGCAAAGACGATGGCGGCTAACTCAAGATCGTGGGTTGGGTAGTTCTTTTCGTGTACTTTCAACTGCCTCCCGCCATAAGCTATTACCCTTCCTTCTTGCATTAAGACAGCGCCTAGCCCTGTCCCACATGCGTCCGTATAAACAGTGAACATCTTGCTCCCATCTGGCAGCGTCAAATCTAGGGCTGTTGTGAGAGCCCTTTTCAGTCGTTGGAAAGCAAATTCGCAATCCAAATCCCAATTGAACACTAGATTCTTCTTAGTCAATTTCGTGAGCGGAGCTGAGATTTTCGCAAAATCCCTTATAAACTTTCGATAGAAACCCGCTAGTCCTAGAAAGCTTCGGACCTCAGTCGCATTCCTTGGTGTCTTCCAATCTTGTACCGCCACTACCTTAGCAGGGTCCACTGCTAACCCTTGTTTGGATACTATGTGCCCAAGGAACCTCACCTCTTCTCTCCAAAAGTGGCATTTGGAGAATTTGGCCTTTAGTTGATGGACTCGCAAAGTTTCCATGATTGCCCTTAAGTGCTGAGCATGTTCCTCTTCACTCTTTGAGAAGATAAGGATATCATCTACGAAGACCACTACGAATTTGTTGAGGAAATCTCTAAATACCCTACTCATCAGGTCCACGAAGTAAGCAGGTGCATTTGTCAAGCCGAAAGGCATGACAAGCCATTCAAAGAAGCCGTCTGGGGTTCTGAACGCCGTTTTATCGATGCTATCTTCAGCCACCCTTAGCTGATGAAAACCGGTTGCTAAATCGAGTTGGGAGAAAACAGACGCTCCTACAAGCTGGTCAAATAAATCGTCAATTCTAGGGAGAGGGTGCCTATTCTTTTTCGTTAGCTTGTTGAGCTCCCTATAGTCAACACATAGACGGAGTGAACCATCCACCTTTGTAGCGAACACTACTGGAGCGCCCCATTCTGAAATGCTCCTCCTAATGAACCCCTTTTCTAGAAGCTCTTTAATTTGTTTACTGAGCTCTTTCCTTTCTCGTGGAGCCATATGTCTAACGGGCAACGCAACGGGCTTTGCATTATCTACAAGATATATGCGGAAGTCTATTTCCCGCTTCGGAGGCAAGCCCTTCACCTCTTCGAAGACATCCGGATATTCCCGGACCACTCTAACTGATTGCAAATTTTCAACAGAGGCATCTAGCGATTCAAGATAACTAAGCATAACCGCATACGAGGGATTACAAGAAATTTCCAAAGTATTACCGAGCTGGGTTAGGAGCCTAACAACCCTTTTCTCACAATCAAGGATGGCCCCATTACGGGATAGCCAATCCATACCCAAAATCAAACCATACCCCGAAAAGCCCAAAACAAAGGCACTACATTGAAATTCAACACTTAGAATAGAAATTTTCAAATCCAAACAGATCATAGACAAATGAGCTGGGCCCCCAATTGGGTTTGAAACAATTAAGGGGTCCTCTACCATACTAGTTTTTAGGTGCAGAGATTCTACTAAAGCAGACGAGATAAAGGAGTGTGATGCGCCAGAATCAAATAAAGTGCGAACGGGGTGATCATAAAGATAAACTACACTTTCTACAGAAGTATTTATACCTCGCTGTTGCAGAGGTGGCGCTTCTAGCACATGAACCTGTGCCCCTGGGGTGGATCCAGCGCCCTGCCCCTATCCTCGTTTCTTTGGGCAGTCCTTAGCCCTGTGGCCTGTCTGACCGCATGAAAAGCACCCACCATTCTCCTTGGCCTTCTTTTTCCGGCAGTCCTTTACTAAGTTCCCCACTTTGCCACAGAAATTGCACTTCCTCTTCTCTTTGTTGCCTTTTCTGCCTTTCTTAAAGTCCGCCTTCTTAGGCTGCAAACCCTCTTTCTTCCCTTGAGAGCTTTCTGCCTTTGTCTCCTTCTTGCCCTTATCCTCTTCATTCAGCAATGCCATTTGCACCAATCTTTCATACGTGGCTCCCATGGGTATATGGGTCATGGCCAAACTGTGTAATGGCTCATTTAACCCTTTGACGAAACGGAGAGCCTTCTTGTGCGGGGTATTGACTAGGTCAAGCCCAAACCTAGCCAGCTCATCGAACTGATTCACATACTCTCTGACTGTCTTGTCCCCTTGTTTAAGAAATAAGAATTTCTCCAACTGCAAACTTCTTTCCGCATCTGAGAGAAATTTGGTCTCAAACCTTGCCCTAAAGTCCTCCCATGTCTCCACTGGTCTTTCAGCATTGGTGACTTCCCACCAGTAGGAAGCCTCGCCCTTCAATAGCCACACCGCCAGTTGTACTTTTTGTCTATCCTCTACCTCAAAGATGATGAATAGGTCCTCCGTTTCTTTCAGCCAATTCCTAGCTGCTACGAAGGACTCAGTTCCATGGAAATCCCTTCCTCCCATAGCTTTAAAATCTTTACATATCTTAGCAAAAGTGTTTCCCCGAGGAGGAGGTGGAGGAAAAGGTGCCGCTGCAGCTGGCTGATTTCCTGCAGCTGGGGGAGGAGGAATAGTAGGACCTGGCTGAGTGGCCCTTGCTTCTAAGAACCGTCTAAACCAACCAGGTATTGGCACCCCTTCAGGCAAGTTAAGTTCTTGGGACATGCTGAAACAAAAAGGATAGATTCAAAACGAAGGATAAGAGATAGTACCTACGGCTTTGGGGAGTGGACTTTGCCTTTTAAAAATAAAATAATATTTTTCTTTTAAAAATGCTTCTTTAAATTTCCTTTTTGAAAATAATTTTTTTCAAAACTTTTTATCTTATCTGGTAAACCTGGCTCTGATACCAAGTGAAACACCGCACCTCCGTTAGGGTCACTCTCAAAGGGAATGCCCTAATTTTGGTGGAGGTTTATAAGTACAAGTCACAGATATACAAGACAGATATAAGAACACATATTTGTAAACAGCGGAAGAACCACAAACTTTTATTTCATAAAGTCAAATACGTGTTACAACAACATCCTTTCCAAAAACATAACATAACACTTTCATAATCTGTCTTGAGTACATTATTTAAAGAAGCATAAATAAAACATAGATAAACTGCAAAAGCCCCATAGTAGATTGTCCAAAGCCATAGTTCAACACAGGAAAGTCCAAGCAATACATTTCTCTTCTTCAAGCTGGATGTTAAGGCTGGTCAAGCTGCAGTGTTCCCTCCCTGTGGACCTGGTGGGGGGGAAACGGAAGAAAAGAAGATGAAAGAAAAGTAGAGTCAGACATAAAGCCTGAGTAAGTCTAGTACTATTTTGTCTATGAATAAAGAACTGGGTATGATAAGTATAAACAAGAAGTGGGCATGCATTATAACTTGGTTAAGTTGTCTAGGGTCGAATATACTATCGTACCCCATGTAAATCTCTGAACCCATATAAACTAGTTTCCAATTGGCACCCCACAATCAGGGTGATGTGATCCATTCAATGACGATCGGCTCCTACTCGCATAGTTACATGTGTCTTACGGCCCCCGATGTCTGTAGTTACCTATGCTGGTCCCACCATGGGGTGTATCAAGTCCCATGGCAGCGGCCCGACACAACCTTAGAATGCACAGGTATGCTACTGGTGCCCAGTGCTTTATTTTTCTGCGCCGGAGTGCGTGCACGCCCGCACACCGTTAGAACCTACACTGCTACACCACCGCCGTCGCTTTGACCTCTTACAATCAGCCCAGTAATCGTGCCCCACCCTGCCTAGTTTCAGGGTATCATGATACACCTTTTAGGGTTACTGCTGAAAAGGGTCCCCCGTTACTAGGTTTTCTATCTCTAGCCAACATGCTAAGTTGGTTAAGTGTTTCTAACCTAACCCCCACCAGTCCGTTTAGTTTAGCATGTTCCATTTTGATTAAGTCTTTAGTCCACTTAATCCTAACAATCCTGACTCAGCCTTAATTGTCTTATTAAGGCCCTGACCTCTCACATTAGACAGGTATTGTTGTGGCTGCCTGTTGCCGGTTGGTTCCGGGCAGTCTTACGCCACAACTCAGTCTAACCTCGGGTCCTTATTGGGCTCCATGTTTAACCTCTCACATTGGATAGGTATTGTTGTGACTACTGGACAGCCGGGCGGTTCCGGGTAGGTTTACATCACAACTCAATCCAACCTCGGGTTAAACACATCGTATTTTCTACTTTTACATATTTTGTCTTTCTTCTTTATTTATATGTAAATATTTGCGGCCCATTATTAAGTTAATGGTGTAAAGGTTACACCAATCACGGGCCCAACCCATACTTGAATTTGGGCCCTTCTATTTTATATTTTCATTCATTAATTAATTTTAACCCGACGTTATTTTCCCCCGTTTTACACGTCCGTTCATATATATTGGGCTTAGCCTTTTAAAGCCCAATTTAGCCATGCGAAAGGGGAGGCTTAAAGCGTGATTACATACACAAAGAGGGGAAGGTGAGCGTATGAACTTGCAATATGACGATGGGAATACAAAATAGAAACTGGTGTACTTGCATAGTAGTGACATATACTTTGGTCATAAAACATAGGTGACATGAATCAAAGCATGTGAACTTGTAATTGAGATATCATTATTGACACATGAACCTATATTTTTATTTAGGCATAATGTCAAACATAAGCATGGCATAAATACTTCTAGCATAAACATGGCATAATGTCAAACATAAGCATGGCATAATACTTCTAGCATAAACATGGCATAATGTCAAACATAAGCATGGCATAAATATTCCTAATCATGGTGTTTGCTTTAAACTTGCAAAAAGGGATTTTTGAGTCTAACCTAGCCATGTCTCACATATGTCATCATATAATTCTTTTAAACAAGATAGACTTAATCATAGATTTCAATTATGCCAAATATCATTCATAGCCTAGCCATATTCATAAGTTTTGCAAAATCATGACTTAATACATGGATTATGGTGTCAAAATTCCAACATAGTTTCATATGAACTATAATAACCAAACTTGTTTCAATTACTTGCAAAATGATTTATGCACAAAAATATACATCATGATGGCATAATAACAAAGCCCCAAACTCGCATGAATTTCAATCAACTACATACATGTAGCTTCAACATAGATTACATAATTTGCGCAATATTCCAAACGTATACTTGCATAGAACTACCCCATGTAGTTCTTTATAATGAATAACATAATTTTGCACAAATATGAATTACTTTATTATCCCAATTCAAGCATACAAATCAATACAGTTGTTTATTCATACCAAAGTAATACTCTACTTACAATGGTTGCGGCGAATTCTCTAATTTAGGGATATGATTCCTTTGTTGAATTGATTGGCTTAGGTTGCTTGAATTGCTTTAGGCTTTAGAACTTTCTTCCTAATCCTCTCTCTAGTTGGCGGCTACTCTTAGTCGTTCCTCAGCAACATGGCGGCTATGTTCTTAATTTTGAATGAATAGATTAGGGTTTAGTCTAGGGTTGTTTATATAGAGGTTAGGAACTGATTAGGACCCTTGATGTTGCTTGGATTGATCATAGCCATTCATTAGATAGAGAGGCCAATTAGAACCCGCCACCTAGCCCTAATGACAAAGCAGACCACAGAAATTCGACCAAACACAGACCTGGCCAGCCAGGTTAACTGGGCTCGACCAGGTCGACACCCCTGTCGACAGGGCTGTCGACAGCCCTGTCGACATGGGTAGCCCAGGTCGACAGCCCAGTCGACCTGGGTGGCCTAGGCGGGTGTTTATCCGCCCTGGCCCACTGGGCCCGATTTTTTTAATTATTTTATTCTGTTTGAATTTTAAATTTAATTCAAAACTTCCGAAGGCCATATCTTCTTCATACGGACTCCGTTTTTCGAAAACTCGGACTCTATTTCGCGTATTTTTCCGAGACGAACGCAATGGCGTATCCCGTTTCCCTTAGTTCTTTGATTTGAAATCAATTATACTTTACTTTGTTAATTTCACAGTTATAGAATTTGCGGGGTGTTACACCCCACCTCCGCTAGGGTCACTCACAAAGGGAATGCACTAGCTTTGGTGGAGCATTATCTAGGTAAACATACATAGAAATATTACAAGACAGAACGTATAAAAAAGCGGAAGAAGAACCAAATTTTATTGATTTAAAAATCTAGAAAGGTATAAAGTCGTTTTACATCAAAATGCCATTAAATCCATTACATCGAAATCTGTCTTGCAATAGTAAAGAAGCATAAAACCATGGTCATAAATCATTCCCCAAGTAAAACAGTAAAGCAGCCATAGCCAAGAAAGGTCCAAGCCATATATGATGATCTTGAAGCAGAAAGAAGTCCAAACTAAATCGTAGTGTTTCCTCCTTGAGAACCTGGAGGGGAACGGAAGAAAAAGAGGCGAAACAAAATGGGTCAGTCATACAGACTGGTAAGTCCTAGAGACTTTCAACATAGAAACAAGTAAAGGTAACATGATATGTATAAACTGAAAGTAAACATAACGATGATGACAAGATAGGCAAGTTAAACTAAGATAGCAAGATAAACTATGGTATCAAGATAAACCACGGTAACAAGATAAACTATGAAAACCAGATAAACTACGTATAGCATCGCATGTTTAACATTCTCTGCACCAACTGTACTAGTACCCCAACCCGTATCATCCTTTCCATGTATATGTACAGTCCCCTGCCGTATATCGTACGGGTTTCATCACGTATTTCTATACTACTTCAACGTAGTGCCACCATTCTTGAAATCGTTTGGACTGCCACCCCTGTTTTGGCTAGGTTTCCTTATCATGAACTATCGCGTGTTCAACTAGGATTTATGCCACCTAGGACCACTAGGGATTATGCTACCTATTGAACGTTTTCTAGATTCGATTAGGGTTTATGCCACCTAGGACCACTAGGGATTATGCTACCTAACGAACAACACCCTTTTTCCACGTAACGATCTATTAATCGATCGGCTCCCTACAAGTCCTAGCTCGTTCATGTGTCTGTGTCATATGGCCCAATCATGAAATGTAGTCACCTGTGCTAGGTCCACCATATGGTGTATCAAGCCCTAGGGTGCCAACCACCGACACGAATCAAGCACGCACAGTGTAAACCTACAGGTGCCAAATGCCTGCTTTTTCAACTTCGGACTACGTGCACGACCATAATCCGCCTGAACCTAAAATGGCGCACCAACTCAGCCGTCGTTCTGGTCGCTTACAATCAGCCCAGCAATCGTGCCCCACCCTGCCTAGTTCCAGGGTACCGTGATACATCTAGTGGGTTACTGCTGAAAAGGACCGTGCAACTAGTATTTCCGTCCAGTAGGTTAAGTGTTGTCATTTAAATTTGAGACTTAACCCCTTCAGTCTATCATGTCAAGTTGGTTAAGTGTTGTCACTCAAGTTCGTGACTTAACCCGCATAGGTGTCATGTCAAATTGGCTAATTGTTGTCGTTCAAGTTCATGACTTAGCCCTACGAATCATGTGTCAAGTTGGTTAAGTATATTCAAGCGGTTCATGACTTAACCCAATCAAATCATCGTGTCAAATTGGTTAAGTATATTCAAGCGGTTCATGACTTAACCCTATCAAATCATCGTGTCAAATTGGTTAAGTATATTCAAGTGGTTCATGACTTAACCCTATCAAATCATCGTGTCAAATTGGTTAAGTATATTCAAGCCGTCCATGACTTAACCCTATCATGTGGCATTAATTCATTAATGCACCCAACTTCTCACATCAGACCTGTTGTTGTGGTCACTGGATATGCTGGGCGGTTCCGGGCAGAATTACACAACAACTCAGTCTGACCTCGGGTTTTCAAGTGAAATATGACCAACTACCCACATTGGATCCTATTATTTGCAGTAACTGGATTTGTCGGGCGGTTCCGGGTAGAATTACACTGCAAACTCAACCCAACCTCCAGTTGTCCATTTTCAAGTTCATTCTAAGTGTCATGTCCATGTTCAATTTTCATGTCAAGTTCGTGTCAAGTTTCTAAGCGAGTTTCATGTCAAGTTCTCATATCAAGTTTTCGGGTTTCCACTTATGCCTATTATCAAGTTCATGATTCATATTCATAACAAATTTATGTTTGCCTAACCTACCCAATTTGTATCCCCATCGCATGTAAACATAAATCGATCTATATTACAAGTAGATCCAGGTCCAAAATAAAAGGGAATAACATCCCAACTATGATAGGCAAAAGAACGAGCACAAGGTGATAAATCTGGCATGATATAGCTTGGGATAATTGGTTTCAACATCACAGGCATATAGAGAATAACAGACTTTCAAATCTGGCATAATAAGGTGATAGTCATGATAAAAATTGACATAAAAGAATAGGCATGCAAAAGCAAGCCAAATACAAGGATAATGGATCAATGGTCTTGGTGTACAACATGGTTCTCAACTATAGTGTTATGAACAATCAACTGTAATAGTAAATTTGCCACAATAGTCATAGTGAATCATAAGCGATTAATCACAATAGTCATGAATTATCCAAAATAGTTCTAGACAACTACCCTAAATAGTCATAGGCAATTAACTATAATAGTCTCAAGGTCATGGTCATAGACAATAGTCTCTTGTTCATAATCATAGGAAGTAATTCATAGTCACGAGTCATAGGTGATTGGCCACAATTGTCCTTGTCATAGTCATAGGCAATAGTCTTATGTTCTCAGTTATAGGCATAGGCATAGTCTTTGGCCATTAACAATAGTTTCAATGCCATAGGCATGATAATATTTGATTTACAACATGAATAGGCCCAAGTTACTTTTCATAGCAGTATTCCAAAAGTCAAGGTCCAAGAATAGGTATAAATCAATTATCATAAATGGGTCCAATTCCAATTGATTACATGAATAAGTCCAAATTGATTTCATAGCAATATTCCCAAATTCAAGATTCAAGAGAGGATAGGGTGAAAACTGAATTAACAAGTCTTATCATCAAGTCAAGATCCAAGAATTCATTTTACAATCTAGCGTTTGAATAATAAACTAGGTCCAACATCATGAATGGGCATGATTCCATCGATAAGAAATAACCCAAAATCATAGATTCAAGAAGAGACAAGAACAGATCCAAATAGATAATTAAGCTTAGGTCCAATTTCATTTTGTTCCATGTCCATATTAAATTTAACAAGTTTCAATCTCAAAGTAACTAGAACTTACAGAGCGTGGATCGAGAATTAGAGTGCAGATATTTGATTCTGGAAAACGATTATTGCAGTTGTTGAATCTCTATTTGTTTAGTCTTGTTCTAGTTGAAAACCCCCAATTAGATGTTGTCTTGGTGAAGAAGAAGTAGTCTCTTTTAATTTAAATATTATCATTTTGATTTTCACATAGGTAGCATAAGGACAGAATGAAATGGTGTAGAGAGAATGAGGCTAGGGGCTGTTTATATAGGTTTAGAGTCACGAATTTGGTCCAGAAATCAGTCTAGATACGCAGAAATGAACCCAGCCTTGGATCTGGAAATTCAGGGCAGGTCGACCCCCAGGTCGACTACCCCGTCGACCTGGTCAGGGGGAGGTCGACTACCCAGTCGACCACCCAGTCGACCTGGTCAGTGGGAGGTCGACTACCCAGTCGACCACCCAGTCGACCTGGGTCCTGGGCGGGAAATTTCTCTCCCAGCTCGCTTCTGGGTTTGAATTCGAATTTCGAGCTGTCTTGGTTTCTGAAAATTCCTAAAACTTTGGAGGGTCATATCTCCCTCATACGGAATCCGTTTTTCGAAAACTCGGACTCGTTTCCATGCAGAATTTCGAGACGAACGTAATGGCACAACCCGTTTCCATTGATTCTTATTTTTAAATTTAATTGTACCCTGATTTCTAGTTTCAACATGTTATTAAAATTCGGGTTGTTACAAAGCGTCGATCATTTTTTTAAAGTCTTTGCCGGGGAGGCAATAATTAAGTTTAATTATTAATTTAATTTCCGATTCGTGTTAGTTTTTTCATTTAATTTTTTTTTCCCTTGTTTTTGATTTCTTACATATATTAAAAGAAAAAAAGAAAAGAAAAACCATGTTTCTTTTTCTCTGATTTCTTTCATGTTTCTTATTCCTTTCCAATCTTCACATTTCTTCTTTCGAAAAAAAAAACTTGCCACTTTTCGTAGACCTTTCCATTTTTATTTCTTTTCTTCCCCTTTTACATTGCTCACAATCTGATTTCCCTTCTATTAAAAAAAGAAAAAGAAAAAGAAATCTTTCCAATTTTCTTTTATTTCTTTCCCCTTTTCAATCTTTTCCTTTTACGTTTTTTTCCCTTTCTACTTTCAAAACAATTTAAAAAATTGCTATTTTTTTTTAATTTCTTTCCATCTATTCCATTCCTTTTGCTTCTTTCAAGTTGTCAATCCACTGGTTTCTTCTACTTTTGCCACAATAAACAGAAAAAAACACAATTTTTCTCTGATTTGTTCTTCACTGCCATCTTTCTATCCCTTTCATCACAAACATCCTCCACCACCGCATCTAAACAATCACCTCGACCAGCCTTCAACCAGAGATCCACACCACCCATCTCCAAATTCAACATCTACCGACCACACAGCACACCCAAACCAATTTGACAACAATTCTCAAGTCAACATCACCATTTTTCCATCATCAATGCCTAAGTAGCTACAACTAATCTCCTTCATCGATTAAAACATTTGCGCACAAGCCAACCACCTGATCAACCACAGTCTCTCCGTTCGAATTACACTAAACCACCTCATTGACATCCTCCATCTAGTGCCAAGTCCGCTTCAACACCATCCCAACTTTCATCAAAAATTTCAACTCCATCTTGACTGCCCTTGTCACAAATTCCACCCTTCATCACCTTCATCTTCACCCGAACGCCTGTTTCACCACACCGTGAAACAACTCAGCAACAATCGCAATTCGCTGCCACAAACAAACATCATTGTCCTTTAATCCTCCTTAAATCCACGACCAGAAATCCTCTCCACAAATTCGAAAAAAAACGAAGCCAACCCTTCGTATACAAACCCCAAAACCTGATTTGCCAATTCCAAAACAACGAGCAAAGGAAACCCAATCTGCAGCACTTATCGCTAGTCACAAGTTTCAACACCACAATCAACCTAATAAGAACCCGATTCGAAACACCACAAATCAACATCGCAATACAAGTCGAAATCGAAGATCAGTGTTTGATTTTGAAAAGAGAAAATAATTTCGTGATTTATTTTTGGAAGAAGAGGGCTTATGATTTGTTTTCCAAATTAAAGTGGCGTGAGTTACCCTTTTGACTGCTTCTTAGTGGGTTGTGAAAAGTAGTGATTTACAGTCAAGTTCCACTGTGGTCAAGGCGTCTTGTTTAGACTAAGATTAATAGTCCTGTTAAGTCAGTGAGGGTGTGTGGGTTCAAAACTGAGATTAGCAAGGCTTTTGTTTAGAGACATCATTTAATTTTGATTGTTATTTCTTACTGTTTTTTGATTTTGTTGGTCTTAGCTTGGTTAGTTTTAATTTCTTAAAAAAATCTTTTTAATCAGTCTCTGTTTTTTGTATCATTTGTTTCATCGGTTTTCTTGTCTAAAAAAAGAGGTGGAGAACTAAAGAAAAGACCAAAGTGAGAGAGATTTCAACCAAGCGATACAAGGATATAAGAGTCGAACGAAGCAAACACTGGGATTTTAATCGTTGGAGCTAATCAAATATTCTGGACGGACTGCTATACACCACTGTAAAATCTTCTAAACTCTACAGGTGCTATGCTACAATTGCTTAAGAATATATAGACATTGCTTGTAAAATCTTCTACAGGGGTAGCGGTTTGCTTGTAAAAATTTATTTCTGTAATTTATTATTCTGTAACTGAAATTTCTGATCTGTTTGTGAGGAACGAATTTCCATAACTATAATCATCACTCTCGTCGTTTTTCAATTATTAAACTTGATTTGATTTGCAAAATAATATAACTGAAAAGTGGTGTTTTGTGAAGTTGACTGTCTCGTATAATTGGATCGCAGATATATAGCAGTTCAATTTTTTGTACTATTAGCAAAAGAGTTGCATACTACCCGTAAAACATTGGTCGTATCCCTTAGTATTTATACAATATGTGAACGGCCATAAGACCCTCTTCCCCCTTCAAATTGAGTCAGTTAATTAATAGAGCGCAATTTAGTATTTTGTACTATTTTTAAGTGAGAATAATTTCTGTCTTGCCTTGACTTCTTTAAAATGTCTGATTCAAAAAAATCATTGAGAGAAATGTGGGATAATAATCGGAGTAGACGTCCTCTTGAAGAGTACGAGTATGAATTACAACTCATGAGGCAAGATTTTCTAGAATTTCGTGGACCCAATATCAACAATTTCCAAAATTTTCCAAATGACTAACATTTTCAAAATCATGGATATAATCGAAATGGCGACTTCAGTTCAAATTTCAAAAATTTTGATTTGGGACACATCCACATCAAAATATCTTTGAATCCCAATATAGCTTTGATCAACATCCATATGGAGTTATGAACCAAAATTTTCAAAGTTATAGCCCATATCAACATCTTGAAAATAACCAAAATAGCAACTTTCCCTCGAATTTTAACAGTTTTGGTTACGAACATAATTTATATAATCAAAATGATTCCCAATATCATTGTCATTTTTCTAAAACTTTAAACAACCACCACATTGGAAATAATATTGATTGTGAAATTGATGTGGACTATAATTTTGAGAATCAAGAAATCCAAAACGAGAGCTCTCAAATCAACGATTCTGAAGAATGTCATCTTAACATTCTTAAAGAAAGGGAAGAAAGGATAAATAAAAAGATGGATGAACTTCTTTGTTTAATGACATCTTTGAAAGAACAACGAGAGCAACAAAATAAAATTCAAACAAGCGATGAATCAGAAAATAATCCATTCTTTACTGATAGTGAAAATTTTCAGATTACAACTTTTGAAATTGAGAATAACGATCTAAATGAAGTTATTCAAAATTCAACAAATGATTTCGACTTCGATTCTTTTCAGGAAAAAGATTTAAGCTCAGACTTTGATCTTCCTCTTTCAGGCTACAAAAAACTTGAAATTCTAGAAACTGAACAGAATAAAAATGATGAATCTTTCAATTCAAATTTGGAGAAGGATTTTAATGAACATGAATTTTTTGGATTGTATGAGGATGAGTTGCCAAATGAGGATGAAATAGAATCAAGCCACCAATCCAAGTTCGAAAATTTCGATTTTGAGGTTTCAAACGAACTAGAATTTGTCAGTGTCGAAAATACATTGTCAATTAATAAATTTTTGAAATGTGATCACATAGTTTTGAACAACACTCAGAATTTGAAATTCATGATTGCAACTGAATTTATATACGATCACGTATTTTTGGATAGTTACACTGATAAATCTGTTGAGCACATGAATTATTTTCTTAAATTTTTCCTTTTCAATTTCATATTTATCTACAGGACTAGAAATATAGGTATAAAGATGAGATGGTTTTCAAAAACCTTTGCTTATTAGAAAACATACCTAGACATAGTAGGAATGAGATTCATCGGGCTAGAACCAAGTGTGGGGGAAAAAGTTGGTGGCCTTCTTTGCATCACATGCATCGCAAACACATATATCATTGTACATATGATCCATTCTTACATATAGTTAGATTGCATTTCATTCTACAAATAATTTTGCATCTCATTCACTTTTGGGTATGATCTTTCAAATTTAGGAAACGTGTTTACAATGTGGACACTGTTTAGTTCTAGTGTGGGGGAGTCTGCATTACATCCTTTTTATTTATTTATTTATTTATTTTCTTTAATTTTTCCTTTTCAATTTCATACATTTAGATTGGACCATCATGCATTTTAGATCGTAGTAACATGCCATATTTTTTATTTTATTTTTTCTACATTTTTTTTGAAACATGACTCATTTTAGATTGATACAATAAAATAAATTAACAATTGTTAGTCACTTGATAATATTTTTTTTTCTCTCAACTAAGATCGAATAAGAAATATAATGAAAAGTTGAATTTTGAAGGATAATAGTGTAACCGGCATATAGGGAGATCCTTAGGTGATGGCCATGAAATCTATTCTATATTGTAGTCTTTGTTTAAATGAGTGGAGGACTTAAAATACTTATATTGGCTTTTTGAATCTTTAAAACTAAGTTGTGTTAAGCTAAATTCGTGTAACTCTCTCTTGTTCTTATATTTTCAATAATAATAATAATCCAAAGGTATCTAACATTGCTCATAAATCAAGCGTTGGTGTGCAAACCCGCCAAGCTCTATCCGAGATGTTGTTGACAAAGTCAGCATCGGTATATCTTGGTCTCATTTTATGAGTTGGACATCTAAGGATTACCGACATGTTGTTGACAAAGTCAGCGTCGGTCTGCACAATCCGCCAAGCTCTTTCCCAACTCTCTGTCAGTCTGCAAGGCAGTGCATGGTGGTATAGCTTGGTCTTTAAGTTAGGTGTTTGTAATTAATCATATATTTTAATTTTTATAGAGATAGAGAATAATCAATGATGCCCAAACACTTCTTGACCCTATTGATTTGACTAGTCATACACAAAGAAATTAGAATACCACTTTGCGAACTGTGACAAGCAAACTAAGAATTTATTTCATGGCTGCACTATGTTAACGACCGAACTAACTAGCCAAACTTGGAATTTAACATTTGAAAACTTGAATTATGTTTAAAATTTGTGATAAATTGAGGTATCTAAAATAAAATCAACTGAGTAGAAATTGTCAACTTAATTTATTGTACCACTTTCTTGAAATAAGTCGTGTTTTCCATTTTTATTTTCATTGCATATGTCTGTTTCATTCATGTAGTTGCATTAAAACCATATCATATTGCATTTGGATTTTGTCGGTAGTATCCGCTGAAAACCCTCAGGAGACACCACTCGTCCTACTAGAGACACCTAGATGTTTAACGACTTGTTGCATACGCTTAATGCAATCGTGTTTCCTACGAAATTGTGACCTATCTAATTAGTTTTTAATTTTTGTTTTGCTTGAGGATGAGTAAAAGATAGGTGTGGTGGTATTTGATTAACATAGAAATGTGTTTATTTCATGCTCTTATATCTTATCTTTTGTATATAAATAAATATTAACTGGGTATTATTTTGTCACTTTTACAGATATGCCGATTAAGCCACATACGGTCAGAAAAATAGAAAATATAGATCAAATTGCTGTGTATATTTACATATGAAGACTTGTTGACGAAAATATCACATCTAGTTGCTTTATGGACAAGAAAATAACTGGTAGAAAGGCTATGCACATCACAAATCAATGAAGAATTGTCAAGGAAGCAAGAGGAAAGACCCAAATTTACTAGATTTCACTAAGGCCCATTTGTAATTCGCACAGTAAACTCTTTTGTGATTTCCCTAAGGCTCATTTGTCATTGTATTAGGGTTAGGATTGGCTATTTATCCAATAAATACCCTTGTAATCTCATTGTAAACGGTATCCTGGAATTAATAAAGTTTTCTTCTTTTTCTTTTCTGCATTTTTTTTATTTTCTTAGCAATTAGTGTTTTCTGCACAATTAGATTTGGTAGAGCATTATTTGTATTTTTCACTTATTTTTATTAGTAATTGACCGTATGATTAGATTCAACGGTAATCCTAATTTATTTTATGTTTTTTATTTAATTTCCGCAATCTTAATTATGTCATTTTTGTTGCTTTCCGAGGTCATATTGGATTGAATATATATTTGATTAGATTCAGATCTGATTCAATTCAATAATAGTTTTATTGTTTTTCAACCGAATCTCCAAATTTCATCTATCTCGCCCAAGAAATTATATAAATAATTTAATTTAGTTTACCTTCCTGTGATTCGATCTGCATATTACACGATCTGTGCGCTTGCAGTTATTATTTTAAAATTTGTGCTTTTCTAATTCTTAGAAAGCGTCGATCAGCAATATAATGCAATTATCTAAGAAAATCAATTGTCCTATGTCAAGTTTCAAGAATGATGGTAGTAGACAAGCAGTAAGATGTTAATATATATATAGTTTGGTCTAAATACCAGGTTATGGCCAATACTTAGTAACCAAAGTCTGCCATGGACAATAACAGGACATATAAGAAGCAATCCAATATAAGCAACACACGCATTAATCCCAAACAATATTTTTTTCTTCACAACTGGAAATAAAAGGGCAGGGTTTAGGAAGACTTAAATGATTACGTCGACTATTGTAGACACTAGATTGGTGGTTTAAATGCTAATAATATATTCCATCTAGCTATGTTTAGCTTAGTCATTTTTAACATCAAATAATAGTGAAGTGAAATTATATATGAATACCGATTTAAAAGAAGCCAGACATCAATATCGGAAAATCATATGCAAAAGGAATGATGACATAACCAACTCAACCTCACAACATATTCCTTTTAAAACACCAACTAATATTCTCCCATTTTACATAACAAATGATGACTATTGAACTTAACAATATTATGCGCCATTTTCCATAGTTCAGCCAAATCAATATAAATCCCAAATTCAAGGCAAGGCACCAAATCATGCGACAAATCAAACTCAGTCATTCGGGTGAAATGCAGTAAAAAAACAAGCCCAAATCGATTTATACTTAGTAAAATTTTTGAAGTAACGAACTTGAAAATAAGTTTAATCGTAAGGGCTGCTTACTATTGGTAACGACGATGGATAGAGGTTTGGTGACTCATGAATCGAAGAGGAGCTTGATGCAACATGAGGCGGTCTTCATGGTGGCGCTTCAAGAGGAAGGCAGCAGCATTCTTAGGTCTACAGTGGTTCTCAGGTGGGTCTTCGGTCAGGTTCGTCGCGGTGATGGGTAGTGCTTTGAATTGGGCTGCTATGGGGAAGGGACCGACGCTATGAAGTCAGCGAAACTCGGAGGTAAGCCAAAGTCTGGTGGAGCGGATTTAGGGATTGAAAGGAGTATCGGCTGATGGTTACGAGGTGGCCATGATTTCTCGATTTGAGTAAAAAAATGGTAATGAAAATTGTGATATGTAACCCAAATCAAATTTGAAGTTTAATAATGAATTGACTGTGAATATAAACCAAATTTGGAATGATATTGAAATTCAAATCGATTGTAACCTCAAAATAAAAATTGATATTAAAACAAGAATTTCGAGAATCTTTGACTTGAGTTATTTGATATGAAGCTTTCAAACCATATATATATATATATATATATATATATATATATATATATATATGGAAGATTTATATAAGAATTATGATTAATTCGAAAACTATTGATTTAAAATGAAACCTTATAATGGAATTTATATAAGAGTGATATATTTAATATATGATGTTGAGAAGGGAAATCTTATGTAAATTGATATTTATGTAAGTGCAATATATTAGAAATGTGAATTGAAGTACTATATATATAGTATGTATGTTTTCGAAATAAAGATATGGAAAGTACCTTTCATTGAAAATTCCTAGTGAGAGGGGTTGGGTTGGCGCTCGTCGAGAGTATCCATTGACAATTTAAAATCGTAGCTACGTTGATGCTCCTTCGATTGGAGTATCCATCGATATTGGAATCTCACTTGGTGGGATCACAATGATTATTATTACTTATCTGTTCTAGAGTAATTCGACGGGTGTGATGCCTACAGTTACAAGCGATTCCACTGGGATAATGGCGCAACCGCCGCATAACTGCGATCTAGACGCTATAGCGAAATTAGATGGAGCGCGATGCCTACAGTTACTAGCGATTCCACTGGGGTAGTAGCGCAACCGCCGCGTAACTGCGATCTATGGAAACAACCATGGTGAAATTCAAGAGATGTGATACCTATGGTTACAAACGATTCTACTGGGATAGTAGCGTAACCGCTGAGTAACCACGATCCATGGAGGAACGTATTTTCCATATCTGTTTTAAATGTTTTAAGTATTTTCACTAGGAGTTGAAACAAGTATATTTAGTAATTAGAGATTTTTAGTTGTGCGTCTGGCCAGCGTATGCCTAACGTTTATAAGAACGACAGTAAACTTTTGAAACCTCGAGTTATCAAGTATTTTCAAACGTTAAATAAAAAATCAACAATCTGGAATTAAATTAATATAACTTCAACATAATAAACAAAGAAATGAAAGTTTTAAATGCCTTAAGAAATACAAAAGCTTTGAATTTTTAATAAAATATTTATTTCTGATTTCAAAAGTTATTTAAAAACACGAGAACCATATTTTCAAAATTAAATGTTGACTATAAGAAAACTCGAATTTCTATCAAAAGTGTTTGAAATCAAGATTGTAAATTTAATAAATAGATTTATAACGGATAAATTAATTAATAATGTAAGGAGGAATTCTCGAATTTGAAAATCCTGTAATTTATTTTGTTCCAAAGTAAAATTTGTATAGGTAAGTAAAAATATTTTATTATATATATAAGATTTTTCTACAAGCTCTTCTTTTCGAGGAGGAAAAGTTCTAAGTAGGGGAGACTGTAACATCCCGTTAATTTTGACCATTTAAGTTATTGAATTAAATTTAATTATTGGTTTAAAATAAGAATCAAACGATATACATAACTTAGAATGTATTATTTAAATCACGAAATCGATTTATAATGAAATATTGATGTTTGAAATTTGTTATTTTCATTTAAAAATAATTTAAATAATTTTATATTGAAAACGTCAAGTCACTTCATTTGAATCAATTTTTGTAACAACCCGTTATTTTTAACGATTTAAATCGAATTTTATTTTGAAAATATTCTATAATTTCTCGTAATGGGAATTTGGAATTTGGAATACGTACAGTAAGATGTAGTAGCTGCGAAAATTTCATTGGAAAATTTGAATACATGTCGGTCGTGTAATTTTCAATGCAAAGTTGCGTAACAGTTCAAAATTTAACAAATTTTAAAATCTCTTCGAAATCAGTTCTGATAAACATGAAAAATATTCTATTCATTGTTAGAAATCCAACGGTGAAATTCGTTCCGTGAAAAACGGACGTTTTGACATCCGTTTTCTCATCCGTATTTTCCATTTAAAGGGGTCCGTACGCATTTTTGAATGGAACATCGTGACACTGAAAATTATATACCATTGTACCTGTCTTGGCGAGCTGATTTCCACAATATATTCACTTTTCATTTTCACTGCTTGGTTTGTGTTGAAATTGCGAAAAAGCTGGCATATTCATTTTTGGAACAATGTCATTTGAGTTCAATGTGTACATATTCGAATCCCGCATATTTTTCTAGTCATTTTGGTCTGCTAAACCCGACACTCCTAGCTCAGTTGGTTAGAGGTGGGCGAATTGGTATGAGATATAGGTCTCATGTTCGAGGGACACCTCTGTTAATTTCCAGGGGTGACTACCTAGGTAATGTAGAATTAATGTTTGTGAGAATGACTCAAAGTATAAAACTGTAACAACTAGCCTTTTTGACCGTCTCAAATCGATATTTAAACCAACCCAAGACGCTCAAAACGGCGAATCATTATTAGCTTACAGGTTTAACAAAATAAATCACACGAAATCACATAACAGAATAGCTCACATCAGAATTTTATATACGAAAATATCAGAGTTTACAAAAAAAAATATTTACACAGCGGAAGAAATATAAAATACTGCACATTATTTTAAATAAAATAAAAGTTTATGATTTAGTCCGGCTTCCGCGCGCATATGTGTCTTCATGTTCCTCTCCAGCCTTTACGAGCTAAAATCTTTAAATCTGGAACACTTAGGACCTGACCCGAGCGTTCCATGCAAAACCCCCGAGTCTGGATTAAACTTATTCTCAAGTTAGCAAACTTCGAATGACACTTAAATACAAATCAGTTTATCCAACAATTCACTAGATAACTCGAATATAAAATCCCATAAATGGTCGCAATATATATACCATAATGAGTCGAAATACTTGCATCAACACTTGAATATGTGGTAGTGAAGAGCGATGTGTAACATGGTGCCAACATGTTCAAATTTAGACGCAACATTTTATATAAAACTCAGAAACAACAAATATGCAGGTGTGATGTTCTAGATTTAAGTTGAGTAGAACAATGGATATACTTCCAAAATTCCCTCCATGCGTGAGGACAAGTCATTAAAATAGGGTGCAGGCATGAGGAAATGCTATCGCAACATATATGGACATGCAAAATTTGTATATGCAAGATAGGTATATGTATTTTATTATTATTCATGCCAAGACCGAAACCAAGCGTATATGGGTATGAAGGCAAAATGTATTCAAAACTGCCAACATGTGTGGCTGCAAAAGGTCGGTACAAGACATAGCAATACAGTGCAATTATCTAAGAAAATCAGTTGTCCTATGTCAAGGTTCAATAATGAGTGGCAGTAGACAAGCAGTAAGATGTTAATATATATATAGTTTGGTCTAAATACCAGGTTATGGCCAATACTTAGTAACCAAAGTCTGCCATGGACAATAACAGGACATATAAGAAGCAGTCCAACATGAGCAACACACGCATTAATCCCAAAAAATATTCTTTTCTTAATAACTGAAAATAAAAGGGCAGGGTTGGTTTAGCAGGACTTAAATGATTACATTGACTTTTGTAGACACTAGATTGGTGGTTTAAATGCTAATAATATAACATCTAGCTATGTTTAGCTTAGTCATTTTTAACATCAGACAACAGTGAAGTGAAATTATATAAGAATACCGATTTAAAAGAAGCCAGACATCAATATTATCGGAAAACCATATGCAAAAGAAACAATGACATAACCAACTCAACCTCACAACATATTCCTTTTAAAATACCAACTAATATTCTCCCATTTTACAGAACAAATGATGACTATTGAACTTAACAATATTATGTGTCATTTTCCATAGTTCAGCCAAATCAATATAAATCCCAAATTCAAGGCAAGGCACCAAATCATGCAACAAATCAAACTAAGTCATTCGGGTGAAACGAAGTAACAAACAAGCCCAAATCAATTTATACTCAGTAAAAAATTTGAAGTAACGAACTTGAAAATAAGTTTAATCGTAAGGGTTGCTTACTATAGATGACGACGATGGACAGGGATTGGTGACTCATGAATCGGAGAGGAGCTTGATGCAACATGAGGTGGTCTCCGTGGTGGCACTTCAAGGGGAAGGCAGCTGCGTTCTTCGGTCTGCAGTGGTTCTCAGGTGAGTCTTCGGTCAGGTTCATCGCGGTGATGGGTGGTGCTTCGAATTGGGCTGCTATGGGAAAGGGACTGACGCTATGGAGTCAGTGAAACTTGGAGGTGAGCAAAAGTCTAGTGGAGAGGATTTAGGGTTTGGAAGGAGTATCGGCTGACGGTTCTCAACGAGGCGGCCATGATTTCTCGATTTGAGAAAAAATGGTGTTTTTTCCCATTATGGTATATATATTGCGGCCGTTTCTGGGAATTTATATTCGAATTATTTAGTGAATTGTTGGATAAACTAATTTGTATTTAAGTGTCGTTCGAAGTTTGCTAACTTGAGAATAAATTTAATCCTAACTCGGGTGTTTTGGGTTTTGCATGGAATGCTCGGGTCAGGTCCTAAGTGTTCTAGATTTAAAGATTTTAGCTCGTAAAGGCTTGAGAGGAACATGAAGACGCATATGCGCGTGCAAGCCCGACTAAACCGTAAAATTTTATTTTATTTAATATAATGTACTGTATTTTATATTTCTTCCACTGTGTAAATAATTTTTTTGTAAACTCTGAAATTTTCGTATATAAAATTCTGATGTGAGCTATTCTGTTATGTGATTTTGTGTGATTTATTTTGTTAAACCCTATAAGCTAATAATGATTCGCCGTTTTGAGCGTCTTGGGTTGGTTTAAATACCGATTCGAGACGGTCAAAAAGGCTAGTCGTTACACATATAATTTCAAATTCATGTCTTACTCGAACTATATAATTATGCATTATCATTCTAAGGTCTTCTGTTATGTTAATATTTACATTACGCGGTAAATATAACATAACAGAATATATATTTAATTCCAAATAAAACAATAATATCAACAGTGTTATCAATCTCATAAATGGATTGGCTCTAGGGCAAAAACTCTAACAGTGTTATCCCCGACAGTAGGGTGTATCGGTCCCTAACCCAGCAACTTATAGAACACATACCTATTCATAGGTGTTACAGCGTCTTAGTTTCCCGTAGTCGGACCCATGCATGCTCGTGACTCCGCTGGAACACGCCCGTACCCACCCACTAAACCTTGAACCTCTTATAATCCAATTCAGTAAAGCATGCCTAGCTCCTACCTAGTGCGAGACCCCTACCGAGATACCAACATGGATACTAACTGATATGGGTTCCACAAAACTTGACACAAGCCACCTCCTAGGCTTGTGTCCCCATGCACCTAGAATTTTATATTCCCAAAAACTTGATACAGACTACTAGACGTGGGACCTCTCAGCTTATTAATTAACAAGTGTAACTTAGCAGGTTTAAGTTCATTAATATGCCCGGTTGTAAAATGACATTTATCTAAATATTATTGGTGTACACCCCTTCCCCAACAAGCACCAGCCCAGATGTATGATTAGACATACAATAATTCATTTTACTTAGTATTTACATCTGGTACTCATATACTTATACATGTCGTACTTAATCTTGCATTAAGTCCAATCTAACCGATTAACATGTCGTATGTTCTTCCAAACATGTAATTAACCTAATTTAATATATTAACGTGTAATTGACCCAATCCAATATATTAACATGTAATTATCCCAATCTAATACATTAACATGTAACTAACCCAATTTAATAGATTAACATGTAATTAACCCAATTTTACTAGATTAACACGTAATTAACCCAATCTAATAAATTAACATGTAATTATCCCAATCTAATAGATTAACATGTAATTATCCCAATTTAATAGATTAACATGTAATTAACCTAATCTAATAGATTAACATGTAATTATCCTAATTTATACAGTCAAGGGTTCCAATACACAATATGCCCAATTTTCTTCATTTAAGTGTCATTATCTGATTATTCCAATTTATGTCCTTTATACATAATCAAAGTAATAGTCTAGGCTTTGAGTAGCCAAGGTTCAACGTAAATAAATAGGAAAAGGAAGAAAATAGATCTCAGACTAAATAAAAAGGCACATAGAAAGACTGTAAATAAATGAAAGGCATAATAGGGATAAGGAAGATGAAAGTACATAATTGAAATGTAGACATTAATTACTGTACAAAACCTTTTTCAATAATCAAATCTAAAAATGACATGGAACTCACAGCAATGCTTGGTGAAGAGGATGATATCACTTTATGTATGAATATGTCACTATAGATTATCACTTTATTGTTGTAAAGCAGCCCGAATTGCCCTTGCTATTATATATTTGGGCAGCACCTAAGTAGTTTTATGCATATGTATTATTCTCAGAAAAAGGTTTAGAGGAAGGAGGAAGAATGATTTTGTGTGTAAAACAACTGAGATTACATGCCTTTATATAGACTACCTAGGACAATCCACCACTGTTAGATATTAGGGTTTCAATCTTAGCCATACACTTAACGTGAAGTTAGCAAACAAACCCAGTATTAAAAACAGTCCAGGTTCAGAACTCAGATTCCTCCCAACATGTTGGTGGGTCAATCCACCGACATACTATGTCGACCCATGGTTCGATTTCCATGACTAGGGCGACCCAGGCCCATTATGGGTCGTCCAATACCTGTTGTTTCTTGTGTTAATTCTACGTTGCTTTTGGTTTGAATTATTTTGAATATATCTACATATAATCTCCATATATATATATATATATATATATATACAAACTTCTTATGTCCATAACTTATTCGTACATTGTCTGTTTTATGCAAACTTGTGGTCTATCTGAACTAGAATTCCGGGACAAAAACAAAGGCAATGACGATTTTACTTAATTTTGAACGTTTAATTAAGCAATTCCCCTTTTATTATCTTTATTAGATAGTTATAGTGTATTAAATTATAGGTGTTACATTCTCCCCTCCTTAAAGAATTTCATCCCCGAAATCTCTAAGTTAAGAAGAATGTTACTCTTTAGAATTACACCCATCTACTCAACCATCATCCGCAGGCATCCATTGTCCTTAAAATTTCTAATGCTTGATATGAACATATGCAGAAAGTTTTGTGTGTATTTCCTTAAGCTACTGCGAAAATCAAGCGATCAACTGATTCAGTTGACCTCCTTAATGCAATGTATGTCTATACCATCTATCCATCATGTATGCAAATAATCCTAATAATACATATAAGTTCTATTTGTGTGCACATCCATTCACCAAAATGAAACATCCATACGATAATTCAACTATTTTTTCATCCATTGAAAAATAATATGCACACACATCCATATGCAATATGTAAGTGCTTGAGCTGATCTAGTGACTAATGTGTGTGTAGATGTATCCACGGGCATCTACTAGCAACCACTTGCATCCACTAGTAATCATCGAGCATAACATGTCTCAAACACATGTTTCCAAAAATAGGTTTCTATCCTAAAAGACCGATGGTTCAAATGATAGAGATAAATAATTTCAAACTCAAAAGCTAGAAAATTAAATTAAAACGTAGTCTCAAAGAGAAAAAGGTAAGAAGCATGAATCTTGTCTTTTGGTTCCCATGTCGCGTTGTCTCGTTCTTCACCCCATTGCACTTTTACTAACTTTATCCCTTTGTTGCGTAGCTTCATGACTTCTGTCTCTAGAATATAAGTAGGAACTATTTGAACTGATGTCTCCTTCTTCACTTCAACATCCTTAAGGGTACTTGGCTCCACTACCTCCGCTGAATCATGAAGACATTTCATCAAATGTGAAAAGTGGAATACGTCATGAACTCCCACCAGTCTTTCCAGTAATCTAATTCTGTAGGTCGTTTGGCCTATCCTCTCTACTATGGGAAATGGTCCTACGAACCTTAGTGCCAACTTTCATACTGAGCTAAATCAAACCACATTCCTTAAAGGTGATACTTTAATAAAGAATATATCTCCTACTTCAAATTCCAAGTCAGTCCATCTCTTATCAGCAAACGACTTTTGTCTTTCTTGTGCAGCTTTCATCCTTCTTTGAATGAGATCTATCTTTTTTGAAGTCTCTCTTACCATGTAGGGCCCTAGTAGAAGTCTGTTAGTAGACTCCCACCAACATGTGGTGATCTACAAGGTCATCCATATAACGCTTCGAAGGGTGCCATCCCTATGCCTGATCGATAACTATTATTATAAGCGAACTCAACCAACGGAAGATGCTCTTCCCAAGTCCCTCCGAAATCTAGTATACACAGCCTCAGTAGATCCTCAAGAACTTTATTAACCTCTCAGTTTGTCCATCCGTCTGAGAGTGATAAGCTGTGCTAAGTCTTAAATGTGTACCTAGAGCTTCTTGCAAGCTCATTCAAAATATACTAGTAAATATGGGGTCACAGTCACTTACTATGTTTGAAGGTACCACATGTAGTCGGGCGATCTTTTTAAGGTAAATTGAAGCTAGCCAAGCTGCTCTTGATTGGGATAAAATGAGTGCTCTTTGTAAGCATGTCCACTATTACCCAAATGCTCGTGTTGCCCTTCCTTGATCTGGGCAGTCCATCAATGAAGTTCATAGAGACGCTCTTCCATTTCCATTGCAGGATATCCAAAGGCTGAATAATCCACCTGGTTTCTTTTGTTCATCCTTGACTTTTTAACAAGTCAAACATCGAGCCACAAATGCTTGTGCATCTTCCTTCACGCCCTTCCAATGGAAAACACACTTCATGTTGCAGTGCATTTTGTCACGGCCCGGATGGATAGTCATCCGAAAGTGATGAGCTTCCTCTAGCACTGCTCTTAGCAATTCCCTAACTCTAGGGACACATAGCCTTACATCTCATCTTAGCCACCCTTTTTCGTCAACTGTATATCTAGTTAGGTGACTAGAAGTTTCTCCTTTACCAAGTCTATCCAAGATGTCCTTCAACCGTGGGTCCTCCTACAGCATAGATCCAATTTGTTCCATGAAAGTAGGTCGCACCTCTAATCATGCCAACAAACCATATGTGAAATTCATAGATGGCTTAAAATCAAAGGTCGAGATGTACTCCAAGCTTTTCCTTTCTATGAATAAAGGACTCAAGGTCATCCTCTGCCTGCTCAATGCGTCCACACCAGGTCATCCTCTGCCTACTCAATGCGTCCACCACCACATTACCCTTGCCTGGGTATAAGCTATTTCAAAGTCCTAGGACGCTAGGAAATCTATCCACCGTCCTTCTGTGACAACAAATATTTAAGCGACTTATGATCTGTATATAGCTCAAATCTATCTCCAAGTAGATAGTGCCGCCAAGACTTACGTGCGAATACTATTGCAACCAACTCCAAGTCATTGTTGGGGTAGTTTTTCGTACGAACCCTTAGTTGTCTACTTCCATAGCACACCTCCCTACCCTTTTGCATTAGTATGGCGCCTAATCTCGTGCCACAAGCATCCGTGTAGATTGTAAACATCTTGCTTCCATCAAGAAGAGTTAGGACAAAGGATGATGTCAAAGCCCTCTTTAGCCTCTGAAAAGCATCCTCAGCATCAACAGTCCAAGCAAAAGCCAAGTTCTTCTTTGTTAAACGGGTAAGCGGAGCTAAGATCCACGCAAAGTCTTTGATAAACTTCCTATAATAACCCTCCAATCCAAGGAAACTTCTCACCTCCATCGCATTCTTAGGAGCCTTCCAATGTTGAACTACGACTACCTTAGCAGGGTCTACCGCCATCCCTTCCTTGGAGACCACATGCCCTAGGAACCTTACTTCCTTCCTCTAGAAGTGACACTTATAAAAAAATTATTTAAGTTAATGGGCTCTAAGTGTACTTATAACCTCCTCTAAGTGTTGGGCATGTTCTTCTTCGCTCTTGAAGAAGATCAGAATGTCATCTACGAACACTACCACGAACTTGTTCAAATACTCCCTAAACACCCGACTCATCAAGTCCACGAAGTATGCGGGTGCATTGGTTAGCCCAAAGGGCATAACCAACCACTCAAAGAAACCATCTGGGGTTCTAAAAGTTCTTGTCAATACTATCATCCACCACTCTAAGCTAATGAAATCCCATGGCTAGATCTTTCTGCGAGAAAACTGAAGTGCCAACTAGTTGGTCAAACAGGTCATCAATCCTTTGTAGTGGATGTGTATTCTTCTTGGTGAGTTTATTCAGTTCCCTGTAATCTACACATAGACGGAGAAAGCCGTCCGCCTTGGTTGCAAAAAAGACTAGAGCTCCCCACTCAGAAATTCCTTTTTCCAACAACTCACCCACTTATTTGTTGAACTCCATCCTCTCTTTAAGAGCTAGGTGGTGCACTGGCAATGCGACTGGTTTCACATTTTCCACCAAGTATATGTGAAAGTCTATCTTACGCCTTGGAGGTAACCCCCTAACCTTGTCAATCACGTTCGAAAACCTGCTAACTATGGGTATTGATCGAAGATCATCAATGGGAGCATCAAGAGAATCTCGGAAACTAAGCATCACCGACCCTCGTGGGTCACAAAAAATTTCAAGAGTTCTACCATGGCAAGTAAGAAGTCTAAGTACTCTCTTTTCACAATCAAGAATGGCACCATACATGGCTAGCCAATCCTTTCCTAGAATTAATTCGTAACCCATGAACTAAGAACATATACATCGCATTCAAATTCGATGCCTAAAATAGAAATCCTCAAACCCCTACATATCATGGACAAGTGAGTCGTTCCTCCTATGGGGTTTGAGACTATAACGGGATCAGAAACAATAATAGTATTTAGGTGTAGATTTTCTACTATCGAGTTAAATATGAATGAGTTAGAAGCACCAGAATCAAAAAGATTCCTAACAGGATAGTCTAAAAGAGAAATCAAACCTTCAACTGTGATTTTCCTTCCCCGATCTGGTTCATCGGCCTCTAAAGCATTAACTTACCCTCCAGACAGTCCAGCCTTCTGTCCTTGTCTCTTAGGGCATTGTCCCTTGAAATGTCCAACTTGGCCACACACGAAGCAAGCATTCTTTGTCTTTCTGCAGTCTTGCACAAAGTGTCTCAAAGCATCACACCCATGGCATTTCACTTCTATTTTGACCTAAGCTTTTTCGAGCTTTCCCTCTTTCTTAGCATCATTTTTCTTGGGCCACAATTTCTTTTTCTTTGCCTTAGGTATCTCTTTCTCTGTCTTATCCTCTTTCTTCCCATCCTTGTCACCTTCATGCACTAAGGCCATGTCTACTACTCTTTCGAAGGTTGCTCCCATTGGTACATGCGTCAGTGCTAAGTCTTGCAGCGGTTGGTTCAGTCCATTAGCAAACCTCAAGGCCTTTTTGTGAGGAGTGTTTACTAACTCCAACCCAATTCTTGATAGTTGATTAAAAGTGTTGACATACTCCTTTATAGTCATGCTTCCTTGTTTCAAATTCACAAATCTCTCTACTTGCATTCCTTCTTCTGCTTGCAATAAGAATCTTGCCTCAAATATAGCCTTAAAGTTATCCTAGGTAGCTACTTCTGGTTCGTCTTGAACTATTTCCCATTAGTACGATGCTTCATCCTTTAGTTGCCAAGCGGCCAACAGGATTTTCCTCCTATCATTAATCTCGAACAAGTTGAATGCATTTTTTGTTTCTCTTAGCCAATTGTGTGCTTTTATTAAACTTTCAATACCACAAAAAGGTTTACCTCTCATTGTGCAGAAGTCCTTACAGTTAGAAAAGCTGAATATGGGAGGAGGAGGAGGAGGAGGCTCTACTACGGCTGCAGCTGAGGGAGTGACATTTTGTTGCACACCTATAGGTGTCATAGCTTCCACATATCTATGAAACCATGTAGGAATGGGAGTGCGCTTTGGAAAGTTAGGATCCCCAAACATGCTAAAAAGAACGAAACAAGAATTCAGAAAGAGAGTCAAAGGAATATTGTAAAATCCTTGAGGGGATATGCTTTTCAAAAATTGTCTTTTATTTGAAAACCCTTTTTTTAAAATGCTTTTTTAAAAAAATCTCTGATCTTGTAACCTTAGGCTCTGATACCAAATGTGACACCCCACGTCTGTTATTGTTACTCTTAAGAGAATACATTAAGTTTCATGAAGCGCAATAAGTAAACATCAACTAAATTTACAAGATAGATATAAATAATACAGCGGAAAACTCAAAACTTTCATTAATCAAGAAAACCTCATTTCAATCCAAAATTACAACAACATATTTTTCTCAAATACCAAAAGCAATACGTCTCATAATCAGAGTACAAAAACCATAATAATATCCCTCAAATGTCATCACAATAAGGATGAATATTGAAGAAAATACATGGAAAAGGGGGAGCTATCCAAGTCCAAGCAGAATCATGATCTCAACTACTAACCACTCCCACTCTGTGAATATGAGGAGGGGAAAAGGAAGGGAGAGAAGGGAACAAAAGGGTCAGACATAAAGTTTGGCGAGTTGTAGTAATTTTTAGCATAATCATATGAAAAGGTGTCAAGATAAATAAATAATACTAGAACAGAAACTACAATAAAATATGTATATATATATATATATACACACTAGGTAAACGAGATGTCAAAACAAGATAAAGGTATATTAAACTTCTCATTCATATCCCAAGAATCAAGTTAACTACACCAAACTACTAGTATTAACAGAATTAAGTGTTACCCTAAATACTACCTATGTGGTCGGCTCCCTATTACCCGAATATCCTATGTTAGCCTCGGCAGTAGGGCGTATCAGTCCCTAACCCGGCAACTTATAGAACACAGACCTATTCGTAGGTGTTACAGCATCTTAATTTCCCGTAGTCGGACCCATGCATGCTCGTGACTCCTTCGGAACAAGCCCGTACCCACCTCCTAAACCTTGAACTTCTTATAATCCAGTTCAGTGAAGCGTGCCCTAGCCCCTACCGAGATACCAACATGGATACTGACTGATATGGGTTCCACACAACTTGACACAAGCCACCCCCTAGGCTTGTGTCCCCGTGTACCTAGGATTTAAGAGTCCCGAAAACTTGATACAAACTACAAGACTTGGGACCTCTTGGCTCATTAATTAACGTGTGTAACTTAGTAGGTTTAAGTTCATTAATAAGCCCAGTTGTAAAACGACATTTATCTAAATGTTCTTGGTGGTCAACCCCTTTTCCAACAAGCAACTGCCCAGATGTATGACTAGACTCACAGTAATTCATTTTTACATCAGGTACTCATATACTCTTACATATCATACTTAATCTTACATTAAGTCCAATCTAACTGATTAACATGTCACATGTTCTTCCTAACATGTGGTTAACCTAATTTAATAGGTTAACACGTGATTATCCCAATCTATAGATTAACATGTAATTATTCCAATTTAATAGATTAACATGTAACTAACCCAATCTAATTGATTAGCATGTAAATTAATTATCCCAATCTAATAGATTAACATGTAATTATCCCAATCTAATAGATTAACATGTAATCATCCCATTCTAATAGATTAACATGTAATTATCCCAATTTAAAACATTAACATGTAATTAACCAAATCTAATAGATTAACATGTAATTATTCAAATTTTACAGTCAAGGGTTCCAATACAATATGCCCTATTTTCTCCATTTAAATATCATTATCTAATTATTCCAATTTATGTCTTTTATACGCAATCAACGTAATAGCCTAGGCTTTTAGTAGTCTAGGTTCAGCGTAAATAAAAAGGAAAAAGGGGGAAAACGGATCTCAGACTGAATAAAAAGGCATATAGAAAGATTGTAAATAAGTGAAAGGCATAATAGGGATAAGGAAGATAAAAGTACATAATTTTACTGTAGATCTGAATAAAAGAACATGTATAAATACATACAGGGATTACTTTATGCACTATTTATTTCAGGTCAAACATTAATTATTGTCCAAAACCTTTAAATAATCAAATCTAAAAATGACATGAAACTCACAGCGATGCTTGGTGAAGAGGATGATATCACTTTATGTATGAATATGTCGTTGTAGAAAAGGTCCACTTTAACCCTTTATTGTTGTAGAGCAGTCTGAGTTTTCCTTGCTATTATATATTTGGGCAACACCTAAGTAGTTCTATGCATATATATTATTCTCATAAAAAGGTTTAGACGAAGAAGGAGGAAGAATGATTTTGTGTGTAGAACAACTGAGATTGCATGCCTTTATATAGACTACCTATGACATCTACCATTGTTAGATATTAGGGTTTCGTTCTTAGCCATACATGTAATGTTGAGTCAACAAACAAACCCAGTATTATAAACAGTCCAGGTTCAGAACTCAGAATTCGTCTGCTGGGTCGACCCACTGGCACATTGTGTCAACCCATAGGTCGACCCAGCCCTGTTATGGGTCATCCCATACCCGTTGTTTCTTGTATTAATTCTACGTTGTTTTCGGTTTGAATTGTTTTGAATATATTTATATATAATCTCCTTATATATACAAACTTCTTATGTCCATAGCTTCTTCGTATGTTATTCGTTTTACACAAATTTGGGGTATATCTATGCCAAAATTCTAAGATGAACACAATGGTAATGTCGATTTTACTAAATTTTAACATCTAATTAAGTAATTTGCCTTTTATTATATTTATTATATAGTTATAGTGTATTAAATTATGGGGCGTTACCGCCTAGTGCACCCGACCAAGGTGTGGAGTCAGAAAAACCACAACAAATGACCGAGTGCACAACTGAGCCAGTGATATCAGAAGGGCTGGAGTCGTAGAAGGAAATATAAAAGGGAAAGAGGATGTAGATATCATGGAGGAAGAGGCTCCCGAGGCGCTGAATATGATGGTGGATGTCGCAATAGTCGAAGATTCATCAGATTCGGTGCCTTTACGGATGGATGAAGCCACGTTGAGGCACATGTATAAGAAGTACAACATTCCATGGAATGATGTTCGCGTCGCTGAATAAGGGGATAGGGTACATGCACCTCCAGAAAGGTGCACTGCTTGGAATAGGCATATGTGTGCTTCTGGTTGCGTGCCCTCGTCCTGTGGGTTCGTTCAGGATATGACACGCCACTTTCTCTTAGCACCGACGCAGTTTCATCCGAACACGCATGCCTTCCTTCTTGGTATATGAATTCTATTTATGAAGATGGAGTACCTGCATATAGTACCTACTGGGGAATATATTTGGTTTCTCGTCCATATGAAGGGAACTGTTATTGCGCCTTCCTTGGTCTACTTGGAGGCATAAGCCAACACACGGTTTATCTTGAGGACATGGATCAGGCTAAGTGTTTTAAAATATGACTAGTTTTACATCCACTGTCTCTCGGTATTCGCTAGGTGATGGCTGGCAGGAAGTAAATGTATTTCTTGCCTTGGGTTCGTAGTCAGTCGAGTCATAAGATTGAGACTAACTTTATGTTTATGTAATAGGCATTCCTCTAGTACCCAAAGGCAAAGTGTACCAGGAGCGTCTTAACGTGTTGAAGGTTATTCCAGCTTAGGCTCACACCATCGAGAATGTTCCGACTGAACAACTTCTTCGTCGAATGAGTTTACTTCCTGCAAATCAGTCAATGAGCCGTCTGGTTGGTGTTGGAGAGGAAGTTAAAGGAGGAAAAAGTCCTCTTAGTCCATAAGGGAAGGTGTCATCTATTGCATCCAAACGATGTAAGGACGTAAGAACTTTGGAAGAAATTGGTGAACATGGTGTTGGTGATGAGAAGATAACTATTAGGGAAGAAGGTCTGCCGACCATTCCTGTCCCATCTCTAACAGTTGAGACGAGATTAGGAGCATCACCCAGACTGGTTTCTCCAATTACTACCTTTGGGACCACCGCATCACTGTAAATGGAAGGGAAGTTTAATGACTTGAACAATGTCCCCCTTGATCTTACATAGTCCTGGCCTAATGGCGTAAGTAGTGGAAGCCTAATGCAGAATGTTAGGGAGATCACCCCTTCAAGCGGGCTTAAATCTGGTCCGTGGAGTAGGATACGCACTCATAAACACTGCATAACACAACATTTGTTTGAGTGCGTGGAGTGTTCAATTCTAATTTTGAATCTGTTTTGCGTAGGTGAAATGGCTCGAGATAGTGGCAGAGATCGAAGCCAAGGATCTAGGGGCTACCAGCCATTGAGGAGCAGGCTTGTGAGTAGTTTTAGAAGAGGCACAGACTTGTTTACAAACCCCCTCGTCCCCATGACCGCAATGGTGAATGGCGCAATAAATATCAACCCTGGCATTTAGAATCTCGGCCACCTATTATTTGATCGTCTAGAAAAGAATCGAGGCTAGAAATAGCTAGCATAAGGCAGCAGTCGTCGATGCTTCCTCCTTATGTCCCACCCTTGGTGCCTATGACCAAATTTGGAAGTAAGAAGTCGATTCTTTAGGATCGGAGACAAGGGAAGTAAAGAGCGTCAAATAAGGGCCCATAGTTGTGTGACATGTCGAGAATCACACAGTTCATCGCGATGTTGAAGGAGTCATTCACCGTCTTCTACTTTGACGAGCTTAAGTGGTTGTCGAACATTCACCGGATCCCTATGAACGTGGACAAGGATGTTTATGACAAAGTGTGTGACATCTAGTTCCAGTATAGGGAAATGCACAGGTACGCGAGGCATCTCTCAGAGCTGACCTTTAAGAAGAATGTTGAAATCCAAAATCTAGAACTAGATGTTAAATCTGAAAGAGGGAGCCTCAAGAATAGGGAGCACGCATTGAGTAAGGTAGTCCTCCAAATTGTATCTATTTCTTCATACAAAAGTGACATATTTATATGCTAACTCTCTGTTGCTGAAACAGAACAACTGGAGTGGGAGCACTAAAGTTGATGAGCATTGTGAGTTATTAATACTCGGCCTCGTCATTGGTTCGAGACTCGAGTTTACTTGTGAAGGGCAAACTACATCACAAGGTTTGAGTCTTTATAAAGACTTAAGTAGGAGGATCGATTCCAAGCTTTGAGGTGTCGATCCAGCGTTGTGCACTCGTGTATGCAAGCGGGACTAAGACTATGCGTGGCTCTGGATCATCAACCACAGTGAGGGCTTTTATCAATCGCTCAAGGAAACTCTTGAGAGTTCCCTCATACCATGATAGAGATTTGAAAGAGCCAGAGTATCCTTCGGCATGGCGGCATGCATTCTGAACTGTTTCACAAGTTCAGAAGCTAGTTGGTTGAAGGTAGAGATAGATCGTGCTAAAAGTTGAGAAAACCAAAGTAGAGCGACATCTTCTAAGAACACTAGGAAGAACTTGCATTTGACGACATCAGTGGCTCGATTTGGGTCAATATGCCATTCATAACGGTTTAAGAAGTTGCAGTGTTGGCCAAAAATAGGTAAGTTCTACCATAGAAGGGGTTGGTTACTGGGTCATGTTCCATCATTGATATCCAACCGGGAATGGTCGCATTGACATGTTCCCTCACTGAAAGTAATGGTAGTTCCATCATCGTTTATGTTGTCGTTGTCATCACATTGGTGTTCGTGTTAGCTTTAGCATTGGCCCTCCTCCTTTAATTTTGATTCCCATGGTGGGTGTCAAAAGAAGAGTTTTAGAGACATTAGGTAAAGGACGAATCTGATTGAGTTCAAGGCGAGCGACGTTGCGTTGACTTTCCTGAAGTCGCTATATCAGCTCGACGTTTGTTCTCAACTGGTCGTTAAGTTCTCGAGTCTGTCTTTCAACTTCTTATTGAGCTCGAAGAGTTGGGCTTGGGTTGCCGGATTGTGAAGATCGTAGGAGGTAGCGACGTTCATGTCGGTCGGAAGTTCCGAAGTTTGGGGCTGAGGAGAAGATGTGGTGTCGGTCGTTGTGGAAGTTTCGATCAGCTGGTTCTCTCCTCTCTTAGCCATCGTGAACAAACTCAGAAGGTAGATCAACAAAACCTAAATAGCGCTCCCAAGTTGAGATGGAAGTCGGTCGGAAAGAAGCGAATCTCGAGGCTTCGAGTAGTTCTCAGTGAAAGCACCAAAGTGTTGATGTGTAAAATTGGCGTCACACCCAACGATTCTCAATTATACGAGAATAAAATTTCGTGTATGAAAAAGTAAGTGCAGTAAGCAAGAACACAAAAATTTATAGTGGTACGATTCGCATTGAACTTTCGTCCACTTTGAAGCGTCTGCAGATTTTTATTCACCATTAAAGGTTACAAGTGTTGGACATCATTATTACAATTGCATGCAAATTTGATTAAGTATTCGGGAGTCATTACTTTGCATGTAGGAAGTCTTGGGAAAAATTAGTTCTTCTTCTTCCTTAAGGCTTAGGTTGCCATTAATGATGTTCAAGGTCCTTCTTGAGCGGCTAAATCATGCAAATGTCAACCCTTTTGAAGTATGAGGTTAGGGTATTTATAGATAGTGGATTAGGTGGGAATAAGTGAGATTTGGGGACCATAACAGGAATTTTGCATCCCGAAGCAGCGGTTGGAGGAAATTCGCACCCCTTGGGGTTCCGAATTTCGCATCCTAAAGAGGGATACAAAATTCACATCCCTGGGTGGAGTGCAAGGATACACACCCTTAAAGATGTGAGACCACGCATCCTGGAGGGATGCTGGTTTTCACATCCTGAGGGATGCAAAATCGCATCCCAGTGGGATGCGAGATTATGCATCTGGGAGGGGTGCAAAATCGCATCTGGGAGGGATGCAAAATCGCATCCGGGAGGGATGCGAGTTCTTGCATCCTTGGGGATGCGAAATCGAATCCCGGAGGGGTGTGAGTTATGTTGAGCATGTGCATATGGGGGATGTGAATGTCGGGTGAGTGGGTTTTCTAAGGGATACGAAATCATGAGGGAGATGATTATGAAGGGATGCGAAGTGGTGTTATTGAGAGGTTATGAGGCCTACGCTTGAACAACCACTTCTGGGCCTGGACCGTGAGTATGTTCATGACACTTTGGGCTTTTGTACCATGCGATGGGCCGAGTCGAGTGGGTCTGGTATGCTTTTGGGAACCAGACCAAAAGGTCGGTTAGCACTATATTAAATTAAATCTTTATATTATATTAAATTAAAATTAAAATTAAAATTTTTAAAGCTAAAAAAAGTCCTTTATATATTAAATTTAAACATTATAAAATAAATCTTTATATTAAATTAAGTTATATTTTTCTAACTAGTTTACATTATATAATTTTAGTTTAAATAAAATTTTAACTTTGAATATTAAATCTTAATTAGATTTATAAGTTACTTCCAAACAACAATTCCATTAAATCGACTTTTACTTAAGTTCATAAATTCAAGTTAAATATATCCAACATTAGTTTAAACGAATATTTAAGTTATAATTCAAAATCAGTACATACTTATAAAATTTCAGAAAATAGTTTTTAATTATCTACGGTGTTCATATATATTTTTCTATCATATGCTCAAGTGGATCAGGTACGTATCATTTCAATCAGTTTAGTTAAATTTTCGGGTATACATCATTTCAATCCGTATCTCAATACAATATCAAAAGGTATAGTGATTCAAATATATACCATTTCAACCCATAATGATTTTCCTAAATCTACAGGGAACTTGCAGTGTGATAACATAAATTAAAAATCATAACAATACTAATATGTCACATAACAAATTTGTTATCATGTCATTTGTGTCAATAACAATTAAGACATATCATACATGTCACAAATAAACATATATAAAAAAATAGCACAATTTCATGTCATGAATGAAAATTTCAATTTAACATAACAATCATGTCAACTAAAACAATCCTAACATTTCAATTCAATTATTCACTTGTTTTGAATCATATTTTCACAATATGTTAGTCAAGTGTGAGATAAACTCACCTTTCGTGGCACTGAACGAGGACGAAAAACTAGGGTTGCACACAACCCATATCCAATCCACCAACCCAACCTAACCCACATAAACCCAACCAACCCAACCTAGTTCGGGATGGATACGGTTTACAATTTGTAACCCATACCATATACGGTCAGGTTTGATATTTTGACAACCAAATCTTATGTTTAACCCAACCCTATATTAAAAAACTAATCTAATAGCAGCCCACTTAAATTTAGAATAGTATAATCCTTGAATAATTTTTATGTATTCTATAGTAAAATACAAAAAGCTTATTTCATGTCAATCGAAACTAGATAAAATTGGTTAGATCTATTTTAAAGAGCATTTTAATGTATTTTAAAAGGAAACACTTTTTCTACTATGTAGTAAATTAATTTCATATGATGTGTTTTACAATGAAATTTTAATAAAATAGGTCTTATAATGGATCAGTTATTTTAAATGCATCATGCTAGCTAAAATATGATATATTATGCTGAATATATTAATATTAGTTTTAAAAATCCCTTCATATTCACATTTTTTATTATATTCAAGCAACTCAACCCAACCTTACTAAACCTGACCCAACCCATATCCAACCTCATATAGGGTTGGATACGGGTTGAACTACCTTAAACTCATACCTATGCGCGTTGGATGAAGTATTTGGTCTAACAAAACCCAACCCAACTCATACTTTATGCAGCCCTATGACAAACGAATGGACACGGATACAAAAAGCAAGACGCACAACTCCGACTACAAGCACAACTGCACACTCTCTAACACCATAGCACAAATAAATTTACAAATCAGTACCCTAAGAAATTTAAAAGAAGAAAGTAGAGGGATTTTAGGTTAAGAAAGATGTATGTGGATTTTTTTTAAAATACTACAAACACAAAACAAAAATTTAATCATTTTAAATTTAAATTTTGGATCAGTTAACCTCAGAATTTGAAAAGGTCATAAACAGAAAAGTTGTTGAAATTTTTTTTTATCTTCATTTAGAAAAAAATTGATTTTTTGATTAAAAAAACTAAGAAAATACGACCGAAATAGCGACATACAAATTTTCGAGTTAGAAATCTGGATCGAAAATGTGTCTGAAAGATTCACGATTTTGTCATAGAAATTTTCAAAATCTTAAAAAATGGTCCAAATGAGAGTTGTAGTTATTTCAATTTCATCCAATATGGAAAAAAGAAAAAACGGATTCGAATTTCTAACAGGAAGTTACAACCGTAGGAAGAGAGGGAAAAAACAGAAAATAGAAACATGAGTAATAAGGTTAAGGGTTTGCGGATTTTGGGTTTGGCTCATGGCTGTGTGGTGCGATCAATGGGAGCAGCAAGGGTCAATGGTTCCAGGCGCTGGCTAAGTGGTGCAGAGTATAGCTAGTGGCAGGCTAAGTGGTTGGTGATAGGGTTTGGTTGTCAGGAAGTGGTAAAATAAGAGGTTTTTAAGAGAAAAGGGATCGAGGTTTTCAAATTCTAGGTTTTGGGATTTCTAGATTTTTGAGATTAAGGAATTGGGAGACAAAAAATTAGACATTTAGGAATTTGTTTTGATTTGTGAATCTAGATGGTGAGAGAGACCATGGAAATTTTCAAGAAGAATTTATAGAGAAGAGGATTTATAAAGAAAGAAAAAGAAGAGAGATGGTGATAAGATTTATGAAATAAGAAAAAAAAGAAGTGATTTGATTTACTTTTTAGAAGCTTAGGATTTGGAGAGAAAAGAGATGGGGTCGACTGAGAATATATATGTATGTATATATGTGTATGTACATATATATATATATATATATATATATATGTGTGTGTGTGTGTGTGTGTGTCTATATATATATATATATATATATATATATATATATATATATTACAGAGAAATAGATTAAAGAAGAAAAAGAATGAGAAAATCCTTCGGTTAATGAAATAAGAAGTCATGAGAAAGGAAACACGTATTATAATTTACGGGAGTCTTTACAAATTCAAACGTAAAATAATAATCAGGTGTGAGGTGGCATGGCGTTCCAAGAAGCTAAAGAAAGAATACGGTAAATAATTGCAGAAAAAAATAACTGTAAAACTCACACAAATATAGTTCGTTTTGCGCATTTCTCACCGAAAAAATCATATCTAGAGAAGGCAGAAGTCGATTTTGATGAAACAAAAAATGCTAGACAACTCAAAATTCAAAGTAGAATTATTTTAGAAAAAATCTTAGAACTTCAAAATTTTCAATTCAAATTTTGGCTAAATTTAATTAAAATTGAGTTTTTCAGAAAAGGTTTCTATTTCAAAAAAATTGACAAACATATTACTCAATATTTAAACTTTAAGAATGAACTTAAACTCAAATCTATTAAATAACTGTAAATCAGAACCTTTAAAGCTCTCTCCTTCGTTCTAGAAATTTTCTCATTCCTCCTTAATATTCTCCAGATGTTTTATTTTTAAATTAATTTATCACTTTGCACTTATTAGCTATTTGTCTCGCATTATTTTAGCTCTTCTGTCATTTTACATTTTTATATGGACATTTCAAAGTTTACACAATTATCTATTAACAGTTAGCTCTTAACATTTTATATTTAAGTCCACATATTTAAACTTGTTAAAAACCCAAAATTTAAGTAATTTGAATAAATTTAATTGGCTATTATTTCTTTTAAATACTCAAAATGACAAAATTATGTTTTTGGCCGCCAAAAAATTATCTTCAAAATTTCTTATAATCATTTAAGTCTCTTGTAATTCTTTTCTAATATATTACATTTAGCAAAATATTTTACAATCAATTACATAATATTAAACATATTAAAATAACTTCAGAAAACTATTATTCATTGATTCACCTAATAAATCACATCAAGATTAACCATATTCATTTTAACAAAAATGAAAGAAAAATCAAATATATAAACATGTCGGTCACATAACATAAATTATACACATAAATAACTACCACAAGTTCGAAGTTGAACTCGTAAATTGTTGTTAATGCGTCTAATTAATGCGTGTGATATTTTAAAATGTACAACATGTTCATATCAACAAAATTGGACAAATTAGTTTTTCTTTCAAATGTAAAATTAAATAAGTCACACAATTTACATAATATATGTAAACAATAATAAAAAATTAATATATTATACAGTTATCTCAATGAATTTATAATAAATTGAAGAAAATAATTTTTTCTTTAAATACGTGCATTTTAACATTTCTACAATTATTTGTTGAACATCCTTAATTCTTTCGTGGTATTTTATATTCTAATCTATACGTTTAGACTACTCATAAAATATTAAATTCCAATTATTTAAATAATCTTAGAGAGTATTTGGTCCATTTTTCTAATAGCTCTTAAAAATATATGCAAATTTTACTATATATATTCATATTAGAAAAAAGTAGTTTTCCATGCAATTATAAAGATGTATAAATCGCATAGCATAAATTCTGTATGTCAACAATAGTGACAAAGTTAGTTTGTAAATTAGCTATGATTCACTTGTATCAAGAATTTACCATATATTATATCATAAAATTCTTTTTGAACATCAATAACCCCACGATAACTTTATACTTTTTTTTTCAAATTTCTTTTAATTCTTCCTATTATGTGACACAATTAAACTAACTTCGTAAATTTACATTTAACTTATTTAAACAATTTCTATCAAATAATATTTGCTAATTCATGGAATAAATTACTCACATATCAATTTCAACATGTATATCTATATTAACAGAAATGATTTTTAAAAAATCCCAAATACACACACATACATATTTATTTTTATTTTTTATTTTTTTTAAACAAAAGGAAAATATAATATAACAAAAGGGAGAATCTAGCCATTCGCCAGCGGCTCACAAAAACAGTGTCTGTAGAAATGGCTATAGAAATTGTGCACATACAACCAAGGATAAAAAATAATACACTAAAACAAAAACAACTCAAAAGCAACAGACGGCTACTAAATAAAAGAAGACGAGCTGAGGAGCACAGGCTGGGCAGACGAATCCTCAGTAGTCAGACGCCAAAGACAAGGGCGAGGCTCAAGTCCTACATCTCCATACATGATGAATAAAGAGCTTGGAAATCTAAAGTGCCATCCGAAAAAGACAATGGAACAGGTAAGAAACTCCTAACAAACGCTCTAGAAGCTCCGAAAGCTCCAACTCCACATGCTCCAACCTATCCCGCTGTAAGCAGAACCTCCCGCAATAAGGAAACCAAATTACCTAAAATTCCAGTCCTTGCAGAACTAGCAAACAACATAAGACCCAAAAAAAGGGGGAGAGTGGAGAGTGTGAAGACAACATGGATGTGCACAGAAACAAAAGAATCAACTAATTCCCGCCCTGGGAGTAGTTAGTACCGATGTTACACCAAAAGTACCAGCCAATCTCCATAAGCGGGAGTCAATTGCTCCCCGAGAGGCCTACCCCGAAACGTAAGTAAAACGGCATTCCTTACCCTCCGAATGACGGTTGGAGGATCCATCGGTACGTCGTCAAATATTTCCTTATTTCACGAGCACCAGATGTGTCAGCAGATAAGATAAGGGATTAAACGAAAGAGAATTGAACAAATAGATTTACCTAAGATGTCGTTCCACTAGATTCTCAGTAAATCCACAAACGTAGTGGAATTACCATGGCAACCAACCAAATTCCTGAAGTAATTCCAGACAGACTTGACACAAGAGCCCAGGAAAAACAAATGAACACAGGATTCCAGAAAACCTGAGTTGTAGCATCTGCAATGGGAAACGATTGGGATGCCAATCCTTTGGAGGTTCTTGTTTATGGAAGCCCATCATGCAGGGTTTTCCACATAAAAAAGAGACCTTTGGGGGAAGTCGGACATCCTAGATGAAACAGAATAGAAGAAGACGTGGAGCCGGTGTCCTCGCCAAATTCCACCCTGCCTTAATCGAGAAGGGGCTTCCATCCCAATTTTTTCCACAACCATGTGAATTTGATAAGGCCTTCACAGATTGCATCCGATTCCACATCTCACTAGCATAGGACGAGGTACCCATGTAATTCGCACTTGAAAGCCTGTGGTACTTAGTGTAGACGAACGTCGCCAAAAGCGAATTGTTCACACCGAACCTCGCCCATAACTTGCAAGCAAATGCAATACAAATGTCCTTATGGTTACGGAGGCGCAGACCTCCCTCACTCCTGGGATGACAGATGACGTTCCATGAAATCCAATGGTGACGATTAGCATTATCCTTATTTCCCTAGAAAAAGGACAATGCTAAGGAACGGTAAGAACGGAAGAAGTAGGAGTCATAGCAGGAAAGATATGTGATCCCATAAAGTCTATAACAGACTATATGAGAACAAGTCTACCTGCCTGAGAAAGAAGAGTCGCATTCAACCGAATGATCTTGCCCCTATCTTTGTCAGTCAGAGGATCAAAAATCGTATTAAGCTTCCTTCCTCGGTATAGTTCAATCCCGAGATAAGGTAAGGGAAGGGAGACAGCCTTGAAACCTGTGAAGTTTTAGATCCAAGAAGATCTAATCGCAAACAGATCTTTCACGGGGATGAAGCAGTTTTTAGCAGAGTTAACGAATTGCCCCGAGCAACTCTCGTACTGGTGAATAAGGCTAATAAGGTAGCGGGTAGAGAGACGACTACCATTAGTGAAAATGATGACGCCTTCTGCAAAAGATAAGGAAGAAATAGGAGGGTATCCCCTAAGAAAGTCAAACCTGTGAATTTGCCTAGCTGTCGTGAGTGAATGCAAATCACGTACGAAAGCCTCGGCGGCAATCACAAACAGAGAAAGGGAGAGGGGGTCTCCCTGACGCAGACCCCTACCCGCCCTTAAGTAACCGTTGGTCGATCCTTAATAAGAACGGAAAACCAACAGTTGGAGATGAGTCTCTAAATAATATCGATAAGGGGTTCTAGGAAGCCGAAATCCCTTAGGACCTTGATGACGAAAAACCAAGACATGCGATCATAGGCCTTAGCCATATCTAGCTTAACGACCACATTAGAACCTCGGACCTTCCTATCGATCTGAGAAACTAACTCTTTTACTAAAAGGACTTTATTAGTGATCAAACGTCCTTTAACAAACCTAGCCTACAAGGAAGAGATGATACGCTCAAGAAACGGTGCTAGTCTAGTGGCTAGAACCTTCGAGATAACCTTGTTAAAGAAGTTGCATAAATTGATCGGGAGAAAATATGTGCAAGTGCGAAGGTTTTCGCATTTGGGAATGAGAACCAAGTTGGTGGAAGTCCAACCCATCGGGAGTTCCCTACCGGAAAAGAAAAACTTAATGGCAAGACAAAAGTCTTCCTGAATAATTGGCTAAACACTCCGGAAAAAGACCCCTTTGAAACCATCAGGCCCACTCACAATGTCCTTACTTAGAGAAAATACACAAGCACGTATTTCCTCCGAGGAAGAAGGTGTAGCAAGATCAGAGCTATCCGTAGAAAGGACCAAAAAGCTACAATGGACGGGTTAGAGACAAACACAGAGGGAGAGTCGAGAAGGTTTGGAAATGGGACATAATAGTTTCTTTGATTTCACTCGGCGTGGAAGCCACAAAAAGATCAGGGCGCTGGATATGGTGAATTGTAAGAAGATTATTCTTCTTACGCATAGAAGAATGAAAATTTTTGGAATTTGTATCACCTACAACAATCCATTTGATCCTCGCCTTCCGAAGAAGATAGTCATGCTCAATCCGAAGCTTCGACAAGAAGGCCAGTTGAGTAATCGCCCAAGCCTCCTTGTTACCAGCAGAGAGATCCTCAACGAAAGATGATTCTACTAAAACAAGAGTTTCTTCGGCCGCACTAACGCGGTCGAAGATATTCTTGAAAACAAGAACATTCCAAGCCTTAAGGCAAGCCTTTACACGCTTCAGCTTACGAGAAAACACAACACATAGGGAACCAAGAACAGGGGAGTTCCAAGAGTCTTCCACAACCCTATGGAATGTGTGGTGTGATCTTCGCATATTCTGGAACCTAAAAGAAGACAGTCCAGAAAGGACTAGGGGAGAATAGCGAAGAATCATTGGAGCATGATCTAAAAAGGTACGATGCAAATGGGAAACAGAGAATGTGAATGAAGGTTAAACCGACCTTCCAATCTGAAAACTCTGTCAAGTCTAGAAAGAATACGATTTGGCTGGTCTTAATTATTGCACCAAGTAAAAGCCGAGCCAATGAAGGAGACTTCAGGAAGACCCTAACTAACGATAAAGGCACTGAAATTCGCCACCGCCACACGGTTAACGACATTGCCTCTCCATTTCTCATCTTGGCAGGCGACAATATTGAAATTGCCTTCCAAAACCGAAATCGAGAAACCCAAGTCGGAAAGAGAGATGATATCGTACCAAAGGGTCAATCTCTCAATCCTATCGCACTTAGCATAACCGCCGAGAACAGAAAGGGGGATGAGAACGAGAGAAACGAACATGCTACCAAGAGTAGCTGATCGGAATCGAAGATAGGGTGAACGACGACATCTTTGGACCAAAAAATCCAAATCTTGTCGGACACATTGGGTAAGGCACCCCCAAAGCCAAGAGACAAAACCGACTTGGTGATCTCCTTCGGACCCATAAAAGGTTCCAGAAGCTTCACCAGACAGACAAAATGTTTCTTAACAATGCGCCTGAGCCTAGCCACCGACGCATCATTGCCTATACCACGAACGTAACAGAAAAGTAAATTCGCCATCTAGGAAAAATAGAAGACAACCAGAAAAACAGAAAAAAGAGAACATGCCCCAAACGGAAGAAGAACATACCACACAGCTCAGATAAGATAAAGCGTGTGTTGAGTAGATCTAACGATCTGCTCAGACGTCGCTATAAAGCGTGTGTGAATGGTACGGGGAGTGTGAAGAGTCGCCCACTATCTACGATGCGACAAGTGAGAAGATGAGAGAACAAAATCCTCACATGACACAGAGAACCCCAAAGAGAACTCTAATCCCTGACCTGGTGGATACGAAGCCAACACACCAGACCTAGAGGGGCATAGATTCTTAGTAAGGAAAGATAGACTATCATTAATGATCGCTATCTCATCCTTACTAAGAAAGGGAGATGAGACGGGAACAAAAGAGATGGGGGGACAAGAAGAAACAGAGAGACACAACGGGATAAGAGAAACAGGAAAAGTAGGATAAAGTGTTGAGTTGCTCAAAGGAGACAACACTTGTTGTTGTGTGAACTTAACCAAAGTCGAATTGTCATCAAGTCGACAGCCCCGCGTAATAGGTAAAGTTCTCAAGCCAGCGAACCAATAGCCATCATAAGGTAATGTCAAAATAGGGAGACCACCTTCCTGGTAAGCTGTATAGTGGACCAAACCAGGGTCCGCTATACGTCTATGACAGGGAGACCACCCATCCTAAAAAGACAAAACCCAAAATAGCTGCCAGAAAGGCCTACGTAATACCGATAGTCAAGACTAAACAAATCGAGTCACCAACGACTAGTTAAAGCAACCAATCTCTGTTCGACCAACACAAACCACGAAACAAAGTCGGCATGCCAACAAAAAGGCCACAAATCCAGGAAATTAGAACGAAAAAACCACCAAGGCTCAAGCTGATCAAGACCCCGAAGGCACAGACCAGCAAAGCTGGCACTCACCGCAAGCAACAACGACCGAACCAAGAAGGACACACGAGTCAACCACAGAGGGGATGTTAGGCCCAGACAAAGAAGAAGCAACGCAAATAAAAGAGGGGGAGGCACAAACCATTTGACCAGGGCGCACAACAACACAAGAAGCAACACACTCATGACCTCTCACGTCAACTTCCAATGATGGAGTATCAGTGACAGGAAGCACACATGAGCGTGTGTCAGGGCTCACAACATCGCACACAACACCATTATAGAACCAACAATGCTAATCAAACTCCGAAGTAAAAGCGGTAGAGCAAGAAGTAAAAGAGGAAACTCGAACCTGAGAAAACAGTAGAAGACCCAACGACTCAAGCAACGGCAAGCAAACCTATGCATCAACAGGCAAAGGATCGTGAACCAATTACGACACCTGCAAACAAGAACAAAACAACTCATCTCTGCCTAAACTACCCACAGAGGATGATGACCCCGATTTAGATGGAGTAACAACCACACTCTCATCCAAACAATCATCACCTCCTAGGACGATAAGGGCGTTGAAGAGGTTGAGTGCATGGGGAACCTGCTGGCAAGAAACAGAGAAAACAGTTGAAGCTACCACAATAGCAGGGGAACCAACAAGAGCAGGTGACGGAGCAGCCATGACTGGTCTTGTAAAACGTCGAGACGGTCGTCGTTGACGACGAGAGCCAGTCTACTGCCCATAAACACCTACAGGATCTCTCATGCTGCTACTAGCACACTGGACAGGGCTGGGTGGGGTGATCAATTCCCCACCTTCAACTAAGAAATCCGACGGAACATGGCCAAAATCAGGGCCGAACACACCAGCGCAAACCAAAGAACCCACCATGAAACCATGCACCACCACTATATGCGAGACTTGCGAGCTCCTAAAGCTTAATTGAGGTTCAAATTGGGTGATGAAATCCCTTTTTGCTCGATTGAGTTCAGGGAAGCGCGGCTCGACCACCTCCAACACTGGTTGACGTAGAACACTCCCACGCGGGGAGAGTTTGGTCACCAATCCTGACGAGAACACCGGAGAAAGCTCCAAAAAAACACCCATTAACAACAAGAAATTTGAATCGCAACAGCTCAGCGAAGGAGCCTAGAGAAAACAATCGTATCTCAATCGCTGAATAACCAGTGAAAACAATGGACATCAGACCTTGAACAATGGCTAATATCGAAGCAGCTATCGCTTCGAAAGAAGGGCACGGCTTCAGAAAGGCACCAGAAACCAAGAATTAATCATGAACCAAGCACAAAGTCATAACCCTAGAAATTAGGGCAATTCGATTTGGTCGAGATTCACAAAATCACAAGCACCACGAAACCACAAGAAGAAAGCAGTAGAAAAGAAGGACGAGTTAAGACTTCGGAGCAAAGAGATTCGCTGAAAATCGCAAAATAATTCAGAGAGAAGTCGCCATTAATATGACCATTGTTGTTGTTGTTGAGATTGACACATACATATTGTTTGTATAAGCTATAGAATATAAATTACACACAACCTGTAATAATAATTTCAATTAATATTTTATGTATTTCATATCAAAATTTCTCATATATTGCATAATAAAGTTCTATTTCAACATTAAAGTAGAAAATATTATTTTTAATAATATTGTCATGTGCAATGCACGGGTTACACGCTAGTAATAATATAAATCAACTTAACTCAACAATTAAGGTCTGCACTGACAACCATTCAATTCTCATTGTCAAATTGTCTCTACTCATGTTTATATATAGGAATTCATTACATATAATTCAATAATAAGTTAGATCTTAAATTTTAAAAACTTAAATTTCAATTAATTCATCAACATTTTTTTAACTTCGTTGTTACGGATGGAGTCGAAAGTGACAGATTGACACGCACGTATGCAAACTACTCTTTCAGTTAAATTTTGAAGGTGTTGTCCTAACGTCGGTAAACTTCAAAAATTTATCATTTAAATTAAGTTCCCCTTGCAAAAAATAATTTGGTATATCATTTAAATTAAGTTCCCTTTGCAAGAAATAATTTGCTATGATTTTAGAAACTCGAATTTCTAACCATTTGAAAGAATGTCATAGATGAAAACTGCATATAGTTGTCCATGGAACTAATTATTTCGCCTTTAAAATTTAAGCAGCACAGTTATCCATGGAACTAATTATTTTTTGACCTTTTGTTGTACTAGGCGATCCTTTATGGCCTTTCGTTTTTTAAAATAATACTACCCATTCAAACGTTTTCACCTCATTCGATAATTCCAATTTTGCAAAAGCTTTAGAAAAATATTAAATATGAAATCATTTTTCTACAAAAAATTATATATTTTTCTAAAAGATCAAAAATTATTATCACATCAAGAATGAAAAGAATGAGAGTTCCTCAAAACACAAAAACTTATAAGTTGGTGTGCAACGTGACCATCCCTTAGAGCAGCTTCAATGCTTCAATATTTTGAATGTAAAATCAATGACACATCATCGATTAATATTTTTGTTAAATTTATTTCATCCAATACAAATGTTGACTAAATTTGAAGATGACATGTCAATAAATTTACAAGACATGTAAAACATAATGTCTAATAATAGACATTGTAGTACACAACGTTGAAGTGTATACAACCACTACTATTTAGTTATTTATTTTTAAAGTATTCCTAAAACGACATGTATACAAAATTGTATGTTTCTACACATTTGCATTGGAAAATAATGTTAAATTTTATTGTGGAAGTTTGTTTTACATATTTGACATTGTAGAATAAATGTGGAAACATGCATTTTAAGACATTACATTCAATTAGAATTGGAGATGCTCTTAGAACATTTTCAATGTTTGTCTAAAAACAATGTAATGTCAATTACACATCATCAAAACACCAAATTTAATTTGTACTTTCCAATGTCAATGTTAATTGGAATGTCATGCTGATGTGACATAAAATTATTAGATATTGTCAAGTGAATCTTTTAGTTTTAGATAGGATTTTTTTTGGATTTGGCCCCCTTTTATAAACTTATAACACATTTAGCCTTGTTTGAAAACTTATTACGGCCGTAGCCTGATTTATGTCACATCAGCTGAAAACAGTTATTTAACATAGCGTTATTTGAAATAACGCGTGAAGCGTTATTCAAGATAACGCAAACATGTTTTTAAGTTTAACCCCCGTGATTCTCTGTAGAACACAGGAGCGTTATCTTAAATAACGCTAGCGAGCGTTATCTTGAATAACGCAAATGTGTAGCGGTAGTCATTTTTGGAAGAACAGTTTAATGCGTTATTTAGAATACCGCTTTAAAGCGTTATCCTAAATAACGCAGATACAAAATAATGGTGTGCTAAGTCTTACAGTTTCCTTTTGCGTTATTTCAAATAACGCTTCACGCGTTATTTGAAAAGATGCGCTGACGTGATATACAGTCACCCGAGAGTCTCTTCCTCCCCTCTTTTTCTTAAAACCTATTTTTTCAAAACCGAAAACCCTAAGCTCCTAACCCTATTTGCTCAACCTGACATCAAATTTTAGGGTTTGTTGATCTAAATTCATCGCCATGGCAAGCTCATCAACACAAGAAGCTCTGGAAGGTAAAAAAATTCCTCAATTTGTTGATTTCTTATAAAATTTAGGGTTTGTCCATGATTGAGGAAACTTGTGAAATAGCTTGTAATTGCTTTAATGGGTTCAATGTAGTTGAAATTATATAGGTTTCAACATTGATTTTGTTTTTTTTCTACATTTGTGTAGAGATTGTTGAGATGGAACCGGGACCTGTAGATGAAAGTGTCCTATATTTGCAACACAGGCATAGATCGAGCAATAACGCCTTGATGGCGGTATGTATATATGGTGTTTGTATGTTGGCCTAAAGTATTTTTTTTTTTTTGTATGCATGTCTTACGTTGTATGTTAAATTTTATTTACATGGAAAAGATCCCGTTAAGATTATAGATCACACAGTTTCCGTCGGCACGGTGACCTCCGCACATCCAGAAGTTTTGGCCTTGCTTGATCGCGCTGGATTTCGACTAGTACACGGGTTGAAATACATTCAACTCGATCGTTATCTCATCACTGCCTTAGTCGATAGATGGAGACCGGAGACATCGACATTCCATTTTAGAGGTGGAGAGATGACCATCACTTTGGGTGATGTGGCGGTCCTGCTAGGCTAGCCGATTGATGGCGCTCCTTTGAGGACTCAAGAGGCCGGAGACTACATGGAGATGTGCTAGCGGCTTTTAGGTATTACGCCTCCCGCGGACCAGTGGAGGGAAATGAGCAAATTATAACTAGTTGGTACAAAGTACAGTTTGAGCATGACATTCCACATAATGCCACGCAGGAGCAGATAGAACAGCGTGCTAGAGCTATCATACTCTGGATCATTACTCAACGCCTGATCTGCGATCATTCTAAGACTCGGGTGTGGCTGAAATGGTTGCATTTTATTGAGGATTTTGATCATTGTCGGCAATATTCTTGGGGTAGTGCGACATTAGCATACACATATACGGAACTTAGCAGGACCGTTTTGCTTGAGAGCCCTTATATGGGAGGTTGCCCTTCTTTGATACATGTACTTTATTTTCCTACGTTTATTTGCCTTTTTTTGGCATGTCGTGTTTCTTTATCAAATTTCTTTGTAGCTATGGTCGTGGACGTATATTCCCCTTGGTAGACTTGAATTAAAGCACCCCAATATTGATATTTCTTGGTCTTACGGGGCTAGGTAATTTTATTCCGTCAATTATTTATCCTATATGTGTTATCTTATTTCCTCTATCTCTTACCAAGTCACAATTACAGGTGGGTTGGAAAGAAGAGCACTTCGTCAACTCCGAGGCGTAATCTAAAATTCTATCGCAATGAGCTCGACATGCTTAGTCCAGATGTTGTTACATGGACCCCATATGCCCAGGATTTTGAACAGCTTTCGGCCTTATGTACCGTGTCTTTCCATCTGTGGACCGCCCGTGTATCCATTATATGTTTGAACGATGTAGCATATCACCTTCCTGACCGGGTGATGCGTCAGTTTGGACTTAGACAACATCTTCCTAAACCAGCCCCACATTACAGGATTAACTTAAAAGTACCTGGGGAGTACGAGGCGGCCATTGAGACATGGAACCAACGGCACATGCACACGCAGCAGCAGCGGGAGTTCACCTTGTCGGACGAAGAGTATTACACATGGTATTGGCAGATTACCCGACGGTATATTCTTCGCAGCGTGCAACCTCTTGGTGTCGTAGTGGAACTGTACACTCCTAGTGCTCCTCTTGAGAGGAATGTGGTATGAAAACCGTGCTAACAAATGTAATTTTTTATTTTTTTTGGCAAGTTTGAGTTTTATGTAAATTAACTTTTAAAATGCAGGCGGATGGGGTGTACCGGGCTATAGAAATGGTTGATAAGTTATCTCACGAGGTTCCCGAACAAAGCAAGGGAAAATGCTTTAGCATAAAGCGCATTTTGCAAACAATTTTGGAAAAGAACAGGCTTTCAAGACCAGCACCGCCTCCTCCACCTCTCCCAGCTCAAGCTTTAGCACCCGTAGAAGCTTCGGAGGCACAAGAATTCCGCGACATTCCTCCGCCGCCAACTACTAAGGTTTATACATCACGGAGGAAAAAAGTGGCGTCAAGGGTAAAGGGTAAGGGTAAGGAAGCAGAGTCGTCTCAACCAACACAGGTTGTGCATGGTCCGTCACAGCCCCAAGATGGTTCCTCATCGTCTTCGCATGAAGATGTACCTCCAAAAACGAAGAGGAAGCAGAGAGAAACTGCTTACCAGCAACAGATCCTGAAGTAGTTGGTCCATGGGGTGGTGTTGTATTTTGTAGGTTAACTGTTATTTTTAGCTACTTGAACTTTTAATTCGGATGTTGAAATTGTGTAATGTTTTGCGGGTTGTGATTAACTCGGATTTGGGGTTGTAACGTATGCTTATTTTGGTTTATGTGACATCTTTTTGGTTTGCCGTAGTAGACTCCAATGTTTGCTTTTGGTTGTTTATCGTTATTGGCTTTAAGTTGATGAGTTAATGCATCACTGTGCAGGATATATAACCTGTAAAGCACCTGGAGCGGCATTTGGAATAACGCGTATACACTGTGCAGGATATATAACCTGTAAAGCACCTGGAGCGGCATTTGGAATAACGTGCCTAGCGTTATTCCAAATAACGCTTATAGCGTTATTTTAAATGACGCTCCAGGTTGTTATCTTTAAACCGTGCACAACCTACAGCGTTTTTTAGAATAATGCTGTGTGCGTTATTCCAAATACCACTCCAGGTTGGTATCTTGTCATTAAAAGACGTGTCATCTTCACCAACCCACCCATTCATTTGTTACTTTCCCAAATCAAACCCAAAACACCTCACAATTCAGAAGTCCTATTTTGCTCACAATTGAAGGTACTCCACGAATCTTTTTTTTTAGTTTATTGTTTTTCAAAAGTAGTCCATAATGTAGGTTTTATTCATGCAATTATATTTTAGATGAATCAATGGGAACTTGATGATGAAACTTTAGCCAAGTACATGGATGAGTTTGAATCAATTGAACGCCGACCGGGCAAAGAACCACGATTGGAAGCTCTCATACCTAAAGAAATGCGACAAAAGACCTTTGTAGTGGTGGATGGAAACGGCGGAAGAAATAAGGGTAAAGCCTTAGCGATTGGTGAAGCAGTACCACGACAATATTGCAATTGTAATGTCTATTGTCATGTGCATATTGCGAAGAGTAAGGCAAACGCTGGCCGACGGTACTACGCTTGCGGGCGATATCCGGTTTGGTTATCTGTGCCGCACTTGGTTACGCCTTGTCGTTACACGGAGTGTATTGATCCTCCATTATGTCGAAGAGGCCACGAGTATGCCCTGGAGATGCAAGAAGAGAATGCACAACTAAAGATCGAAATTTACCGAATGCGAGAAAAATATGACTCACTGGAGTCCACCATTCCTAGATATCCTAATGAGTAATGTAACAGTCTTGGTATCGTTTTATGTAGCATTCGAATGCATCGTTATATGTAGTGTTATAATGTATCGTTTTATGTAGCGTTCGAATGTAGCTGTAACGAGTAGTGTATTGGCGTTTAATGTTGTATCATTTCATTTTTCGTACTGTCGTATAATGTTACCACTAAGCCAATTCTCCAAAACATATTTCATTTACGTAATATAACCAAGATAAATGTTACCACACACATAAAACAACAGGATAAATAGTTACGACATATGTCTTATACATAATAAAACCAAATAGAAACGTACGCAATGTAATAAAATAGGATAGGTAGGTACTACATAACACTTAGTAAAGTCTATGTCTCTGTAGTACAACGGCTCTTCTTATGACCATTTACTCCACACTTGCTACACCTATTAGATCTAGAAGACTGCCCCTCGTCCATGGTACCTTTAATTCTAGTAGATCTAGGTCAGCCCGGTGCTCTCCGAGCTTGCGGGGGAAAAACCATATGTCCTGAAGGTTGCGGCCAATAGCGCTTGTCACGAACTGGATGAAACTCAGGCGTGTAGGCCGCATGATAACTTTGAACTGTGTACCAGCTGGAGGCGAAGTCGTGATGAGCTCTTTTGGCCCCATTTGCCACTGCCGAACATGCAGCCATAACATGCGCACAAGGTAGGTGCTGTAGCATTGGTATGTTACATGAAGACGAACAAGTATTACCCTCTATCTTTACTGTAAATTCATCACCGTAGTAGTGTATTACAACCCATTCATATTCGCCGAAGCGAACTATTCTGCAACGTCTTGCTTCTTCGGCTCTTTCAGCTATTTTTGCCTTCCACTTTGGGGTTAATTTGCATATCGAACCAACAACATTTTGCCGCCTATTACAGAAATAATCCACCGATCTATAGAAGGTACGCGCAACCAACGACTTAACTGGAAGCGATCGTGCACCTCTTAGCACACCGTTGAAACTTTCAGAAGCATTTGTCGTCATTACATGAAACCTTCCGCCATCGTCTTTAAACAAAGCCCAATTTTCCTTTTTTCCTCCCAAACTTCTCTCAATCCAGTTATGAGCTCTTACGTTGGCCGTCTTAATTTCCTCCCGAAGCTTACGATACTCAACCTCTTCTGATGCACATGCCGCCGCGTAGAATAAACCAGTCAAACGTTGATCTCTATAGCCAGCTTTTTGAAAATTTGTTTTTAGATGCCTCGCGCAAAATCTATGCTTATGTGGCTTTACCCATCTTTCCTGCAATGCGATAGGGATTCCTTTCATTCTATCAGATATGAAAGTAATACTGCGATTGTTTACACTATGTATAAACCGTCTCATACAGGAAAAAAAACCAAGCCCAAGATTCAGTCGATTCGGACTCAGCAATGGCATACGCCAATGGATAGAGTTGATCATTTGCATCTGTTGCAGTGGCTACGAGTAGTGTACCTTTGTATTTGTCATACAAATGGGTGCCATCGATCCAAAGCAATGGACGACAATGTAGAAATCCTTCAATGGAAGGGCCAAATGCCCAAAATGCACGTTTAAATACACCAACTTCATCTGTTAATAATGGCTTACACTAGCGGGATTTAATCTTCTAATTTCATCAAAATATGGCTGTAACAGCGAATATGACTCCGCCCAATCCCCGTAAACCATAACAATTGGCTTGCTCAGAGAACTCCAAGCTTTCATATAACCAATCTTAGTAAAAAATTGTTCTTCAACCAACACTTGAACTGTTCTAGCTGATATGTTTAAATCAAACTTCACAAAAGGCATGATCTTCGAAACCAGAAATGTTGATGTCGCTGGGCGATTGCTTGAATTGACCGTTGGATTAACGCAAGTATGCTCCCCTCTATACTTCTTAACAACCCACAACCCAGTCTGCGATTTTTTGGAATCAATTGCATGAATTCTCCACTGGCAAGTATCGTCGATATTGCAAATGGCAGTATACATTTCTTTGTTGGACCTAATGGGCTTAAAAGAAACAGCATGTAAAATGAACCACTCACTTAGTTGTTGCAGAAATTTAGCTTTGCTCTCAAATACAAGACCAGGTTTAAAGCCACTTTGAACGCAGGAGGACGAGAATAATTCTCCCCTACTTTGCAAGTCCTCGGCAACAGATCTGGCTAACATTTGCGCAGTACAAATGTCCTCATCAAGGGGAATCTCCATCGCAGGTTCATCATTAATTCATTACCCCCATCTTCTTCATCATCTTCATCATTCATCTCTTCAGCTCCGAAGTCAAAGTTCAACAATCATTATTTACTTGCATGTTGTCAAACCATGCGTGATTGTTATCGGGAATCGAAGCAACCGTCATGTTGTCCAAAGCAGGTCTAGGGTTCGTTTGTAGGTCTACAATTCCATCTACTTGACACGCGTCATCGCATGCATTCTCTTCGAACGGCGATTGCTCTTCCATGAAATCCTGCGGACAGCTGCATCATGAAAATATTGCACTTTGAACAAACACTTAAGCATGACTCAAATAACAATTCATTTCTGAGAATACTTACTCCTGACTCATATGATATAACTCAGATGGCGTTGGCTGCAACGGTTCTGCTACTTGTGTAGACGGTCCAACATTACTTTGTGTATGATGGTAATAAGGACCAAAACTACAAAATATATGTCGGGCATTAACAACAATTGGGAGAACCAAAATATAACATGTTTAGAAAACCTTTTAAGTTTGGCTTACCTCTGCGTCGCGCATCCAATACTTTCCTGCGTGGAAAATGGAAAGCTAAAATGCGGATTCTGTGTATAATTCATATGCGGGGGGTACGCATAGAACATTTGATGTTGTCCGTACTCTGAAACGTTAGAAGGAGGAATACTATTTGGTGATGGGATTAGATGAGTTGGACGGAAAGGTGCCGCTCGAACGGGTCCTGAAGCAGCAGGTGCTTCTACCACTAACTTTGTCGTTTTCACAACAAATAACTCTATAGTCTTACAAGCAGCAGAAAACATTAACTCAACATCACCATCGTCAGCAATTTTAATTGCTTTAGAACCAGAATCAGTCGGCCAGTTGCATACTAACTCAATATCAAATTGATCTGCATTAATCATTGTTTTCTATCATCAATAACCAACTCACCATCAAAGTAGCATAGAATCGCAATAAACTTAGGAGCCATTCTAATTTACAATAACATAAAAGAATATATTACCAAAAGTTATAGATCCAGAAAAACTAAGATTTAGGGTTTTGAAATTCAAACCTAGTGATGAATCAAATGACGGAAAATAGAGTCCAGTTGACGTAAATCTGAAATTGCTGCTAGATCAAAGCTAAAATTGATGATTTGTTTAATTTCGGAATTTGATTTAAGGTATTGAGTTTCTTTTTTTCAATATGTAGAAAGTAAAAAAGTGAGGAGGAAAAGACTCTCGGGTGACTGCATATCACGTCAGCGCGTCTTTTCAAATAACGCGTGAAGCGTTATTTGAAATAACGCAAAAGGAAACTGTAAGACTTAGCACACCATTATTTTATATCTGCGTTATTTAGGATAACGCTTTAAAGCGGTATTCTAAATAACGCATTAAACCGTTCTTCCAAAAATGATTACCGCTACACATTTGCGTTATTCTAGATAACGCTCGCAAGCGTTATTTAAGATAACGCTCCTGTGTTCTACAGAGAATCACGGGGATTAAACTTAAAAACATGTTTGCGTTATCTTGAATAACGCTTCATGCGTTATTTCAAATAACGCTATGTTAAATAACTGTTTTCAGCTGATGTGACATAAACCAGGTTACGGCCGTAGTAAGTTTTCAAACAAGGCTAAATGTGTTATAAGTTTATAAAAGGGGGCCAAATCCAAAAAAAATCATTTTAGATATTCAACTTCACATTGTGAGCAATTAAATAAAATAATTTTACAAATAATTTTTATATATCTATGATATAATGATATATATATATATAGACAAAACTGTTTCTACAAACAAATTAGCATTGAAGTACATGTTTTATTTTCAATGTCACATTCAATAATTTCACTTAGACGATTATGAACTATATTTGATACATAAAATTTAGTTGACTAGTTGACATTACAAACTATTTGCGTCCGAGATGCCCTTAAGGACTAAACTTACGCTACAAAGAGTGAGATATCCTCACCTATTAAACTGATGCATAAGAACATGATACAAAAACCTTCTATTGACAAGTAAGAATAGTTACAATGGAGAAAATAAAATAGAACCCCAAACTATGGATCAAAAACTGTGGTCAAAACACTTCAACACCGAAGAAATTTGTATTCGACATTCAATGTTTGACACAATCTATCAATCCACCATTTATATCATGTTCTTCATCTGCAAACAGAGATGCCGGGAAAAAAAAAGATTATGGCTATCATCATCTGTAGATTATGCTACCTGCTATATTGTGAATCAATTAGAGGAAAGTGGAAACCATATCATGCAAAAATACATAAAAATGATCAGACTAGATTGTATTAACTGCACTTTATAGCTCTTCTCCAGTTTAGTTGTAGTAATTTTAACCATTTAGATCCATATATTGTATGTATCTTAAATGTTTAAAAGAAGCAATATAAAAACAAAATCATGACATGATATTTGATTATTCACCTTGGGTTAAATTAGAGGAGACTTCATTAGAAAGGGCTTATCCTGCGCGCCAACTGCAACACAAACTCAGGGACAAGGCGACGTGCCACTGGGACTACTCTTTTACCATTCATATTTGAAGCATCATCACAAGCATTTATAACTGCATCTATAGATTCCACTAGCTCATCCCTACCACCACGAAGTGGGTCCTAATATATACCATATGCCAGCGAAGATAAAAATTTAAAGTTCGTCAAATTCTGTAAATCATCATGGTATGCTCTTCATTAAAAAAGAGAACATGATTAAAAAAATTACAAGATTCCAGTGCATGGGTTCCATTTGTTAGGGGATAAAGGTCACATGCATATCATAATGTCATTCTCATTCATACAATATATAACGATGGAGGCATAAGATGCATACATTATAAGCACTAGTATTAAACGTACGTACATATATTTAATAGTTAGAGTTATTTATCTTTTATTTAATAAAAAGTAAGTGGAAAGATGTTTATTGTAAATGCAAAAGTTTTGGTAATCACAATGCTTTTGTTTCAAGTTGTTTTGTTGGTGGTGTTGACAAGGGCAGATCTACACTTGGGCGAGCTGGGGCTGTCGCCCTAGGTGAGAAGTTGGGAAACAGGCAGGAAAAATTGAATTTAGGCATGTTGCCCCAGCTGAACACACTGAAAATGCCAGTTAAAATTGAATTTAGGCTTGTTGCCCCAGCTGAACTCACTGAAAATGCCCTACCTCATGTTGTAGGCAGGCATCTTTTGTTCCACACAGCCATCTACGCAACACATTTGTAAAGGCAAAGTACATGTTCATATATACACAACACAGATTAAATGAGTTTGGAAATGTGGGACCAAAAAAAAAAATTTGTTTGGCCCTACCTGACTTCCCAGGCTAGATCCGTCACTGGGTGTTGATGACAAATTGATAGTAAAATTCCACTGGGATAATCGGAAAACAGATGGTGGTGGATGTTACAAACGATGGTGAGATTCTATTGATAGATGGTATTTTCAAAATTTCAAGAAGACACCACAAAAATATTATTCATTAAATTTATGTTTATTAACAATAGAAATATTATAGATAAGCACCGTTGTTCAAGTGGTACCCAATATTATAGAAATATTATGGATAGATATATTATGTTGCATAATACCTGAGCTTGTATACAAGTACCCAATATTCAAATATATATATATACACACACACACACACACACACACACGCACACACACGCACACACACACACGCACACACACACACACACACACACACACACAACCCATTAGACGAAAAGATTACACAAATAACATTTGATTTTTCACTGATAGTCTATATTTATTGAGGAACATTACCCCATGCGCTTCGCACATGATGATGATGCAAAAATTAATTTTCTATAAACTGTGCATGTTTAATACAGTTAAGGGAAATTTATTTGCACATACATTTAATTACATTTTTGCATTGAAAACATGTTTACTTAGTTTGGATTTTTTATTTTTTTTTAAAGAGTGCAATATCTAATTCTTTGTTAGTTTAAATTTTTAGTTATATTATTAATTAATGAGGAGGATTTGTGGAGAAAGAACATTTGTTGGATACTATTTTTAGGTAAGTATTAACATTCGTAGATAAACGTCTTGAATTGATACAACAACAATTAAGACATAAATCCCAAACAAGTTGGGGCCTCCATATCCATAAGAGAAGTTATGCTTAACATTGGTTCGCCAAACCTGTCACAACCTTACTTTTTTACCTTGGCTTGAGACAGACTGTATAGAAAACTACACAAGCAGATTTCGATCCTACTTTTGAAGGATATTAATTAAATCTTATCTTCAAGGGGTATTAATTAGATCATATCTTCAAGGGGGTATTAATTAGATCTTATTTTCAGTGGGTATTAAGATTTAATAATATAGACAAAGGCATTTTTGACATTTCATGTTGATACAAAAAAAAAAAAAAAAAAAAAATTGTGACACGGAAAGTATTACAACTATTAATAAAGATATTGTTATTTATCATTCAATTTTTCATGGATCGTCCACACTAAAGCTATTTACTCCATATATTTTAGCGGATATTTGTTTCAAGGACACCTTTTAGAAAGAAAAAAAAATAGATCTAAGAGCAAATAACTTTTGCTACCTAAATTAATGACAACTTTCATGTTTAAAGCGGAAAAGGTCCAAATATTTTAAAATAAGGACACAAGTTGACATTTTGCAAATAATATTTTCTGTGATTATAATACTAATTAAAATAAAATTAATTAGAAAATATATTTTTGTTTTGTAAATATGGAAAGAAAAGAATATAAGAAAATTCAGGACGGAAAGCTAAATGCATATAACTTTTTTCGGATTGAAATGAAATTAGCTTTAAATGACTTGATTTTGTGTTTAAGTGGTACAATATAAACCGATATTTCTAAGTTCAAAAGCTATATTCATTTAGCACTCCGAGCTGATTATTTCTATACGTTTATAATAACACTAATCGACTAAAATAATTTTGAAATTGTTTCAATTTTGAGGGCATTTTTTTATTTTTTTAATTAATTTAGTAATGATGATAAATTAAAGTGAACTTCACGTTGATATAATATAATTTGGTCTTCGTCGTTCATTTCATTATCAAACATAGTTGTCATTTGATCTAATTTTTTTCGAAATGTGTCCTTAAAACTAAATACCCCTACATTTTACAACAAAAATTTCATATCTCGCCATTTTTCTTCAAGAACCACAGACCATTCACGCCTCACAAGTAATGCTCAAAATTAGTGAATTTTACTTTAGATACAATATGTATCATTTAAGATTTTAAGCAAAAACTGTAATTAAATTTAGAATTATAAGAAGAGGCTGTGTTCACCTGTATGAATATATCTGTGTGAGTTTTCCCTTCATAAAGAATTAATTTTACTTTAGCTCCAACGCTCTGAAGAACTTCAGCAAAAGATTTACTGCATAGACAGCTCGGTCAGTAGCTAGGTAGTAATCATTAATGTTGAAAAATAAATAAATAAAATGAGACCGTCAGGAATATAGCATAATAAGAACATTTTAGAGAAAAAGAAAATAAAGATAATCGTTAATAACAGCATTAAAGGGCATTTTTCCTAAATTGTGGGGGTTGATGCACATCACAAAGTTGTTTCTGCACACTTGAGATTTTGTTACTAAATTGCCAATATTAAGCCATACATGAGAATGAAAGCTCACATAAAAATAAGCCATTGCAATATTTCATGCCATGCAGCAATTAAATTATAATTTTTTTGTACATTTAAGTAGTATCCTTAGAAGAATTGTAGGTAGCTAAGAGTGGCCCTAGCGTATTTTGCACCCAAGTACATCAGAAATGGTTCCTTCCTTATGAGACTTAGAAATATAATATAGATGTATATAATCTACGTAACCAAGTAATATTATGACGCATGAAGGTTATTTCATGCCACAACAAAAGGTTCAATAAAATAATTAGTGTAGGGAGACCTAACACACAAGATAAATACATGTGAAAAGGAACACAACTATTAACTAATAAAATATTCCACTAACCTAGGCAATTTTGTAATTTCAAGGCATAAAAAATAAAGTCTTCACAAATTCTCTTTAATAGCATTAAAGCTTATTTGATACTAAACAGCTCATAAATATGACTCAAGTTTCTGATCAGGGATCACAAACAAATAACTTGTTAATAAAATAAAACATGTAACCCTGCTTCAAAACCACAAGTCTGGCCTTTGAACTAGGAGTGCCTCTGACTTTAGCAATCAGAAATAGCCGATGAAAATAGATTTGAATCCTTATATAGTTCTTAATATGATGAAGAAGGAAGTTGTAAACTCATACTGCTTGCTTCAAGCATAATGATTGTGCATTACATGTGATAAATTTGTCAACGTTATTAGGTAATAAAAATCTTCAACCAACCTTGCATCGGATGGTATAGAGTAATCGCCGGTACCATGGAAGAGGATAATCTGAGGCAATAAAGCAACTGCATTTCTAACCCGTAAATCTTGCACAACAATTTCAGGAGAAAATTTCTTCAATCCTTCATCTCCTTCCATTATGCTGTAAATATTTGAATTATTGACTTCATAACGACATGTTCATAACTCAGAATAATAATATTGAAAGTTCAATACTCATAAAAAGGCTGCCAAATCAGCTACCTAAGAAAGATTGAACGATATAACCCTCGTCTATGGAAATGGTCAACCAATTTGAGCATATTATACCTGCAAGAAATCTCAAATTAAGCAATGACCGATACGTAGGCAATAAAACAAACCAAAGCAAACAAGAAAATATCCCGGGTAGGAACAAAACCAAGCACCAACATGGGTCATTATATGCTATACACTATAATTTCTATTTAAAGATATATGTGATAGGAGCAGCATGAATACTGACCCTCCAGACAGACCAAAGTATGCCTTTATTTGTGAAACACTCCATGAAGTGTTCTCACCTTCTACGCACTCCTTGATTGCTTGATTTAATAATGTACAAGCAGAAATATGTGCACCTGCTGACTGCCCAACTAAATAAATCCTGCACAAAAGCATCAATAAGTAAATCCACAACAAAAATGAAGTACCAGGAAGGAACACGCACACGCGTACGCACACACACTAGAATACTTGAGAACCAAACAAGTATTCTTAAAACCAATTGGTAATAGGAACAACGATCTCATAGCATATATACATGAAACAGGCCACAAATTGCTCAATGTGGAACAAGACTAACATCACTCCTACACGTGTGACACCACTGGCCAAGACGTGCCCAAGCCACACGAGCTGAAACCAAGCTCTGATACCATGTAGAATACAAGAGAACCAAACAAGTGTTTGTAGAACCAATTGGTAATAGGAACAACGGTCTCATAGTATATATATATAGGAAACATGACACAAATTGCTTAATGTGGGGACAAGACTAACGCCACCCCTGCACGTGTAGCACCATTGGCCAAGACATGCTCAAGCCACACAAGCCGAGACCAAGCTCTTATACCATGTAAAATACAAGAGAACCAAACAAGTGTTCCTAAAACCAATTGGCAATAGGAACCATAGTTATTAATGGCGCACGACGCAAAAAGGCACAACATCAGTCTGGAGCCTTGGCGCGCGCCTTTCTGATTTACTGCGCATTTTTGTTTTTTTAATTTAACATATAACAACAAATTTAAAAGTTCAGTATTTTTTGCTAAAACATATGCAATCAAAGTTTTTACTGTTTTGCAAAAAGAAACATCACTATTAATTTTATTTTATTTTAATTTTGGGTTCCATATCTAGCCAACCCAACTTGTTTGGGATATATGACTTTGTTGTTGTTGTTGCAAAAAGAAACATCATCATATTTAACATCATTAGCATTGAATTTCAAGCATAATAGTTTTCAAAATCCAAAATAATAATACATTTTACTAATAAACTAAAATTCCAAATCCGATTCAACAATCATATTTTCCAAATCAATATCTGCATCATCGGATTTATAAGGACAATTAGATTATATCAAGTCTTTTTATTGTTATGATGTGGTTATATTTAGCAACACAGATGACAATTGGTTAGGAAGAATAACATATCGATTGGTAATATTGTTTCCCTGATGCAATTGATAACTTTACGCAAAAAATAAAAATAAAGCGATAAATGCTTAAATCTATTTGGTGCATCTACAAACTGTTTGAAATAAAATAATACAATCAATTGAAATATATGTTTTCCGTACAAGCAATATTACATTTATACAAGAATATTACATAAAATAAAATATATTTTTAATATCGATATATTTGTTTCTCTTCAAGGACAAAGAATTGTAGAAAAGTCATCTATCAGAACCCACAAAATAAATAAAAACCAAATACAAAACATTAGCAAACGCAATAACATGATCAACAATACTCTAGAAAAGTCATCCATCAGAACCCACAAAATAATAAAAACCAAATACAAAACGTTAGCAAACGCAATAATATGATCAACAATAATTTTATGTGAAATGCAAAAAATGAAAAAAAAAAACAAAAAACAAGCAAAAAAACAAAAAACAAAACAGAAGGCGCGCAATTTTGCGCAGTGCGCCTTATTTGCGCCGCGCGTCTTTTGCCGCGCCTTCTCATATGCGTCGTGCCGCAAGAAGAAATGGCGCAGATGCCGCTATTCATAACTATGATAGGAACAACGGTCTCATAGCACATATATAGGAAACATGCCACAAATTGCTCAGTGTGGGACAAGACTAACAACACACACGATAAGTGAATAAATCTGGTAACTGCCAGGTGTCACAAACATTATTAAAAATACCCCAATAATATCAACCACTTCAAACGATAATATTTAACACTTTGGGTCATGCCAGAAATATGAAAAGGTTGTACCACGAACTGAGAACGGAAAATATAATTTATACCTTTTAGGATCACCTCCGAAACTAGCTATATTATTACATACAAAGGATATTCCTTGAGAAGCATCGTTCACCATATCACTAATGGTTCCTTGAGGAAAGTTTCTACAAAATTGAAGTTCCCATCAGTTCAGACAAACATAATAGTAGCTCGAAAAAGTTTTTTTTTCTTTGGGGGGGGGGGGGGGGGGGGGATGTGGCGAAAATGAAGAACCCATTTGTGCCCTGTGGAATGATTAATACATCAAATTCATAAGCATACCTATAATCAATACAAGCCACTATAATTCCTCTTTCTGAAAGGCGCCTTCCAAGAAGTGCTCCCCATGCTTTATACCTTCAGAAAAAAAATTGTTATAATGTACGTCTTCGAATTTATATTTACACCATTAGCAAATCATTATTCTCACCCTATAATCCAGGCACCGCCAGTTACAAATGCCACAACTGGTTTTGAACCGTTTGTGTCTACTGGTAAATACAGGTCCAAACTGCAAACATATAAAGTTGAAAGTTAGGCAATGTACTTTAACATGCCAGCAAATTGAAAGGGGAAACATGATGGATCATCCCAAAAAAAAAAAAAAAAAACATACATACCGGTTTCTTGGTTGCTCTCCATAAATTACACTCCTCCGCACCTGACTTGAAAAGTAGTAGTAATATCCAACTACCAAAAGAAACTTAACAGACTCATATATTTTAAATGCTAAACTTGCATAGAGAAATAAATGATGACTGATGCATCTTTTGAGAAAACATCCCAGGAAACGCCATGGACTTAATTAACCCACCTTGTAGAAATCCTGGCATAAGCAATATTGCATAACAGGCAAGAGCAAGAAATTTTGCTATCCACCTATAGCCTACCCTGAAAAAAACATGCAGAGACAAGAACTTTCATTATTTCTATTTTCCCTCCCAAGGAAGAGAATCAAGAACATAAAAACACATTTTGGATGCTACCGGTAATATATAAAGGAAACAAAGTCCAATAGATGAGCCATGAGACATAATGTAAATTTAGAGAAGTAAACTCAGAATGCCTGTATGATGGATTATGCATGTCAATGGACACTCGAAATATCCAAAATCTATACCTGTATTTGTATCCAAAAAGCAGATAAATATTTGGTAGCTGAAAAAATATATATGGATGTGAATGTAATAGCATCCGAATATTATTTGTTTGGTTTTGATCACGATTATAGCTAATATTTTGAGTATTTTAGTACAATAATAGACGTGTGTTTATTTGTTTATTAAGCTAATAATTTGTATTACATGTTTTAATGCATCTTTATTACTCAAAATTATTTATTATCATTCTATTTATTTATTTTTCACACTTTTAATCAATGGGATTGGAAAAGTTTACGCTAAACCAAAATTTTCTATTTATATTTTTCGATCGTTAACGGATATGATAATTATCCAATATCCATCTGTATCCATAGATGTGGATATCCAAAAATGATTTCAGATATAGGTGCAGATATGACACTATATGTCTTCGAAAGTATCCATTTACAGGCTTTTGATGGATTTGGTATAAATAACATTAAAAAGATGAGTTTTTCAATGCTGGTGTAAGTAGTTAGTGTCGGCTTAAGCTCGTCTGACTTTTGCACCACTGATCATATCTTGAGGTTTCACTTAGGTTTCCTACACACTGATTGCGCCGTTTTTGGAAAGCCTTGATCTTGAGATGATGAGAAAATCCTTATTTTAGATTTCCAGATATTGGTTGTAACTTGTAACAGGTTATAATACTAGTTAAAAACAGCGTTGTGTATTTTTATTGTAGATGAGTTGGTGTTACGAGAGTTTTCAAATTCTATTCCAACTCAATCACTTATAAATACATATTTTTCATTTGTAGCCTTATTTAGTAACAATTCTTTATTTCTTTTTCTTTTTTGAAAATAAGTAACAAATCCACATTCATTCATATATCTTAAAAGTACATGACACATATCTAATTACTTTCTTCCTTCGGAATCTCAACTCTTTCAAGAATTTATTCTTAAAATAATTCATTTCTACTCTCAATATCATTACAGTTTCTAATCAGATTGCAAAAGATTGAAATGTTCCAGATTATTTCTGTTCTATGTTTAATAATTTTAGTGACAATAATAATGAGTTTTATGTTAGGACTGTTGTTTTTAGTTATTTCATCTATGTTTAATGAATATTTTGACACATGCGATGTGTGAAAATTGCACAACATAATATTTGTCAAATTGAAGAGGAGCGTTTCAGCATGCCATTTGGAGTTGTGAGGAAGAAGATGTGGGATCGGAAGCTTGAAGCTTGCAGCAGGACTGACTTGATGCGCTGAAGCATTTCACTTGGCTGTAAGTATTAAACAGGGAGCTGAAGCCCAGATAGCAGACATAGAGGTATAACCACTGTAGGCCAATTATGGCCTGGCTCAGCCAACTGGCTCTTTGGGCCAGTCTACTGAACTGGTGCAGCAGAAAGCATAAAGCTTTTACTTGCGCTGCCAGTTGACTAAGGTGGCAACTTAACCTAGTTTACAACCAGTTTTTGATGGATGCCCTTGAAGTTATATCTTCTTCTTAGAGATTTTGAGATTGCTTCGTCTCCAAGCAACTCACTCTTAAAATTTTACAATTGAAGAATGTTTGAAAAGCATCCACGAAATTTGAAAATTCCATGGACTTATTGATTCCCTCGTAATTCAAATTAGTGATTCGAGATTTGTATTATTATTTTTCTTCATTGAGAAATCCGTATTTAGTTATAATTCTTCCCTGTTCCTGCTCAAATTTCAAATGATAAAGAAATACTGGATCTAATTCCATGTGCTTTTTGATATACTTGTTTCTATTCATAATTGTTCGGTTCTTCCAATTAATTGATCATCACATTGGTGACTCTACATCTTGAGTTATCTTATATTCTGCAAGGTAGTGTTTTCGCCTTAAAAAATTCCTAACACAATGTACATATAATGAAAAGAATATTAAAAAAAAAAAAAAAAACATATGTACTTTATTGTCTAGTTATTTCTAAGTCTTAAGTCATAAAATAGATGTTATGTCTTTTTCACCCATTTGATATGGTAATTATTAGTTAATGATTTTCCAATGATTACCGTTAACATGTTTGTTTTCCATTGTCTAGTTAGACATTATTTCAGATTCATATTCGTATATTTACTATCAAACGGGAAACATGAAAAATACTTGTACTATTAAGAAGCACCTATCAGGCAATGTATGAATTGAGAAACATTTATGATAACACATAACATGAATCCACAAGTATTAAACTAGGTAAAACCACTCAATATACCATAAAATTTTACAATTTGAAAAAAGAAAATTCATTAAATTGAATAGCTTCGCATGACAACATAACAAAACAAGGATATTGAGTATCAATTACAAAACATCAATATTTCTTTTTGGTAAACAAAATGTTGAGTTTTCAATGAAACTTAAAATGGGATAACTTTAAATAAATAAATTTGTTATAACAAGAGATTAATCCAAGGTTGTAAAAACTAAAAAATGCTATACAAACACTAAGAGCTGAGTTTGGACAAAAGATTAGACATCTAAGTAGGGATTAACTAAAACTAAGTGTTTTTCGATTAATTTCTACTTTTTCAATAAGAAAATTGGATCATTCATTTAAAATAATAATTCTGAAGGTGGGAGCAAAAGGAATTGCGTTTTCAGTTGAAAATTTCATACTATTAGAGTCCATTCATCATTAACTCTGAAGCATAACTATGTGCTATAAAGACATATTTAGATGTTTAGGTGAAGCAGTAGGTTTGCCTAACCTCTAGATGGAGTTAGGTGGGGCTAAGTGGATACATTAACGGTAAGTCTCACCTTGAACCTTTGCAGGAACCTAGAAGGATGCCTAGATGAAATTTTCAGAACTGTATGGAACAAATAGAAAATGGTATTGTTATTGACGCTCCAGTTTTAGATATGAAAGGGCCAAATTTTACAGACACTTCATATAAGATTAAAATGCTATGAGGCACACGACATATTAATAAACTTCATATCTCTGCCTCTTTTGCCCGTATTTAAAAACATACAAATCCTAAACTTACTATAGTAAAAAACCCTTACCATCGAAGTCTTCTAAATTTACTTTTATAATCGTTCTACGATACCCTAAAAAGGTTAATCACATATTCTAGAATAATAATATGGTAGTAGGTTAATAGTAGTGGTAACATACCAAACTAAAACGTATGACTCAACATGGATTTACTGAACTAAAATAATTTATTCGGCCAACCTCCACCAAAATTTTTATTCAACAAACTCTATCCGGAATAAAAATGCATCGTTCTTAATCCTACAATTTCTTAAATTATTTGAAAATTTTAAATACCTGACTGTTTATTAATTTTCAGTACATCTAGAGCACAGCCTGAATCATCTTTTATTTGAGTAGTGATTTTGGATTGAAAGATAATAATGGTTAAGGGAAAATCCAAATTAAAAGAAGGATAATTATGTGAATGTGACATTAATTTTATGAGGGACTACCCATCATAGTAAATAATAATAATTCAAAAAAAAAAAAAAACTGTCATATTTAAAATATTTTCATTTCTTAGATGTTTGATCGCACCATGTTCTATATTCTCATTGGTGGTGGTTTTGTTTAACACATTTGTTCATGTCTTATATAAAGATAAACAGTTTTTATATGGAATTAGAATCTTCTAATTAAATTAGGAGAAATAACAACCACCTTTTGCTGGGAATACCAGCAGTTTGGGACTAAAACCATGTTATTAACATGACCGTTGCAGGACCACACTTCACGTGTGAGTTATTTTTCTACATATTTTATATGTTTAATGCATTCAACCGGAAATGACTTACATTGTATATTTAGCCATATTTTTACGTCAAAATTATGTGCTTTTTATTTTTATTTTTATGTTGCGACATCTAATAATTTGTCTATTGAATTTCTATTTAATTTTTTAAGTAGTTAATAGAAAATGCATTTGTAAACAAACTTTATTTCTTGGATCGTTTTTTTAAGTTATATTAAAATTAGATCAAAACTTTAGGCAGGCGTTTTGAATTGGTAGAAAAAGTTTATTTGTTTGATATTATTTTCAAGTTATATAAAGATTTAATAATATTAACAGAGAGATGTTTCACATTGGTCAAGTAGGTTAATTTCCTAGATCAATATATTTGACTTGGTAACATCTTTTAAAGGGAAATTTTGGTATTTCACGCTAACACCAAAAAAGGGTAACATTAAAGATATTCCAAGCATGTGTTGAATTATCTAGAAGAATTCTTTTTATTACATGATGATGATGTACAACAGTAACATGACCTACTCCCTGTTGACCCGTCTTTTAGCAAGACAGTCACACGACGGATTTATGATGTTCTAAGTGTTCGAGACTCGAGTACGAACTTTTGGACGCTCGCAGCGATTTGGTCGAAGTCGCGGAGTGCTCAAAAGGTTAGAAATATGATTTACTTCTCGGATTGGTGAAGCTCAGTTTGACCTTCATCCACAAACATTATATTTCGGTTCGACGTTGTGCGGGTCGGTGGAGTCGGCTCGACATGCTATCTTGGCTTAACCATTTCGGTTCGATAGCCTTCGAATTGACATAACTTTGGGTTCGACATTCTCGGTTTGATGGATTCGTATCAAAGTCCTCGGTTCGATCGGATTTCGTATCCCACAAATTGGCATTCATCGATTTGGTTAAATTATGGGATACGGATACGTTTTTCGTATCCCGGCCTCTTTATGAAATTTTGTAGGATATGAAAATATGACAAAGAATGGAACACGAAATCACGCTTCGTATTGCACTCAGGATTGGTGCAAGCTCATGGTTTCTGGACTCGACAGGGATGATTTTGTATAAGATTTTGTATCCCTACATGGGATCATTGCTGAGGAATATGAAAATGGGTTTCGCCGAGGAGTTGATTTCACCAAGCATCGGAATACGAATTTCTATTTCGTATTCGACAAAGCATCGAAGATGGATGAAATTTGGCAAACACCCGGGATACAAAATGTCTATTTCGTATCTGGCAACTCGGTGGTTTTGGCTTGGAATTCTTCCAAACCCTGGGAATATGAAGATAAAATAGACTTGGTTTGGATTGGTTCGAAGTGCTTCAGGGAGAAGCAGCTAATTTTAGCTAAGTATCCGGAATACGGACCGATCGTGGGATACAAATTCTCGTATTCCTTCACATATAAATACCTTATGTATTGGTTGTTTCCATAATCTTTTGGATGTTTAATTCTGCACGCGAGAAGCTTAATCTAGGAGTATTTTAATGGCTTCCTACATGGTTTCTATGGCTTTGAAATGCCTCTTGGACTTGTGAACTTCACATATAATTTTTCCTACAACATTTTAGCATTTAGATTGATGCTTGGTTTGCCACTTGAACATTGGAGCATATTTGAAACTCTTGTGACTTGGAACATGATAAGGCTATTTGGGTCTTATAGGGAATTGGCAAGGACTTTGTCATCCTCCTTTCATAACTTTGTAAATCCAAAAGCTTTGGATTTGGATAGCTCTTGTAACTGTAATGACGATGATTGAATAGTTACAACGAAGTGGACGTAGGCATTAGTGCTTGAACCACTATAAACTTGATGTAATTTACTTTCTTGTACTCTACGTCAGGATTGCTTGGTTTGTTTGGATAATATCAACCCATCAGGCGTTGGCGTGTGCGAGTGCAATTCTCTACATCAACATTTTGACGTGCCAGATAGGAGGCATTGGATCACCTTTGGATTTGGATTTCTAAGGAAACATATTTTTCTTGGATTTCTCTATGGTTAAAAGGAAACATATTTCTTTAGCTCGTTTGGAAGAAGCGGGAATGGAGGAGAGTCAAGAGGTATCCTTTACTGGACATCCGTCGAATTATCTTACTCGCGAGGATATCAACGGAGTCTCGATTAGAACAAGAAGAGTATTCCCAAAGACAGGATGCTACTATGAATACTCCTCGCTAGGCTCGAAGGTTTCTAAAGGCTGTCCGATCTAGGGAATATTGCAAGCACAAGTGCTAGCGTTCCTCAAGGTTTAGCTCGGGACTTGGGGCGATTCTCAAAGATCAACCCCAAGTCGACACCCATCCACAGTAGGTTCCGGATCGGCTAGACTCGAGGGCAACAACCCTAATCGCGGTGAAGGTTCAACTCAGGTTTTGGTTAGTCAGGTTTCGAATTCTGCCGTCCATAATGTTTCTTAAGCGTCGGTGCGCGCAATTTTAGATACAAAAACTCCCGTAGTTTCGGAAGTTAAATTTGTGCCAGTGACGGCACCTTGGGCGAGGGTTGAGCCAGATATTCTTGTTGGGACTCAACAGTTCGCTAATTTTGGACTCGACATCGGGGAACCGGTGCGGTTCTAAATGACCGGAGTCGATTGTTTTGGCCATGAAAGTGGTAGTCAAGTCATCGTTGTGATTCGACAATATACTCAAGGCGGGGCGTCTCTCTCGTATTCGGATTGCGTTACTCGTAGTCCGCTCGCTTGGGATATTTAGAATTCTCGGAACCCACCAGATTTCAAATTGCCGGTGATGGAGGCTTTTGATGGTAGGAAGGATCCTACGGTTCACTTGATGCGCTATATGCACCACATGAAAGTACTTTCGGCTTCGGAGAATGTCATGGCGAAGTTCTTTACTCTCTACCTTACGGATATTGCTACCATGTGATTTCGACAGTTAAAGAATGAGTAGGTGAATAGCTGGAATATCTTGGTAGGAAAATTCATCGAACGCTTCAGGGTTCACATCGCTCGACCCAAGAACATAACTCTTACGGCAATTAAAACAAAGGATTAGTGAGACTTTACGCAAGTTTATGGACAAGTTTAACGAAGTTGTGGTTTCGGTTGATCGATCGGATCGTTTTATGGTTTTGATGGTTGTTGTTTCTGGTGTTTTGGACAAGGCGAATTTCAAGATCTCGCTTCAACGGGATCCATCGAAAGACCTTGGTGAATTCTACTTTGAAGCAGATCGGTTTCTTAGGGAAGATGTGAGAACCAATAAGAAGACTCTTGAGGTTAATTTGATTAAAGGTGAAGGATCGTCCAACTCTGACAAAGGCAAAGGAAAGGTTGCTCCTTGTAATGATCGGAATATGTATCAGTGGAATCAGCCTAAATTTTCTTCATACACGAAGCTTACTTGCCCTATGCAAGAGATCTATATGGAAGTTGATCTAGTTGCTCCTTTTAGGAAGCCTCCCGCGAGGGAGTCGACTAAGAGGGAGAGGGATTCTGATAGGCATTGCTTGTTTCACGACCAGAATGGTCACAACACTAATGATTGCAGGTATCTTCAGGATATGATCGAACAACGTATTAGAATTGGCGAGCTGGCGGAGTATGTTCAAAATCGAGGTGCAGTGCCGGGACAGGCACGACTGCCTAGGGCTGTAACGGTAACGGTTACCGTTACCAATTCAGTGTTTTTTTTTACCGTACCAACACTATCGGTAAGCCTAAAATAAGACCGTTACCGTTACCAAAATTATCGGTATACCGACAGTCGGTATACCGATACATCGGTATACCAATAGTCGATAACGGTAAATTTACCGTTGAAAAAGAGCATAACAAAAATTCAGCCTATGACAAAAGAATAATTTTCTGAAACTTAATCTCAGATTCTAAGGCAAAAACAAAATTTTGAACGAAATATCAAATCATGTCCATATATACAACTATTGCCATCACTCAATAAACCAGTTTCACTAACTAAAACCTCCAATTCTCGGTAAGTTTTGCCATTCCACCACAGTTTTATCTCATTCATGCTTTGATTTTTTTCAACTTTTAAATCAAAATTGGACTGACGTTAATTGACAGAGTTGTTTAATTGACTGTTTGGGGAGAAGAAGCTCGATTTCAATGGCTTCACCACTGTTGCAGAAGGAGCGCCGAAGTAATTGCCTCTCTCACTGACTACTTGGCTGGAATAGCTTTGTCGACTTCTCTTACCGTTGTTCCTACTCCTCATGGTCATGTCTATGTCTCTCTTTGCACTCATTTTTTTTAAAGTATTGAAGAGTTTTCTGAAAAGTAAGACGATGGAGAATGTAAAGAAATGAGAAAGCCAGCAAGCAACGGCTGCTTTTGATAGGCAAGTAAAGGAGGAAACCTAATAATAGAAGGCCAAGATCTAATATAACAAAATCCAATGGCTACTGTCAATGCCTGCGGTTTAATTAGAGATATAGATTCATCATTTAATAAGTTTAGCGACCGTTTAATTAAGCAAAAATTAAAGGTCCTGCTTTTATTTATCAGTAGTTTGTCAGATTATATGCCTAATTAATTGTTTTGTAACTTGTTGGTAAATTTACCGTTACCAACGGTTTTCAGTTTTCCTTACCGACATATTTACCATAAATAACGGTAATTTTACCATTACCGTACCAACAGATTTGGTAATCTAATATTACAAATTCTCGGTAATTTTTAGTCTGGTAACGGTACGGTAACGGTAAAATTACCGTTACCATTACAGCCCTACGACTGCCTGCTCCAGCTTGGAATAGGAATGGACGCGGACCTGCTCCCGGTGGTTTGGTCATCGATTGATGTGGTTTCCCGGATTCTCTGATCTAGCAGCTCTCAGATTTTGATTTTCTTGGTTTTTGGTTTATAGGTTTTTCGGTTCTTTGGTTTTTCATCCTTCCGCACTTCGGGTTTTAGCTTTACGAATTTTGGTCTTTTGGCATTCCCTCTTTTAGATTTCCGGCGATTGTGTTTTTGGTTTTCTAGTATTCTAATCTTTTGGGTTATGGATATAGTTGTTTGGTCTTCCGACTTGTGGATATGGTTCTATGTTTAACTGGACCTCTGACTCATGTATTTTGATTATTCGGTGATTACAATTTTCGCTTATCGTCTTCGGACTCTGGTTATATTGGCTTCGGCCTCTTGGATATTATGCTTCTGAATCTTATGTCTTTGGTCTTCCAGTTACGAATGATTCTAAGTCGGATCACACACGTGCGGGAATAGGTTCTAATCCCTAGGCGTGCTCCATACCCAACCATGAGCCATCTGCCTCGTAACTAACCAATCTCCTTGGTTTTCGTGATTGTAGGATTTCAAAGGGCTAAGTCCGCATACCCATGTACGGGATTAGATCTTAATCCCTGGTTATGCTCTTTGTGGATGAGAAAGCAACCAATCTCCTACTTCCATTTCTAGTTATCTGGCTTGGGATTTTCGGGGGCTAAGTCTGCCTACCCATGTTCGAGATTATATCTTAATCCCTAAGTACGCTCTTTGTGAACGATAAACCTTCTGATTTCCTTCATTCATTTTTGATCATCTGGTTCGGGAGTTTGGAAAGCTAAGCCTATTTACCCATGTACAAGATTAGGTCTTTATCCATAAGCATGCTTTTAGCGAACGATAAACTGTTTAATCTTCTTTTATTTTTCATTTTTCTGGCTTAGGACGACTACAGCCTATCCTCTTTAAAACTTAACAGGACTCAATAAACTTGAAATTGAAAGTGGCTAAGTTGACTCATCCACGTACGAGATTATGCCTTAACCGCTATGCATGCTCTTTGCTCGACAATAAACCATAAGGCTTTCCTTTAGTTTTGCTAAAAACTTCAATCTTTGAAAGCTACAACAAAGTTACTTCGCTCTTCAGAACGATGCTTCTGAAGTATGAAACTTGGAATTGGAATTGGAATTTCAAACTCTAAGGACTTGGTGAGGTAAGGTTTTTCCCACTAAGTATACAAATATGGTTTTTTTGTCTTGTTAGATCGTGGCAAGGCCGCCTTGAACTAATCTGGCTTTTCTTTGTCGTCTTGTCAACTCTTGGCAAGGCCGCCTTGAACTCACCTGGTTTTTCTTAGTCGTCTTGTCAGATCTTGGTAAGGCCGCCTTGAACTCTTTTGCCTTTTCTTGGTCATCTTGTCGGGTCTTAGCAAGCCCGCATTGAACTTGTATGGCTTTTCATGGCCGCCTTGTCAAGTTTTGGCAAGGCCGCCATGAACTCATATGTTTATCCATAGTCGCCTTGTCATGTCTTGGCAAGGCCGCCTGGACCTGTGGTGAGTAATCACTTTACTCGTTTGGTTTCAAATCGTTCTGGTCGGTCTTGGCAGAACGATTCACTTAGTTTTGTGTAGGTACGGACTATACCACATCTGATTATTCTGGCTTTCGGATTTATCCAATCATCTAGTTATCTGGTTATTGGTTACTCTGGTTTTCTGGAATTCGGGTTTCTTCGGTTTCTCGACTCTTCATTGTTATGTTTGTCACGGTTATCTCTCGTAATATGATCAGGAGCGATTGTCGAGACCCTTTGGCTTTGGATTTCTTCTTATCTGGTGTGATCCGACGCGATCGTGGCTCTTTGGCTAGTTTTCAATACGATCCGGCGTGATCGTGGTCTTCTGGTTAACACGATCAGGTGCGATCGTGGTTTTTGGTTTTATGGTTCTCGGTTATTGAATTTCCATGCGAACTTCTCCTGGTTCGCGACTTCTAAATTCTCGGATTTCTAATTCATTCAAAATACGTCTTCTTTTTATAAGAAAGACATGTTTTAAGGGGCATGTGTTGACCTGCCTTTTGACAAGGCAGTCACATGATGGGTTTATGGTTTTCTAAGAGCTCGAAACTCGAGTACGAACTCTTGGACGATCACGGCAATTTGGTCAAAGTCGAGAAGTGCTCAAAAGTGTAAAAATATGATACTTCTCGGATCAGTAAAGCTCGGTTCGACCTTTACCCACAAACATCATATTTTGGTTCGACATTGTCCGGGTCGATGGAATTGGCTAGACATGCTACCTTTAACTATTTTGGTTTGACAGTATTCAGATCGGCATAACTTTGGGTTCGACACTCTCGGTTCGATGACTTCGGGTCGGAGTCCTCGACTTGATGAGATTTCGTATCCCACAAATTGGCATTCTTCGACTTGGTTAAGCCATGGGATACAAATACATTTTTCGTATCCCGGCCTCTTTATGAATTTTCGTATCCCACTGAGGGATACGAAAATATGGCAAGGAATGGAACAAGAAATCACGCTTCATATTGCACTCAGGATTGGTGCAAGCTCATGGTTTCTGGACTTGACAGGGATGTTTTCGTATCCCGCTTTGGTGGCAAGATTCTGTATCCCCACGTGGGACCGGTGCTAAGGGATACGAAAATGGGTTCCCGCGTGAAGTTGATTTCATCAAGTATGGGAATACGAATTTCTCTTTCGTATTCGACTTTTAGTATTCGACAAAGCATAGGAGATGGCTGGGATTTGGCAAACACTCGAGATATGAAATGTCTATTTTGTATCCGACAACTCGGTGGTTTTGACTTGGAATTCTTCCAAACTCTGGGAATACGAAGATAAAATAGACTTGGTTGGATTGGTTCGAAGTCCTTCTCGGAGAAGCAGCTGATTTTGGCTAAGGATCAGGGATACGAACCGATCCCCGGATCAGTACCAATCCCAAGACACGAATTTTTAGGGATATGAATTCTCGTATCCCCTCACCTATAAATATCTCATGGGGTTGGTTGTTTTCATGATTTTTTGGTTGTTTAGTTCTGCATGTGAGAAGCTTGATCTATAGTAGCATTTTAATGGCTTCCTACACGTTTTTATTGCTTTGGAAGGTCTCTTGGACTTGTGAACTTCACGTGGAAGTTTTCTTGCAACATTTTAGCATTTGAATTGATACTTGGCTTGCCACTTGAACACTGGAGCATATTTGGAACTCTTGGGACTTGGGAAGAAGATAATGACTATTTGAGTCTTGTAGGGAATTGGCGAGAACTCTCCTTTCATAACTTTGTAAATCCGAAGCTTTGGACTTAGATAACTCTTGCAACCATTATGATAATGATGAATAGTTACAACGAAACCACTGTAAACTTGGTGTTATTTACTTTTTTGTATTTTGCGTCTGTATTGCTTGGTTTGTTTGGATAATATTAACCCATCGGGTGTTGGCGTGTGCTAGCGACCATTTCTCCACGTCAATACTCCCATTCAAATGAACACGCAAGAGTAGAAATATATTTGTTAAAATATTCATGTTTTAACTGAGTTTGCTTGAATAGTTCCAGTCTACTTAAGAAATAATAAGCTAAAAATAACAGGAATACATGAATCAATGGCATTTTGGAAAGGTCGCTGTCGGCCCAGAACATCCTATTCAATATTAATAAAAGAAATTAAAGACTAGTTAACCATACCGCATAGTTAACAAAATAAATATAGCATCCTCGCATTTTCTGATGGAGATTCGTCGTCCATTCCAGAGGAATTATAGTAAAAAAATAGCGATGGATTATTAAAAGGTTCTACAAGTGGCTCAAATATGAAGTATGGAATGTAGGATATAGGGCCCACTTAGCTTTCTCTCGTCCCCATACAGGATTTCTGATTATTACTTTTCGCAATAAAAAAATAACAATGGTTTCAACTTTTGAATGAACAGCAAATTTGCATCTGAAATCTGTTTTCAGATAATCAAAGGAAAACAACGTTTGCAACGTCGTTAAATCCCTAATAATATAATATATGAACAAACTGAATTAAAAAAACGAAATACCCTAGAAATCTGAGAAGTCTCCAAGTAAGCCTAGAAAGCAAAAAAGTCTCCTCCGCAGCATGCCTGACGTCGCGCTGAAACTCTTTCCGGCGAGAATCTCTGCCAAAAATAATAGCGCGCCGACGCCTTCCGACGAGCGGAGTCGGAGATGTAACGATTAGATTTTCGTCTTCCGCCGCGGAGGGTGTAGGTGGGAGGCCTGCAGACATGGAAAAAGGAAAGAGGAGGGATTCCCGATATAATCGACGATGCTGTTGTCGATTAAAGGAAGAGAAAACTCTGGTCGTGGTGGGGCCTAGCAACAATAGCATTGTTCTGTATCCTGCTTTTTGACTTGTGATACTGCTTGGCTGTAAATGAGCACTGCTGTCATGACGATCAGACTCTCGACTCGCACTCGCGCGCAGCGCTCGTTTCACTGGTCATAAGCCGCCGCATCTGCTTATATATTTATTTATTAAGCCTAAACAATTGAAATCTATAAAAAAAAGAAAAATTAAAGAAATTATTACATACATATATATATATATATATATATATATATATATATATATATATATATATATATATATATATGCGAGCATTCAATGGCATCCCTAATACTTAGGGGTAAGCGTTTGGTTGGTTCGGTTTATTCGTTGATGAAAATTGTCAAATCAAACTAAAACCGATAAAAATGAAAACC